>OX101756.1:143382795-144046982 GCA_944452675.1 Tachina lurida | reverse complement strand
CAATTTGAAAAAAAAAATAACAAAATTTGTGCAAGTGAAAAAAAAACGTATAAAATGCAAAAATTGAAAATAAAACTAAACAATCTTTTGAACGTGCAGTGCAACTGACTCTTGAGACGTTGCTAAACTGCTAATGCTGTTGCCAGTACCGATGTTGTTGCTGTTGCTGTTGCTTTTGTTGCTGTTGCTGTTGCTGTTGATACTGTTGGCGTCCGCCATGATGTTTGTGTTAATGCAACATGCCTGGCGTGCGCTACGAGTAAGAAAAAGCTGTAGTTATTTACTTTTTGAATAATTCAATGTTTGCATTTCCTTCTGCTCGTTATTTAATGTTTACGTATTCATTCCGTGAGTGCAGCAAGAGCAGAGAAATTTTAGTTATGGAAACTCAAATAAAATTTAAGAAAATTCTATTATATTTAAAGTGAAGTTATAATATTAATATAAAACAAATTTTAGATAAAACGAAAAATGTTGAAGTTTCTGTACTAAAGTTTGGCGATGTGTTTCTTAAAGCCCGCTAGAAATGGTAACTAAAGGGCTAAATGTCAAATGAACTGCCATACTGAGCTGGGGGAAAATTACGGCATTCGATACGATTCGAGATTTAAAAATATTTCCATTTAAAAATATTTCCATATAGTATGTTTCCTCCGGCATGATTTATACAAATCATGATGATTTGTGCAAATCATGTTAATTTCTACATGATTTACCATACATTTTGCATATGGATAAATCACCTCAAGGTGGTTGATTTACTTTAAATAATGTCGAAAATACTAGTTTTTCTTTATTATGTATGCAACCCTGCGTTGCTTTTAAAATTACTAACTCCATCCCTGGGTCATCCAGCAGTAGTGATTGATCATTTCGAAAAAAATGGGGTTAAGGAATATTTAATCAATTTTAAATGTCAACCATATGTGAATAATAGTATGATTCCACCGAGTATAAATCAAGTAGTTTTAAGCAAATCACTTCAAAGTGATTCCACCGAGCTTGTGAGTGATTTGTTGTTCGAATTTTCGTACTTAATTTGTGCACGTGCTTTATAAGAGAAATTTATGTGGATAACTGCTAGAACAAACTACATGTTCCAACAAAATCTTGACAGTTTAGGAGGAGGGCGTCGGATACTCCCATACAAAGTGATTGTTTTTAATATAAGAAATACCAAAGCGGCATCGAGATGCATATAAACGGTGCTTTACCAATAAAACAGGAAAAAATTCATGAAAAATTCTTATTCACGCACGCTCCTGTTCCACTGGCTTTAATTATTATTATTTAATTATTGTTAATGCTTCTTTTTTATATAAGTTGAAATTTTTGTTTTTAATTAATCCGCGATATCACCACCTTTGGCCCCTATATGCATCGATTTGAAACATAATCGTGGATTATAAGCATTATAAGCAGAGACAAGGACTTCCTGCATTAAAAAAAGGTGTTTTATGCACCTAAAATATGCCATCAAAAACTAAAAATATGCACTTAAAACAATAAAATATGCACATATTTTAAAAAATTTTATTCTAATGAAAAGTTTTCAATTTACATACAACTAAATAAAGATATAAAAATATATTTTTTTTCAAAAGGTGCGTGGACAAGCCTTTTACATTATATTTTTACACAAGATTAAATATGATATAAGAATTATTTCACTATTTTCGGCTTTAATAGCAGGCAATTTTCTCTTGAAATCAAAATTATAATTTCCATTGAAATTGGTACGTTTGTGTGCTTGTGCAATCGTTCTACAATTCTGCAGCAATTCAAGCGAACAAATTGCCAGAAAATAGTGCGCTTGTACTAAAATATGAGACAAAGATATGCATTTATGACCAAATTATGCAAAAATATGCATTTTCAACAAAATATGCAAAAATATGCTCTAACAAATCGATGCCATTTTTACGCAAATTCAATGTTTCGTAAATATATTTCGTTCTTGCTATTATCAGGGTTAAGGGAAAAAACATGCGTTTGCATGAAACGCACGTCCCTGATTATAAATAAGCAACATATCACAGAGATATTTCGAAAATATAACATACATATGTTTTGTTAAAAAGCAAACACAAAAAAACCGAAACCAAAAAAAATCAATTTTCCAGTCCTGTTTTAATTTTTCCAATTTTTAACACTATAATTAAAATAAAACAAATTATACCAAAAAAAAAGTTAGCATTTTCCAACCCTGGAGTTATGCTTTTATATTTTTCTGATTTCTTATATCAATATATTTCTTTCTAAGATGCAAAACTTCAGTTTTCTTCGTCTTTCTTCCTTAAAACTTAAGTTTTTATTTCGAGAATGAAATTTTAACAAGTTTCTAGAAGAAAAAAGTTATATAACTTTTTTTCGGAAAGGGGCGTCTTTTTAAAAATGACGGTTGCTCGCCAAGTGGGTTAAAATAAAAAAAAATCTATAGAGCATCAAAATATGCCCTAAATTATTCTCTAAAAATTCAAAAATATGCTAAAAAAAAATGCTTGTAAGGCTGATATATGCAAAAATATGCTTTAAAAGGTAAAATATGCAAAAATATGCAAAAATATGCACTAACAAATCCATGCCAAAATTCATAAAAAGTTCTGAAATGAATAAATATCTTGCACACGCATTAATACGTCACACAAGAAAAAAATATGCAATTGCATATTTGCGGTTTCCCTGCTCATGACATTTTTAAATTTTCAAACACCTGGTTTGTTTAGCATTTGCGAGATATTGAATAAAATTTTTTAGCTTTGCGACCAAACTAATTTTGTTTAAAGTTTTTCTTTTGCTCAAATGCTAAATATAAAATTCATTATAGAATACTAAATGAAAAATAAATAAAATACCAAAAGGAAGTGTTCAGCAGCTTAAAAGTGCATTCATTTGGCATGTGTTTTATGCGAATAACTATAAAGATAGATGTATGAGCAGAAGAGACGTGAATACGAGTACTTGACATCATATGCTACTAAAAAGTTGCATATCCGTTTCAGTTTTTCTTCTTCCTTTTTCACTTTATTTCCTTTGATCAGGCAGGAGTGCTGCGCTCCTCTGAATGCTTAAGACAGTCATATTTAAAAACCGCAAGAGGAATTTTATTTTTATTTTCTTTCTATTTTCTTTTACCTTTTTTGTATTAAATTTCAAAGAAAATAAAATTTAAATTTGTACATTACGGTTAAGCGAATGATGAAACATTTTGCCATTTCACTTTGTGGCTTATGAAGAAGACTTGGCTGGGAAGAGGGAAGGCAACCAGATATTCGTCAGTGCCATAATTTATTTAACTTTTAAGTAAATTTAGTAATATTTTTATTTATCTATTCTTTTTATTATACTTTTACACTTGAAGTTTCATATTTTGTTTGAGTTTCCTGTTGATGTTGCTGATAATAATGGTGGTCTTTTATTACACACAAAAAATAAATAAATATATTTTTGTTGTTAAGTGGAAAACTTTACTTAGACTTTTTTTTTTTTGCTAAAGAGTGGTTTGTGTTTTTCTCCCGCTTTGCTTTTTTTTGGAAAAATTCAAATGTGAGCTCTCATTGGTTTGGTTAAAAATAAAATAGATGCAGTCGCATTATTGCCTTAACGAGCTGAACACTTAACACTTACAGTGGGTAACAATGCAAGAAAATTTTAAATGCAAAACCATTGAAATTATCATCATATCTAAAAAACAAACAATTAAGCTTCAAGCAACCACTGTTTGTAGTAGCAGACGACATGCAATCAAATTTTAAGTATTTCGAAGTTGAGCAAGAAATTGTCTAAAACACCTTCATTGACGCAGAATGCACAGGAAATTTTAAATTTTTATGAAAGACGAAATCAGCATTTTAATAAATGAATGAATTAAGTCAAACGGGAAGCACAGGATACTGCGACCAAAATAGATCTATTGTATGCCCTGCGAGGTGCTAGAGCACCTCATCTAGACCTACTCTCCTGATGAATCTCAAGATTGCCAGTGGGTCCAGAGTTGGCAGTTCCCAATCCTCCAATAGGTGCTTGCCCAATTGGCTATATCTTCTGTGGCATAACGCTTCACAGTCCTTCAGAATAGGCTCTGGAGTTTCATCTTTGTAATCACAGAATCTGCACAGGCTGTTACTCTCAATGCCAAGTCTGTTGAGGTGTTTTGGCCTGTCAGGAAGCCTGTGAGCATTTATAGATTGTTTTCACTCAGTGACATGAAAGCTATGAAACGATTTTGGTTATACGTTCCAATCATTAGCTTTGCATGCCTCAATCCTGGGAGATTGATCCAAAGGTGTTCCCTATTACTCTTGATGTTTCTAATATTTGTGCAATGCATGTTTTGTTTATCTGGTCTTACTTGAGCGGCCAAAAACAATTTGTTGCTTACAATGGCGTGGCCTCGGATGTCATGGGAGTAAAATCGGGTGTCCCACAAGGTTTCATTATTGAACCTGTATTATTTACTTTATTTATCAATGATCTTTTTTGTCACCTAGGCTTTTGTAAGTCATTCGCTTTTGTTGATGATATGCAGCTGTTGTTTGTGAATCTCATCAGCAATTACGATTTGGCTAATTTATATAATTGAATGGAAATAAACAACCTTAAAGTAAATCCGGATAAAACTAGAGCTCTTTGTTTTTAGGGGTCTAATAGAAATAATGATCGCCTCGATATACAATTGAGAATATGTAGCTCTCTGGTTGCGATTGTCAGTAGTTTGAAGTATCTGGACATAATTATTGATGACAGAATGAGTTGCAAGCCTCATATTCATAACATTTGTTCCAAGGTTTTTTGATGTGTAAACATCTATACGCTAAGGGTAGAAATCTCTTTCACAATACAATCACAAATTTTGAGTAAGATGTGCGATGCGTTATGAAATCGGTGTGAGCTATGTATGAGGGTATTAGTGTAATCATACGGACAAGAAGTACAGAGAAACTTAACAGCTGCATAGAAATACACTCAAGCGAATTTTAAAGCATACCTCCAGGAGCAATGTTAATTTTAATAGAAAATGCTTGTGAAGTGTAATAGTGTTGCCAGTGGGGATAATTTTGTTAAAAAGTTGAAAAATATAAAATACATAAAATAAATATAAACTTTTAAATAAAAGAGCGTTTTAAATGTCAAATATTTGTTTAATAAAAAATATATAATATTCTATTACAACATATCTTCATTACGTAATGTTGCCTTACACTGAAGCTGGTGCACGTCAATCGATATACAATTGAGAATATGTAGCACTTTGGTATAGAGTGTCTGGGAGTAATTATTGATGACAGATTGAGTTTCGAGTACCATATTGATAGCATTTGTTCTAAGGTTTTTTTTTAAAGAAAAGTAACACTCAGGCAATGAATGCCTACTAATAATACTAGGTGTTTCCTTCTTTAGGAAAGGGATAGTGATAGAGAAGACAGCTGGTGAAGGAAGAGATGGAGGAAAGCTTCATTCTTTTACAACTCTGCTTTTTGCACGTCTTTTTAATAAGGCAGTGTTTCAGCGACTCTGGTGTCATTGAGGCGTATTAAATTTTCAAAGCTGTGCTTAGCAGCCATTTTATTAGTTATTTTACCTGATTGTGCTACACAATACCGACGAAGGAGGAGGGGATTAGTCTCCTCTGAAGCAGGAGTAGTTCAGTTATACACTTGTGTCCAACAGTTCTTTTGGAACTGATTCAAACGCTCTCAAACTAGTTCAAAAAGAACTGTTGGACACAAGTCTATTCAGTGACCAGTGTTTATGCCTTCATCACTTGAACTATCCTACAACAATTGATACAAAGGGACTCTCATGCACAACAGAAAAATTACTGGTATTGTTATTTAATGACTGCCATAACCGGGCTCGAACCCACGACCTTCCGTTTTGTAGTCAACGTGGTCTCTGACTTTGCGCAGTTTGTATCACTTGAACCTATATTTGCCGTTGCATGTTAGAAAATGTGTGTTACATGCACTGCTATTGCATTGAAGTTTACTCGGGCTGCAATTTAGGGAACAGAAATAAAATCAAATTTATGCTGAACAAATATCATCTTTTATTGAAAAGAAAATTTTTTTTAGTAAAAATCCAATTTTTTTACATTTTGCTTCACTGTTGCCTCTAAAGTTACACACGTGCCCTTATTGTTGACATTGTTTTTTTCTGTGTTATAGTTACAGTTTTTATTTAGGTTCTTTTGCCCATTTCCTAGAACAAGCGAAAAAAGTCACTGAAGGCTTTTTGTTGAACACACGGAGATATATGGACGCAGTGAAAAGTTGTGTGATAAACAACACACAAACATACCAAATAGACTCGTTCGTGTGTACAGCATGTCCCTTTACAATGGTTGACATTACGTGAATTTTATAAATAATCTACACACACACACAGACACAACTACACACTTCTGTTTATTCAGTAGGTTTGATAAACGAGCGTATGTACATACCCTGCAGGAAATGGAACTGACACAAAACTAGTCACGTGACCGGTCCCCAAGTGATAGGGACCAGTCCGAGTTCTAACACTTCCTATGAAGCGGACCAGTCACTTTTACATGGGGATGGCCTAGGATGGGGTTAATTGATACTTTGTATGCACCTTGTGACTTGTCACTGAACTAACCCATAGGGACCTATTCGATGTATAATAATATAAATATAAATTATTTATAAATGTAATTTCGACATTTAACTGTAACAATTAACGCTTATAAATTTTTTTATTGTTACAAATGCAATGCCATATTATTTTTAATCTGAAAATTTTTTGAGATTCGAACCGACAACCTCGTGCATGACAGGCTTGCACACTACCCACTCGACCACAGAGGCACTCATATTTCAAAAGTACAAACACCTGTTAAGCTTAGATTAATATCTAAGTATAGTTACGGGACTGATCCCAGAGTCACATTGAAGGGAGCAATTAACATTATATTTACACTATTTGATAGGTCCTGTGTTCGACCACATCGAACATGTTCAGTGCAGTTTACTACAATACTAGACCGAGTCCGAATTAAATTGGCTCAAGATCAAGACGATACACCACGAAAATGGTCAATATGCCACCATTTAAACGATATGCCTTTTTGCACCATAAACTACTACGTTCTTTTGATAACATCCACATTATCTCCAGTTATAGGACGAGTACATTTGGATAAATTGTCACCAAATTTTCTGCAGGGTACATACACACTTAAATATACCATTTCCTTGTGATATTAGCGCTTTTATTTGCATATTAAACAAAAAATGTCTATTAGAAAAGGAAGTAAAGTGAAAACGTTTGAAAGCTTGTGTTTTGTTCTATCGATTTTTCACCTTTTCTTTTATTTATTTCTGCTTCCATTTGGGAAACGGTGTTACACAGAGTTGAGTAGGTATACGAGTACAGTAAATATGTATGGCTAATAATATCATTTACTGACATGAACATTAACGAAATAAATTTGAATGAACTAAATAAGGCACACATGTTCTCGTACATAAATTACATTGTTAGTTAACTATTTACCTAAAAATATTATTTGCATACATACATACATACATACTTATTCGTATGTATGTATATTAAACATGTGCAAGAGTAGGCAATAAAGTATTACCAAAACAGATAGCAAATTCTACCTGAGTAGATAAATGAGAAAACAAGTGTAATAAATATTTGTATTGTTGTTGGTGATTTGGAAAAATGGAGTGACTAAATGACAGCAAATTTTATAGATGACCGCTTTGGCCCTATTGGAGGACCCTTTTATATATAATTTCACTGAACTCAGAACATTGCCAGTTTCTTACACTCAAATATTTTATAACACAAAAAGTTACTTCACACACACACACTAAATATTTTTATGGTTTCGTTGTTCACTTTTATTAAAGGCCTATTAGACAGGCATACTTATCTTAAGACATGTACGATGGCATACCAAGTCTCACTGTCTAATAGCATGTATACGAGTACGTTAGACATGTATGTTGGTTTTCGAAATTTTTTGATTTTCTGATGCCTGTCGCACAATTAATATGAAGTATGCCGTCAGCGTTCGATAGTGTACTAGCAAAACCCAAAGTATACCATCGTACTTGTTTTAAGACAAGTATGCCTGTCTAATAGCCTTTTTAAGTAAGTGTATTTTTGTGTATGTATACAAGTGTGTGAAATTATGAATAAAAGATAAAATTGGTGTGTGAAGTGTATTGCTCTCGTTATTATCTTGTAACTAAAGCACTGAACAAAACAATATCTGAATACTTAAACTTGGGTAAACAAGTGGAACTGTGCACGACTTTAAAGTCCATACGTACATTTACATCAATGGTGTGCACTGTCAATGTATTGGTAAATTTTTTATGTGTTGAGTTTGCGAGCTACCCACCAAACACAAAGCCAAGCGTTTGAAAGATAATGGTGCATTATATATTTATACATAAATAGACATATTTTCTATCTTGAAAAAAAAACGTTGATTAAGTAAAATTATTAATTGAAAATAAAACTTTTTCTAAGTAAACAGTGAAATAAAAAAAATTAAAAAAGATAGGACAATAATTTATCATGTTTTCCAGTCAAGAAAAAAAATAAATAAAAGAATGGTTGCTTGGTGGAGCACAAAAGCTTTGATAACATAAAAGGCGTTGTATGTTACCAAATGCATTATTTATAACAAAATATTTTTCGCATATTATCAATTTGAAATGAAACTCGTATGTTTGCTGGACAAATATTCTTGAAAAAAATATAAAAAAATTTGTAAGCATCCGCCTGATGTGCATTCGTCGCTGTCTCATCGACGACTAAATTAAAGAGGGTAAGAATACGTGTGAATGTTCTCTTCACAATTGTGCAAAGAAACGCCCGACATTGATTTACATGTATGTATGTATGTATATGTGGCCTACAATGAAGCAATGTCCAGGAATAGATTTTCGATCGCTGGCGCCAAGCAGTATGTTATATCGACTATTAGTGTCGTACACTGGACTCCTTTTTTACTCCAAATGACATATACAGACGTTGGCTGAAGTATTGAGTACGTTGAGCACAAAACAGAAGGTTCTGGTTTCGAACCCGGTCTCCGACAGCCATTAAACAACAAAACCACTAATTTTTCTGATGTTGGAAAACTAATCCCTCTGTATGAGTTGCTGTAGGAAAGTTGAAAAGATGAAGGCATAGACAATGGCCACTGGACTACACCGACTTCAGCAGATACTAGTCCTAATGTAGCATGAGAGCGCCCTACTTCGTCAGAATAATCGGGAATTAAAATAAAAAATTAAATAGCTACTCAGCATACATTCAAAAACTTAATACACCTCATTGACACCAGAGGCTCTGTAACACTCACTGCCTTATTAAAAAAGCGTACAAAAAGCAGATTTGTAAGAGAATGAAGCTTTCCTCTATCTCTTCCTTCACCACCTGTCTTCCCTATCACTATGCCTTGCCTCTAGAAGGTAACACCTACCAATAGTAGTAGACATTCATTGCCTGAGTGTTACTTCCTTAAAAACTGTTCAAATTGTATAATGAAAATGTTTTAAGTACTTAACCTACTGGGCTAAATTATATTTTACTGCCCGCGATTTATTTAGTCCTCATAAGCAAAATTTTTCTTTTTAGGATTCCGTATACCAAAGGCGTTTTCAAAACTAAAAATTCCCAAAATTAAAAAAAAATCCAGAAATAAAAAAGCGCTTTAATGAAACGAAATCACCAAAAATAAAATAAAACGCTTAAATGCTAAAAAAAAGAACATCACATGTAAAAAGATCGCCAAGAAAACACGAAAAAATCGCAAAAAAAAAGCACAAAACTAAAAAAAATCGTTAAAAGTAAAAAACGACCGAAAAAAGTGGCCAAAAACCGAATCGCTATTAACCAAAAAATAAGTCGCCAAATTGAAAAAAATCACTAACACAAAAAAAATATCGATAAAATTAAAAAAAATCACCCAAAACCGAGAAAAATCGCCAAAACGAAAAAAAACATCAAATCTAAAAAATCACGAACACTAATACTCACTATAACAGAAAAATCGCCAATACGAAAAAAAGCGCCAAAACTACAAAAAGCACCAAAACTAAAAAAAATCGTGAAAAATAAAAAATAGCCCAAAGAAGTCGATAAAAACCACCAAAATCTGAAAAAAATCACCAAAATGAAAAAAACGCCCAAACTAAAAAAATCGCTAAAATAAAAAAAATATCCCATAAACAAAAAATCGCACAAAACGAAAAAAACGAAGAAAAGCACGAAATCTAAAAAATCACCAATACTAATAATCACCATAACAAAAAAAATCGCCAATACGAAAAAAAAGCGCCAAGCCTACAAAAAGCACCAAAACTAAAAAATCGTGAAAAATAAAAAACAGCCGAAATAAGTCGCACAAAAACCGTCAAATCCGAAAAAAATCGCCACAAGTAAAAAAAATCGCTAAAATAAAAAATAACCCATAAACAAAAAATTGCACAAAACGAAAAAAAATCACGAAATCTAAAAAAATCACCAATACTAATAATCACCATAGCAAAAAAATCGCCAATACGAAAAAAAAGCGCCAAGCCTACAAAAAGCACCAAAACTAAAAAATCGTGAAAAATAAAAAACAGCCGAAATAAGTCGCACAAAAACCGTCAAAATCCGAAAAAAAAATCGCCACAAGTAAAAAAAAACGCCAAAACTGAAAAAATCGCTAAAATAAAAAATAACCCATAAACAAAAAATTGCACAAAACGAAAAAAAATCACGAAATCTAAAAAAAAAATCACCAATACTAATAATCACCATAGCAAAAAATCGCCAATACGAAAAAAGCGCCAAAACTATAAAAAGCACCGGAACTGAAAAATCGTGTTAAATAAAAAAACAAAGGAAAAAAGTCACCAAAAACCGCCAAAATCTGAAAAAAAATCGTCAAAATTAAAAAACGCACAAACTGAAAAAATCGCTAAAATTAAAAAAAATTACCCAAAAACAAAAAATCGCACAAAACGAAACAAACGAAAAAAAAACACCAAATCTAAAAAAAAACGCCTTAACTAAAACTATCACCAATACAAGAAAAAATCGGCAAAACGAAAAAAAGGCGCTATAGCTAAAAAAAAATCGCTAAAATAAATTAATTTCAAAAACCGAAAACAAAACAAATTTGTTAAAAAATGTCTACATCAGATACGATATTTATATAGGCTAAGTTCGTATAGTGTTAGATATGTAGTGTCCGTACGGAACCCTTCGAGTGCGAGTCAAAGTCGCACTTTGCTGAATTTATTTATTGTTAAATCTGTGATTGAGTTTAGAAGTTTGGTGAACGAGGCTGTTCGCTTTACGCAGGCATTCAAGTAAAATCTACTTTATTCCTTTTTAAAATAAATAGAAAATTAATTTGTAAATATGTTTGCATGTACTTGTTATTTTGAGAAAAAATATCGATTTTTTTATGACTCATGTTATGAAACTTTTTGAAAGACTTGTTTAGTTAAAATTTTTTATGACCCACGTCTCGTGCTTCAGACTTATAATTAAAATAAGTTTTTAAACATAAGTTATTTAAGCAAAATATATGTACGTAAATTTTAAGGAATAGATAAACCTTGTAATTTTTGACTTTTTGGAAAATCTTAGTTTCTCTTTTACCGGTATTGGATTGCTTGCTAATTTACAAAATATTCCTTAAATTCTCTAGTGAACCCTGCATTTTATTTAAATTCTACTTTAGTAAGATTACTTATATCACACATATTTATTTATTTATAGCTGCTAAAGGTGAAAAGTATAACAAACTGTTTGCATTACAAATTAGTTGGATTAAAAGGGTTTTATTTCATTTAATATGTAAGGTCCTTAAGCAAGTGATACAACACCGGGTATGGGTATGTTCTCACAAAAACTTAAGAACTTGTATCACAAAAAGGTGGAACACATGCACGTACTATATATACAGATAGAAAAGCCACAATTTGTTTTGATAAAAGCTGGAGATGAAATAGTGTTATCCTGCTGACCACCTTTGGTTTTCACATAAAGTGAGAAAGGATATTAAGGCTCATGCTAGGAATATATTTCAACAAAAAATAATCCATAATGTTTAAACATAGAAGGCAATTTATCATCTGAGTTTTGTTTTTTCTTTAAACTGAAGCTGCTGTTAGGTAATTTTTTCTATAGAATTAAATTATTAATAGATTCAAGTATTTTCTTAATTGCAAAAAGTTAAAAATTTGTGTGTTCATATAAATGTTTGACTAATTTTTAAGGAATTTTTAATTACAATTTTTAAATATAATAATAATTAACGCAATTTAAATGTTTAATTAATCTTTTAAGCAATTAAATTTTTAATTAATCTTCTAGTCAATTTAATTTTCAATTAAACTTTTAATCAATTAAATTTCTGATTGATGACACATTTTTTAATTAAAGGTATTGGTTTGCACCTTATAAGGACTCAAAGTAACCAATATAAATATATATATATATATATATATATATATGTATATATAAATATATATATATATATATATATATATATATATATATATATATATATATATATGTATATATATTGGATTGCAGAAGATATTTTTTTTAACCATAACTCTCCTTTCTATAGTAAAAGTTTTTAGTATTCTATAGCTGCAATGACAAGTTTTTTCTTCTCTGTAATATCACTGTCACATAAATGCATGGCTGGGTCTCCAATTTTACAGATGTCTTTCAACACAAAAACTTATTTAAATAAATCTTTTAAACATGCTAAAAATGCACACTTCAGCTGAAGGACATGAGCATGAGACCACAAATACCAAAGCAGCAACAACTCTACTATTAAATAATAAATAGAATTTTTGATAAGCACTTTATTTTTTAGCCAAATTAATACCTCGAAAAAAAATTACCAAAACTCAAGTAATGCAATCCATTTCAAAGAAAACATAAAATTAAATAATAAACAACAAAAAAAAATGTAACGTAAAACATTTCAAGAGAATATTTTAAATAATTTTATTGTGCACAATTTGTAGTCAGACAAAACAGTGATTCAAGTTCAAACGGAAGTATTAGAGGAAAGGAAAAGGAAAACAAACATCTTTAGCTTGTTGTTGCCCATGTTGTTGCAGTTGTTGATGATGGTGTGGCAAGAGACAAATTCTTTGTTATAATTTAGAAAGAAACAAAAATATATATAAAAGAAAACCCAAAACACCATTCAAAAGAAAAAATGTGTATACAACCTTCAAGTTTTGTAACACGAATAAAAAAATATCACGTATTTTAATCTTAAAGAAATGAAATGCAAAGAATACAAATAACATCGCAAGATGTACATAAATGAAAAGAAAAAATAAATAAATTGAAATCAAGAGCATTCTATCACCTGCTTATTGCCCATGCAGATTCTAACACAATCGAACTAAGAATTTGAAGATGATACGAGGCGCGCAGAAAAATTATTTTAGAACTTGATTCCGCTTCACTCATAAGAGATGATTTATTACAAAAAAAAAAAAAAAACAATATACTGCAATTTCTAGCAAATGACAAAATAGGGCCCAAAATTTACCTGCAGAAAATCAATCATAAAATATTATTTAGAAACATAAAATTTGTCTCCGAAATGATGAAGAAAAATAGAAATCAAGAGCATTCTATCACCTGCTATTGCCCATGCAATCGTTACCACAATGGAAATATGAATTTGCAGATGATAAGAGGCCCGTAACGAAATTATTTTAAAACTAAAACTCGTGCTTGGACAATATTTTTTTGACTAAACACTGAAACCCGATTCCGCTTCACTCATAAGAGAGGATTTATTTGAAAAAAAAACAGCTAGGAGATGACAACATTTGGCGCGAAATTGGCCAGCAGCAGAGCAGGCTGGAATAAGAGTTATGGATCGGATAAAATTTTAATCCGAAATGATGATGCAAAATAGAAATCAAGAGCATTCTATTATTGCCCATGCAGCCGTTACCCCAATAGAAGCAAGAATTTGAAGATGATACGAGGCCCGCAGCAAAATTATTTTAAGACTAAAACTCGCGTTTGGAAATGAAAAGCCCTCGAAAATAATTCCGCCTCATACATGAGATGATTTTTTAATAAAAAATTGCAGTAACACAATCACAAAACATGTATGGCCGGAAATTGGCCTCCTGAACGGGCAGTCATATAAGCTTATTTAAGAATAGTTGTAGATAAGATAAAAATTTTCATCTGTCCGCCACAGGCTATTTTCTCTAAAACCGTAAGAGATACGCACCAGAAAATGTCACAGAATAAAAGTATATGACCGTCAAAAATTAAAGGGTGTTCTAAATCGAGCAACGAAACATATTGAAATCCTAATGTAATATACAGATAATTATATTTAAAGACACTTGAAATTTTCAATTTTAGTGTATTTTTATGCAGACTACAATAATTAACACTGAAATTTTAGAAATCAAAGTTAAAGGGTATTCTAACAGTTAATGTAATTTTTACTTGGAAAAAATAACAGGCAAACTCTAGAAATGTTCAATAACGCTGTAACTAAAAAATTCTTAAATTAAAATATCGCCAACAACAAATAAATCGTCAAAAACCGAAAAATAATCGTCAAAACGAAAAAAGCGCATAAACTAAAAAATAAATTCAGTAAAGTGCGACTTTGACTCGCACACGAAGGGTTCCGTACGTTGGGCTTTGAGCATTTTTTAATACAGTGTTTTTTTACGTTTTTTCAGCTGAAATAATTTTTTTTTACTATTTTTCGCTTTTTTCTCGTTTTGGCGATTTTTTAAATTTTGGCGATTTTTTTCATTTTGGCGATTTTTTTCATTTTGGCGATTTTTTTAATTTTGGCGATTTTTTTTCGATTTAGAAATTTTTTTTTAATTTGGTGATTTTTTTCGTTTTGGCGATTTTTTTTGATTTTGGCGATTTTTTTTTCGGTTTGGCGATTTTATAATTTTGAGACTTTTTTGTTTTACCGGTTTTGGAAATTTCAAGAAGTTTGCTCTTACGGTTTCCAAGATACAGCAAGTTATCAAAATTACATAGTCAAAATTACATTAACTGATGGTACACCCTCTAATTAAAAGTTTTTAAATTTTAGTGTTAATTGTTGTAGTCTGTATAAAAATACACTAACTTTACAAATTTCAAGTGCATATACATACAATTGTATGTATATTACATGGGATTTTAAAATTTTTCGTTGCTCGTTTTGGCACACCCTTTAATTTCCAACTCTCATGTATTTGTTGTTGTAGCGGCCAAGGGTCTACTGTGTCCAAATTTCAGGTCCGTAGCTCTTACGGTTCTCGAGAAAATACCCTGTGACGGACAGACGGACGGACGGACAGACGGACAGACGGACAGACGGACAGACGGACAGACGGACAGCGTAGCGAAAACAATAGGGTTCCATTTTCACCTTTGGTGTACGGAACCCTAAAAAATTGCTAAAACTAAATAAATCGTCTAAAACCGAAATAATTGCCAAAGGCTAAAAAATCGCCAAAAACGAATAACCCCAAAACTTAAAAACGCCAAAACTAAAAAACGCCAAAACTAAAGACACCATTAATCAAAATAAGTCCCAGAAACTAAAAAAAGTGTTAAAATTAAAAAATTTATTATATTTATATATTAAATTTAAAAAATATAATAAATGGGTGTTTTTTATTGAGGTATAGAACTTTAAGTTGGCATCACTTTTTTAACTGGCGGCCATTTTGTCAGCTGTCAAGTGATTAATATTTAGTTTGGTTTGCCATTTCATCATGAACAAGTTGACAAAAGAACAACGCTTGCAAATCGTGCAAATTTATTTCGAAAATAATGGTTCAGTTCGCGAAGTTTACCGCAAGCTCCGTCCATTTTATGGTCGACATAATCGTCCATCAGAGCAATTAATTCGGTTAACCATGGATCGTTTTCGCACTACGTTTACTCTATGTGATAATACGCATCCGCAGAGACGTCGAACAGTGCGCACCGAAGAAACAATTGCCGCTGTAGAGCAAAGTGTTGAAGAGGACCCGAATGAATCGATTCGCCACCGTGCACAGCAATTGGAGCTTTGTCCATCAACTTTATGGAAGATTTTGAAGATTTTGAATGTGGATGAGTTGTGGTTCCAACAAGACGGCGCTACATGCCACACAGCGCACGTCACAATCGATTTATTGAAGGAAACATTCGATGAGCGCATAATTTCGCGGAATGGACCTGTCAATTGGCCACCAAGATCGTGTGATTTGACACCATTGGATTATTTTCTTTGGGGATATGTGAAGTCGCTCGTCTACGCCAACAAACCAGAAACGTTAGGGGACTTGGAAGCCAACATTCGTGGCGTTATTGCCAACATACGGCCATATGCCCCATATGCTCGAAAAAGTGGTTGAAAATTGGACCTGTAGAATTGGCTTTATTCGAGCCAGCCGCGGCGGCCACATGCCCGAAATCATATTTAAACATTAATGGCATAAAATTATCCTTCCAATAAAGCCAAATTGATGGACATTAAAACGATTTTCTTGTGTTTTATTTCAATTCGAAGTTCTATACCTCTATAAAAAAAACACCCTATACAATAGACAAGACAATTTTATTGTGCAATATAATTTATTGCACAATAATATTACAAATGTGTGGTTACCTTTAAAGATTTTTATTTTTCTTTAAAAAATTTAAAAACTGCTCGTGAAAAATTAACAAAAAAGTGCAAAAAAAAACCAAAACTCTGTGAAATATATTTATAGATAAAAAGAAAAAAAAAACTATTTTACGGGCTTGATCAGCGCGCATCATGTTACGAAATATTTGCCAAGAATGCAAATAATAGCCCAATTCACAATCTCGTGCAAATGGTCTTGCATCGTAGCATTTGCCAAACGATATACATATGTAGTACTCGTATACTGATACTCACCACTAAGAATTGTGAAGTGGTGAGTGAGTATTCAATATACTATACGATTTTGCACATGCTACGATGCAAGACCATTTGCACAAGATTGTGAATTGGGCTAATGTGTTGTTGCAGCTAAACAAAAAACGCACGAAAGATTCGTGGTCGGTCTTGCAAGGGCAAAAAGATTTTTGTTCATTTTGTGCCTTGACAATGTACTTGACAATAATCTCATGAATTGCTATAACTATTATGGGAAAAGCAAAATTCATAAATATACATACATACATACATATGTATGTACAAACATATTACTTGTCTATATGCAACAACATGTGCCAACATACAAACATACACACTGACACACACACACATACATACGAGTATGTCCATATGCTTGTGTACATTTCAAACGAATGTCTGTCTGACTGTCCCTCTAGTCAGTTTTAGCCTGTTCTCGTTGTGCTAGAACTGCTTGAGAATTTATTAGTTTTAGTTTCTTTTTTATTTGGCAAAATTTTTTGTTTTCTTTTCTTACGATTTTTATACAACATTCACCAAATTCATTGTCCCTTGTTTGTTTTTTTTTTTTTCAAATTAAAAGTTTGCAAGTTGAAATAGAAAACAAGACAGAATAGTTTTTCTATGATTAATTTGTTGGTTTTTTTTTACTCTTTTTAAGTTCATGGTTGTTACAAAGTCAAGGAAATCTTTTTAACGTTTCGGGACTTTTGCAAAACCTTCTGCATGTCTGTTTACTTGAGAGGCAGGTTAAATTGCTTTTGGGGCCATTTTTTTTTGTTGGTAGAAGCAGAACAGAGTTTGTGCTTTAGCATTCTTTGTGTCATGAAATCTTAATACAGACATTGAGAATGACAAACTAATTATTATAATATAATCCAGCAGGGATGATTTAATTTTACTCTTTTTCTATAATACTTTTTATTTTCGAAAAAAAAAATTAAAAATAAAAACAACAATTATCTGTAATTCTCTAAAAAAAAATATACTTTTTGTACGAAATTTTAAAATTTTTTATGTTACTTTTTATCAATATTGGGTTTACGTGGCTGCCTTCTTCGCGTAGGCATTCCAGTAAAATCTAGATGATTCCTTTTATCAATATTATTATTAAAATAAATTCAGTAAAGTGCGACTTTGACTCGCGCAAGAAGGGTTTTCGTACGTTGGGCTTTGAGCATTTTTTTAATATGGCGGTTTTTTGCGTTTTTAACGTTTTTTCAGCTGAAATGCTTTTTATTTGTTTTTTCTCGTTTGGCGATTTTCAGTTTTTGGCGTTTTTTCATTTTGACAATTTTTTTTCATTTTGGCAATTTTTTTCATTTTGGCGATTTTGTTCATTTTGGCGATTTTTTTAATTTTGGCGATTTTTTGGTTTTTTGCGATTTATATAAAACAAGCGATTATCGTAAAAAAGTAGGCTCCAAAATTATGTCGCTTAAACTTTTTGGCGGCTATGGCACGATATCTATAACTATGCTAACTTTAGCCTTTACAATCGAATATCCTATTTTTTCGCTTTTAGGCGATTTTTTTTTTTTTGTTTTAAAGATTTTTTCAGTTTTGGTAACTTTTTTCGGCTTATGCCGCTTTGTTTTTAAATTTTAGCGATTATTTTAATTATGGAGCTTTCTTCTTTATAAAAAAAATAATTTGCTTTGGTGTTCTTGTAATTTAAGAGTTATTTTTTCCCACTTTTTTCGGTTTTAGGCGATTATTTTATTACTTTAGCGATTTTTTTTTCAGGTTTGGTGCTTTTTTGGCTTTGACGATTTGTTTTCAATTTATAACGATTTTTTTAATTATTTTATAGTTTAAGCGATTTATTAGTTATGTTGCCTTTTTCGTTTTGGCGATTGTTTTTAGATTTTTGGCAATTTTTTAGTTTTCTAGTCTGCATAAAAATACACTAACTTTCAAAATTTCAAGTGTCTATATATAATTGTCTGATTCTGGCAATTATTTTAAATTTAGCAATTTTTTTAATTTTTTAGTTTTAGCGATTTTTTTGCTTTGGCGCTTTTTTTTCGTCTTAGCGATTTTTCGGTTTTTGGCAATTTTTTTAGTTGTCTAGCGACTTTTGGTGATTTTTTTTTTTAATTTTAGGAATTTATTTCATTTTAGGCAAATTTTTTCATTGAAGCGTTGTTTTCATTTCAACATGATTCGTTGCTCGCTTTAGAACACTCTTTAATTTTGAACTGTCATTTATTTGTTGTTGTAGCGCCCAAAAGATCCTTTATAATCAATTGTTGTTGTAAGAGTGCAGGACTATGAGGCAAAAAAAAAACCAATTGGGGAACGACTAAATAAAAAATTTTATTGTGAGCGTGCATGATCGTGAGAGAGAAAGTTACTCTCTATCGCAAATTAATAGTGTGTCCGTCTTGGGACTTACAGAGAAACTGCAGAAAGTTGGAACTCTTAAGCAATTTGTTTTTATTTTTCTCCCAATTAAATTTTAATTTAAAAGATCTCATAAGTATAACTTTTCTATTTTCAAACTGACAAAATATATTGTTGCTTCATAAAATCGACAAAAAAAAAAGAATGAAACATGAACAAAAATTTCTGCAAATATTTAACCAAGATTATGAGAAAATGTTTATTAGTTCTTTCTTTTTTTTTTGTTCCTATTTGTGCACAAAAAGCAATATCTTTTGCTTCATAAATGTGACATCAATTGAAGCATTTTGTGGCACGAGGACGTGCAACAAACGCAAGCATAAAATGTTGAAGAAACCATTTTATACTCGTATTTTATTAATCATAAATTTTGATGACAAATATGTTTTAGTTGTTTTTCCTTGTACTCATGCATATGTAGACGTATATATCTTTAATGAAAAATAATTTTCATATCATTCTTAAATATTGATGATGACAAAACAAGACAATCGCACAAAGACTCATATTTATTTACTCGTACAACATGCACATTATTTTATTTGAAAATTATTGGCACAAATGCATGTTAATCAAATACATTATTGTTATTTTTATTATTATAGTTATTTCGTTGATAATAACAGGAAATAGCAGCAAGGACGAAAGAGAGTAAAATCCTTAAATATAATGAAGCACACGACAACAACAAAAAACACTCGGTTACATTAATTTCTGATGGAAATTTGTTCTACTTTCTTATTTATGTAAGTCAAATGAATTTGTTATTTGGAATGGTAAAGTGCTTTTTACGTCAGTTGGAGGATTTCTTTAAGAGACTTCAACTATAGATGGAGGGACATGAATAAAACAAGTGATTGCAGCAATTACAATTATTCAGTAAATTTTTTGATTGCCATACGCAATATTGCCACAGCTATGAACAATGCAATAACAGACGTTTTAAACACTTTAGGCAAGATCTACAAAAATTTTATTCCTCTTCATACATTTAATCAAAAAAATCACCAGATCACAAATTTTCAAGTTCAATTAAAAAATTAATTAATTTTCAATCAATCACAGAAATCGTAGTATTAACTCAATTATTTTAATTGAACATTTTTTTGATCGTTTCGATTAAAAAAATATTATATTAACTAAAAATTTAATTGGTGCTTTTTTAAGATTCAATTAAAAATTTAATTGATGTTTTTTTTTAATTAATTTCAATTAAAAATTTTAAAAGATTCATATAAAATATTAATTGAAGCATTTAAAAAAAATCCATGCTACACTGAAAGAATTTTCGGCCTAAATTCTATGAATTTCGACATTAATATAATGAAAAATTCATTGAAATTCAACCAACGTCACGCTTCGCTGGATTAATGAAACCAGTTTCGTCAAAATTATTTTATTGAAAACTTCATCAAATTTATGCTATAACTTCATCGAAACAATAAAATAATTTCATGAAAGGGGGTTTCTTAATAATTAGAAAATATTGTTGTCATAAATCCATAAATCCAATACTAACGAAGCAATTCTAATGAAATTATTGCACAATATTCATGAAATTTTCATTGGATTTGTGAAATTATCATGAGATTTGTGAACAACTTTTAATTTCATTGGACTTATGAAGCTAAATTTTTTCGGTGTAGGGTGGGCCTCTTTTGCAATTCTATAAAATTTTACAAAATATTTCTTATAACAAAGCTAAAATTGACTTAACTAAGAATTGATTTTATGCACAGCAATGTGAAAAATATGAAAAATAAAGAAAAAGAAAATGACATAATAAACTAAATTAAAATCTATACAAAAATACTTTATTAGGATTATTAAAAGTATTTGCACACTGAATGCGTACGATTATTTTCAGATTATTTAATTTAAATCAAGCAAAGCCAAGGCAAAGAGAAAAACCACAACAAAAATAAATATAATAATAATAAAAACAGCAGGCCACAATTTTGACATTTAAGTGTCAATCAAAGAGCTGGAAACAAACTGAAAATTAAAATTTTCTCATTTCGTTTTTCAGTAATTGTGCACATACTTACATACAAACATACATACACACATACATACATACATACATACATACATACATTCAACTAACAATCATGCAATAGCATTTTTATCAGACTTCTTTGCAGTCAGTCCGTCTATCCGCCGCATGCATTGCAAAATAAACGAACGCATTCGATTTAAATATTCACAATTTTCCTGTCACAGAAGTTAAGTTAAATGAACTCGTAATTAACAAACAAACATACACACACATTCACACACACACACACACACACACTCACACCTATTTTATACATACATACATACATAGAAACTAACTAATAAAAATTTCACATATACTACGTATAGATGTCATTTCCACACACCATTGGCAAATCATTAGCAACATCTTGATATTGACGTCACATTTGCTTTAAATTTTGTGCTAAAATTATTTGCGACAAACTTATTGAAATTAAAAAATATTTAAAAAATAAAGTACAGTAGACGTAAACAAGCAAGAACCCTGCATAATTCGGATATTCCAATATTAAATAAAGATTTATTCTATACAACTTTTGCAGACAAGTTGACTGTTTGTAATGTGGAAACTATACCTATACTCAGAAGAATTTTTGATTGTCTTCTATAAACAGTAAGTATGTACCTGCAAGTTTACCGAAGACAATAAAAAAATTTCGTCCATCTATGGTTTTGCTTTCGATATGAATAGATAGACGATAACATTCAATAATAAATTCAGTAAAGTGCGACTTTGACTCGCGCACGAAGGGTTCCGTACGTTGGGCTTTGAGCATTTTTTTTAATACAGTGTTTTTTACGTTTTTTCAGCTGAAATAATTTTTTTATACTATTTTTCGCTTTTTTCTCGTTTTGGCGATTTTTTAAATTTTGGCGATTTTTTTAATTTTGGCGATTTTTTTCATTTTGGCGATTTTTTTTTTTCATTTTGGCAATTTTTTTAATTGTGGCGATTTTTTTCATTTTTGCGATTTTTTCATTTTGGCGATTTTTTTCATTTTGGCGATTTTTTTATTTTGGCGATTTTTCCGGTTTTCCGCATATACATACAATTGTATGTATATTACATGGGATTTTAACATTTTTCGTTGCTCGTTTTGGCACACCCTTTAATTTCCAACTATCCTGTATTTGTTGTTGTAGCGGCCAAGGGTCTACTGTGTCCAAATTTCAGGTCCGTAGCTCTTACGGTTCTCGAGAAAATACCCTGTGACGGACAGACGGACAGACGGACAGACGGACAGACGGCCAGACGGACAGACGGACAGCGTAGCGAAAACAATAGGGTTCCATTTTCACCTTTGGTGTACGGAACTCTAAAAAGCAGCGAATTATTTTATTTTTAACCCTCGAACAAAGAAAATTATCTGAGTATCTTTGTATCTGTGTGTCTGTGCGTGTCCACGTGCAGCCCAAACGTCTAGACCGATTTTGATTTAGTTTTCTGTGTTTCAAAGGCGACTTAATCGAGATGGTTCTTAAGTATTGAAGAAAATCAGTCCAGCCGTTTAGAAGATGTCACATCTTTTCTGGATATATCGGAGGTTTTTGAAATTTGTAATTTTTGTCATTTGTTTTTAGAAAATGGACTTTATAATTTAACAGCTGTCACTTATTCACGTTCGACAACACCTGCAAATGATAAAATTGTCTTATCAAAATGGACGTTCTTTCCGCACGCTTTGACCATTTTACGACAGCCATAATCGTCCTACCGAGTATAAAAAATTCCTGAAAAACATCACCGCTATCCGCCAAAGAGTGTAGAAGAATCCAAGGCAGTCGGTTTCACTTCGCTCACAAGAACTCTGTCTTTCGCAGCCCAAAACTTTGGAGAATTTTACGTCGTGACTTGGACTTGCACTCGTACAAAACTCAACTGACCCAAGAGGTGAAGGTAACCGATCAATGACAACAAAGTGTAGTCGCTATATTGGACCTGGAGCAGTTGGAAGGTTAGGTTAGGTTAGCAGGCTGCTGGTAAGGAAGGGTGAAATTTAGAGTCCAGCTCACTGGGGTCCAATACAATGATACATTTGTGTTATCTGCTAATTGAAGAGAAGATAGTGAGAGAGGCTGATAAGGAAATGATAGTGATAGAGAAGGAAGAGATAGAGGATAGAGGAAAGCTACATTCTTTTACAACTCTGCTCTTTACACATTTTTTGATAATGCAGTGTTGCAGCGCCATCTGGTGCCAAATGAGGCGTATTAAATTTTAAAGCTTTAGTAGCCATTCTATTGAGTATTTTACTTCGCCAATTATTCTGCTACACAACGAAGGAGGGCACTCTGATGTACATTAGGATTATTATCTGATGAAGTCGGTATAGTTTTTAGTGACCAGTGCCACAGAGCAGTTGGAAACTGATCGTAATTGTCATGGAAAAATCATTTTTACCGATGATGGGGTTCATCTAAATGGGACTATTAGGTGAAGGTTTTGCACTGGCTACGTCATCGGTATATATTTCTTTGAGAACGACGTTGGCCGGGTCATCACCATCAGCGACAAGAACAAAAGATTGCTGGCCAGAATCGGATGATATGGACTAGAGATAGGCACGTGTCGATTTTTTCCAACACGACACGTTTCGAATACGAATAGCAAGACATCCAACACGTGAGAGATATGCGAGCAAAAAGTTTTCTCAGCACTAACGAAATAAAATTAAATAGCAAAAAATAATTTTTTATCCCCAAATAAACACATACATATTTTTGTTTAATTTCAGAACTTTAAAATTAAGAGACCCATACAATATCAACAAATTTACTTGAGTGGAAATTAATGCATACATATTTTACACCTAAGATCGTTTTGTGTTGTTGGTTTCAAGTTTGTTCAACACGAAACGACCCGACCACACACGAAATCAGATTTTTGTCACAAACACTTTGTGTTGAGTCGTGCGTTCCTGTGGCGTGAAAAAAACACGATACGCGTCCATCTCTAATATGGACAAGAAGAAGATGTGGTTGAAACAGGCTGGCCCAACATTTCTCACAGCTCAGCCACATTTGACATTCTGCTACAGCGATTTGAGCCTGATCATCACACGTGAGATGATCTGGCAGTCTGTACGAATAAATTACAAGCCCCAGCGGCCTTTTATATAACACGTGCTGTCTGTCAAATTCAGTTTAATTTACTCGTTTGCGACAGGGGCATAGAAATTTCATCATTTCGGTTGCACACCAGCCAGCAAAGCAGCGCCAACTTCTGAACTTATTGAAGAAAGATAATGATCATATTTTCCTCTCTCAAACATGAACTAAAAAGTTGATCAACTGAAATTGCAAATTTGTTTTTGTTTTAAATGCATTTGTACGAAAGAAAGAACTCATTCGACATTGTGAAATAGGTAGTTAGTCTTACTATATCGCTCCTGCAATAAGCAATAGAGTTATAAGTCAAAAGAACTAGTCTGGCAGAAAGCAAAATTTTTAAGTATTCAATTTACAATTTTATAAATAAATAAAAATATTTTCTACATCGATGGCTTGATATAAGAAAGGCGGAACTCGAATTTTCGATATTTTATAGGAGGGGCAAAAAACTAAAGAAAAACCAAAGTATTTACATGCAGAAATAATTTTTTAAGTTGCCATAAGTCGGAGATTTTGAACTGTTACGTATAACTTTAACTAGTTTTCTAAGGCTGAGTTTACATCTGGCATTTCTTGTGAGTCATTTGCCCAAAACAGCGTAACCAACCAATTACTAATGAAAAACTGTTTGATTCAGACATGTATTTATTGATTTAAACAGTTTCAAATCATGTTGGATTATATAAAATTTAATATATTAGTTATGTATGGAACTATTTAACTTAATAAATACATGTCTGAATCAAACAGTTTTTGATTAGTAATTAGTGGTTACGCTTTTTGTAATAAATAAATGATAAGTAAAGTTAATGTCGGTTTAGCGTAGGATAATAATGATACAACTGGTTTAAGGAATGGTTTAGCTTTAATAATCATTTAGCCCAGGTTCACACACTTCAACTTTTGTTGATCAACTCGTAATTCAGTCTCTGTCTTTCTTACAGCTGAATTACGAGTTGAGCAACAAAAGTTGAAACGTGTGAACCGTGACTTATAAATGCCCATGTAAATAGCTATCGCATTTTATTTCTAAATAACATTTATTGTCGCATCACAACGGTTGTTGCAAACTTACGGGGTATGTAGAGAGCGCCCAGGCAAATACTCATTCCTCTTAATTTTTTTTTTTAACTCTCAAGAAAATTTAAAGTTCGTTCATTATTTGACATTTTAAAACTTTTTTTAAGCAAAACTAGAAAATCAAAAATAACAAGTTTTTCTTGCCACACTGCAGAGTGTTCGCAAATTCGTTCACTGCTTGTGTATCTTAAGAATTCTACTCAGATACATAAGTATGTATCTTTATATTTTAAATATAGAATAATTATTTTTAGTAGCAATAAAATTACCTTGTTATATGCGTGTGTGTGTGTATGCTTGTACTGCAAAAAGAAGTGACAGCTTGAGACAACACCAATAAGTAACAGCAGCTAAACAACAACAAACACTAACTAATAATACTTTGCACAAAAATTGTGGCAGCAACAGTAGCAGCAGTAATTGTTGGTTGATAAGTTGTAATTGAATTCTTTAGTTGCAAACAGCATATTGGGGCATATTATTTATTATTAAAGATTTATTAAAAAATACACTTGTCGTTTTGTTAGAATAAATATTTATGTATATGACAAAATATAGAGAATTTCTTTATGTGTACACTTATATTTTTATTTTTATTTTTTTATATAATATTTAAATTTTCGTGAAAATATTTCTTTAGCACTTTTGTAATAAAAAAAATCACACACACACAAGGATTTGAAAAGAATATTATTTTATTAATTTTTTTTTTAATTATTTTTTAAATAATTTTTAATATTTTTTTTTTAAATTTTCACTTAAAACTCGTTAAAATTTTCATTCAATTGCCTGCGTTTTTTTTCGAAATTTTTTGATTTTATTTATTCTTTTTCGTCTTCTTTCTTTTTAATTTGTGTTATTTAATTTGTGGGAAAAATTAAATTAACATTTCCTAATTTTTCTCTCACTTAATTCGAATAACGCGCCTTGTTTGACGTTGGACCAACGAATTTTAACTAAAATCTGTAAAATCAAAAAATTGTGCTCACCATCATCTATCTTCACATCAGCAGCATAGAAGAGGTGTGTGTATTAAATTTTCCGCCTTATTAGATTTGATTTGACTTTTTTCTTTCTTTTCTTTTAAGATTTTGCACAAGAAATAATTAAAATGTTTCTTTATACTTATTTTCACTGTGTTTTGTTGTTGTAATTTTGGTTTGAATAAAAAATGTGTGACAACTTTTCGTGCACCTCATTTTCCTTTCAATCTCTCACTTTTTTTACTTTTACTCTCTTTATTAATTTGGCCAACTTTTTCTCTCGGTGTGTGAACATTATGCTGCTGCTGCTGTGTTTTTGTTGTTGTTTTTGTTGTTGCTTGCTTGCTTCTTTTTCTTCTAACGGGCTAATTGATTTGCTGGGCCTGGCTGACTGGCTGTTGACTTGTTTGATGGTTGGTCTCACTTATTTGTTGTTGTTGTTGTTGTTGTTGTTGTTGTTGTTGTTGCTATTTTTGCTTGGGTTTGCTGGCTGCTGAGGAAGATTTGTTGTTTGTTGTCTATTTGGCTGTCACTGTGTCACCTAACCTTGCTCAATTTTATCCGAGTGCGTGTAATTTTTGTTTCTTTTCCGTTTGTTTTTTTTTTGTTTCTTTGTGTTATTGAATTTGTTGTGACGTCGTTTTGAAGTACAATTTTGTAGTTTGTTTTGATTTTTAGCTCTCTCTACACTAACGATGTTTGATGCTTAAATTTATATTTTTGTTAGTTTTTTTTTTGTTGTTGTTGTCCCGTATTTCTAATATTATGATGACGTGCTTTTATATTAGTTGTTGTGTCACTTTGAGCGTTTTTATCTCTTTCGTTTGGTTGTGAAAATTCATGTGCTGGTATGTTAATGATATTTGTATAAGAATCTCTTATTTGAGCACCTAAAAGAAGAAAAGAAAATGTTGTGTATAAATAAATTGAAATGCTTGGAGTTGTTTAAAGAATTTCACAAAATAAAAGCTTATGCCCCAAAGGCTACTGTATTGGCCTGTGCAACCGATTCCCACCAGTAAGTGCTAATTTTCACTAAGCAAGTCTTATTGCTGATTAGTTTTTTTAGAAGAGAGAGAGAGACGAGGGGAAAAGAAACGTTTCTATTCCCCTCGTCCCTCTCTCTCCAATAAACTAATCAGCTTACCAATAAGACTTGCTTAGTGTAAATTAGGACTAAGTCCCAAGCAAGCAAGTTTGTAATTTATAAGCGAGAGAGAGAGAGAGAGAGAGAGAAAGAGAGAGAGAGAGAAAGAAATATGACGTCTCCCCTCTTCCATAAGCTCAAAAGTTGCTCAAGTAAAATTGCCGTGTGTGCGCACAATGAAGGTATTGTCAAGAGCATGGATAAGTAGCTTGCAAACCTTTACTTGAGTAATGCTTCAATTTCAATTTGTTTAGTTCCTTAGAAATTAGTATATTTTTACATTGTCATTTCCATTTATTGCCTTGTAATTTACTCATTCATGCACACGACTCTTTGCACTGAATTGTTCTAACACTGAGAGAAAAAATTGATCTGGTGCAAACATATATTTTACAGAATTGATTAGAGAAGATTTTAAAGAATAAGGAGTTATCAGCTTAATAGCAAAAGCGTTATTTAATTCATTATACCCGTATAAGAAGATATTTTTTCAAGTGCACAGAGAAAAAACTGCCTCATAGAATCAATAAGATTTTCTTTATGAAACGTTTTTAGGCTAAGGGGTATCCAAGCAGAAAGAAGCGAAGATTTTTTTCATAGATTTTCCTTATTGTTTTTATGTGGTAAATCTTATTAATTCCTTATTGTTTTTACGTGGTAAATCTTACTAATTTTATCAAGAAGAAAACCACATTAAATCAAGAAGAAATCTTATTATTCACAACTTTTTCTACTCAATTTCGGTTATTTTTGGCACCAAAAAAACAATCCATAGAGAAAAACTTCTTGATTCTATTAGGTTTTCTTATGAATTGTAAACTATAGGGATTTCTTATTGATTTTATTAGGTTGCCTTATTAATTTAAAAAAAAATGATTTTAGTAGGTTCCTTTATGATTATGTGTAAAGCATCTTATTGAATTTTTTTAATAAGGAAATCTTCTTAATTTTATTAGGTTTCTTGTTATTTGGTTTCTATAAATAAACATAGAGAAAATTTTTTCATGATCTTTTTCATTTTTGTATAAGCATGTTTGTACAATTATTTCAATGGTTGTTCAGGTTGCTTGTTAGCATATTGGGTAGAGTGCTTGTCAGGTAGAAGTTTGTTGGTTCAATACTTGGTGACTAACTGGTTCAATACTGGTATGTATAAATAAATAACATCTACAACATACTACATACATACATATGTATATGGTATAGAATTTAAATGAAAATACATAAGTACAGAGAATAAAGACGCATTTTTTTTTTTTTATTGAAAACATCAATAAGATAACCTCATAAAAACTACAAGATTTCTTCTTGATTTTTTCAAAAATGTTTTCTCTATGAAATTAATAAGATTTCCTTATTGAAAAAAAACCATAGAGATTTCTTATTAATTTTTTTCTATTTTATGAGGTATTTAGTAGGCACTGTTTTCTCTGTATGTATATCTCATGGTTTACATAAAATTGCTTGTCTGTTTTGATAATTCTTGTTTATTTTACGACTTGGTCCAATTGTGTGGTAATAGATGGGAATGTGTTTTTATTTTATCAGCTCATAATTAATATTACTCACACGTCTCGTGATTAGTGAATGTTTTAATTGAAGGTGGTACGGTGAGCAACTTTTCACTTACAATCATGGCTGGTAAGAATAAAATTTATTTGTTCAGCACGTCTGCAGTTGTTCTAATTTACCACATATTCATGCATATTCGCTTAAATGTTAACGTTCACGAAAGTCATACTCACTTAAAATTCCGCACCAGCAAGTAAAAAAAAACAAATCGTTCCTTTACTTTTTGTAAATAAAACCTTGTTGAATGAAGCGTTGCGAGGAACGCTGCACAGTGGGGCAGAATCAAAATATTTTGGAAATAACGCAGCCAATTTTAAACGAATAGTTCTATTCAAATAAAATTTCGCACAGACACTTTTGTCCCGTTTATATTCGACCTGCCCAACTTGCTCAGGGACGGAAATATGAAGTTTAAAATCAATGTACTTTTCTCATGAGAAATTTTATTTGTTTGTTTCTAATACGATTTCTAATTTTTCTGCACTATAGCTCTCGATCAAGTCAATTCAAAACATGTTTATATTTATATGTACTCGTATCTTTTATAGTCAGTGTCTTGTACTCATATGAAAATTTAAATTTCTTAATTGTTCAAAACTTTGATCCAGTATTTCCCAGATATTTCCTAGAAATTTGTTAGTTAAAGCTAAATTTTAAAGTCTGTGAAATAAATTTTATAAAATTCTGCTGCTTGAATTGAAAAATATTCAATTTCGAATTTAAAACTTCAAAAAAAATTTAAATTTTCGACAGTTTTTACCAAAAAAAAAAAGCAACTTTCGAGGTGTATACATTTTAGATGTTTTTTTTAATAGCTTAAATCAAAATCTGGCAACATTGAGGATATTTCTACAAAGACAAGCCTTACTTTAGCTTATTCCAAAAATTTTTATTATAAGAGAAACCTAATATGTGTGCAAAAATTCGATTGAAAAGAAAAAAGCATAAAATATTATATTAAATTTTTATGGGGGAGACCACGCCCATTTCCTTTAATTCAAAAGAAAATTATAATAACAGCATAAATTATGTGTGAGGCTACACAGAAATCATTTTTATAGAAGTACTTGAAATATAATATAAAATTTTAATTGTCCCGCCCACTTTTCGTGTGATATAAAATAATAACACCCTGTTTCCACAAGGCAGACAGTCGACTTGTCTGGAAAATTTGTATGAAAATCTCTTAAAAATTTCCATCCTTTTTATATAAATTTTTTACTTAAGTCGACAGTCTTGGTTATGGAAACCAGGGGGTAAATCACGTCACCAAAGTGATGCTGATATGAAAACCAAACTTTAAAAATTTTGGTTTTCTTGTTCATACAAAAAAATCAAATACCGGGTTTGTTAGCCCTTGATAAGTTTTAAAATAGTAAGTATGAAAAACAAAAACGAGATTTCTATTTGTTGTCTTTTAACGTGTGTGTCCCGCCCACTTGCTCAAACGCGTGATCGTATCATTATAAAACTGCAAGTTGTGCACAAACTTTTGCAGGAGTTTAATTAATAATTAAGATGCGCGTGACAAAAATATAAAAAAAAATGAAACCCTTTCCATCAGGTACGAGCATGAGATCAAACGACGGTTATAGCAAAAATAAATAAAATTTAAATCGATAAGCAAATGAAGGAATTCTGAGGTAAAGGACATAAAAAATAAAAAATAAAAATTCAAAAGTCGGTTTAAAATCCCGCAACAATTCTTGTTTACGCCGGTGAAAAACTTGTTGACAAAAAATCTACAAAATATATCACCTGTGGCCAAGCATGCAGGATTCACTGCAATCACGTGAGCGTTATCCATCTCTGGTTGGCATATGAACGTATGGGAATGTGTATGACAACGACTTTGTTTATCATTCTCGAAGACATTCACAAGTTGCATGTATTTTTAATGTTTTTTACTTTGCAGTCTTCGATACGGGTGTTATTGTTTATTTTTCATTATCAATGTTACATGTTGTATGCAACAAAAAACCCACACACACACACACACACACACACACACTCAATCGCCTTCACGGTTTGTAGACTTGAAAGAGTGTTTTTCTATATTTTCTTTATTTATTTTCATTCAATTTAATTTGAGATAAATTCTTAACACACAAATGATTTATAAATGTGAGTCAATATTTTATTTTTCATTAAAAATAAATATTACATTTGCATATAAGATATAAGAAATTACAATGACAATGATCATGATCATGAAGTACATACGAGTACATATCATTGTCAATATGCAGAGCATAATTAAAAAAATCTGGGCCAAACCTTTAAATTCAAAAACTATTTAAATTTATATTCAAACATAATATTTATTTATGGTGTTCTAATTTATTAATACATAAGATTCATGACAAGAAAAACTTTTTAAACCACCAGCCAGTCAAACGCACAGCAGACATATTTGTGCCTTGTGCCTTGGGCTTTAATTTCAGTTATTGTGGTTAAATATTGTCAGAAGGTTTACAACACAGCAACCTTTGTAAGCTGGACACGTTGCTGCCCAACCACTGCCGCTGCCGCTGCCGCTGCCACTGTGTGCGTCATCGTTTATCTTTGTTGTAATAAACTTGAAAAATTTATGAAATATTAAGTCTCATAACTTTTGATTGAGTGGCAGCTTTGACACTGGAGACACCATTAAAAAGGCTGGAGTAGGGTTAAATGTATTTTAATACGTGACATAAATACAATATACAACGATATTTTAGCTACAACCACACAAAACTTCTCTGTGCTAGTGAGACTTGAAATTTACATTTCAAAGAATGAGGTCAACTTTTGGTATGTTGCCTGCGAAGAGAAGTAGATAAAGTACAAATGCTGCACAAAGGTAAAATTTTAAGCCCTCATGTCTTCGTCATTTTGAATATTTTAAATTTTGCAGGTTTTTCCTATCCTATTATATCGTGCCATAACCGCCAAAAAAAAGCTTAAACGACATAATATTCGAACTTCACTTCGTAAAAAGTCGATTTTCGTCAAAAAAAAAGTCGAACTCAAAAAAATGTGTCGCTTAAGCTATTTTAGCGGTTATGGCTCGTTATAACTGCCGTTTGTTTTCATTTTTATGAAAATAAAATCCATTGCTACGCTACGTTGTAAGCATCTTGAATTCTTACTCGTATAATGACATCATTATACTTTTACAAAAGTAGGCGGGCCACTCCCACTGAAATTTAAAATTATATTTCATCGTTTTCTATTTAAAAGCTTCCTACCAAACTTTGTACACACCTGGATATAATAAAATAAAACTGAGCAGTGTGTAATTTTGGAACTTTCATCAGTGTTGCCAGATTTTCTTTTCAGCATTTCAGTGAAAAAAAAAATATTTTTTAATTTATACGAGTATGTATAATAATCACATCTATCGTGCATAAAAATAAGCATTTATAACCATTATTATTTAATTGGAAGGAAAATATAGATTCAGTACTAATATAGTTCGCTTGCAAAAATAAAATAAAAGGAAATGAAGGAAAAAATGTAAACGGGAATTAAAATAAATTCAGTAAAGTGCGACTTTGACAAGCGCACGAAGGGTTCCGTACATTCGGTTTTGAGCATTTTTTTAATGTGACTTTTTTAAAGTTTTTTCAGTTTAAACAATTTTTTTCAGTTTTGTCGCTTTCTTCTCGTTTTGGTGTTTTTTTTCTGTTTTTGGGGATTTTTTCATTTTGGCGATTTTTTTATTTTGGCGAATTTTGTCATTTTGGCGATTTTTTTTTCATTTTGGCGTTTTTTTCTGTTTTTGGGTTTTTTTTCATTTTGGCGGTTTTTTTCATTTTAGCGATTTTTTTTCTGTTTTTGAGGTTTTTTTCATTTTGGCGATTTTTTTCCATTTTGGCGATTTTTTTTCCATTTAAGCAATTTTTCCGGTTTTTTGCGATTTATTTTAGTCTTAGAAATTTTGTCAATTTGGTGCTTTTTTCCGTTTTGGCGATTTTTTTGTTTTTTGCGTTTTTTTCGGTTTGGCGATTTTATACTTTTTAGATTTTTTAGTTTTACCGTTTTTGAAAATTTCAAAAGTTTTGCTCTTACCGTTTCCAAGATAAAGTAAGTTGTCAAAATTACATAGTCAAAATTGCATTAACTGATGGAAAACCCTTTAATTTAAATTTGTTTAAATTTTAGTGTTAATTGTTGTAGTCTGTATAAAAATACACTAACCTTTCAAATTTCAATTGTATATACATACAATTGTATGTATGTATATTACATGGGATTTTAACATTTTTCGTTGCTCGTTTTGGAACACCCTTTAATTTTTAACTCTCATATGTATTTGTTGTTGTATTGGCCAAAGGTCTACACAGTGTGTCCAAATTTCAGGTCTTACGGGTCTCGAGAAAATACCCTGTGACAGACAACAATAGGATTCCTTTTCACCTTTGGTGTACGGAACCCTAAAAAGTAGAAATGTGAAATTATTTCGAGAAAGAAAATGTTTGCAATAGGGGTGATTATTGTATTTAACTGAAACTTAATTACCTTGATATTTTTACCCAATTGCGCGAAGCAAGGCAGGGTATTGTATTTATCAGCCTACGAGTATGTATGTTTCAGAGAACTGCATGAGTTGATTCACTTTCGCTGTCCACTCTCTTTTACAATGCTTTTGCTTTGTTGTTTAACAACAATAACAACTGACTGTCATTAACTCACTCTCTTTTTTTAAGTGCCATTAGTAAAAAAATAAATAAAAAATTCTTCGATTTTTTTGTATAGTAATCAAATAACTCATAAAAGCACGTTGACTAGATAAAGTCTGAAGTTAATAAAACATTGCGTATTAATTAATAGTTTTACTCGTATTAAAATAATTTATAAAATAGAATTAGCCTAGCTATTTTATTTTATAGTATTACATAAAACTATATCACAAATCTATGTCAGAAAAGGTTTTAAGAAGATTTCACAACAATCATACTGATTCATTGCTTTAGTGAATCATATGAATGAGTAGAAATTTCAAGCAGTGGCATGCATTTATTATCAACAGTTTCATTGATCTGAATCATGCAATGGTATCTTTCATTTTTTTAATTTTAAGTGCTAGTTCAATATTCATTTTAGAAAATGCAAAATTATGCCGTTTGATTCGTAATCATGCAGATCTCTAGTATGTACATATGTATGTATGTGTGTTCCTTTGAGGCACTATATAAACCGAACGCGTGGATGGATATTGATGATTCTTACATCTTATTCTGGTAGTGTCACTTGAGACATGACAGTAGTCAAAACTCAGTATGGTGGCCAAGAGACGCCATTTTGTAAATACGAAAATAACAAAAAGTCGGCGAACTATCTCAAAATGGGCATCATTCGACAGGTATTTTAAAATCATCTTTGAAAATCTCTTATGATTTTTAATTTCGAATGACCACTTAGGATATTTAATGGTTCAAAGTTGGTCACAGTCGGGTTTTGGATTTTTTTAATTACTGCTTGTTAGTGTCTATCCTTGAAGTTATTTCAATATTTTGTTTTATAAATTTTTTTTTTTCAAACATATTATTTGTTGATGGTTAAGCATGTGTAGATGCATTTCATTTGATTCGTTTTGACAGGCGTTAAATACAATAAAATATTGAAATGAATATTTTTGTTTTGTTTTTTTTTTGTTATTGTTAGGAGTTGTTGCATTTTACATGAATATTGGAGTCGTAAATATTTGGACTATAAAAGACTTCCCCCCTGTTTGTGTAAGACGTTGACGTTAGAAATTTTGGCGTTTTTGTAATAGATTAAAGGAAACTTGTACAACTTTTCTTTAATCTATTACAGAAACGTCAAGCTTTCCATCGTCAACGTCTCACACAAACACACTGTTCGATTCTTACAGTCCTAGTCCTGTAATAAATTATAATTAATAAATAAAATAAGTAAATACATAAATAAAAAAAATAAAAAACTCTTTTTGCATTCTTTGGATACAATAATATTTCAAAGCTGAGCTAAATTCGGATTTTATTTTTTAATATTTTACTTTTCCCAATTGATTAGAAATTCGATAGCAAGGCGCTGAACACACGCTTGTCAGGTCTTACCATATTGTCAGTAAAATGTGTTAAAAATTTCTTACAGCCGTGTAAACGCAATTTAAGGCCTGTCCCACGATGTCACCAGCAAACGTTCGATCAATATAAGTATTCGATCGAACGATTTCTGGTGACATCGTGGGACGGGCCGTTAGTCTGACAACTTTGCCAAAAAAGTCAATATTGTAACAGCTGATAACAAATTTGACATTCTCAAACTACTTTTAATTATTTATCAGATATTCTGTTATTGTGAGTGATGCCAAGTTTATGCATCTGGCAATGACGTCAGAGTATTCTTTCTATTGGCAATACTGTATGCACCTCTTTGTAAAGAATAATTGAAATGATAAGTTAAGTTGCAATTTTTTCTTTATGGTCCATAATAATTTATATTTTCACTTGTTACATTTAAAACAAGCACAGAGAACTAATAACACTGTCCAATACCCACAAAAATAGGAATTTTGTGCCAACTGATTCTTGTAGGGGAGACTAAAAAGATAAGATATACGTGTATCGTCGTTTTAAAAGTTTACATCTGAAACTCATTTTACGGCCTATTTAAAGTTGCAGCCTTGTGTACTCGTAGTAAAAAAAATGTACAAAAGCATGTGATACTTAGGTTTTTGGTATAAAATGTATTCAGAACAATTACTAAGAACATCGCAAGCAATTTTGATATTTGTTGAAGTACATTAACCCTTTAACTCTTCTGGAAATGGGTCTTTTTTGAAATTTTTTGAAAACAAAAACCGAAAATCACCTTCAAGCCAGGGATGTATATAGTTGAAATATTCTGTGAAAATATTTTCCAGGAAAATCTACTATAGGTCTCAGATCGTCAAACAGTTCGAGCAGAATTACCAATATGACAAGTGTTTTGCGGCACGTAGCGTTATCCCGCTCAAACCACAACACGTTAATGTCTATCATTCCACACATCCCATTTTGAGCAAAAGAAGTTGGCACACGATGTTAAAGTGGGCAAACAAAAATAAAAAATATCATATGAGCGTGATGTGAAGTGATTTGGCAGAACGGCTTGAGTAAATGACAATGTGGCTGCTCTAAACTGTCAAAGTTCAAAAGTCCCCGTTGGACTTTATTTATAGAAAAATAAAAATAAAAAATGTTTCCAAAAATCATCTTGAGATTCTGGTTTTGTTGCTTTTCCTATACCACTCTCTTTTTTACTTAAACGAAACATTAAAATATTTAATAAATTTCCGTGGTTTAAATTCATAAATTTGTCTTATTTCTCAATTTTTTTTTAACTAAACATCAACTAAACAAAAAAAAAATATTTAAAGCTTTTACTGCACGTAGTTGACCACAATTTATTAACAAACGTTTCCGTTGCCATTGTCTGCAATGAAAACTAAAAAAAAAAGAAGTAAAATTAAAAAAAGGAACCGACTGAAAACGTTTTAATTCACTTTCGCTTCATACAGCAACGCCCTTTTAAGCACAAATACCCTGGCTTAACATTCAAAAGAGAATGTGTCTCGTATTCATACTTTAATAAATTCATAATTCATGAAAAGGGTAGTGTTGAAATTTTAATCTTATTATAACGCAAATATTTTTATTAAAAATACAAAAGGCGACCGGATATTTACAAATTAATAATAATAATAATAATAATAAGTGTGTGCGTGTACATTGGTGTGCATGTATTGGCATTTCAATTTCCACAAGGTATTTCCTGTATTATCCTTTTTGTTTATTTATTTATGCCTGCAAAAGCAAAATATTTTTGTTATTCATCCCTTATTTCAAACTGATGACTCCACTCACTTCACATTCATTGTGTTATTTCCGTCAATGAGTGGCGTAAACAATTTAATGAAGGGTGTGTGTGCAAACAACCCAGTCAGTAGTATTCATCAATTTATTTAATCTGCATCTTAACAAATTTCATTGCTACTTGTCTTTACTATATTATTTTATATTTATTTATAAAAATGTTGATTCATTTTTATAAGCAGAATGGCAAACAGCTTTCTTCAGCTTTTTGGCCTTTTACATCACTTAAATATTATTTATTGACATGTTACCGGCCCAAGTCATTGATAACGATGATGAGGATATTATTTATACATTATGATTATTAATAGGGTCCGGCAGAAAGCAGTTCTTTAAGGCCGTAGTAGTAGGTAGGAAGTTTTTGCATATTTGCGCTGATGATAGTCCTACAGCCATGAAGGAAGACATGTGGAGGCACATAACTTCAAAAATGATAAAGGTAGGCTAAACCACAGAGAGTTTGTATAGAGACGTGATTGCTAAAATTAAATAAATGCCATGGATATGTTAGATAAACTGAATAGGTCTGACAATTATAAAAAAAAAACAGAAGTATAGAAAATCCAGATTGTCTCTATTAATTTCATTCTCTCTACCACTATCTATTTCCTTCCTTGGAAAGCTTTTACTCTATCGTCTTCACTCTATCTAACCTTTTTTGCTATTTCTTTCGCTCATTGCTATAACTTTATCTCACTTTTTCTCTGCAGCTCTCGCTCACTCTCCCCCAATCACACTTTCTTTCTCTAAGAGAAACAACAAACAAAGGTGAATCCAAATGCTCTCAATCTTTCTCTCTCTCTCTAGCAGTGATACCAACTATTTATAACACAAACGCGCTACACCCCATCTTAAAACGCGCTAGAACGCGCTAAGTTACAGCATTATCAACAATTTATAGTCAAAACGCGCTATTTTCCTGCGCGCTAAATTAAATTTTAATATAGGTCGATGTATGTGTTAGTAAATACGAGTACAATTAATTTTTTAGAAACTCTTTTTCAGATTATGCAATATTGCTTCTTCGAAATTATAGCCTAACTAATACAGAATCAGTCTCGCCTTCCAAATATTCGAAATTCTTAGCTTTGATTTTAATTTCATTTGTCAAACTTTGTAGCAACTTATATAAATTATCGAATAGTGTTGCGATTCAAATGCTTTTTGAAGTACAAAAAGAATAGATGCTTAATAAGTTTTATAAATTTTTTGGGTCACGAGTACGAGTACATATTTTTAACTGTGAAATTTCAAAATAGTTGCCATTTACAATATTAAAATGCGTTTTTAATTCTAACCACAGTCAAGAGAATTTTTTTTGCAACATCTGAATCATTAACGAATTTAAACAAAAAGTTAAATTTTGGATATTAGAAAAATCTTAAATTTATACAAAAAAGTAAAAAGATATTGAACTGAAATGATATTTTTGACTTTAATCAAAACGCGCTAATTTGGCGCTTTTTTAATTAAACGCGCTAAGACGAAAAAAAGCGCGTTTGGTATAGTTAAAACGCGCTAAAACTAGCGCGAAAGGCGCTAAATTGGCATCGCTACTCTCTAGCCCCTTCTTGATTTCTCTTGCTCTCTAATGATTTCCTTAAATTTCCCTCGCTCTCTTTCCTGATCTCTATCTCACTATTTCTTACTCCTGAATTCCTCTCTCTTTTACACTCTAGCTCTAGATCCCTCTCTATCTTGCACTCTATCTCGTTCTCCTGCTGTTTCTCGCTCTATTTACTTACTTACTTATTTATTTATTTATTTATTTATTTATTTATATATTTATTTATTTATTTATTTATTTATTTATTTATTTATTTATTTCAGTTGTTTCAATACATAAGAAGCCTGTTCGGCTATTAATACATTTTTATTGATAGCTTAATTTCTATTTCAGTTTCTTCCTCCTGATCACGCCCTTGATATCGCTGTTGTTGGGCTCGTTTCTTTCAATTTAAAAATATGCACAACAGCGCTGATGATAGAATATAAAGACATGCTTTCATCTATCTATAAGTAAATTGGGATAACAATATTTTTTATGCAAAACAATTTTCTTTCAAGGAAGTGTTTTTGACTTAACCCTTCACTTAATTTTTTCTCAATTGAAAAGTTTTTTTTATAGAATTCAAAGCAGATTTAAAGTACAACAGTGAAAACTTACGCCACAAAACGTCAAATAAATGCCAAAAAGAAAATGCTTAAGTTAAAGGTGCTTTAACATTTTTTTAATCATCATAAAAATTATTAGTTCAGTGAAGTTAACTTTGGATGAAGAAGGAAGGACAAAAAGTGGAGTGTATTAGATGGCAATTAAGAGATAACTTAAATTCTTAGGGCCGTATGCAAAAAAATATTTTACTTGAGCTTTAAAGTTCATAGTAGTTACCAAGCACTTTAAGGCTAACATTGCTTTGTTAAGAAATTGTATGCAAAAAACAACTTTAATTATTTTGTAATTTAATAATAAATACTGGTAACACCACCGTGTTCAACAACCACTTCACGGCTTATGATGTACAACACCGAATACAAATTAATTCGAGTATTCAAATAATTTTTTATTTTATTAAATAAATTTGTATTATCTTGAAGTAAAGCAACCTAATTTAAAAAACATGAGCTTCTGACATGGAAGGAAAGCAGATAAACATTTTTATGAAGTAAAAGTAAAAATAATATGATGAACAAAGAAAAATTATGGCAATATATTTTATTCGAATGAAATGAGTATTTGAATATCCAGATTTTTTCCATTCGTTTTGACTGTATGTACATCACTAAAACATTTTTGTATAATTGAATTTATTTTAATATTTTTTTTATGGATTTTGCTATCTATTTCGAATCAGTTGGATAATTTGGTGATGTTTTCCATAACATGACAGAAATAATAAATTTAAGATAAGAGCTAACACTTCTAGCTTCAGTTTCAGATGTATCATGAATCAATATGTGCTATATTAACAAAAATATTTGAAGAACAAAATACACATTTTGAAAATATCAACTTAAAGGACCCTTAACAAACGTAGGTACCTACTTTAGAATTTTGATATAATAATTTTTTTAGAATACAACTTTACTTAACATTGCTTGGCAAAGCTTTGTTAACTTTTTTTGCATACGACCCTTAAGCATTACCACCTCCATTGTGAGTAAATGTTGTTGCTTGAAATAATGTTTAACTAGCCTTTTCTTTTTTAGCTTTAAAGCTTAAAACTGATTAAACAATCGAACTCGAAAATAAGATTATCCCCAACCAGTCGAAAAATTTTTTTTTCGGAAAAAAAATTCACACCAAATATAAAAAAACTGGTTCCGAAAGGGATAAGAAATATCCTATATTTGAAGCTGGTAATGTAGCTCTCCATTGGTGAAAGAATTTTAAAAATTAGCTCAGCAGTAACAAAGAAACAAACAAACTCACTTTCACATTTAAAATATTAGTAAGGATTTTAATTGTTCCAGCTTTTTGCTTTAAAAACTAAAAATCTGGCGACTGAATGTAAAGCTGTTATTTGCGGGTCACCACAAAGAAAACATTTTGGCATTTGGCAAAGCAATTGAAGTTCGGTTGCCATCAGTTGTCTTCCATTATTTTTCTGGAAGCCCAATAAACAGATTCTTCTAACTAAAAACAAATGTAAAAAAATTTTAAAATTCTCACTTAAATTAATAATAATTTATCGATTTAGCAGAATAGAACTCAGAGCGCTAGTGAATTACTTTAGTATGCCGCATTATAGTTACAAACACACACACATACAAAAACACTCGTTTATATGTATATTAAATATATTTATGTGGTGGATATAAATAGAAAAAGTCAAATTCCTACACGCACATCAATCATCCCGTTAGTCCGCCTATTAAATGCAGTTCAACACTTTGAATACAATGAAAATTCTTCATATTTATTCAACATGAAAACAAAATAATATAAAATAACAGCAAGCCAACAACAACAACAACAACAACAACAACAAAAACAAGAAATGAACGAAAGGAAACTGACAATTTACCGTTAGTTTCCGTTTATTCAATATTTGTTTTTTTGGTTTTGCGCAAACAACAATTAGTCAACCAGTAGCAGAGGCAGCAACAACAACAGCAACAACAACAACAACAACAACAACAACAACAACATCAATAACAGTATGAGATAACCAATGTGGGGAGTTTTTGGGGGGCGTTTAACTGAATTCTCGGATTTCAAAGAATATACGCGTATGTATACAAAAAAAAAGGAAATAATTAATGTGGCATTTGTTTACTACAGATCGACCGAAGGCGTTTTTTTGGCCGAAGCCGAAGCCGAAGCCGAACTTCGGCTAAAATCCTAAACTTCGGCCAAAACCGAAGCCGAAGCCGAATGTTTCAAATTTTAAAAATGATACTTGTTTTATATGAATTAAGAAAAAAGTTTGCTTTTTTGAGATCACTGAAATAGCTGTAATATCTATTGGATACATAACAAGAAAAATAAAACTATTTTGCAATTTCTAGATTGCTTTTTCATATGATCACTCACAAGAACGTCCAAGTAAAAGAAAATAGAAAGCAACAGGGTTGTATTTTAAAGTAACCCTTTCAAAACGTTAAACACAGTAGAAACTGTCGGCGAGCAACAACCAAAAATAATGTTATTTTTCAAGCTTGGAATGAAAAATATTCGGCTTCGGCTAATCGGCCGATTTTTGCCGTAGGCCGAATGTTGGCCGATTACCAATTTTTGCCCGAAGGCCGAAGCCGAAGCCGATTAATCGGTCGAACTCTATTGTTTACACAATAAACAAACGCTTAGACGTTTGGCTGTCATGAAGAAAAAAAAATTCACTGTATTAAAACTTAAGCTTTTGTACATGATAACCACAGAAATATGTCTGTAATCAAAATATTATTTTACAAAATCACTCTAGAAAGTTTTTAACGTTATTTTTATGACTTTATAATTAGCCAAAAAAAAATATATGTATGTATCTTTTGGAAAGCCATTGGGACATGTTCTACTCGTATTCATAAATCATGATAAAAAATAGAGAAACTCATTTATTCTTTTTTTCCGCTGACAGTTTTGTCCTCTGGGCGCTTTTTAGTGAGAGTTGCTGGAATAAAATAATATTCCTTTTGTGGTCACAAACAGTAAAAATAACAAACATTCCGTTCAAAAAAAAAATAAACAAAAAACAAAATGTGTAACATGGCTGTCAGTTGTCTGAGCCGATTTTAATTTGCCTTTCCACAAAAAAATTCAAAATATTCAAGGCTCGCATGAATCGAAAAATATTTTTTTAGTAATCTGAGTAAAATTAAGCTGGACAATATTTTACTTTGATGATATAAATGAATACAGAAATTTTATTTAAAAATATGTAAGCCCGCGGCGAATTCATATCAGGTGACACCAGTTGTTCAAGTGACTGTTTTCGCCGCTTGTAATTCAAATATCTCTCAGATGTCAACACACTTTTTAAGTGCATTTATTGACAGCTCAAATATGAAGTTTTCAAAACGCATTGAGAGAATCTAGTTAATATATATAAATATGTCTTGGGTAAACCTTTTATCGAATGTATATTTACAAAGGGTAAGCTCGACTCATTTCGCCTTAAAAAATTTATACTTTTGAGGTAAAAAAAATTACTGAAAGTGTGTTGACATCTAATGGATATTCAAATTACCATCGGGTGAAAATAGTCACCTGAGCACTTGAGGCAGCTGATATAAACTTTATTTTGCCTTTTATTGCAATAATATTTATTACAAGGCGAATTCAACAGGCATCCTCAACAGCTCAGCTGATTGTTATCACCGCTTGTAGGTGATAGTGTATGTGTCAAAATTTATGCGTAATCACATTTTGTGGATTGAGCACCACCGCCAAATTGCAGAGCTTTACTGCCTTCATGTATTTATGGAAATGTTATGTAACTCTAAAGAGGGAACATCACATTAGAGCAGAGTAAAGAAGGGAAACAAAATTATTCAAAAATTCATAATATTTATTATATAATATAGACAAAAATTAATCTTATGCATGCATACGATTCAATTGAACTACTAATTGATTATTATTAATCATTATTAATAATATTAAGAAAAGATTTTATGAAATAGTATTAACCTAAATACAACTTTATATAAGCCATACGTTTGTGGGTAAACATGAATGATTGCTGCCTTCGATTGGAAACTGTAAACAAAGAGAAAAGGGAAATAAAAAAAATGTTTGAAGACATTTGTTGCTCAAGCAAACAAATCAATTTTATCCAGGGCAAAAATTACCAGGCATTCACTTTTACAAGGCCTACTTAAGGGGGGTACACACAAGTGATTTTTTAAAATTTTTTCTTATTATTTAACCAGACTTCGTATGATTTTGTTTTAACATCTCACACAACCTAGATGAACCCTTTAAAATAATAATTTAGCGCGTCCAGGTTGTGCAGTTTATGCTACAAAAAATAGACCTCGACTGACACTTTTTGGTACACACTATCAGTAAATAAAATGATTCTGCAAAAAAAAACCGACTTCAGAGCAAAGATCTGATAGAACAGTTTCGAAACTGGAAGTAAACTATTAAAAAAAAAATTAAATCTGTTGCTTAAGAAGAAGTACATGATTTATATAAATAAATTGTAATGGGTGTACCTCCGCCCATTTTTTTAAATAAAATATTGTGTGTTTTTCAGAGCTCAGGGTGTGTGTTAAGTTTTTTAAAAATCGCTAAAGTACAACCACTTAAAATAAAATATTAAATTTTAATGGGCGTGACACCGCCCATTTTTTTAAATGAAATATTGAGTCTATTTTAGAGATGAAGGTGTATGAGGTAAGTTTCGTAAAAAGCAGTTAAGTAATATCACGTGAAATATAACAATAAGTTTTAATGGGCCTAGCCCCACCCATTTTTCTAACCTTAAAATTGTGTAATTACAAGAAATTAAGGTGTTTGTTAGGTTTCGCAGAAATCAAATAAGTAAAATATCATAAAATCAAGTAAAAAACTGACTTTTTTTGACTGTCGGTCTAAAATGTACTGAGCTATGAGGTAACAATTTAAAAAAAATACGATAACGAATTGATAATTTGCTCCTTTTTTTGAAGTCGGTTAGTTATTTTTATTTTTACTTTTTAATTTGAAATTTATTTGCTGGTGGCTCTGCGTTGTCTATATGCATTTCATTGTTGCTGTAACAAATCATCAGTAGACTTCAACCAGACACACATTCTGAATAGTCACAAACCTCTTATCTTATGCACAGACTTTCAAAAACCATTTGAGAATTCACAAATAATAATATTTTTGAAAATTACAAAAGAAAAATAAGCGTGCATAAGATAAGAGGTTTGTGACTATTCAGAATTTACATAGACAATGCTGAACCACCAGCAAATAAATTTCAAATTTAAAATAAACTTCTGACAATATGTCGAATAATAAATAAATTTCTTAAATTTTTCATTTTTTTTTTGTTAAGCTATTTATACTTAACAAAATTGTTTATATAATATTTTTCCGAAAAACGCCGCGTTTAAAAGTTATGGTGCCAACAGTGTTTATAGTGAAGGCAGGCTATTTTTTGGGTGAAAGGTACAATGGGAATGGCCGGTTGCACGCTCTTAGTGCAACTTTTGCACTTCATTTTAATTTGCATGTAATTTTTTAGGGTCAGTCTATCAGAAACTGCCAATGGAGCGTATAAAATAAATACTTTCGGCAATTTGGATGGTCTAATGTAAAAATATAAATATATTTCTTTATAGGAATTTTTAGCTGTTCATTATTTTAAATTTTTTATTATAGTTAATGTCATTGTCACTTACAAAAATAGAAATTAGCATAAATTTGCGACAGCGACAAGTATGATTGTATAGCCGTGTAGATGTTATTATATATTGGTTTCATATAATTATAAATAATGTGTATTGTATTTTTGGGAGATTGTGTTCGTAGCGGGCTTCAAATAACTGAAGAAATTTGCCAAACATAATACTAGTTTTAATTTCAGTTGCGCTGCCAGTTGCAAGGTAACTTAAATTCGGCTGTCATCCATAATCAAGTCGTTAATATCATCCAAAAACCCTCCACAAAATGTAAGGAGTAAAATGTGCTACAAACGTGTGTAAGTGCATGAAAATATCCCTTAATTAAGGCCTTGTAAAAGGCTCCTTTTACCTCTTGCACATTCGAAGTTACTAGTACTTTAACAATTACGCAAAAAACTGAAGTTATAACATCAGCACGACAGACTTACTGACTGTTTGCCACTAAACAAAAAAAAAAAAAAACAAACACACAAAATGGCACAAATATTTTCCCTGGGGTCCTACAAAAAAAAGCACCTTTAATATTCTTTAATAAACTGTTACGTTAATTTTCCATGAAAATGTAAATAATAAAATCTATTCTCCTCTGCTCTCCTTACAACTTCCATACAAAGAAGCCTTGAAAAATAAAAATTTTCATTCAGCCACATCCCCTTGCCATGTTTGCAGTGGCATGAATGAATGTAATATGTATATATCGATGGTCACAAGTAGAAAGGCCCTAACTCGCATTTTCACGTTTTCGCATTTCACACAAATACAACTCGCCACACAAAATTTATTGCAATAGTGTAACGAATAAGGCTTTTACAAGCAGTTGCACAAACACACTTGTACTGTTTATTATTATGTTTTTACCTTCTCCCGTAAAGTTACAATTATTTGAGTTAGGGCCTTTCTAATTATGTTCAACGATATGCTAATCTGCCTCAAATTCTGCTGGCTTTTTTTGCATGCCTTGAAATCGTGTGGAAACATTACGAGGGCTGTTTTTCATATTTTGCACAGAATAAGCATGAAAAAGAAAATAATAGAGATAATAGTGGCATTATTTAATTGTAATTAATTATAATTGTCAGAATGATAATTTTAATTAATGTGATGAGCTATATTTTAAAAGACAGAATAAATAAAGCTTTAGCTAAAAATAACTTTTTTTTATTTACCAACAGCAGCGCTCACGCCTCCAAATTGGCAAATAAAAAAAAATTTCAGGCTTCTTATTTTATAAAAAAAAAATTGAATAATGTAAATTCAGTCTTAGTATAAAAAACATAATGTTAAGTATAAACAACGACAGTCATAGCAGCCCATTTACATACGCTTACAACTCATTTGTCTAAACACCTATTGGATCCTTGTGCTTGAAACACAACACAGGCGGAAGTCAGACAAAAATCTCAATTTTAAGCCAACACGAGAATGAAAGCCAAATCAAGTGTAAAAATGAAGCAACACAACTAAACGTAGGACTGAATGAATAAATGAGCGATTGCATGAATGTGTAAAAATTATTAATAGAATGTGTTTTATGACAAGCGGCAGGCAGGCAGGCAGGCAGGCAGATGTTCATCATTCGTTACAGAATATGGCAAAGAAGTATTTTCATGTTCAAACTTTTTTTTTCAGGAATCATGATGGTTTTGCTATTATTATTCTTATCATAATAGTAAGAGCGCAAAAAAATCAAAATTCAAAGTAGGAAATCTTCCACAGTTGCAGGCTTTAAAACAAACATAAAATCAAAAGCCGTGTTATTCTTAGAAGTAGATTTACATTACATTTGTACATACATCCATACCAGAGAACAGCAATGAGTAGTGAAAAAGTGAGTAGTGATGAATCCTGATTTATAATTTCTGGTACTTATGCGCACTCATACTTATTGCAATGTTGTCTATGCATCATATTCACTCGAAAGTTTGAAGTGCGCATCGAACTCATACTTAGCAACATTTATGACATTGTTGATTTCGTCTCTCCTTAACTCAATGCCTATGGACGATGCAAAATAAGTATGATTCACAATGCGAACCTTGCATACGAAGATTAAAGCTCTCATTATGAGCTTATGTGTTTCTCTGTTGCTTTTTTTTTTTTTTTTGTTTTTTTGCAAGAATTGTATACTACTTGCAAAATGTTTAATGACTAAACTTTTAAATAAACATACATGCAAGAGTTGAGTAAGCTGAATCAATGTGAGTAGTAGTATAAGTATTTTGCTGAAATTAGAAATCAAACTGAGGTTACTTATGAGTGTGAGTGTGGCATGACTATGATGCCGACGTTGCATTCATGTTTATTTCAACCTATACTTATAAATCAATGTCATCGTGAGTATGCGTAAATCAGAGTAGTTGAGTTTAAATGATGTCTGCACACTTACTCGTATATTTAAAATTTCATGACTCATTTAGTAAACGATTCATTGTCGATCACTGATCCACACATGTAAATACATACATAGCGCTCATTCACTCAAAGAACGTCATAACTTAAAAAAAAGGAATTAATGCTCATATCTTTTTTCATATTGTGTAAAAATTTCACATCAGTTACTTGTTTATTGAACTCTTTAGAAAAGAAATAAAATTTACTTTTTCTATTAAGTTGTGTGTAAACTTGCAATTTTAAGCATGGCGTGGCGTTGAGTGCAGTAGTTAGCACGTTGACGACAAAACCAAAAGTCCTGGATTCAAGCACGGTCTCCGACAGTCCTTAAAAAATAACAAAACCGCGCATTTTTCTGATGTGCATTAGTGTCTCTTTCTATCAGTTGTTGTGCGAAAGTTCAAGTAATTTAGGCACAGACATTGGTCACTGGACTACAACGGCTTCAGCGGATACTAGGCAAAGTAAAATAACCAATAAAATGGCTATTAAGCACAGCTTCAAAAAAATTTAATACTCCTGATTGACACCAGAGGCGCTGCAACACTGCATTATTAAAAATTTTCAAAAAGCAGAGTTTTAAAAGAATGAAACTTTCCTCTATTTCTTCCTTCACCACCTCACTTCTCTATCACTATTCCTTGCCTCAAGAAGGTAACACCTAGTAATAGTAGTAGGCATTGCTTGAGTGTTGCTTCTCTTTAAAAAAAACTTGCTTTCCGGAAAACTAGTGTTTCTTTGAGTTATGACATTGTTTTAGTAAACGACTGTAGTTAGTGCCTCGACTGCAAAGCAAATGACTTTCTTTGAGAGCTTGAGCTCAATCCTAGAGCAGACCAAGGCATAGTGTCTGTACTAAGGCATATCGCAGCGCCCTCCTTCGTCATTTGTAGGAATTAAACGTCAAAGAAGTAAAATAACCCAGCAAGAAAATTTCAGAAAAGGTAATCGGGTTTGGAATTAAGCTTTTTTAATGGCAGCTCTTCAACACTGGATTACCAACCTAATGATTTTAACAAGGCGTGAGACTAAAGTATTCGATTCTTTAGAACTACTTACTTTGTTTATTTGGCAACATGTTCACGTAATCTATTAAATCTAAAAGAATCATTCTCCTCATTTATCAACTTTTACACATTTTTTTCTTATTTTATGTAATGTGATTTGTAAGCGAGTAATGAAATTTGACAATCAGAAAAGTAATTAATTATGTATATGGCAAATAGTTCTGATGGTAATGTCTAGTTTTTTGCTGGGAACTAATAAAATTGCTACAAGGTTTAAGATAGTGTGCCCTTTTAACACCAGAGGCGCTGCAATGAAGCTTTAAAAATTACGAAAACTCGCCATAGCAGATTTTCAAAAAATGAATAAATGAATTACACTCCTCTTCTCCCTATCGATCTAAGATTTTACCTTTTGTAGTTGCACTATCCATTTCCTACTCTCAGTTAACACAAAGAGAACTGTTGCTGGGACCCAAGTAAGCTAAAAACTTACTTTATCTTCTCAACAACCCGACCCGACAAGCCTGTTACTCTGAATGTTCAGACAACACATGACTAAAATATCTAGGTCTGATGATTGATTCACTTTTATCTTTTCGTTAGCTTCCGAAGGCATTAAAACCACCCTGCTGGGCGCTATCCCGGACTATAGCGAGGATGATTTTTTTACTTATGATATTTTTCAATTAAATGAACAATATGTATGTATGACTTTATATTTTTTAGTTGGATAATACATCAAAATTAAGCTCTTCTTTGTTTGTGTGTGTGTGTGCTTGTATGTGTGTAGATGTGTATGTGTGTGTGTTTGAGTGGGTGGGTGATACTTTTCCTTTTTGTGGCAGCTTGCTGGTTTTCAATTATTAAAAGTTTTCTTTTCAATTATTAGGGATTTCATTCCAGCTTTATTATAAATATTTATCAATATTATTATTTATTTATAAAGTTTTTATTTCTCAAGTTTAAATTTGACATTAACAGCACAATGACCCAAATATGTGTGTATGTAAAGAAAGTGTGGGCAAATTTGAGGTTTAGGAAGTAAATTGGCTGTCAAATGATGAAATGTCAAGAATTTAGCTCTCATGCTTTCACATTTATTTAGTAAAAAGTTGGAAAATTTAAACAATGGAACGCTTGAACTCTTGAACAAAGAGTTTTAATTGTTAAATTAGTGAATTTTAATTTGAAAGACCGGGCTTACGTAAAAAAAAAAACGAGAAGCAACTGAGGCTCTGAAAGATAAAATTCGGCGCTGCATTCACAGGATAAGCGAAGCTTTGCTGCAAAGTGTGGTTAAAAGTTTTGTGAAGAGAGCGGCTACAGTTTCTCCAAAAAAAAAGGTATGTTTTGCTAACCTTACTTGCTAACCTTAAATTTTCCCACCCTTTAAATATTATGTATGTATGTATGTGTGCATATCTATATGGGCGCTCTTGAATAAATATATAATAAATGTTAAGGACACAGAATATTTGTGCATATTGTTTGTCAAATTGAAGATTATTGCATATATTAAAGCCGTATACTTTGTTATTGTTCATCAGTGCGTTTTAAATGGGATACATTTCCATTTATCTTTGTACATCTTATGCAGTGAAAACAATCTTACAAAGTTTTCAAAAAATAAACAAGCCCCCATCTTCTTTTCCCTTAATTGAAATTGTAATTTATGCTGCTCGCATGAAATTGCCAAATCTTTTTCAAGTGCCCAAGAAACCGAATGCCAGCGAAGAAGGGAAGGAGAGTAAAATATTTTTATACATACATTTATTTTGTATTATTATTTGGTTTTTAATTCAAATCTATTTTTAATTGGGCCTGTAGTTTTATATTACGAAAAGAAGTTCTTGCAGGATCACAGAAGAATTTTTTTTTCTCCCATTAACAGCTTTAGAGAAGACTGTCGACAAGGCAACAAAAGCACTAGTGGTTTGTAGATCTGTTGCAGTAAAAATATGGGGTTGCAAACCCAAAATTTTTAGATGGTTAAATATAATGCTATTGCTTGTTTGGACAGGGTAGGGCTGGATGCGAACACTGATAAGCTGGAGAAATTACAAAGACTGGCATGTCTTTGTTTAGCAGGGGCCATGACGACTTGTTCCACGCCGGCAATGGACGTCCTCATTGCACTCGCATCTCTGACAATTGCGATAGAAACTGCCACCAGGCTAAAATCATCCAGAACCACATAGGGATTATCTAATGCGCTAATGTGAGAAAGCATTCCCCTACTTAGTCAACCTTCTGATGTGATGAATAGAGCTTACGATTTTGACAAGAGCTTTGATACTGTTCTGGCAAAGTGAAGGGCAGATGGCGATTTTTAAAATCAATTTGGTGAAATAGGTCTGAAAAATCTGACAACCCTGGCTGCTGCTCCTTAGAAACGGTTTTATTGCTAGTTAAGCGGGTTCAATTGACGGTAACACCGCTCTGGTGTTAAGTCATTATTTTGCTCTCTGACTCATCTTTTGCTTCTAAGATTTTTTCGATCTCACTACCTCATTATTAAGCTCGCTATGAACAAGTGAAAGGAAATGGCTTTCAATAGCCAAAAAAAAAACACAATAATTACATAAATAGTGTCATTTCATTCCAAATAATTAATTTTTAACATTAAGAAAACAAACAAACATTTTAATGACTCTGGCATTAAAGCAATAAAAGGTGTTTATTGAGGTTGCCTGAATATGTTGTGTTGTATCTTCTGTTTTTTTTTTCTTCTTTCACTTGCACATAAAACACATTAACATTTATACGCACATTTAACACAGAAGTTATTCTTCTTCTTTTTTTCAATTATCATGGCACTTTTATGATTAAAATTTGTTTGTGTGCATGTACGTTCTGTCATTAGTCAAATTTTATTGCATGTCATTACCAATAATTTGAAATGGCTTATAAATGGTTTGTTAAAGGAGAGTCGGCAACCAAATGGCCCAAAAGCTAAAAACAGTACAGTATTAAAATAAATTCAGTAAAGTGCGACTTTGACTCGCGCACGAAGGGTTCCGTACGTTGGGCTTTGACCATTTTTTTTAATAGTGTTTTTTTACGTTTTTTCAGCTGAAATAATTTTTTTTTTACTATTTTTCGCTTTTTTCTCGTTTTGGCGATTTTTTAAATTTTGGCGATTTTTTAATTTGGCGATTTTTTTCATTTTGGCGATTTTTTTTTCATTTTGGCAATTTTTTTCATTTTGGCGATTTTTTTCATTTTGGCGATTTTTTCATTTTGGCGATTTTTTTCATTTTGGCAATTTTTTTATTCTGACGATTTTTCCGGTTTTCCGCGATTTATTTTCGATTTAGAAATTTTTTTTAATTTGGTGCTTTTTTTCGTTTTGGCGATTTTTTTTTTTTGATTTTGGCGGTTTTTTTTCGGTTTGGCGATTTTATAATTTTGAGATTTTTTTGTTTTACCGGTTTTGAAAATTTCAAGAAGTTTGCTCTTACGGTTTCCAAGATACAGCAAGTTATCAAAATTACATAGTCAAAATTACATTAACTGATGGTACACCCTCTAATTAAAATTTTTAAATTTTAGTGTTAATTGTTGTAGTCTGTATAAAAATACACTAACTTTACAAATTTCAAGTGCATATACATACAATTGTATGTATATTACATGGGATTTTAACATTTTTCGTTGCTCGTTTTGGCACACCCTTTAATTTCCAACTATCATGTATTTGTTGTTGTAGCGGCCAAGGGTCTACACACTGTGTCCAAATTTCAGGTCCGTAGCTCTTACGGTTCTCGAGAAAATACCCTGTGACGGACAGACGGACGGACGGACAGACGGACAGACGGACAGACGGACAGACGGACAGACGGACAGACGGACAGACGGACAGACGGACAGACGGACAGACGGCCAGACGGACAGACGGACAGACGGACAGCGTAGCGAAAACAATAGGGTTCCATTTTCACCTTTGGTGTACGGAACCCTAAAAAAGCGATGCTAGGCAGTGCACACTGGTGTGCAATGAAAAATAATTAACTTAATTATTCGAAAGCTTATAAAATTTCATATAAATTAATGATTTATATATTTATTTATTTTTATAGTTTGATATTTAATGAATTTTATTGGAATGCCTTAAAAATAGTTTTACATTAAGCAAAATTCTAATTTTGAATCGCAGTAGTCCGGCTTAAGGAGGTCATATGCATAATCAAAATTTGTCAGCTAAATATTTAGCATTTGCGTATAACGACCTGCTAACTAGCATATCAAGTTTGTCTTAGCAGCTCGTTGGCATAGACTTTATGTATAATTAATTTTCGTCTACTTGCTAAATTGTTATATATAAAGTCTGAAATTTTTTAGCACTGCAACTTCTTATATATCAGCTCTGAAATTTGTGGATACAACAATTTTTTCCAAAATTATATCTGACTGCTGCGGTACTAACAAACGCATAAAATAATTTTTAATATATAGATATATTTGATCGAACTGAGGTTTACAGGAATTGTTTTATGTACTTACGCAAATCTTATGACAAAATAATTTTGACACTGAACAGCTGTTTTTCACAAATTGGCAGATATTTGGCAACTCATTAGCCACAGCTTAGCAGTTTGCTATCCAGAGTTTGTTGGTGTATTACACGCTAGCCTCATGCCAATTTTTCTTTATACATACGGCCGTCAATATTTATTAATTATTTCAAAGTAAAGAGAAGGAGTACGAATGCCTTCCAGAAGGCACTGCTCCATTGCATGCTCATATCTTTTTTAAACACGTTCTCACTCTCTTTTCTATCAATAGAGATTCTGAAATGCTTTTAAAAAAAATGAAACTTTTACTTTTGCTTTGGAAGACAACACAAAACAAATAATTGTTCTCGTTCTCTTCTCCCTTCTCCTTGTAAAACATGTGTATTGTGTATCTTATATTTTATACGGAAGAGCCGACACCGAGTGATTGAATCAAGAGCAGTTCTTTTCAGTTTTCCCACTGGGTAGTTACAAACATAACACACACATACATAAAAAAAACTCTAACATACCAAGTGCCTTATAAGTTTTTCACTTGTACTAAATGTAAAATATCTAATCAATAAAACAAAGAAATTAAATTCGATTGAAATTGAAGTGAACTAAAATAATCTTGTGTTATTTTCAATCTCTCTTCCATTTCAGTTTTACTTTGAAACTTATTCAAGTATTTGAAAATACCTTATTAAATTTAATCCAATAACTGGAAATAAATCTTAAGATTTACTCCAAAAATTAATTAAAAGTTGTGCAAACACATGGCTTTAAGAAGAATTTTTTGTTATCAAAAGTCGATGAAAAAGAAAACTTTTCGAGTTTCATGTATCAGAAATGATAATACAATTCCATTATAATGCCACCACCATACGCTGATAAAACAATATTTAAATGCCCAGCAGTACAAAAAAAAATTGGAATAGAATGCCACAGTTTATATAATGAAAATTTTCTTGTAGCATTTTATTGATCAAACTTGCATTTGCGTTCACACGAAGAAACACTGCTTGCAAATATTTTTTTTATTTTGTGTGTATCGAAAAATTTTCAATGAAAAATGTCATCACAAATAAAATAAATCGCTCAAAAACTAAAAAATAGCCAAAAACCGAATAAAAGTCGCCAAAACGAAAAAAAAATCGCTTTAAAAAATGCGACATAAATGAAATAAATCGCTTAAACTAAAAACAAACGAAAAAATCGCCAAATATCGAAAAAATCACAAAAAAAAATATAAAAAAACCGCCAAAACTAAAAAATCGCTCAAACTAATAAAACACCAAAAATCGGCAAAACAAAAGATCCTAAAACCACAAGACAAACAAAAAATTAAAAAATCTCTGCAGCAAGTAAGATATTCGATTATATAGGGTAAACTTCGTATAGTATTACATACATATTTATTTAAGATTTGTTAACAAAATTATTTGCAGCTTATGCAGTCATGTGAAATATATTGTCGTTGTTTTATCTAACTGACCCATCTAACATTTTTAAAATTTTACAGGAAAGCAGCTTATATGATTATTTTCTACATGCATAGTAGTATCTTTGTGCCGGTCCTGGATCACTTTTTCAGTACAAAAGCCTGCTCATGCCTGGATGGGAATGTCATGTTTCTTGCTTCATATATTTTATGAGCATTTATTTATAATGAGAGTTTTCCAGCCCTGTATGGGAATATACATGTTAACTGATAAGAACACATACGCGTTAACTGTGGATCTGTATCTGGTCTATATCTGATTTGTATCTGGCTTATATCTGGTTTATATCTGATCTGTATCTGGTTTATATTTATCTGATTTGTATCATTAGCAAAATATATTAATGTCAGCTGATAATTTTAAAATTTTTACTGTATTTTAAAAATTTTGCTTTGTAGTCTACTGCAGGATTCCATAAACAGCAATAAAATACATCTAGACGGTGCTTAACAAATCAAACAAAAAAATGTATAAGCTAAAGACGATTTTTCTTATACAATTTGCTTTCACAGATTCGAAATTGTTCTCGCATTCGTTTATTAAAAAAAAAATTAGTCAGCATAGTAGAAAATTTGAATGTACCATTTCCTCAGAAACCGTTCTCTAATACTTTAAAAAGTCTGCCAAAAATAACTTGAATTATTATTTTAATTATTTTATCAGATTATTTTCCATAACTAGCAAAGAAAAGCAAGAGTTGAATTACTACTATTTTAACTCGCATACAAATAAAAACTTGCTGGTAACGCTGTTTGAACTTTTTAAAGGTGAGAGAGAGAGAGAGAGCGAGAGTATTGTTGAGTACACATTACGGGATTTTTTCACATCCCAAAATGGTGACTGGCAACACTTATCATTTCCTATATTTTTTGTGTTGTGTGGCATTGCGTTACAAACAAAAAACCTAATGTGACCGACCTTGCATACATTTTGAAAATGACTCCAAATAATGAAAACAAAAGAAATCCCACAGATTTCAAAAATGTGAAAGTTGAAATATAAAATGTATCCCAGCAAAATGTATCACAGTTGTCATTTTTCATTTCCATAAATTTACATAATTGTAGCCTTATTAATTGCGATAAAAATCTTATCGTTCACTATTTTTATTTTGTTTTAACTATGAACTCTAGTTTATTCAAATTTATTGTATTACAAACAAATGTTGTTCAGCGATAAGAACTTAGTATATAATTTTTTACACACACACACTCACACACATAAAATGGACCCTTTCTTTTTTAAATAATAATTTTATAGGGCCAATAGATTGATCTGTAAAACATGCGATAATTTTATGGCAAAAAAAAATAAAACATGAAAAAGAAACAAAAGTAGCAATAAAAACAGATGGAAAGCAACTTTTGCGAACAAAAGAAAGAAAACTGATGGAAATTACATTTTACATCCAACTGTTGCTCGGCTGGAATAAATGATTACTGTCATACATATGTATGCTCGTATCTTAATATGAGATTGAATGTTATTTGCGTCAAAGGTTGTCGCAGGTAATTGCTACTGCGTCTCTATTAAATTTTGTTGTTATTTGATTTAAAATTTTATTGGGCCCTTTTTTATTTTTACTTAATAAATAAAAAATTCAGAAAAGGGTCTTTGTTAGCAAAAGGAGTGATTTGCAATCATTTCCTTTTTTTAAATAATTTTTAGGTAAAATGACATGAAATTTTTTTAGCTTGCTGGCAGTAAATATAAGAAATAAATAATAAAAAAAACTGTGTGACTTAGGAAACTCTGCTAAACTTTTACATAAGAAAGGTCAAAGGTCACTTAGTTAACCATCATATCTATGAAACACAATCAGTCAGTCGTCTTTTCTATAAGAACAATGTGTTGAACTTCAATCCACCATACTTTCTATAAGGTCAGCATACTGCAACTTACACAGCCGTCTTTTTTATAAGAAGTGTTTTTGTTGGGGCAAAATGGTTAAATAAGTAACGGTATCCTCTCCTTATATAAAAAGTAGTTGACTATACCGGGTCATAACCGCCAAAAAAAAGAGGTTTAACCGACACATATTTTGAACCTCGTTTTTTTTACGAAAATCGATTATTTACGATAACAAATAATCGGTTTTGGTCAAAAAATCAAGTTCGAATATTATGTCGCTTAGGCTTTTTTGGCCGTTATGGCACGATGTGATGGCACACTTTTCTTAGACAAAAGATGGCTAATGCTGATATTATTGCACATTGTCCTTAAAAAAACAAACACTGTTTTTATACAAAATATAGCTGACTGCGTTTCAGCACACTGTTCTTATATAAAAGATGGTCGACAATCTTCCAACACACTTTTCTTTCAGAAAATATGGCTGGCTGTGTTACAGCACACTTTTCTCATAGAAGACTTTTTCGTTTCTACATACTACATACAATGATATTCTGCTGCCAGCAATTAGAACCCGGTGCGTATGATTAATGTGTCTTAATGTGCGTTAAAAATAAAATTACACATACGCATGCAATGACAATCTGTGTTCCAAAAAGTATGCTTCAAATAATTTATATTTACTATGGTTCTCTGCCAAACTTAAGTAGTTTTATATCGCTCCCAGATTACAATATGGTCCACAGCAAAAAGAAGATTAAATTTGCAGACAATGAGTTTAAGCTATTCAATATAAAACATTTTAATGAAGATATTGAAAAATGTTCTTCTCGCAAAAAAAAGTGAGTTTACAAGCAATATTGAGAATTGTTCGGCATTATTAAATACAAAAAATTATTTTTTTGAGATACATATGTCTAAGTAACAATGAAGAAGCGATATGTATACACACATCTATACATATATATTTATGTATATGTATGTGTGTTTGTATAACTAAACATCTACCCCGCCCGTTAAGCGTGTTCGTTGTCGTCTTCATTAAGAACTTCTAATTGGAAATTTGTAAGTTTTATGACCATGACTAAATAAATTAATGAAAGAAACTTAATTACCATTTTGATAGAAAATATTGGCTGATGCAAATGAAATCGATCGTTTCTAATTCTCTTGTTAAAATAACAAGCGTGACCATTAAACCGGCGCATGAACGAAGCAAGTCAACTTTGTGTCTGCTTTTACCGGGTAATGTTTCCTGCCATGCTTTCATTTGCTCTTATTTATGTTTTGATATTTTTTTTTTTTATTTTAATTTTAATACTTTCCTTAACTTACTGTGGTAATTTTTGCTTCATCGCTTTCATTCACCTTCTAATAGATGGCATTGGATTAACTTTGATTTCAAATGATAACAAACAAAAAAAAAAAAAAAACTGTAATGAAGAAAAAGAAAATATCGATAAAAATCCAAAGTAGAAGCAGAGTTATTTATACCTTGTAACTAACACTCTACGCCAGCCAAGTGAATTTAAGTTAAAGGACATTAGTTGTACAAAGTTAAACATGATACTAGGAAATCATATCCAGGCTTACTTTTAGGCAATAACTCAAGTCGTCTTGAGCTTGTGTGTAACCTTAAACACATAAATTCCTAAAATTATTATTATTTTTATTTTATCCCAAAAACTGTCCTTAAAGTGTAATAATATTCGATATGAGAAAACTTTTATTTTTTCCAATTTTATTCGTCCTTTGTGTTTTTTATTTTTCTTTTTATTTACTTTTCCATTATTTATTAAAGTATTAAATTAAATTGGTTACTGTTGTCGTCGTTACGTTGTCGCTGTCCATTAAATATGTAAGAAAATAAAAGAGAAGAAAAAATGAAAAAAAAATATGTGTACAAACATTTGCTTAGATTAAAAAGCTCACCAGAAAGTTGGAAAAACAAAACAAAATAAAAACCAGCAACTGGATTATGGACAATTGAGCCAGACGACATTCGCTATATTGCGCTATATATTAGAAGCGATTTTCCAAATCAAACTCAAAATTACTGAATCGGCTGAAAGCTTAAGTAAATCTTGCTTGCAATTAAAAAAATCACAATAAAAGGGTGTTCTATTAGTTAATGTAATTGTGACAACTTGCTGTATCTTGGAAACCGTAAGAGGCAAAGTGTAAAACTAAAAAATCCTCAAATTAAAAAAAAATCACCAAAATGAAAAGAAGCTCTTAAACGAAAAATATCAACATAAATAAAATAAATCGCGGAAATGCAAAAAACAATCACTAAAGATCACCAAAACGAAAAAAAGCGCTGAAACTAAAAAAACTCTACAACTAAAAAATTTGCCAAAAACCAAAAAATCGCCCCAGCGAAAAAGAACAGCATCAAACCCCAAAAATCGCTAAAACTAGAAAAACCGGAAAAAACAATCATTAAAAACCAAAAAATCGCCAGAACGTAAAAAGCACCAAAACTAAAATAGAACTCTTAAGCTCAAAAAAACGCCAAAAAACAAAAAAAATTTTCATAAGGAAAAAAAGCGCTAAAACTAAAAAATCGCTTTAACTAAAAAAATTGCCAAAACCCGAAATAAAATCGACAATGCGAAAAAAGCACCAAAACTAAAAAAATTGCTTAAATTAAAAAAAAACACCAAAAAACGAAGAAATCGCCACAAACGAAAAAAAGCGCCACAACTGAAATAAATCGATACAACCAAAAAATAACCGAAAAAAGCGCCAAAACAAAAAAAGCGCCAAAACAAAAAAAGCGCTAAAAAATAAATAGAACTAAAAACCCCAAAAACCGAAAAAATTGACATAACGAAAAAAGCGCTAAATTAGAAACAAAAACGCAAAAAACCAAAACAAACTGAAAAATTTATGCATCAGGTAAGATATTATTTATAAATCTATAAAAACGAACAAAACCGCTGAAACTAAGAAATCGCTAAAACTAAGAAATTTGCCAAGAACCGAAAAAAATCGCAAGGGCGAAAAAAACACCAAAATTAAAAAAAGGTTAAAATTAAATAAATTCCAAAAACCAAAGAAATCGCCAAAAAAAACAAAAAGCATCGCCAAGGCGAAAAAAGCACCAAAACTCAAATAAATCGCTAAAAATAATAAACAATAGAAAAAACGCCCCAAAACAAAAAAAAATTGGCCCTCGACAAAACTAAAAAAATCTCCAAGAACCGAAAAAATTGACATAACGAAAAAAGCGCTTAATTAGAAACAACAAACAGCTAAAACTAAAAAAAAAAAATAAAAAATGTATACATCAGGTAAGATTTATTTATAAAACTAAAAAAAATCGCCAAAATGAAAAAAAGTGCTGAACTTAAAAATCGCTAAAACTAAAAAATTGCCAAAATCCGAAAAAATCGCCAGTACGAAAAAAGCATCGAAACTAAAAAAATTTCTTGAACTAAAAAAAATCGCCAAAAGCTAAAAAATCGCCAAAAGCGAAAAAAGCGCCAAAACTCAATAAATCGCTAAAACTAAAAAACAACCGAAAAATGCGCCGAAACGAAAAAAACGCTAAAAAATCGAAAAAACTAAAGTATCGCCAAAAACCGAACCAAAGCAAAAAAATCGCTAAATTAAAAACAAAAAACATCGCCTAAATGAAAAAACCGCTGAAACTTACAAATCGCTAAAACTAAAAAAAGTTCAAAAAACCGAAAAAATCGCCAGTTCGAATAAAAGCATCAAAACTAAAAAAAAAAAACTGCTGAAACTAAATAAAAATTGCCAAAAACCGAAGAAATCGCCAAAAACGAAAACAAGCGCCAAAACTCAAAAAATCGCTAAAACTAAAAACAACCGAAAAAAGCACCAAAACGAAAAAAACGCTATAACAGAAATAATTTGCAAAACGAAAACAGAGCTAAATTAGAAACGAAAAACACCAAAACTAAAAAGTGGGTACATCAGGTAAGAATTCTATAACATATGTAGTGTTCGGACTGAACCCTTGGTGTGGGAGTCAAAGTCGCACTTTATTGAATTTATTTTAAAGTGAGTCTTATAAAAGTTATTTTCATACTTTATACAAAAGTAGCTTTTCGAAAAATTCTTGTACAAAAGTCTATCTCATGAAAGCAAAGTTTTACACACACACACACACACATATACATATATTTTCACACACACAAACACACGTGTGTAGCTAAGAACATATATTGTGCAATTTGATTAGTTTGTAGCAAATGATTTTTTTTTTATTTTTGAAAAAGTTGTTTCTGGAATAACTTAACTGTGTTTGTGTATCTGTTTTCTTGCTCCTTAAACCTTTTCGTGTTTACGCTTGTTAGCTTCTCTATGGCAAAAAAAAAAAAAAGAAGCCATTAACCCCTTACACTTCAGACGGTGTTTGTTGAAAAGGTGTATACAAGAGAATTTGGAGACAAAATGTATGAAATCAGTCAAATCTCCTTTTTGTTTAGGGCCAAAACATGTGTAGGTGTATTTGTTTATGTGTATGCAGGCTAATAAACTAACTTAGACACGTACATGAATAAATAAATTGAAAGAATTTTCCTAAGAACCGAAATGAAAACTTAAGCCACTGGATATAAAAATCCAAAAGAATAAAGAAAGTTGATATTTATGAGTCGTTTGGCACTTAAAGACAAAGAAGAAAAAACTGCTTTTACTATATTTGCCGCAGTTTATTTTAAAAAATTATTTCCTTAATAAATCTCTAAAAATATTTATTGGAGTGAAATTGTTGCAAAATTAAATTATTTCTTCAAAAACTATACGCTATATGAACAAAGGTTAGGAAGGGTGGTGCCTACCGCACCTCCACTCGGAGACCCAACCGGGTCCATTGTGATTTATATGAACAAAAGTTTGCTGAAAATCTTTAAAGGTTGCTTCGTGAGCTTTCATTGCGTTTAAATTTCAATACTTTTTCAAAATTTAAATTTAATATTCTTATGATAAAAAGAGTTATATCTAAAAGTACTTATACATAAATAATATTAAGGTTTTATGAAAGGTTTCTTAATAAAATTTTCATAGACATTTTTTATAAACCAAAAATATTTTTTATGAATAAATGATTTTTTTTAATTAAAACTATTTATTTATATCGAATTCCATGATTAACAGATGCATGTAAATACATAAATCTCTGCCTCTGGTTACATTTAAAAATCGCTTGGCTCTGGCTAAACGCACACGTTCCACGGCCTGTTAAGCATGACTGACGTTCATTATTGCAACATTCCTTCAATTAATTAATTCATTATCAATCAGTTTACATATCATTAGCTGATTATGCTTAACGTAGCGTAGAAAAAAGCAGAATGAGAATTTTTTTAATTTGTCTCAACAATGGCAGCCAATCAGCTGTAAAAACTAATCCTTTAAGACTTTAAATTTAATGAGAAAGCATTTTCATTAATGACTTTAGTTTAATTGAAACATAACAAAATGAAAACAATTTTTCTTTTAAATTTTTTAAATTAAAGAAGGAAATACAAACGCATACCAGGGAATTAATATGGCAAATGATTTTTAAGCAAGAAGAGAGAAAACTCTCTCTGGGTGAAGGAATAGGGATGGCAACACTATGAGCCATTATAATGCCCAGCGGCGAACGCTGCATACCACATTACAGCTCTTTAATGATGTTTGTCATACTTTGTGTCCAATGAATGCTAGCTTACAAAGTGTACGAAAATAAGCCAGATTGTATTCGAACTGCCCACTGCCAACTTACAATGTATGATTGGATGAACACTTCCGTATCTCACTTATTTTGTGTGCAAGTGAAAGACATACACTCCACAAATGCGGCAATGCATTTGAAAATGTATACTAGGTACGTATATGAGTTGGTGTGCATTATTGTCTTACATGTGTGCATCGAATCATCGCTTCTGTAATCGAACTTTTCGCCGCTGGGTGGTAATTATAACTCTCTCTAAAATATTCAATCAAAGTATTTAAAGCTCAGTCCCATAACTATCAATTATTTTAGCATACATTTTTGTTTGAAATAATAATTTAGGAACGATTTTCCCGCATTCCACGTCAAATTTGATTGATAATCACATCTGATTATCTGTTTATCCAAAAACCCCTGTCGATAGAAAACTAAAAAACTAAAATAATGATTTTTATTTCAATAAAAAAAAACTCTGACAAAGATGAATGAATATAACTAAACCAATAGAATTTTAAAACAATCATTGCTGATTTTTTTTTTTGGCAAAACGCTTTTTCAAATTATACAGTCTACAGGATATTAAATTTATCTAAATAAATTAAATGTTTGCCATTTTATTTATCTTCTCAAATATGTGACAAAATCAAACAACAACCCCACCCACCACCCACCAACTAACCAACCAAGCTTAAGAGGAAATTTAAAACATCAGACACAAACAGTCGATTTGGTTTCATCTCACTGGCACAAATTCATGCACTTCACTTTACACTTGACAAACAAGAATGCCTGCCATCAACACACACACACACGCACATTCGCACTCAAAGTGGATACGGAAGCAGATGCCAGTAAGTGACCACTTTAACAATAAATTTTCCTACTCTATACATTTCTTGTGTACACTCGTATTTAAGACAAAGAATCCTACACAAATCTATGGGATAAACCACTGTGTTTATGCATTCCGGGCACGAAATCCATATTATTCTAGAAACTAAGCCATAATAACAGGAATTCCAGTGAAATTTTATGAACAGCAAAATATACTTTTGCGAAATAATGGCGGCTCTAGTCAAAGCAAAATTCCTTAAACTCTCATATTAATTTATTTAAAAAAAAAACCTTTTCTTCTAATACATTTCAAGAGACACATTTTTCGAAAGCTATATTTTTCAAGGTACTTTTTCAATATGAATTTTTTTTAAATGAAATATTTCAAAGCTAAAAAAAATTACTTTTTCAAAAGATAATTTTTAATAGGTACTTCTTCATATCATACCTTTTAATAGGTACTTTCTAAACAGTACTCTTTTAAAAGGTACTTTTTTAAGAAAAACTTTCTTAAAATGTACTCTCTTGTAAGGTACTTTTTTTGAAAGATTAATTTTAAAGATAATTACTTCTCCGGAAGGTACTTTTTTAATAACAAATTTTTTTTTTAAAATACCTTTTTTAATGAGTACTTTTAAAGAAGATACTATTTTAACATGATACTTTTATAATAAGTACCTTCTAAGAGGTACTTTTTTCAACAATTACTTTTTACAAAATACTCATTTTTAAATCTACCTTTTTTAAAGGTACTTTTTTACAAGGTACTTTTTTAGAACGTACTTTTTTATATGTATTCTTTTAAAACGTACTTTTTTAAAGGGTCCATTTTTAAAATATCCTTTTTTAAAAGGTACATACTATCTTAGAAGATACTTTTTTAAGGTACTTTTTTTAAAATGTACTTTTTTTAAATTTACTTTTTTTAAAAGGTACTTTTATTAAAAGGGCCTTATTTAAAAGGTAGTTATTTTAAAAGGTAATTTTTTTAAAAGTTACTTTTTTTAAAAGATACTTTTTTTAAAAGGTACTTTTTTAAAAGATTCTTTTTTTAAAAGATACTTTTTTTAAAAGGTACTTTTTTAAAAAGGTACTTTTTTTAAAAGGTACTTTTTTAAAATGTACTTTTTTAAGGTACTTTTTTTAAAAGGAGTTTTTTTTAATTTTTTTTTAAATATCCTCTTAGATACTCTTTTTAAAAGGTACTTTTTTTAAGGATACTTTTTTTAAAGGTACTTTTTTTAAAAGGTATTTTTTTTAATTTCTTTCAAATATCCTTTTAGAAGAGGAATTTTGTTAAGCTACTTTTTAAACGGCCCTTTTCATAAAATGTACTTTCTTAACACATACTTTTTATAAAAGGTACTTGTTTTAAAAGGTACTTTTTTAGAGGTACTTTTTTAAAGGTACTTTTTTTAAAAGATATTTTTTTAAAAGCTACTATTTTTAAGAGCAACTTTTTTTTTTAAAGGTACTTTTTCAAAAGGAATTTTTTTCAAAAGGTACCCTTCTTTGTAATTTGAGTAATTTGCTTTTGTTTTCAATATAAAAAAGCAGACGATAATTTGTACTTGTCTTCTATAAACTGGCAGTTAATGTAAAATCATAATCTTGAAAAAAAAACGAGTATTTTTGAATTTGATTGCAGGAAAATCAAGGTGCGGGTATTTTAATACACAAAATTTGAGTAAAATCTTATAAAATATGTTTTTTAAGAAAAAAAATTTTTGCTCGCCTTGAAAATGTTTGAAAAAAAAATATGGCAAAACTTCTCTCTCGTACCCATTAACTTTATCTTTTATCTCTCTTATTCTAAATTTGCTGTGTGTGAGCACAATGTTACACAGAAGAAAATAAATACAATTATGCTGTCGATGTTGCACAATGGATATAAACATTCTGTCAAACAAAACGGTACGTCTAGACGTAGGGTGACAATAAATTTTTTGTTAATGGATTCACACACGTACTCGTTCGTGTGTATCAAGCATACTTTACACGAGACTCTTAGGTAAAACTTAATTAGTTTCTATTCGTTATTCACTACAACAAATTTTTAAAAAGTATATACATCAATATTTTATATCGCTCATTAACTATAACAATGTCGTAACTCAAGAAAACAAAAAATGATTTTAAAGTTTTCAATTTACACACACCTTAATGAAAAAATACAATTTTATTTTTCTCTCTAGAGTTTAATATACATACAATATATTTGTACAAAATTTTTATACAGTATGAATATCAATGTAAGGCTTAACTCTGTCTGCATCATTCAGGCTTATCGAGAATAAAGGTTCACAGGGAACACATTGTTCTCTTTCCCTGAAATTGTGATCGCCATTGCTTGTGTTGTTGTTGTTGTGTCAGTATACTATTCGAACTTCATTTGTTTCTATATTTATGATTTGAATAGGCTAAAGTTCGTATCGCTTTGTAAGCCAAATTACATGTGATAATTATTAATGAACAAATAACACCAAAGTTTGTTGTAAATATTCAAACTAACGACACATAGTTCAACGGAACAACTAGCCGTTTTCGAAGGCCACTAAATCTCCATCATCAGCGTTCTTTTGTGTTTGGTCCACTGTGTGTGGTGTCAGTTTATTCCCGATAAAGGTGATTAAATCAAAAATTCTGTTTTCTGAGTTATGATGTTATTTCATTAAATGAGCGATGTGTGTTCGTATGTGTTCCCCCAGAAGGCGTTCATGTCCATAATAAGCTGTTATGAAAAGAAATTCTGTCAGACACTTGCTGCTAAACCACTTTTATATTTTATTGAACACTTTTGAAATTTCAAAAAGCAACCTGATTAAACTGTCATATTTTATTAATACTCCTATTACACGTTATTAATTCAGTAATAACGCAGATGTTCGGTAATTAAACTAATTTTAATATTACGTTGCCTAAATAGCGCAACAAAAACTTGTTCGTATTTATAAAACGTTATAACATAATTATACTTTTCGAACAACATTAACAAGCATTAGAGGCGTAATTTATGGGGAAAACGGTATTTATTTGCCTTTCCTCTAAAAATAAATCTTAAATTACTCTTATTTTTATTGCGTTGCCTAGAAGCGAAATTTTCAAATTGTATCTTTCATATAAAAAAAACAAAGGAATAGCCCCTCAAACTTCAGCTGGACTCGACCCAACAAATAACAACAATTTAAATATGCATTTAATTATTTCATTTTATTATATTTCTTACTCAAGAAAAACAGCTTCTACATAATAGGGGTGTTCACACCAGTGTCTTAAGTGTCATAATGTCGTTTAACAAAAAATTGTTGTTGTGGCTCAAACAAAAAAGTCATCAAATAATAAAACTTTCTCAGTTATGTTTATTGTTTTGTCATAACTACACGTAGAAAGGAGTGCGAGTTTACGAATTGAGAGAGAGAGAGAGAGAGGGAGAGAGAGTAAGCAATGTACAAAGGTGCTAAAACAAAAATACAAACAAGTACAATATTTATAATTGTAAATTATGAGGGGTTGTTATTACTTTAAAAAATGTTAATTTACGACTACCATTTGCATACCCCAAATGTATATTTTGTTTGTTTGGCCTGTACCCATGACTTGGTGTTGCTTGTTTTTAACGAGTAACAGCAGACAGACAGACAGACAGACAGTCAGCCCAGCAGACAGCCAGGCCAACAGATGGATAGAAATTATGCCTGTTTTGTTTGTTAAAAGCACACTTTCTTGTCTTACTTTTCGTCATTGTCATCATAATAAATGTTTGAAGCACATTTAATACAATTAGATTTTGATTGTAATTTTATTTTAAGACCGAAAATTGTTTGGACCAGACAAATTACTAAACATATTGTAAAAACAATTTATTTTTTTTTAACTTCTCCACTTTATTTGCATGCCGAACGTTAAAAAAGCCATTAGCAAAGTAAAAGGAAATTTTCAAAAACTTAGAAATAAGTAAAAGGGATTGGACTACACAATGTCTGTTGTGTTTCCTTGATAATGCAAAGATTGTGTTCACAAAAATAATTTCCCCCCCCCCCCCTTTCTTTAAGTAATCCTACTTGATCCTTGTAATAACACATCATTAATAATAATGACTACTATATACATCTTAAAAGTAGTCTTAATTGACTTGTTCATAATCCGATAAAGAAATTTTCTTTTCTTCTCTTCTCTTTCTTTTATTTAAATAACAACTTTTGGAATGGTAAGTAGCAAATATATATTTATGTATGTGTTTATATTTTGTTAATTGCTGGCGAAACTTTTGTAATTAAAAGACTATTTATTTCAGCAAGGAAATGTTCTTCATATTGAATGGGCTTTGGAACATTTTTGTTAGGCTACTGTCCGCTAGAGTGGCATTGAGAATTAAACATTTGATTTTCATAAAAGCCCATGAAACTGATGTGGTAAAAATTTGAGCAAAATCGAACAAGTCTTAGTCTAAGTTGAGGTCAAAGTGCAAATTTTATAAAAATTAACCCATTCACAGCAGCAGTTGATTCGAGAAAACATAAATTTTAAGCCTACTCTTCTCGACATCGACAATGGTAGTGCTAGAAACACAACTGGGACGAACGACGAATATTTCGGTGCGAACTTTCGTCATAAAAAATAAAACACATTTGTGCATATGAATATGAACACAACACCGCCGTAGAACGAAATTCGTCGTGTGTGACGAACTCTGAGATAGGTTTATTTTTATTTTGTACGCCGACGAACGACGAAAAAACAATTCTCTCTCTCTCTCTCTTTGCATACACAATAACCAACTTTATCAATTATGAGAGCAGAATTCGGTGAGCAAATTCGTCGTTGTGCTTCATACGAAGAATTTACTCAGCGAATTCTTATCGACGAATTCGTCAACGTGAACGAAATTCATCGTTCGTCCCAATTGTGTTCCTAGCATAATGCTATAAATATTCTAAAAAAATTTCCCTGTTGCCTAGCAGTGCGGGGGTCGTGAGTTCGATTACCACCAAAGAGTGAGGGTCTGTCTCTGTTACTATGCACAGAAATGTAGCCCTCACGGGGCCATGAATACCGGTATATAAAATGCTATGATCGGACTAAAAATGGCGACACAGTGAACAAAATACTAAAAGGACGGTATTTGTAGGCGTGGCAAAAAAAATAAAAAATATATTTTTAGAATTATTTTTACATCATCTTTAATCCTAGGGGTGACTGACACATCTTTTTTTTGTATGGAAGGCGAACCACTCTACTGTACAGTAAACTCCTTTGAACCTGTTTAGATGAAGGGTGACATACATACATATCTGCGACACGTCGCCTCCGAGTCGTATTTGCTGGCGCGTTTTGAGAATTGAAGCGACAATTTTAACACTTCTCTTTTACATATCTCTTTCTGTCATATTTTTGTTATGCTATGTGCGAGCAGTGTTGCCAGTATTTTTGTTATGCTATGTACAAGCAGTGTTGCCAGTTAGAACTATTTTTTTTTGGTATTGGGAAATTAGTGATTAGTTAATTTATACTATGGTTGTAATAAACAGCTATAGTATAAAAGTTTAAAACAAAATAAATCAAGAAAAGAAAAGCAATTATTGTATTTTGGTATTAAACTATGTGGCCATAATAATTATACATTTCCCAAACTAAAAATAAGCTCCTTCAGGGCAACACTGCTACGCATGAATGAATAAAATGCATTGAACGAATAAAAAGCATTGATCAAATAAATAAATAAATATTAAAAAGTTCCCTGACTGTTGCTACAAGAAAGTATTTATGTAAACGCGCGCAGATTTGAGAAAGGACTAAAGCTTAAATTAGACGTGACATAACCATAACAATATATAACAGCTGTTCAAACAAAACTTAATGGCAACACTGTATTTTTTTATAGGTTACCCGCCATAGCCATTGCCAAAGAAACCAATTGAATTTTGGTTTGGTTATGGCTATGGCGCGTCTAATTTAAGCTTAAAATAAGAGTAGGTAAGTGTTGCCGTAGCTTTGTCATCCTTTATCTAAACTGGCTCTTTGAGACTAGTTTTAGAAAAAAAATAAAGAAATCATTTAAAAATCAAGAAATTTTTAATTTTTTTGTGCAGAATTATATTCAAATATGACAGACCTTATCGAACCATTGTGCATGAGCATAATAGGAAACAGTATTTGCTGGAGCATTTTATTAGGTATTAGATATTTTCTTAGACAATTTCGAAAGATCATTAGACTGTGTTAACATAACAAGTTGACAGACAACATTTAACACTTACATACATACAAAAGCTATGACAGAAATCAGGGGGTCTACTCTGTAATTCGAAACGAAAGAAAATGCTTTCGAATTTACATGTAATTAACATAAAAATTCGAAAGAATTTTCTTTCGTTTCGAATTACGGAGTAGACCCCCAGCTTCTTGCCATAATATATAGTGAAGAAGGTTTTCTAAGCTACTTAAATTGTATAATTGCATTAGTGGCAGGATACGGAAGCTTAACAGGAACATAAGCAAGAGAGATTTTATATCAAAATGTGCTTGGTAACAAAGAACTAAACTCAAAAAGAAAATGGAGAAAAAATGTAATTTGTTTTTAACAATACATTTATGTACTTAGTTCAACTCTTGTGTGTAAGTATATCAAATAAAAGGGAAACTTTTCTGTAAAAAAATAAGCAAGCTTACAAAACTCTTAGAAAAATATATACATACATATGTATGTATGTATAATAATTTTAATAAAATATTTATTTAGTGTACAGCGGGGACATAACTATTTTTTATATCTAAAAGCAACATACAAGCACTTTATGGACAATAATATTCTCATAATAAAAATTCTTTTTTTTTTCTTTTGAGAAAGAAAACTTCATCAAGCGAAAGCGTTTTCTAAAATGCTTAAATTGTTTCTTGTTCATACATAAATTTTTTTATTTTCATATTTTTATATAAAAAACGTTAGAATGTGCACAATAAACACGCGTACGAGCAACAGTTTATCAAGGCCAAATATTAAACGAAGTTAACTTAATTTGCATTTATATACACATATGTGTATGTATGTATGTATGTGTGTATTTATGTATATATGAACCATGTAAAAGTATGTAAGCGTGTGTGTATATAATAAGTATTTTGTATAATTTGATTACTGCTAGTGCACACAGTGGGCTGAAAAGAAAAATAGTCGTAACTAAAAGAATTTTTTTTTAATTAACTAATAAATAATTTTTTTTAATTTTTTCTTCAATTACATCACCAAAATAATATTTATATGAAAACAAAATAAAAATAAAAATTTTAAAAATGTTTTTTTTTTTTTTGCTTTTCATACAAATTCTTCACCGAAGAAAAACAAACAAATTCAGTTTTTGCTTGACCTTTCATAATTTTTATAATTCGTATGAAAAATAAAAAGCAAGTTTTCAAAATGACATAATTTCGACTTCTTGCTTCACCACGACTGGTCGTAATAGACATTACTATGGCATGCTATCTGAATAAACCCCTAACAACTGCACACGTATTACACTCCCTAGAAAAATGAGCAAAATATAAATTCTTCTCTGTTCGTAACTACGCAACAAAGATTACCTGCTAAATCCACTTTTTATAACATACGATATTGTAATATTTTGCTAAAATATTTATTTTAATTTGAAGCTCTATATGTCCAAGAAACTTAATGTATTAGGCTAAGCTTTGTATAGAAACAGTAGCAGTTAACAGTATTTTGTCTCTTCTGTAAAATTTGCTGGAAGTGAGTTAGCAGGTTTACACACTCTAAGCCGACGATATGTATTTAATTTTGCTGTCCAAGGTTAAACTTAATTTCGTGCTGTTATTAGTTAACTCGAAAATTAATTTAATCCAATCTTGATAAAGTTTGATGTTTTTAAGCGGCAGTTTAAGCATCTTGGGGCCATTGTTAGAACTTAGCGATAAAGTTAATGAGAGTTAAGCTTAACTTTGGTTAAAATTACCTTCAAATTTTGTTTTCATTATTACAACTATCCGACAGTTTTGATGTTGAGGCAACACTGCTTTGGTTACCAACTACTTTTAGTTGTGAAACATTTATAGTGGCGGCAACGATTTTTAACGTTTTTGGTTTATTTCTTCAAATTAAATTAAATAAACAAACAAAATTTTTTTTTCTACTGCACTATATATTTTTAGGGTTCCATACACCGGAGGTAAAAAGGAACTCTATTGTTTACCTTGCCATGTCCGTCTATCTATATGTGTGTGTCACATGCTGTTTTCTCGAGAGCCGTAAGAGCTACGAACCTGAAATTTTCGCAGAATATGTAAACTTTTGGGCATTTAAGCGTAAACCGTAAGAGGCAAACTCTGGAAATTTTCAAAAACGCTAAAAATAAAATATCCCAATATTACGAAAATAGCGAAACGAAAAATCGCTTAAATAAAAAAACGCTCAAATGAAAAATATCACCAAAAATAAAATAAATCACTAATATGTAAAAAAAATCGCCAAAAGTAAAAAGCTGGCCAAACAACCAAAAAAAATCGCCAAAAGTGAAAAGGTCTCCAAACAACGAAAAAAAATCGCCAAAAACAAAAACATATAAGCTTAAAAGTCGCTAAAACTAAACAAGTATTGGAAAAAACCACCTAAAAACAATAAAAATCGCCAAAACGCTAGAATTAAAAAAAAAATTCAAAAAACCGATAAAAATCGCCATACGAAAAGGAAGCGCCAAAACTAAAAAAGCGCTTCGACTAATATCTAAAAAAAACGCCAACACGAATAAGAAAAATTAAAAACCATCGCTAAAACTAAAAAATCACAAAAAAAAGTAACTCATAAACTTAAAAAATCGCTAAAACTAAAATCGCCATAACGAGCAGGAAGCGCCAAAACTAAAAAAAGCGCTTAGACCAAAAAAAAAACAACCAAAAAATCGTTAAAAATAGAAAATCGCCAAAAATCTAAAAAAAACGCAAACACGAATAAGAAAAATTAAAAAAATCGCTAAAACTAAAAAATCACTAAAAAACCCATAAAATTAAAAAATCGCCAAAAATTACTAGAAAAAAAATCACCAAAAACCGATAAAAATCGCCAAAACGAAAAAAAACCGAAAATAGCCACAAGCAGAAAATCGCCAAAAATCTAAAAAACGCAAAAACGAAAAATAAAAATTTAAAAAAGCGCTAGAACTCAAAATTCACCAAAAACCAAAAGATTCGGCACAACGAAAAAAACGGCAAACGCTAAAAAAAATGCCCACATAAGGTAAGATATTCGATTATATAGGCTAAAGTTCGTATAGTATTACATATCGTTACCTAAAATCCAAAAGGCCGTAAGTACACTTTTTACCTTTTTACAGGAGAAGCAAAAAACCTTATAAATTTAAGACTATTTATTTGTTAGACGCCAAATTGAATAACGAATAAAATCGGTATTTTTGAACATATGTGAGCAATATTTTAAGGAAAGATGTATTTTCGTGAATCACATCATAATCAATCAAAAAGTATATTTTGAATTTTCTGGTTGTTACGGCCTTTTGGATTTTAGGTGCCGATATGTATGTATGTAGTAGACGCACGGAACTCTTCGTGTGCGAGTTAAGTACGCATTTTTCTAAATTTATTTTGAATTAAATTAATTTAATCGCAATCTAGTATGATTGCTAGAGAAAAATCACTCGAAAAATAGGTTTTTTTAATACCAAAATCCCACTGTGCGCCTTATCAACTTTTTCATACTTCCTCTTTTCACTAATTCTGCTTCATATTTTTGCTGTTGGTTTTTTGACAAGTTAAAAGTGGTTTCCATTATGGTAGAGTTGCATGTACTTGATGGGCACATGTGAAGCTTAAGTTTGAAATACATATAAAAAATATTATATATTAAAATATTTTTAAAAACATTCATAATGAACTTAAACATATCTGTCACAGAGAGCAAATTTGATGGAATCTTGAACTTTGCTTGAAAAAAATCTCTATATAAGCACTCGCTGTAAATTGTATCACTCAAACTAAGACCAAATGTTTAACAAAAAAAAAGGCCTAACTACCAGCTTGAAGGGAAATTCCTAAACAAAATTTATATGAGAATTAAATTAAATATATAATTAGATTGTATTTGAATATTTCGACAGGAAATGCGCAATTTATAAACATTTTTGACATACAGTCTATGTACGTCCATAAATCAGCAAATTACAATTGTCACTTTACTGTCCTTACAACAGTCACAAGTCACAAATAATAAATAAAAATAATGTCTCTACGAGTAGTGCACATAAAACTTTAACAATTACTATTAACTTTTGCTTAACAAACTACTTGCTATCATTAATTATAGTAAAAAAAGGTAAATATGTTTACATGTTTATCATTTTACACACTTATCATTAGAAAACAAAAATCAATAAAAAATAGTTAATAAATAGTTGAAACCAATACAGACGAGCTGCTCTACGACCTATTACTCGTATGTATTATATAAGAAACATCACATACACTAAGAGAAAAACACTCATTCAGCTAATGAAGTAGCATCATTAATAATTCCTCATTGTATGAATGAAATTGTTCATTAGCTTATTGAAAGCTTTCATTATATGCATGAAATGCTTCATTAATATAATGAATTCTTACGTCAGTTCTTTGTGAATGACAAAATTCATTGCTCTAATGAACCTTTTACTTTCAGTGTAGATATAGGAAGTACATTCACTCTCCAACCAGGAATTGCTTTTGCCCCTCCCCCACCCTCCGTTCAACTTTGAATTATTGAAAATTGCTTGTATTTATCTTTATATTGCTCATGAAAATCATTAGTCAATTTGCCCCCCCACCCAACAGAAAAAAATTTTAGCTACGCCAGTATGTGTTGTGTACCCAAAAACAGAAATTCCAAGAACTTAAACTCTATGCAGGAGTTCAAAGGAACATAAATAAGAGCGAACTTAATAGCGCACGAGTGTAAAAATAAAATAAAACGGAAAAATAATTTGTTTAATTATTTCCAACACATTAATCTCCCACTCTCTCTCCTTTTCGACAGTTTAATTTTTTTATACTCCTACTTGCAGGAAATAAAACTTAACACGTTATTAATAAAAATAACGTGGGCAGGAGGAGAAAAATAATCTCGTTTAAAATACATGCCATTACTAAAAACATCTAAAGAAATTATAAAATTAAGATTATCTGAATTGCTCCAAAATGGGAAGTGAGGGCGCAACAATGAAAGTAATTTGTTTAATTTCACTTAAAATTTTCAAAAAAAAATATACATCTATGCATGTATTAATTTTTGTAATAGAAAGCGTGTCTATTAAACGAAACAGCTGTCATTATAATAGGGCTGTTCTAAGCCATATTATTTCGATGACTCATAATACCTTCACAACTCGTGCTTTTAACAAAATTATATTAATAAAAGAAATTATATTTTTAATTTACTTGCTGATCGTGATTTTTCAAAATTTGAGTTCTCATCACATGTCGACTTTTTGAGGGCATGAAAATTTATTTTAAAGGTTAGATTTTGTGATTTTTTTCTTTTTGAAATTTGTATGGAAAAAATATTTTTTGAAATGAATCTTCGTTATTTTTATACAAACTTGAAACGTTTAGAAGCGAAAGCTTTTTTAAAAATCTAACTATAAGGGCCAATTTCACTAACCTTATTTAAATATCAATTCATATTTTCATTAATTTTTGTATGGAAAAATGACATTTAAATATGAATTGATATTTAAATAAGTTGGTGAAATTGGCTCTAAGTCTCACTTGGGATTATGAATTTTTTCTTGCAGAAAGCTTATCTTTTTTTAACTATCTGCAAAAAATACGAGGGCGGATCAATAAGTGACTTTTTGAACTTCACTCGCAGTTAAATGAAGTGTCGTCATTTACTTTGCGTTTAACAGCTGTGTGACGGCCAAAGTCTCAAGCTCGTTTTGGCCCACAACCACTGAAGTTCGTTACTTATGTAGTTATTATTATTAATACTGATTTATGTGCATTGTCATTATTACCTTACCCGTTAATAAGCAATGAATTGTCTACGTATCTCCTATATTAGTTACATAGAATGAGAACAAGAGACACCACAGACGCTCTCTGCTTGTAACGTTCGTATGGGTGTATACTTGTATGTGTGGTACTTAAAGAGCATAAAAGGCTGTTAGTCACCACACCACATTTTCAACACACACTCTGGTTAACGTTTGTGTGATTGTAGTATTGTTGTGCATGGTATAGAAATGGTATAACAAGCGACTCAATACAGAACAAAGGGGAGTTTGCTTGCAGCGCTCGCTACGGTAAGACGAATATTGGACGACGGTTACTTGTCTAATATTTTGACTTTCTATAGCCACATTGGAGCAAGAGTAGATATTGGAATTCGGCTACGAATCCAATCTCTACAACCTGGAGTAAACTCTCGATAAGGTCCAGTACTAGGAGTGAAGGGAGGCTACCTTGGAATACACACTTCTAAGGCGAATCTCATCACTAGTAATTCCACGAGTGAGGAGAGGCTGTCGCTGGTGTCCAGGCTACTGGTTCCAAGACGAATCTCATCACTAGAAAATTTACGAGTAAGAGGAGGCTGTCTCTGGTGACCCGGTTCCGGGCTCCAAGACGAATCCCCACACTAGTAAATTAGGGCCTTCTGCCATTAATTAAATTGTTGTAATTATATTTGAATTTAAAGAATAAACCAAAAGTGTGGAAATTGTATTTTAGAATTAAATCTAGTTTGGCTTAAGTAAATTGCATTTGGCAATAAAATTTTCAATATAAATTGTAAATAAAGTGAATTTTTGTAACGTAAAGGAAATCAGATCGGTTTTTTATTTACTCCACACACGATCCTGGCCTCCGCTGAGTCTACCCCAGCTAAGAGCGGAATCGTGTCGTTACATTGGCGCCCGAGCAGGGACATATTTGTTCCAAATTATAAAGAAAACATTTTGATTGTTATCTAAACATAAATAAAAGACTGATCTAAACGTTATAAAATACGCACATACACACGGCTACGAACTGTAAGATTGCCATTTTTCTGTACACGTCCAACATGATTAAAACCACGTGGGTATACTCCCTGAAAAAGGAAGAGCTGGTTAGCTACCTAAACCAGTGCGAGCAAAGCACAGCCGGCACTGTAGAAGAATTACGAAAACGATTGGCGAAATATTTGAGCCTAGACCACGACGAAGAGTATACTAAAAGGTTCCTCGAGTGGCAGGCCAGACACGACTCTCATGCTCCGAGTACGTCAAACACCTGCCTATCCCTGCCAGAAACTGACACTACCAAAACAGTTTCCACACCATCAAAAGCAGAAATTCCTGAGCCAACGACAGCACCACTAGCTATAAGCCGGCCAACCACGGAAACCCGAGTAGCAGCTATTGAGCTCGTCCGCAAATGGGGGCTACGTTATGATGGAGGGAAGGACCCACTAGGATTCATCGAGCGGGTAGAAGAACTGTCCAGCATGTACGAGCTCGACCTAAATCTTATACTACGCGTCATGACCGAGCTTTTCCGAGACAGGGCTCTCATTTGGTATCGGAACAACAATAAGCAATGGGAGCAGTGGTCAGAGTTCAAACGTAACTTCTACGAGTTTTTCCTCCCAACCCGATACTTCGAGAAACTAGAGGACGAAATTCGGAAAAGGGTTCAGCGGCCGCGTGAGGCATTCAAGGACTACATGCTAGCCCTACAAGACCTTATGCGCCACGCTCAGCTAAGCCCAGAACAAAAACTGGAGCGCATATTCCGCAATGCCCATGCAGATTACCAATGGTACATCCGGCGGAAAGATTTTTCAACTCTGGATGAACTCATGGCACTTGCTGCCGATTTAGAGAGTATCCCGAGTGGCCCACAGCATACGCGTGGAGAACAGCACCGTATGATAACTAACACCACACAAGTAAAAGGGAACGTACCACAGCAAGAGCATAGCGCAGTACGTGTCTCAAGGGCCAATGGTGACGCAACATATTTAACATGGGAAGCAGACAAATTAAAAGCAGTTCTCAGGGTGGAGAATCAGCTGACAACTGCCATTATAGATACAGGTGCAACTCGCAGTTTCGTCACTCCAGGGTTGGTAACAAAACTATTCAACAAACCCCAGTTTCTGCCCGTAGCAATCGATGCGCGCATGGCTGATGGCTCTAAAACCACCATCAAAGACGCAGTGCAGTGCCGGGTAACACTGGGCAACAAAACTGGCAGCCACGATTTCTTGGTAATGGAATCATCAACAGAACCCATGATTTTAGGCGTAGATTTCTTGAAGTCCTTCAACACCACAGTGACATGTGCTGGGCGAGCCGCACATGCTAACTCCAAGAGGGCGGAAAAGAAAAAGGTAAGCCAAAATAAAGCTAGAATAAGTGGTCGTCGAAAGGTTGCCATACGTCGTATCGACCAGATGAGTCCACAACGACAAATTAAAGAGTTTCGTGACGAAGAATTATCAAAACTTCAGAAAATGCAAGGACGGTCCTGCGCCGCAACTCATAGCATAGTGATGAAAGACGAACGACCCATCAAGGTACGTTATGCGTCACAAAATCCCACTGCAAGAATAACCGGCCACCAGGAACAGCAGACGTTAATAGGGCAGTCCGCAGGCCCACGTGGTGTATCAAAATCCCCGAGTCCGTTGGACATCAACGAGATCGTAACTGGAGTACCGTTATCCGTAATCCCGGGGCGAGGTTGGCACAACCGTTCACCCGATTGCTACGACAGAAGTGAAGTACGGCAGACAACAAGTTACATCAAGGGTCCGGGGCGGTCGCCCGCCACACAATCCATGATGCCGACACAAAGTCGTTCCGCAACACTACAGGCCGACATCGTCACCCCTGACGTTTCCGAAGTAACGTCGCTGGCCACATCGGCAAATACGGGACCGACGGACATCCCCGTTAACAAGGCCCCCGAAACTGTGCAGGCGGAAATAAGAAAGAATCTTGAACGGGCCAGAGGAAAAAAGGGTTTCCGGTGGCTAATGGTAGTGAACGAGCAACGATACCGGATTATCATCAGGCGAACTGGGGAGGTGCGTATACAATTGTTCAACCCATGTCTCAAAACGCCACTCGAAGAAGGGAGGTAATGTGACGGCCAAAGTCTCAAGCTCGTTTTGGCCCACAACCACTGAAGTTCGTTACTTATGTAGTTATTATTATTAATACTGATTTATGTGCATTGTCATTATTACCTTACCCGTTAATAAGCAATGAATTGTCTACGTATCTCCTATATTAGTTACATAGAATGAGAACAAGAGACACCACAGACGCTCTCTGCTTGTAACGTTCGTATGGGTGTATACTTGTATGTGTGGTACTTAAAGAGCATAAAAGGCTGTTAGTCACCACACCACATTTTCAACACACACTCTGGTTAACGTTTGTGTGATTGTAGTATTGTTGTGCATGGTATAGAAATGGTATAACAAGCGACTCAATACAGAACAAAGGGGAGTTTGCTTGCAGCGCTCGCTACGGTAAGACGAATATTGGACGACGGTTACTTGTCTAATATTTTGACTTTCTATAGCCACATTGGAGCAAGAGTAGATATTGGAATTCGGCTACGAATCCAATCTCTACAACCTGGAGTAAACTCTCGATAAGGTCCAGTACTAGGAGTGAAGGGAGGCTACCTTGGAATACACACTTCTAAGGCGAATCTCATCACTAGTAATTCCACGAGTGAGGAGAGGCTGTCGCTGGTGTCCAGGCTACTGGTTCCAAGACGAATCTCATCACTAGAAAATTTACGAGTAAGAGGAGGCTGTCTCTGGTGACCCGGTTCCGGGCTCCAAGACGAATCCCCACACTAGTAAATTAGGGCCTTCTGCCATTAATTAAATTGTTGTAATTATATTTGAATTTAAAGAATAAACCAAAAGTGTGGAAATTGTATTTTAGAATTAAATCTAGTTTGGCTTAAGTAAATTGCATTTGGCAATAAAATTTTCAATATAAATTGTAAATAAAGTGAATTTTTGTAACGTAAAGGAAATCAGATCGGTTTTTTATTTACTCCACACACGATCCTGGCCTCCGCTGAGTCTACCCCAGCTAAGAGCGGAATCGTGTCGTTACAGCTGTTCAAAACATACAACCTACCTCGTGTATTTTTCTATAAAAGGAAAAAAGTGAATTTCGAGTGCTCATTAAACCCGACAAGGAAAAGCTCGATAAATACTATGCGGACTCTGGTACCATCGATTTCAATAGTAAAAATGGTTTACAACAAATGACGCTGAACATTCTGGACGGCCAATTGAGGTCAGTACACCCGAAAATGTCGAAAAAAAAATCCACGGCATAGGCATTTCATATGGCAGTGTGGTTTCGATTTCAAATGATCAGCTGGGTTTAAGAAAGTTGTCTGCAAGATAAGTGCCGCGTTTGCTCACAATCGACCACAAACGCATATGCAGTTTCCATGGAAAAAATCCATGAATTGGGCTACGAATTGCTCCCTCATCCAATCTATTCTTCAGATTTAGCCCCGAGTTACTAATTCTACTAAGTATATTGACTTAAAAGGAAATTATGTTGAAAAATAAATTTTTCTTTTGCAAAAAAAAAACTGTGTTTCATTAAAAAAATCACGGACTTATTGATCCGCCCTCGTATGATTTCGTTTGAACGCAAATGCGAGTTTAAAGAATAAAATCAAAAATTGCTCCAAGAAAAATAATCTAACTATGTTTACAATAATGTCCGCATGTATTTATATGTGTGTGCAGATGTGTAAAGCTGGCCTTATATTCAAAACAGCCGGGGAATAAGTCAAATACCGGAAACGGGAGAGGGAATATCTGGGATCAGCTGTTTAATGTTTAAATTTTATTTTTCACTAATGAAAGAGTTCAGTAATAGAAATTAAATTTAAAAAATTATGTTTTCATTGCCAATAAGATTGCGTGTTATTATAAATATCTGCTTTTACTTTATGCCGAGGAAGTGAAGCAAGCTCGAGCCAGGTTTAGATGCGAATGGAGTAAATTCTCAATGATTGTATGGAGAAAGGAAATTGTAAATTTTATAAAGTTTTGCTTGTTATAGTTCTTAAAAAATATTACAGGAAAACAAATCTTGCATTAATTTTTTTTTTTTTAATTATAGAAGGCGCACCAAATTGAGTATTTTCAGAGCTATGCTATTTATGTCAGACAGTGATTTTCGCAACAAAAATTGATTTTTGTTTTAATTCCTTTGTAGTTAAAACCAGAGTATGAAAATAAACGACACAAAATGTGAGTGCAACAAAAACAAAGCATAAAACATTGAGAACGATTGATCAATTTGTTTTAATATTGTTTTCGCACATGAGCACAAACAATACATTAATTTAGTCGTATGCAGACAGAAAAAGATAATAATGGGAACTAAATGCGAACGTTTTGAAATATGAAATATTTTATTGCATTATTATTTAACACATAAAATTTGTTTTATATAGCTAAGCAGCATAGCTCTAACCCGGTGTGCTAGGACACCTCTTTTTCTTTTTTCTCAACACAGAAGTAGTGAAAGTTTTTACTGGTAGTGCCATGGAAATATTCTAGCAAAAATTTAAAGAACTATGCTTTTATTTAAGGAAAGAACATGTGCTGGGTGTGACTCAGTAAAAGGGCAGAGGTAATGAGCGTGGTATGGCTTAGCCCAGTAATAAATCAACATGTGGGTGCACGCTTAAGTGTATTCGTTGTTAAGACCACAGCGCTTAAGAGCGTCATGGCAGGTACCCACGCTCATATTAGACACATCTGTAAGTCTATATAATAGTGCCGAGCCCAAATCTTTTAAAAATAATAAATTTTGACATTTAATTAATGTATTTTATTTTTCCTACAAGATTCAGCCATCCACTACATACATACATATGTACATAAATATGTATGTATTTATATACATTTGTATGTATGTTTGTATAAGTTATTTTTAGCACTAGGCTTTTCTTTTGATAATTTATTGCTTCGACCAAAGTTATAAATATAAAATAATTTTTATAAAAATGTTTTATTTTTTGAATAGAAATGAAAATAATTTTCAATGGGATTTTCTGAGTTTAAAAAAAATAAGCTTTTTGTGGTAAATGTTTTATTATTTTTTTGAACGAAGTGCATGATGAGTGCTTGATCCCCGTCAAACACCAGAAGAGTTTTTTTTTTTTTTGTCATATAGAAAATGTTTAGCTCTTGAAATTTATTTAGATTTTTTTTCCCTTATATTTTGCATTGGTTGTGTCTCATTTGTTGTGCTTCTGACGCTGTTGACGAAACATTTAAAATTAAAATATTTAATAAACTCATGCAAGTAACTATACGCTAGATTTTTTTTCAATATTTTTTTTTTTGTAAATACATACTTACATACTTTTGGTGTCACTTAAAATCGTGGTATTGATATATTCTTTATGATGGTTTTATTTTTGCAAAATATATAAAAGAAAGTCTTGTTTAATTTGAATATTATATATGAAGCTTAACAGCGAATCCACTGCAGTTCGCTTGTTTATATAAAGGGTATTTCAATAAGAGTTTCCCATCTTTAAATTTAATTAAGACAGTGTGTGTGAAATACTCGTATCATCGAAATTTTTTTATTCATTTGAAAGGTCTAACCTGCAAATAACACGACCAGTCTATGGATGCATGTAAGGACTACTCCATAATGGACCAGGACTAGTCCAAATATAATCCAAATGTATGGACGAAAGAAATATTATCGATTTAACATTGCGATGTCCTAGGGTTGAGCCACATGATCCAAATTTGCATTACATCCGATCAACCCCAAAACTACTAATGGCTAACCTGACCAGACATTAGGGCGGGTCGATTTAAAATTCGCACAAATTACAAGGAAAATCGTATTCTAGGGATCAAAATAAGAAACTTTGCCGAAGGAACCATACCTCTAAAATGTACTTTGATACAAACCGCCCATACAAACTTTTGTGATTTTTTTTTTAATATTTGTGTGGGGAATACCCCAGGGGTTGTGCCACTGGCATAGGTGGGCGGGCCCTCCAAAATTAGTGGAGGTCGGTCATACATTTTTACTCGATTGGGGAAATCTAAATGGGTCAAAGTGAGATTTTTCAAAATTTCACCCTTCGGATCAAAAGTCGGGGTATCAAAATACATTTTAGAGGTATGGTTCCTTCGGCAAAGTTTCTTATTTTGATCCCTAGAATACGATTTTCCTTGTAATTTGTACGAATTTTAACTAGTCTGTTTCATCTAGATTTGACCATGTAGTACAATATTATTTGCAGGGTATCGATGCCGTTAGATATGGAATATAACATTGGAAAAATCGTCGCCACGGCTGGGCAGTTACAAGTTTTCATGACTGGCGCATAAATCAGGCTTATAAAATGTCTGTGTTGCTAAAAAAAAGAGAAGCCTTTTAAGAAATTTGGTAATAATTCCCTCTCCCCCCCCCCTTCTCCTTTTGTGTAAAACCCCTAACTTTATTACATTTACCACCTGTTTCCACAATCCAGCTGAACGACTAGAAAATGTATATGGAAAATCTCAATTTTTTTTTTTTAAATTATTTTCATTAAAAAAAATTCTACGCAAGTCGTATGCCTGCCTAATTGAAGTACTTGGGTGTCATGACAGATAACCGGTAACCATTTAGGAGTCATATTGACTACGTTGTGGGAAAAGCCACATCTTTTTGGGATGATAGCAAATAGAAGAGTCCCAAAGTATTATAGACGACTGGTATTAGCGGGAAGTAGTAAAAATCATTATACTGTATGCTGCTCCAGTGTGGTCAGGCTTGATGAAGTTTAGGCGGTGCTGTCGACGTGCGAGTGGGCCGTTTAACTTTAAGAAACAGGGGTTTAATTAGACTAACTTTTGTGTCGTTAAGAAAGTAATTGATAGGTAATAATTTCTTAGGAAAAAATTACAGCAAAAAAAAATTTCATTTATGCTAACAAACACTAGCAGAATGCAACAACTTCACGTCCACGTGATTGTTTCATTTCTGTATGCAAAGATTTTTCAATTGAAATAGAATACGTGAGTTATTTTAGTTCAACTTTGCGAAATTACTGAAAAATTTTTGTACGTAAAAATCAAATCTGTAATTGTATTGTAGTTCTTTGAAAAAAATTAATAAACTCCAAAAGTTTGAAATAAAAACAAGTTTTGAGAAATATTTTGAAATCAGTGGAGTCACATGCAGATCTTTTAATTGAAATAGTATACGCGAATTGTTATAATTTAATTACTTGAACAATTTGTGTAAGCAAACTCTAATTTTAAAAGTATTGTAACAAAGCTCGAAAGGTTTGAAATAAAAGAAAAGTGGAAGAAATATTAAAAAATAAATTTATGAAAAAGCAGTAGCTAGTGGGGCTTAAGCCGTGTGATTTATTTTTTCTATTTGGAACCAATTTTTCGCTTATTTGGTGGGCTTTTTTTGTTATTGGTTATCTTTTGCAACAACATTGGGTACAAATTTTTATTTTTATTGTTTTGTTGAACTCCCAATTTTATTACAAATCTCCGTCCGCTATGATTTCGGTTTGCTATCAATAATAAAATTATTATATCATGTTACATAATATTGTATATTAATATTTTTAGTATCTTTTGCATACTGAATTTTTATCAATTCAGTGTTTAATTCTGTTATTTATGTGATAAAAATAAAAAAACAACATCTGGTAAGCATATGGAAACTTTCGCAAAAAAAAAACAACAACAACAACAACAACAACGATATAACTATATATATTTAGGATTTATTAATGCCCTGCAGGGAAGCTCAAAAGATAACAAGTAAAAAATATTTAGCTTAAATAATAAACAGCATGCATGATAGTTAGGAAAGTTTTGATTTCACACGAACCAGGGAAGAGCAAAAAATAAATAAAATACAAAAGAAGACCTTATGGAAGATGACAATACAAACGATGAGTCAAACGGAGCGAAACGCTCTGTAGTGATTTCAGCGTACTTCTTTTCTTATAATAGAAAGTTTACCCATGCATGGCTTCTATGTAAGCGACACATCGAGCCTTATTTTCGATTTTATCGTAAGCGACAAAAATGAACGTTTTTTTTTTTAATATTCAAATATGTTTCACATACTTAAATTGTAGCTTACGATAAAATTATACAGCCTTTAGCCTTAAAAGTTATCATTAGCTTAGGCATTTTGATAATTCTTTACTATGGGTAGGCCCATAATTTTGATTTCAATGAAAAATTATATTTGCGATTACATGTCGCTTACGATAAAATCGCAAAAAAGCCTCGCTATATTGCGTGGGGTTGACATTTTCTTGTGTTGATTATGAAGGAATTAAATCAAGATATTTTTATTTAAGGCCTTATTCAGTACAAAAAAAAATAATTTTTGTTTTATAAGAGGTTTATAAAACAGTTTTTCATACAAAACATATAATCATATAATCCCCTTATGAAGCAAAAATTGTTTTTTAGTGGATTTTTAATTCAACAAATACTTTCTTAACTAAGTTTTCACTTAGTATTTTTTTTTTAATTTTTTCATTAAAAATATAAATAACGAATATTAAAAATTTTAAAACCCCCCGAATATATCTAGAAAAGATGTGATATCTTCTAAGCAGCTGGACCTTCTTGATCAAGTCACCTTTCAAACATAAAAAACTAAATCAAAATCAGTCCAGCCGTTTGGTTTGTACATGGACTCGTACACAGATACACAGACACACACTACAAACTTATAACACCCCTTTTTGGTCGGGGTTAAAAAAAACTTATATATTTATGTTATTTCCGAAGACGACAAGAATAGTTAAATTAAACCAGTTAAAGGAATGCTGCAGTTTCTGTGGTTACAAACAAGACTATCTTAAACATGACTTGCTATGAAATACCATACGAGAAGTGGTTAACACATTAAGTTCACTTTTACTTCATTCTTCATTTTATAGTTAAGGGGTCCACTGTGAAATTTCAAAAAAAAAAATAATATTTTTTTCGAGCTAGTTATGACCGTGGACTATCGCAAATACATCACAGTGCAGCATGCATCTTCTTCTCAGCAGAGTTGTATTTTGCAACATGTGAAAGCTTCAGTGTTGCCATTGTTTACACTTATAAATATAAAATTCACCAAACGTAGGGAATATATTAAATAAATATATGCCCTAATTCAGTAAGAAGATTTAGGAAGTTTTTGTTTAAAAATGCTTCTGAGTTCTTGTCTTTGAATTCTCTAAATTATTTTCTTCAAAAATGGTTGTTGTCTTTGATAATGAAATATATAAATATTATTGCCATATTTTTAAAACATAAAAATTCAATTAAACTATTATACAATAGTTTGGAAAATATATGAAAAATATTTGTTGGATATAATGTTTCGCACAAAATCATAAAGTAAATACACGAACCTTCTAGCACAGACAATAAATATTAATTGTTTTAAGGAATCACAACTGCGGCTTTTTTTCGTCCATAGACAAGACGATACAATCGTCGAATAGAATTAGGGCAGTAATTAAATTGAACTACGAGTAATTTACCAAAAAAAAAGTTATTCGAGTTTTAATTCTTAAACTTTTATTTTATTGTACTTTTTTTTCCTTTGAGATTAATTTAGAATGAAAAGTAAATTATTGTGCGATGTTTAATTTTATATCAAGTCATGCTTACATTTCACTTTTAATAATTTTGTAGTAAATATGTAGTTGCCATTGAATTATTTCTTTTAATGTAAAAATATGCAAATGCATGCAACTGCATGCGTGTATGCTTGAAGGTTTTCTTTTTCAACCAGCACCATTATCGAAATCATCATAAAGCAAACTCTACTTTTGAATATTAAAGTTTGAATATTTCATGACACTTAAAATTGTGTATTTCAATCGCATTGTACATGTTTCATTCGTTAAAATTCGTAGAATTTTTTCTTTCCGTTTCCGTCCTGCCGATGATATTTATTATTCATGAAGCAAACAACCAATATTTGTATTCGTTCATCAAATATTGTACGTATACATATATGAATATTTTTTTATGTGTCCATTTTATTCACTTGGTATTCACACAAACATATGTAAATAATAAAATATTAAATTGTAATAAAACATACTGGCAAGTTTTTCTACTGAAGCAACATGTTACCGCAACACTAAAATAATGAAGAAGCTATAAAAAAGCAAATTCCACAAAATACATTACGACAAGAATTACCGCGACGCGAAGATAGCTAAAGCGAATGCAAAAAATACTGGAATATTGCTAAGGATGTAATAAGGATGTTTAAATTCAAAAATTAGTTCAAAAGCACTTCAAGTTAGAAATTTAAAAATTTAAGGCAAAATTAAAAAATTTTTAAAAACTATTGAAGAATGGGCATTTTCCAGCCTTTCGAGCATATTCGAATTCATATAAATTAATATTATTATATTATCAACTGCCAAATGCTTTTTCATTGTCATCTTGTATAATAACGTCTAATAGACTTCTCGTTTGGTTCAAATTAAAAATAATATAAGTGCTTAAAAGCTTTTAACCATATTAAATTTTTTATATTTCGAATGGCGAGTACACATGTGCCGAGTACACATCATGGCATTTTGTGACATCGCAGAGGTGTATACTGGTGGCAATGTTTGTCATTTGTGATTTTTTTCGTTGTGTGGCATTGCTTTCCATATAAAAAAAAACACATAACGAGAACGTCGTTGCACACATTTTGAAAATGGCACTACAAAATGACAACACAAGAAATACCAGATGAAATAAAAGCCAATTTTTACTTTTACAAAGCTTATCAATCGAATCGAAATATATTTTGTAATGGCGCATTCCTTTTGTAATTCTCAACAAGGCAAGAATTTCTTTAGCAGATTTCCCACCGCACAATGTATTTAAGTTCGCCATTTATCAAACAATAAAAATTATAAAAATTATTCCAGCAATGCAAGTCTCATTGATAAGATTTATACGCTTTGCTTTCTTATTCCTAATGTTAAAAATGCACACATGCATACACACCCAATCATTCATAAAAAAAACATTTTGTCAACAATAAGACTTGTATTGTGTGAACAGCGACAATATTTCGACGAAGTATAAGTATGAATACCATCAATAAGACTCTCAGTGTGTGAGCACAAACTAACAACCTGGGCTGAAATCATCACATCCGTGATCGTATCGACAATCGTACGAAAAGAAATTAAGTGATACGTTAATCGTATAAGCTGAATGGGATTTTAGTTCGTTCACGTATGTCATAATCCGAAAATGGTGTTTTTACGTGACGAGTTGTACGTTCACGGATGTGACGATTCGACCCTTGCATTCACAAGTCAGGCAGACGGCTAGTCTAGAAAATTTTTATGAAAGTCACTCAAAGAAATTAGTGCTGTATGAACATTTTATACTCAAGATAGTCGTCTGGGTTGTGGAAACAGGCAGTAAGCTAGTTTTTTTTTAAGAACAAATGCAAAAATTCATTTCTGTCACTATCATTTACTTCTCCGGCAATTTGTCTATACTTAACAGTTGGCGGCTTTTGCAATTTATAAACTTTAAAAATTGTGCAAAAACTTTAATTATATTACTAATTATTTAAAGCTTATTCATGGTCCTTCGAGCAAAACTAAATGTACAGGCAACAATTTATTTGCAAGTACTACACTGAGGCCCGTAAAAGCGGTTTCTTTTTAATATAACAGCCGGACTTTGGTCAAAGTTTTATAGGGTTAAGAAACGAAGTGGCTTAAATGATCTATAACTTCTCTATTGTAAAATTGGTTTCTTTTATTTTTAGTATTGTTGTTAAAAAAAACTCTTTTATATGCAAGATCGTGAGTTCAGAGTGTATGCCAAGTTTCATTAGAATCCATTAAATAGAAGCATGTGAAATATAACATTAAGTTTTAATGGGCATGGCTTCGCCTATTTTCTTCATTTTGAGGCTGTCTCGTTTCGAGAGCTTAAGGTCTGTGCCAGGTTTTCTAGAAACCGTATAAGATCAAAAATAAAAAGAAGTTTGTAAATCGATGTAAAATCTACGGAGTTAAGAAATAACTAACACACTTAAAAATAACTTCCTCCTTGAAGTCGTTTAATAAAAGAACAAAATTGCATTCTTTTATTATTTATTTTTATTTCGGCAGGAAAAAATAATTTACTACGCTTATAAAGCACGTCGCTATAACGAACAACTTCATACGTTTCCATGTAGATTGTTGTAACCGAGTTATACTGTATAATTTCTGTTTGTTTAAACTAATTTAATAACAGCTTGAAAACATATTTTTTTTATTAATTTTTATTAAACATTCGAATAGAAATCAGTTACGTGATTGATTTAAATAGTTTATGCACGCTTTCCTTTGCGGCCATTATTTTCTAGGTCCAACTTTCTAAAGCCTATTTTCAGTTTTTTAAGATTTACCAGAATTTGACCGATCGACAACTTGTATTGCCAACAGCAATAACATTAGAAAACTTGTTGTTGTTTGCAATACAAGTTGTCGATCGAACGATTTCTGCTGACATCGTGGCACAGGACGTTAGTGAGAAGAAAGTATGCGCTTCAGTTTCATACTCTGAAAAACATCTCAAGAAAAATTTTAACCCGGTATGATATTTTTATTTTCCCTTTAGAATTATTAATCTACAGTGACTTTATAGTAAAAATTATTGGCGGTTCTTGCCATACAAGCACAACTTATGTGATTTACCCGACTGACAATGATGAGAATGTACCCGACACCAGATCTATACATTACAATAACAGTTGCCGAGGTACGGGCAAACCTGTGTCATAGTTATGTCTCTTAGCCGAATTGAATATTTTATCATCTACTATGAAACAATTTTTAAAATTTCAACCCAATACACAAACAAACTCAACAGAATTAATAGCCAGCAATGGCTAATAAAAATAATATTCCCAGCTAATAATCGAAATCCTTAAAAATTATTTTAAAAAATAACAGCCTTATTTATCAAAATTATTAAGGCTTTTTATCTTTTTATAAGGACTTAAGAAGAAAAATTTTGTGTGAAAATTTGTTTTAAAAATCCCTTTTAAAGCCTTAATAATTTTTATTAACAAGGCTGTAAGTTTTTAGAAAACTCACTTTTGTTTTAGTTTAGTGTTTTTATTTTTTTTTTATTTCCCAGCAACAATTGTTTTTCCATTTGATTCATACATACAATTTATTATTTTGTTTTACTGCAGCTACAAGAAGCCTTGATATCCTTGTATGCACACATATATATTTATATATATTTAATTATTACCTTTCGCGACTTGTTTTAGCATTTAGATTATGATTTTTCAAATGCAGTGTTAACACGCATACACACATGTCTGCTGCTGAAACTTGTACACTAACACTTTTACACACACGCCTAAAAGTAGGCATTAGAATTCAAGCCAAACATTGAAACTTTTAACAACAACAACACTATTATTCATTTGTTTGTTGGCACGCACGCACTCAACCAATTGTAAGTAATAATTTTAATTAATTTGATAACTTCTTCTTTTTTTAATCAAACTGAAAATTTTTTCCTTTTTTTTATTTTTATTTTTGTACTAAGTACTTCAGCAAAGAATTAGTTTCCATTAAATTTTTCATTTTCAATATTTTTTTATTTAATTTTATATAATTTTCTCTTTAAAATATATTTTTTTTTCTTTGTTTTGCTAAATTGGGCCCTTAGTTTTCGTTCAGTGTATTAAGTGAAGCGTATTTATGTGTTGTTTTTTTATTTATATTTTTATTTAACAAAAATTTTAATCATTTAAATTTTTATTTGTTGCTTTTTATTTTAGGAATTTTATATATATGTATATATGTTTGTTGCGATTCGATTCGTAACCAAAATAGAAAACACAAAATAAACTAAAAAAAAATTTAAAAAAATATAAAGAAATTGTTTCTTTGCTTTAGTTTTGTTTGCCCGTTATTTTTGTTCTTCAAGTGTATTATTATTATTTATTTATTTTTTTCTATTCTGGCCGTATTTAATTGCTACATCGGCGGTTTCAATAAATTAAACTGTTCTGCACTAAGGCTAAATTTCTACTGACCGAGCAGTCCATATGAAACAAGGGGTCTTCCCAGCCAAGCAATTGCGTGTTTAGTATAAATTCTAGCAGTTCCAGCAGTTTATGTTCGTTTATTTTTTTATTTTCCCAGTTCGTATTCGCTGTATCAGCTGAGCACTGAATCTTTGAATCAAGCAAGTGGTTGTTTTGTTTTTTAGTATTCTTATGTTGGTATGTCTTTTTTTTTTTTTGTTTTTTCTTTTATGTTTTTTTTTTGTGCGGTTTTGCTCTACATTTACTGCGCTCAACAAATGTAAATGGAACGCTAACCTACTGACACACACTGCCATGTAACACCATACGAGGAAATGTGGTACACTTGTTAATGCGCCTGTGCCATGGGGCAAATACATTTTGGGCTCTTTGTTTGCGATTTGCATGTAACGTTTTTTTTTTTCAAAATGTTTAAGGTGAAAATAAACATATACACACACGAATACATACGAGTACATACATATGTATGTATATAAATTTGTTATTTCAATGCATATTTGTTGGGCCCATAATTCAATGCATAAGTTTAGCCAAGTCAATAAACATGCTTCTAGTTAAAATGATAATACTTACAGGAGTTAAGAAAATTTAACTTAACCCAACTAAGGAAATTAGTGTATCTTATGTGGGCTGTCACGTCTATTGGCGTGGTCAGTTTTGAGCAACGAGCAGCGAACCAAACAGTCAATACAAAAGCATACGCATAATGTACACTGAAAAAAATATTTCCGCAGTCAATTAATCAAACAAAATTTAATTTTGTCAATTAAAATGTTTAATTAATTATGTTGTTAAATAAAAATTTTATTGTCCTAATTAAATTTTTAGTTCAACTTTTAATGCAGTAAAATTTTAGACAAAAAATTAATTGACCCAATTAAATTTTTAATTGATTATTTCTGTTTTTTTTTTTCATTGGAGATCATGTGTTTGAGCGGGATTTGAAATAATTTTCTCTTTATTAAAATCGAGTCACTGATTTCGCCAAAACTAAAAAAAATCCAAATTTAAAAAAATCGCCAAGACTAAAAAATCGCTAAAACTTAAATAAATCGCCGAAAACCAGAAAAAATCAACAAAAAGAAAAAAGAACGCCAAAACCGAAAAACTAGTCCCAAAAACGAAAAAATTCAAGAATTAAAAAATCGACAAAAACCGAAAAAATCGCCAAAAAATTAAAAAATCGCCAAAAAATTAAAAAATCGCCAAAAATTAAAAAATCGCCAAAAATTAAAATATTGCCAAAAATTAAAAAAAAAATTGTCAAAACACAAAAATCGTCCAAAACAACACAACAACAAAACAAAAACAAATGAAAAATCGCCCAAACGAAAATTAACCGCCAAAAGTAAAAAATCGCTAAACTTAAATAAATCGCCGAAAACCAGAAAAAATCAACAAAAAGAAAAAAACGCCAAAACCGAAAAAATAGTCCCAAAAACGAAAAAATTCAAGAACTAAAAAATCGACAAAAACCGAAAAAATCGTCATAGATTAAAAAATCGCCAAGAATTAAAAAATCGCCAAAAATTAAAAAATCACCAAAAATTAAAAAATCGCCAAAAATGAAAAATCGCCCAAACAAAAAAAAAACAACATCATAATAAAAACAACTGAAAAAATCGCCCAAACGAAAAATAGCCGCCAAAACTAAAAAAACGCTTAACTTAAATAAATCGCCCAAAACCAGAAAAAAAATACCAAAAATAAAAAACGCCAAAACAACTGAAAAAATCGCCAAAACGAAAAATAACCGCCAAAACTAAAAAATCGCTAAACTTTAAATAAATCACCCAAAAGTAGAAAAAATCACTTGAAACACAAAAAAAAACGCCAAAACTAAAAATATGCCAAAAAACAAACAAAAAATACCAAAAACTAAAAAAGCGCAAAAACTAAAAAAATAGCCAAAACCCGAAAAAAAAGTTTATCGGGTACTTGAACATTTTTTTTTACATCACGTAAGATATTCGATTATATGGCTAAAGTTCGTATAGTATTACGTACGGAACCCTTCGAGTGCGAGTCAAAGTCGGTCGCACTTTACTGAATTTATTTTTTTTGCTGGGTTGATTTGTCCTCTTCCTTAAATATTATCAGGTATACATTTATTTCTGTATTTTGAATTCGCATTGCTTATCGTTTAAAATAAATAAATTATATACATACATATGTACAAGCGGCGAAAACAGCCACTTGGGCTATTGAGACCAGCTGATATGGACTCGCCTTCGCTTTCGCCAAGTAATTATAAATCGAACATTGAACTGAATTCAGAACGAACAACTTGGAATTGGCAATAATGTACAATACGAAGTGATAAATTTTCTCTCCGTATTTCATACACGAAGTTTTGCTTTTACCTGTACCCAGCGGGAACTAGTAGGAGTAAGGATGCCTTCTAGAAGGCCTTTGTACGCCTTCTTTTGGATGTAGAAGGCCTGCTCGCTCCATTCCATACACATATCTTTTTTACACGCGTTGTTAATGCGGAGCACTCCTTCTGTTCTTGCTTCTTTCGCCAGAGATTCTGGAAGGCCTTCAAAGTAATGGATTTTACTCTTGCTTCGGTAAAAAAAAAAAACAAAACAAAACTTGTTACTCCTTCTCTTCTCCCTTCTCATAGAAGGGAGTGTGGAATGTGAATCGTATATTTTATGCGAAAGAGGCCTTCCTGCACCAAGAAGGTCTTCTGAGTTTTACCGCTGGGTAGTTACCGATGTATGTCTGTACATCTGTACGTACATATGTACATATATGTGTAAAATTAAAGCAATAGTGTTAAGCCAGAAAGAAGTAAAGTTCCTTTGAAAGGGATATTTTTTTTTTTTTGTATTTTTCGTTTTAAGAACACAACAAATGATTAATAAATAATAAAAAAAACGTTCCCCCACCAAATGCCACCAGCATTTATTGTCTTAGAATTTTAGTTTTGTTGAATTTCTCGAAAAGCTTCGTTCTTCATTTTGCTACTTCAAATGAAATTACTTTTTCCACGTACATATTTACATGTTTACTTATTTTCGTTTTCATTTCTGTTAGAGAAGCATTATCTAGAATTTCGATATTTTCGCATTTTCAGAAACATCAAAACCTATATTAATTTCTGTCCATTCAACTGACATTATTATTATTCCAACTGTAGGTATGAGAAGTAGCTTTTTAGCATTTTACACAATTAAAAGATTAAAAAGTAGGTAAATAAAAATAAAAGTAACAAATAACTGCCGAACAAGACAGTTACTGCTTGATTATTTTCTAAATGACAGTTTTTCATTCCCCTGTCATAGAAAAAGCAAGCATATAAAGAAAACATAAGCAATAAAAAGCCTAACATTTTCGTCCTGTGCCCATAACACGCACTCCCTACTCTCTCTCTCTCTCTATCTCTCTATCTCTCTCTCTATCGCGCCAAAAGCGGAATGGCTTATTTCTGAAACACTAAATTGCCATTTAATGTCTGTTCTTTGCAAGGTAAATGAGAAAGAAAAAGGTGTAAAAAATAAGGAAGTTAAGAAGTAAAAAAGAAATATAAGAGTATATTGTATCAGGTAATAAAATATTATCATACCAAATATTTACCCACACACACAGACACATACACCATCTACACACACACACACACACACACACACAGCCAGCCATTACAATTAATGGGTGAGTACGTGCATGTTTATGCTCATTTGGATGGATACACTTGGCTTGATTTGTAGACACACACACACACATAAACACATGGCTTTCACATACTCGCACACACGTCACACTCACCTTTTATTTACTAATACTCCCACATGATTTGTAGTTAAGGAATTTAAAACATGATTGCTCATAATTTTACGGATATAAAGGATCAAATATGTTCCGTATGCCAAGAATACTTGAAGATGGCTTTATCTGTTCATATATTAATGACACACAGTGGGCCTTAAGAAAAAATATTTAAATTATCTTATTTTAAAATGTCATTTAAACAATAAATTATTTACTGTGTGCTAAGTTCGTATTCGCACACCCTAAATCCAAAAAATCCACATAACATAAATTACTTATTTCTTGCAAGATTTCATTTATAGAGGTTGTATTTAAAAAAACATATAAATAACAAATAAAAATTCTAAATTTTAAAAACACCCGATATATCCAGAAAAGATATGATATACGAGTATTCTTAGCAGCTGGACAATTTTTTTTTATTATAGCTAAGAACACTCTCAATCAAGTCACCTTTCAAACAGAAAAAAGTAAAATTTTTCCCCCGTATTGATAAAAAAAATAAAATGCATTTGAAATCCATTTTAGGAAAATTTTTTATGAAAATTTTTAAATAAAATACATTTCAAATTCATTTAAAATTTTATGAATATGATGTTTAAAGTTTTGTTATTTATACTAAAACAAGTTTTTAAAATAAATTTGTATGATTATTTTAGTGCAGCTACGTCCAAACACACATACACAGATATTTGCATTTCAGGTAAATAGCTTTGAAAGCTCTTAAATTTGTTGTTGTTTCTTTGCAAAGTAAGAGCAAGCATTGGTGTCTGCTGTATTGTTTTTGTGGATGTTGTACTCTCGTCCGTGTGAAAGCACAAAAGCTCTTTATAAAAGTTTGCACATTGTGCATATGGATTGGACGTAGCTGTTTTAGTGTAAGAATGTAAACTTTGTTATTTAAGGATATTATTATTTATAAAATTATTGATCAAAATGTCATTTTGGTTATTTGATTTGTTAAAAACAAATATTATACGAGTAGTTATTTACTTAATTACAAGATTTTTTCTTTCGTAAAAGTTGAGGGTGCACGAATATGAATTTTGTATAAGGACTCATGCGAGAGCTTGTTAAATCAATTCAGGCAAAACTATATGTAAATGTGTTCCTATTCAAAAAAAAAAAAAAAAAACTTAAGCCACTAGATATAATGAGTTCAAAATAAGTGCCCCAGTTCTTCTTTTCTAACCATCTGATTTTTATACAACCTACCAAGGCATGTAAAATGCATACTTGAGATGAAAACATGCGTTGAAAATATTTTATTGTTATCTAAGGGAGATTTAAATTACAAGCGATAAAAACAATCACCTGTGCTATCGAGATCACGTTGTATAAATTCGCTTTACAACCTGCCTATTTGGCAATATAAGGCTGAATGCAAGGCGCCGCTAACTAGGTAGAAGCTCTATTTCACTTAATAGTAAAATTACAAGAGCCAAAAATAGTCACCTAATATGGACTTGATTTCTCTTATTCTGAAATGAAAACTTGTATTCTTGCTAACAAAAATTAAAAAGAATGACAACTAAATTCAGTATAATGACTCACTCATTCTTGGGATATTGCCTTGAACAACTTAATACCTTTTTATGCAGTTTTGGAATTTATTTACCCAATTGCCTTCAACAATTTGTATACGTGTCAAGTTAAAGTAAATTTTTATTTTTCGTCATTAATTTAAGACCTTTAAAAGCTGTTACTTCATTTAGTGTTTGCGAGTACGTCAGCCATTAAATTATTAACAAACAAATCTTGTCTCTATTATGGCTGTTTTATTTTTTTTTTTTTTTTTTTTTTTTTGCTTTTCCTGATATGAGTGACATAAAAAATGTAATATTTAACACAATATCTACAATACACCTATGTACTTGTATATTTATGCGTATATGTGTGTATATATGTATGTGTGCAAGAGAAAATGTGAAATGTAAATAAACAAACAAATACCACAAAAAATATTTTATTCGCTTGAGAGTTGTTGGTGGGTTTTGCTATACCCACCAAAAAAAAAAGGCAATAGAAACACATGCGTTCCATCTAATCCACATTTCGAGTAATCCAATAGCTTCACCGCAGCATAATGTGGATATAATCGAGGTTACTGTAGTTGTAGATCCATTACATATTGGGCTTTATCACGAGTGTCATATTTCGACTACGACTACGACGATTTTGTAATAGATTAAAGAAAAAAGGTTGCCATGTTCTTAAGTCTAATACAAAATCGTCGTAGTCGAAGTCGTGATACGACACTCGTGATAAGGCCCATTGTTTTTCATATTGTGCAAAAATTTCATACAAATATCTTGCTTATTCAATTTCTGAGAGCAAATCAAAATTTTTTTTCCATTAAGTTATGTGTAGATTGAAAACTTTAAACTCGTTTTCTGGCACACTAGTTTTTTTGAGTTGGAGTAAATGAGCGATATGTCTGCGATAGAAAATTCTCTATTCAAAAAAAATAATAATAATTACGTTGGTGTTATTTATCATCTCTTAATATTCAGCGAACATCGGACATCATAATATGGAATTCATAAAAAGCATCGATCGTACTTAACTTGAAACAACGTGAAAGTTTTACACTATTCACGCTCTTCATTTCCATTAAGAAGACAGACAGACACTATTTTTAAAGGTGTACCTGTACAGACAAATGTCGTAAAGAGCTACACGTGTCTGCATATGGTACGTGAGTGAGTCTGTGAAAATTTTGCCATTTTTATATTTGCTAAAGCTGAATTAAAATAATTATGTACTAACAAACATTATAATCTGTATTCTACAAGTAGATAAATTTCATTTTGTTATTGCAATTTTTTTCTTTTATGGGTTTTTGTGTGTATGGAAGCACGCCATCAATAAACCAAATAAATGTTGTGCTTACGAAAACGCTGTGTGCTACAGGGAAACTTAATTAATGATGTTTTGGTATTAAAACAGAACCATTTTTATTAGTCATTAGACAAAATACGCAACATTCTGCTTGTTAAACGAATACTCACACACACACACACACAAATAAGCATTAATTGCTTAACCTCCCAACAAAGTCTGACAAGAGATTCAAACAAAAAATTACATATTTAAACAAAATTCTTTCTTTCTTTATCTTAAAAAAAAAAAAAAACTTTTAAATAAAAAAACAATTTAAATAAAAAATATTCGCTTTAATTCAGATGGTCTCAACTGCCAAGATGAATATTTTCGCCGCTTGTAATTTGAATATCCCTCAGCAGCGATGCCAATTTAGCGCCTTTCGCGCTAGTTTTAGCGCGTTTTAACTATGCCAAACGCGCTTTTTTTCGTCTTAGCGCGTTTAATAAAAAAAGCGCTAAATTAGCGCGTTTTGAGTAAAGTCAAAAATATCATTTCAGCTCAATATCTTTTTACTTTTTTGTATAAATTTAAGATTTTTCTAATATCCAAAATTTAACTTTTTGTTCAAATTCGTTAATGATTCAGATGTTGCAAATAAAATTCCCTTGACTGTGGTTAGAATTAAAAATGCATTTTAATATTGTAAATGGCAACTATTTTGAAATTTCACAGTTAAAAATATGTACTCGTACTCGTGACCCAAAAAATTTATAAAACTTATTAAGCATCTATTCTTTTTGTACTTCAAAAAGCATTTGAATCGCAACACTATTCGGCAATTTATATAAGTTGTTACAAAGTTTGACAAATAAAATTAAAATCAAAACTAAGAATTTCGAATATTTGGAAAGCGAGACTGATTCTGTATTAAATGATTTTAGTTATTTAGGATATAAATTCGAAGAAGCAATATTGCATAATCTGAGAACAAGAGTTAATTGTACTCGTATTTACTAATCCATACATCGATCTTTATTAAAATTTAATTTACCGCGTAGGAAAATAGCGCGTTTTGACTATACATTTTTGATAATGCTGTAACTTAGCGCGTTCTAGCGCGTTTTGAGGAGGGGTACAGCGCGTTTGTGTTATAAATAGTTGGCATCGCTGTCCCTCAGATCAGATGCCAACACACATTTTACAGTAATTTATTTCTTGCCGTGTTGAGTATGATTTTTTCACAGCGAATTGAGGTGAGTCTGCTTTATGGGAATATGCTTTGGTATAATTGTTGCAGCAGTTAATCGTGTGTGTTCTGGCTTTCACATCGTTTTCACATTTTTTCTTGTGAGTTCGGATGTTTAAGTTGAAATTTAGAAAATAAAAATTAATAGTGTGTGTTCTAGCATCCGAATTTAGACGAGCACAATTTAAAAATTGACGATATCAAACTTTTAAATTTTTTCGTTTTCGATTTTGAGCAAAAAACTCGTATTCTTTTCACTTGTTAACAGTCTTGTATTATTTATTTTGGTAATGAAGGTTCCTTCCTTATCAATATTGATGCATAACTTTTTAAACTAATCGCATTGCTGTATGTATGTACATTAGGTATGGCGTAGTCAACGATTTTTCTATTTCGACTTGCAAGAACCCCTCATTTTGTAAGGTCATATGGGGGCAAAGGTCTCCGGTTCGTGCTCAAAGTTGAGGGTAAAAGCCAAAAAAAAATACAAAAAATAATATAACTTTCTCGGGGTCAACGCTACAAGGGTCAAATGTATGACGAGCACCCATCAATTTTCTCTGCCCAACATCTTTTTTAAACACATCGACCGCCTAACTCCTCTCCTTAAGGGGGCTCCCATACAAAGGGGAAATTTTTATAAAATTTACTCGCAGGGCTCTAACTGCCCTCCGAACATACCTATGTCCCATCTCGACTCATTAAGGGGGCTCCCATACAAAAGCGGAATTTGTACAAAATTTACTCGCAGGGCTCTAACTGCCCCCAGGGGGTGGCTGTTGCCTCCTAGGGGGATAAAATGTAAGACCGACCCACAGTAATTTTTTACCTTCAACATTTCCTCCGAACATACCTATGTCCCATCTCGACTCATTAAGGGGGCTCCCATACAAAAGCGGAATTTGTAAAAAATTTACTCGCAGGGGTCTAATTGCCCCTAGCGCGTTCCTATCGAAGTCGAATGTATGACCGACCTCCAATATTTTTTCAATACAAAGATTTTCTCTGAATATACTTATCGTCTATCTTCAACCACCTTGGTCCCCATACAAAAAAAATTCTTTGTCAAATAACTAATTTATTTTTGGCATGTGTTGGATACATTTTTCTATTTTGGGCAACGACTTGAAGTAAAAATATTTTTTCTCCTTCGTCGCGGCATAGCGCACTGCTATAATCTTCTATTAATTTTATGCCTCTTTCGGCAGCGCCGTTGACAACATGGAGTTTTTGCAATATCTTTAGCAACTTTTGCAACATTTTGAATTTTTTGTTAGATTTGTGTGATTTTTAAAAGTAAAAAGTATGTCGCTGTAAGATCTAGCGATCTGGACGGCCAATTCAAATCTCCCAAACGGGAGATCACTCGACCTGGAAATTGGTGTCTCAAAATCTCCTTAGCTGCCCAAACTATGTGATCAGTTGCTCCGTTCTGCTAAAATCATGGAATGCACCAACTTTCAGCAATAAAAAAAAACTCGTTCAGCATCTGCCTGTAATGATCACCATTTATGGATACAGTAGTGCTTTCGGCGTGTATTTAATTAAGTGGAAATGGGCTTCGTGGCTCATTATGATATTTGATACGAAATAATATTCTTCTTGCATCAAATTTAACAGATTACGGCAGTAAGTTAAACTTGAATGAATTTAGCTTAAGTGTTTTTATTTTATTTTAAGCAGATGTTACATTCAAGCAATTAACATGCCTGTCAACATAGCGACAAAGAGTTTTAAAACTCTGCTATTAAACGATTTTTTATAGTTTTTGTAGGATCATTTTAGCCCTTCCGGTGTTAAGTAGGCGGTTTAATTTAAGCTATTTATTATTAGCTACTTTACTCCGCCGTCAATGCATCTGCATCCGAACTTAGTGCTTGTTGCATTTATTTCTTGACAGTGAAGCTCTACTCTTGATAATGCTAAATATATTCAGTCATCGATAATACCATCCAAAATGAAATGGGGCGGGTTTTTTTCTTAATTTTTAGGGTTTCGTACACCAAAGGTGAAAAGAAACCCTATTGTTTTCGCTACGCTGTCCGTCTGTCCGTCTGTCCGTCTGTCCATCTGTCCATCTGTCCGTCACAGGGTATTTTCTCGAGAACCGTAAGAGCTACGGACCTTTAATTTGGACACAGTATGTAGACCCTTGGCCGCTACAACAACAAATACATGAGAGTTGGAAATAAAAGGGTGTGCCAAAACGAGCAACGAAAAATGTTAAAATCCCATGTTATACACATACAATTGTATGTACATATATACACTTGAAATTTGTAAAGTTAGTGTATTTTTATATAGACTACAACAATTAACACTAAAATTTAAAAATTTTAATTAAAGGGTGTACCATCAGTTAATGTAATTTCGACTATGTAATTTTGATAACTTGCTGTATCTTGGACACCGTGAGAGCAAACTTCTTGAAATTTTCAAAAACGGTAAAACAAAAAAATCTTTATAAAATCGCCAAGCCGAAAAACAAATCGCCAAAATCAAAAAAAAATCGCCAAAATCAAAAAAAAGCACCAAATTAAAAAAAAATTTCTAAATCGAAAATAAATCGCGAAAAACCGGAAAAATCGCCAAAATGAAAAAATCGCTAAAAAGAAAAAAATCGCCAAAATGAAAAAATCGCCAAAATGAAAAAAATCGCCAAAATGAAAAAAATCGCCAAAACAAAAAAAATCGCCAAAATGAAAAAACTCGCCAAAATTAAAAAAAAAATCGCCAAAATGAAAAAACTCGCCAAAATTAAAAAAAAATCGCATAAATTAAAAAAATCGCCAAAACGAGAAAAAAGCGAAAAATAATCAAAAAAAAATTATTTCAGCTGAAAAAACGTAAAAAAAACTGTATTAAAAAAAATGCTCAAAGCCCAACGTACGGAACCCTTCGTGCGCGAGTCAAAGTCGCACTTTACTGAATTTATTTTTATTACTCACTCCGATCTACAGGGCAGTGTTGTCATAAAAAGGTATAACACAGCCATATGTACATGCATACATATTTTCATACATTCGTATGTACCTATATAATGGTTAATAAATGAGTACAAAAAAGACAAAATTATTTTTCTTTTCCGTCCTTAAATATAGAAATAATTCACACAAAAAATATACATATGTATGTATATTATTCGTTTCAATGAATTTTAGGCAGGATAAATACTAAAGCAAAAGTAAAAACAAAGTAGATTTAATAACGTTGATAGGCCAAGAGTTCAGTAGACAAAATAAACTAATTTTGTGGAATTCTGAGGGCTCCAAGTAAAACAACTTAAATCGAAATACTAGCAAAGATTTATTTATTTAGTGTTACAAATATTAAGCACATTTTAGCAATTTCAAAAATTTTATTAAAAAATAATTTAAATATTAAATGAAAGGTTTTGCCAAATGAAAATTCGAAAGTATATAGTTGGAGTTAATGCACTAATTTTTATTGCGTGGAATTGGCGCAATCAAATTTTTTGTCGTTGCAGGCTTGCCTAATTTTAAACAACATCTGATTGTGGCAACTCTGTCACACGATTCACAAAGTATGGTGGAGTTGAAGAAAGTGACTTATGAAAAAAGCTAAAATCAGCTGTTACCTTCGTTCGCACTGTTAAAAAGGCACAATTGAGAATTGTAGTGTATTTTTGATTAAATGTTTAGTAAAATAATAAAATTCTTTTAGGAATCGAAAAAAGTCTTAAACAAAAAAATATCTAGGCGTATAATCTTGAAGAAGAAAGAATTTTGCAGAATTTAAACAAAAAATAATAAAAAGTAATAAGACCGCCAAAAAAAAAATACTAAGAAAACTCGCCGAAAACCGAAAAATATCGCCAAAACTAAAAAGCGCCAAAACTAAACAAACTGCCAAAAACCGAAAAAATCGCTAAAAAATTAAAAAAAGCGCTAAAGCTAAACAAAGCAAAAAACAAAAAATTTTTTAATGCCAACATCAGGTAAGATATTCAATTATATAGTAATTCGTATGGTATTACATATCGCTTATTTACTCAAAGAACGTCATAACTAAATAAATTAAATTTTTGTGTTAATCGTTCTTCATATTGTGTAAAAATTTCATACAAATATCTTGTTTACTCAACTCTTGAAAGCAAAATAAAATATTCTTTTTCCATTAAGTTGTGTGTAAATTGAAAACTTTAAACTCGTTTTCTGGCAAACTAGTTGTTTTGAGTTATGACGTGCCCGTACGGAGCCCGTAGTATGTGAGTGAAAGTCGCACTTTAAAAATTTATCTTGACTTGGGAGGTTTCTTAAAAAGTTCAAAATAGAAATGTATGTATCAGTGATCGGCAATGAATCCTTTTTTCGCTATTCATGCTCACTCATAAAATTTTAAATATAAGTGAGTAGACATCATTTACGCATAACCACGATGACATTGATTTATAAGTATAGGTTGAAATAAATATGAATGCGACGTCGACATCATACTCACACTCATAAATCACCTCAGTTTGATTTATTATTTCAGGAAAATACTTCTACTACTCACATTGATTCAGCTCACTCAACTCATGCATGTATGTGTATTTAAAAGTTTTTAAGTAGTAAATAGGATTGTTTTTCAATTCCTGCAAAAAAAAAGACAAAAAAAGCAACATAGAAACACATAACCTCATAATGAAAACTTTAATGTTCGTATGCAAAGTTCACATTGTGAATCATACTTATTTTGCATCGTCCATAGGCATTGAGTTAAGGAGATTCGACATCAACAACGTCATAAATGTTGCTAAGTATGAGTTCGATGCGCACATAGACAACATTGCAATATGCTTCAACTCTACTCACTGTTTTACTACTCATTGCTGTTCTCTGGTATGTATATATGTATCAAAAAAACCCACGTAATGAAACATATTTAACCATATTTAAACACAAAAATACGTGCTATACACACACATACATATTTACTAACATAGTTATTCAATTAATAAAAATATTTTTAGAATGTCAAAATAAACACAAGCTGTACGTGCTCGCGACGAGCACAAATTGTATTATGTATCTTTAATACAGACATTAAACTAGACATTAAGAATGCATTAGACACAAGCAAATGGATATCAAACATATGAAAATATTATCTTGATATTATTTTTATTGTCATTAATAAAGAATAAATCATACAAGTTGACCACTATCAATTATCTGATAAAAATACATACAAAAATACAACTTGTTTTGCTGACTAATTTTTTTTATATTTAATTGATATTTTGATTTTCTTTACAACACAGAAAACAAGTTGCCATATTTAATAATCAATTTCATTCAATTTTAGCTGCGTTGCCAGTTGACACAGCAACTGAAGTTCGGTTGCCATCTTTAATCGAGCCATAAGTAATAATTTTTTTCTACTTGCATACTAAAGTCCTGCACAAGACCATTTATAAAAACTTTCAAGACATGAGAGATTTTTCAAATGCTTTACTACAGCGAAGTATTCTAAACCAAACGCCAAGCAACACTGTTGGTAAGATAAACAACTGAAACAAATGTCTTGCCAACAGTGTTGCTTAGTCATGTTTTACACTTGGCAGTTTTTCTTGAAGCAGTTCTCTTCAATTCTCTTTTAAAACTGCCCATTTGTTTACACTCAGACGGTTTCTTGTTCAATTTTCGTATTGTTTTAATGCAGCGAATGAAATAACAAAACAGAATTGAAGTAACTTTTCTGTACAGGCAAGTCAGTACCCCTCTTCTTTCTTCTTTCCTTTCTCTCCAATAAACTCAGACTTGCTTCAAGTAAAACTGCCGAGTGTAAAACATGACTTAGCGTTTGTTTTAGAATATTTCGCTGTAGTAAAGCATTTGAAAAATCTCTCATGTCTTGAAAGTTCTTATAAATGGTCTTGTGCAGGACTTTATTACATACATATGTATGTATGTATGTATTAACTCTGTTTCAGTAAATTGGAAAATATATGTTTAATTTAGCACACACACACACACACACACACACACACACAAAATTAAATAAAATATGCATCAGTGATGGAATGATTTCCAAATTATGCAATTAGACAACTGCATATAAAAAAAAAGTTAATTAAAACCAATATTTTGATTATAATTTTGTATAAACAATATTGCAATATAACTTTTGTTTGTATGTGAATGTTTTGCTTTAATTAATGGAAATATTTTTGCATTTTTATTATATTTTTTACATATAGATTTGAATATTTGCAAATAGACAGGTGGAGTAGAGAGCAGTGGAGTTGATAAAATATAAACAATACCAATTTAAAATCACCATGCAAATCATATTTATAAGAAATAATATCGAGCCATAACTACCAAAAAAGCTTACCCGACACATTATTTGGACCTCGTTTTTTTACGAAAATCTATTATTGAGTATCGCAAATGCTCGGTTTTGGTCCAAAAATTAAGTTCGAAAATTGGGTCACTTAAGCTTTTTTGACTGTTATGGAACGATGTGTTGTTTGTTGGTAATTATTTTCTTTGTTTATAGCTGCAATACACTGTTGTGCTCAGTTGTGTCAATTGTTCTTGTTTTGTTGTTGCTGTTTTTGTTGTTCATATCAAGTTCGAATCCTGGAGATAACTATAACTTTTTTTCATTTCAAATAAATTTTATGTTAAATGATGAATTAAAATCTTTAGAGCCTTATTTATGAAACTTATTAAGGCTTTATAAAGTGTTTTTAAAACAAATATTCATACAAAATTTCCCTTAAAAGGTTTTTATAAAGGTTTAATAACACTGTGCTACAAAAGTTGAGAAAAAAAATATTCAGGGATTCTAATGTACCAATTCTATTTTGTTGGAGTCCATGGATGACGAAAATACCGTTGGTTTTTTTAGGTCACTTCATAAAGTGATTTTATAACGGTAAATGTAGTGAAAAACGGGGTTTCTTAGCTTTTCAGTTTTAAACAGTTGTAACTTCTTTGTTTCCCAACGGATTTCTTTTAACTTTTCGTTGGTTAAAAGGCTCGAATATTATCTTTCAATAAAGATATATTTTTTGTAAATCGACTAAGAAATGGCTAAGTTACAGTCGTTGAAGTGTACAACTGAAAATCTAAGAAACCCCGTTTTTCACTACATTTACCGTTATAAAATCAGTTTATGAAGTGACCTAAAAAAACCAACGGTATTTTCGTCATCCATGGACTCCAACAAAATAGAATTGGTACATTAGAATCCCTGAATATTTTTTGTGTATCACAGTGTAATTTTTATAAATAAGGCTGTTAGTGTGTAACTAAAGAATATTTATGGTTATTGTGGCTGCAGCGCTAAGTGTGCTGACTACCGTGCGATGAGTTCACAGTTAAAATCTTAACCAGGGATTCCAACACCCAATAATTTTCCTAATGCCTGTGCCAATGAGCACAATAACGAAATTTAATTAATTAATAAAATACAATGACTATATTAAATTTAATTCATGTTGTTTCAACTTGAAATAAGTCTGCAGAAAATTTGATGACAATTTAGCCAAGCCTACTCGTCGTAGGACTTGAGAAAATGGGAGTGTTAAAAAAAGTAGGGCGTAGTGTATGGTGAAAAGAAGATATATCGTGTAAGTGCTTACATATTCACCATTTACGTGATGTATCTAATAATGGGTGTTTTTTATTGAGGTATAGAACTTTAAGTTGGCATCACTTTTTTAACTGGCGGCCATTTTGTCAGCTGTTCAGTGATTAATATTTAGTTTGGTTTGCCATTTCATCATGAACAGGTTGACAAAAGAACAACGCTTGCAAATCGTGCAAATTTATTTCGAAAATAATGGTTCAGTTCACGAAGTTTACCGCAAGCTCCGTCCATTTTATGGTCGACATAATCGTCCATCAGAGCAATTAATTCGGTTAACCATGGATCGTTTTCGCACTACGTTTACTCTATGTGATAATACGCATCCGCAGAGACGTCGAACAGTGCGCACCGAAGAAACAATTGCCGCTGTAGAGCAAAGTGTTGAAGAGGACCCGAATGAATCGATTCGCCACCGTGCACAGCAATTGGAGCTTTGTCCATCAACTTTATGGAAGATTTTGAAGATTTTGAATGTGGATGAGTTGTGGTTCCAACAAGACGGCGCTACATGCCACACAGCGCACGTCACAATCGATTTATTGAAGGAAACATTCGATGAGCGCATAATTTCGCGGAATGGACCTGTCAATTGGCCACCAAGATCGTGTGATTTGACACCATTGGATTATTTTCTTTGGGGATATGTGAAGTCGCTCGTCTACGCCAACAAACCAGAAACGTTAGGGGACTTGGAAGCCAACATTCGTGGCGTTATTGCCAACATACGGCCCCATATGCTCGAAAAAGTGGTTGAAAATTGGACCTGTAGAATTGGCTTTATTCGAGCCAGCCGCGGCGGCCACATGCCCGAAATCATATTTAAACATTAATGGCATAAAATTATCCTTCCAATAAAGCCAAATTGATGGACATTAAAACGATTTTCTTGTGTTTTATTTCAATTCGAAGTTCTATACCTCTAAAAAAACACCCTGTATATTGAAAAATGCCAAAATCTCGAGGTAACTATATTGTTTAATATTTTCTATACGCTGAATTGCGTTAATGCTAATGCCAATTTATCAGAAAATGTCCAACCAAATTCTTGAAAAAATAAAATTGAAATTATATAAAATCTACCATAAAGTAATTGAGAATTACCAAACATCTTAACAGGTAAAAAGCTTCAACACACATCACAGCATGATCGTTCTAGTTATTGGGACTCATTCTAGTATTGTAGCTGAGTCCAGCACCTATCAAATAATATATATATATATATATATATATATATATATATATATATATGTTTTTTTTCTTTGGATTTTCTCTACATTGGAAGCTGAAAGCGGGACATGATCCATCAAAAACGGGGATTTAAAAATAAATATCTTTTAGAAAGCGGTATGTGTAATATGGGCATATACAGTTTCGTATGTACTTAAGATACACAGTTTTTACAGTTTCTAACTTCAAGAAATTCTGAGTATGCACGTTTTTAGAGGACCACTTGGACATTAATCTATTATGCGCCAGCATTGACTCCAAAAAAAAAAGTTTGTATCCTTCAGAAAATGCCAAGTTGAAAATTTGGCAATACGAGTTCAAAGTCATGTTTTTCAGAAATAGATTCAAATTTCAGATTTCAAAGGTATATTAAAAGTTTACAATCTAGACTGAGGATTGAATTTCTGAGTTAATTTAAGCTTCATTTGTGTTCGCTAGAATCAATGCGGTGTTTCCACGTAAGCCGGGAAATTTTACCTGAACACATTTTTGTTCGTTTACTTTTATTCTCCATTAGTTCATCCCTACCTCAATAGGGCACTATTACGAATATTATATATTATATGTACTACGAATATTTTTTTTTTGTTTAGTATGTCTATATAAGAAAGACTGCGGTAGTGCATGTATTATGTATTACGAATATATTTTTTTTTGGTTTAGTATATATATAAGAAAGACTTGGGTGGGAAAGACAGTGAATCGATATAAATGGACCGCCAAGTCACTGTGGAACAAGTGCCGTAGCTAGACTAAGTTTAACAGGTGCTTATACTTTTGAAATATGAGTGCACGTGTGGTCGAGTGGTTAGTGTGCGAGCCTGTCATGCACGTGGTTGTCAGTTCGAGTCCCGAAAATAAATTATAATTGAATTTTTGTAACAATAAAAACAAAAATTATAAGTTTTCATTGTTAGAGTTGAGTGTCCGGGTGACCGATGACGTTTTTCAAAAAGTGGCATCAAAAGGGGATTTATCAAAAAACAAAAAGTGCAAAATTAAAACAACCAGAAAACTACATTTTTTTTTTGTAAAAAAAGGGGAAAAAAGTGGCAAGGCAGTAAAAAAAGTGGCGATTTGCCACTTTAGTCGGTCAAACGGTAATAATAATTTATATTATTATACATCGAGTGGGTTACTGTGGGATAGTTCAGTGACAAGTCAAAAGGCGTATACAAAGTATCAATTAATCCCATCCTAGGTCATCCCCATGTAAAAGTGTTAGAACTCGTACTGTTCCCTATCACTTAAAGACCAATCACGTGACTAGTCTTGTGTCACTCTCATTTTCTGCAGGGAAGTTTGATTCAGCATGGTTCTCTGTGTTATTTCAGTATCAAATTTACGTTGCTATAAATTGAAATAACTTTGATTCAACATGATTATTTATTATTCAGTACTGGAATGTTAAATCGACATGAAATAAAGTTATTTCAAAAGAAAAAAATTTTCTTTGAAGATTACTGTAAATCATGTTGAATTAACATGAAACGCATATGTATGTGAAGCAAAATCATTGCCAAAAAAAATTTAAATTAACCATGTTAACGTAGATTTCAATTTGAAACTTTTGCTGTGTAAAAGATGGAGTTTTAAAATTGTTAACGGCAATTTGTTACCTTAGCATCTTTATGGCCAAGTCAACAAATATAGGCGAAGTAATTTCTTACTCCAAAAAAATGTACCCAATGAAAAGAAAACATTAATATTTAATATTATTTTAATACACATCTCCATAGAGCAGCTACGTTCAAACACACATACTACGACATTTTCATTTGAGGTAAACAGCTTTGAAAGCTCTTAAACTTGTTGTAAGATCTGATTGTAAGATGATGATTGTTGACGCCGAGGTCTGATTGGCTGTTGTGATCTCTTTTGCTACCGGCGGTGTGAAAGCACTAAATGCACGTAGCTGTCATAGAGGATAATCTAATAAGGAAATTGAATTTTGCAAACTAATTAAAACAAAAAAAAACAGAAACTTATAAATCTCAAAAATTTAGGACAAAATTCCAAATTTTAAGATACGAAAATTCAGACCACTAATTCTGTAATTCGCTACATCTAAGGCTAAAGCTAAATTCGATCGCTAAAATGCTGAAGAAATACAAACTTAAGCGATTTTGGCGATGACCTAAACAGCTTTTTAAATTTTTAAGCTATTGTTTGAAAAGCATCGATAAATCGTCTTTATAAATTGTTAGCTATCGAGATTTAGCTTTAGCGAGTTACAGAATAAGGAACAGTATATTACCGAACTCAAAGTAATTATATTTGAAATCTTTTTGAATAACTTCCAAGTTGAAGGAGCTTCTCCATTTAGTTGAATTTTTATTAAATAATGTTTTGCTACCACTGTACCCAATAAAAAAACATTATACAAACAAGCTTTCAAGTTTAGCTAAAAGCTACATATTCAAGCAATTAGTTTGTAATCCAGCGAAATGAAGTTTAAAAGAAGCGGAGTAAGAGTTTAAAGAATATCGAAAGCTAAATATTCAATGTAAAAAAAAAATTCATTTACTTTCTCGTAACAAGTGTATGAAATTTAATTTGAATTTAATCAAAATACCCTCAACAATTTCCGAAGAAAATAAATTAAGTTAAAAGTATTGTAAATTCATTCGTATACATTCTATAACCTGAAAAACTTTGTCGATTATCTGACTTTGAATATTTGTAAGACTAGCAACTTTGTAGGCGTTTAACGTACAAAATAAAAGGAGAACAAATTTCTGTACAAAGTTTTCATTTGGTTAAAGTAAAAAAAAATATGTTATTTTGATACACATGTTTTCAAGTGGGCGGCAGGGTGTGGAGTGTATTTGCTACATTGTGTTCACGGTTCTTTCATGTCCTTTGGCATTAGTTTATAAAGCTTAAAAAAAATTGTTGAGAATATAAGCAATATTGATTGGAAATAAATCTTAAACACACACGTTTTTCATTTTCAAACTTTCCCCCCTTTTTTTCTTTAGTGTTAAAGAACATTTTAAGTAAGACCATTATGAATTGAAGAAGAAGAAAAATAGCATAAGTCGACTAATCAAATCTTTTGCAATAAATAAACTGTGACACAAATTTTCAAACGTATGCACCTGCATAAGCATATTTAAACTTTACTTAAATAGATGTTAATTATTATAAATTGCCACAAATACAGAGATACTTGTAATTTCTATAATTGAAGCACAGCCGCGAATAACGTTGTAAAAGACAATTTTTTAAAAACCAGTTTTTTCACAGATTACCATTAACATAACTCTCTTGCGTTGTTCAAACATCAAACCATCCAAAATTATGCATCTGATCGCCGTCAAAATACAATTACAATCAGTCAGTCAGTGGAAAACTTTGTAAGTAACTAATAAATCATGCAAACAAAATTGTCGAAAATAATTGATAAATGTAGCAGAGATACAAAAAGAAAAGATAATGCTAGTTATCATTATTTTCGATACGCTAAAAAAATTTAAACGAAAAAAACTATTGATGAGCAGGCCTATTTCTTAGAACGCAACATTCAATACCTTTTTGATTTAACAATACCGATCAAACATAAAAATATACGACCTAAACATAAACCATGGTTTTCAGACACTATAAAAGAAGCTATACATCAAAGGGACTTGGCATATGCCAGGTGGAAAAGGTATAAAACTTTCGATATGAAATTGCAATACACAGCTGCTAGAAACAACGTTAATAAACATATAAGACTTGCTAAAACCGAATATTATTCCACACGATTCAGTACTGCAGTTGATTCTCGACAAACCTGGAATACTATTCGCGAAATAGGTATTGGCAAGCAGTTGAACAACATAGACATAAATGTAGATGCAAACATGCTTAATAAAACATTCACTAAAGCTCCTGTGATCCAAGCAAATCCGTTGTTTTATAATTTTTCCTCATCCGCCACAAATGTAGATAATGATGTAAACGGTAATTATTTTAAATTTTCATGTATATCACAATTTGACGTTATGTCTACGTGTTCACTAATAAAATCAAACGCAGTGGGAACTGACAACTTACATCCTAAATTTATGAGAATACTTATGCCTCTAATTCTCCCATACGTCACTCACCTTTTAAACAATATTATTACGTCTTCTACGTTTCGTTCAAATTGGAAACATGCAAAAATTATTCCTTTACCGAAAGAAAATACTGGAAAAAATTTTATATAAGCAAATGATTTCATATATAAATATCAACAACATGCTTTCTGTTAAACAATCTGGTTTCCGCGAAAGTCATAGCTGCGTTACGGCTCTTGTTGAAGTAGGTGAACACATACGGCAGGGTTTGGAGAATGGGAACATAAATTTCTTGGTACTTCTTGACCACTCCAAGGCATTTGACATGGTAGACCATGCCACATTAATTAACAAATTAAAACACTTTTTTAGATTTTCAGCTACATCAGTTAAACTTATTTCATCATACCTTTCAAATCGAACACAATCGGTTCTTGCAAATAATATTTGGTCAGACAAATTAACACTTAAAAGGGGAGTGCCTCAGGGCTCTATTTTAGGTCCGCTTTTATTTTCAATATATGCAAATGACTTGCCAAAAATTCTTTCAAAGTGTAATATCCACCTTTATGCAGATGACATACAACTTACTTTAAGTATCGCAGCTGAAAACATGAATTAAATCAAATTTATATCTGGGCTAATGCAAATGGGCTCTGTTTGAACTCTAAAAAATCTAAATGTATTTTAATCTGTAAAAAAGCTATAGATCCTTGTATTTCTGGGGATATCGTTTTAAATGGTGAGAAAATTGAAATCGTTAAGAGGGCAAAAAATTTAGGAATAGTTTTTAATAACCATTTAACTTGGACAGATCATGTAAACTCACTGGTTGGTCAATCGTATTTTAAGTTACGAGCGCTCTGGTCTACACAATACTTTACACCTATCAGAATTAGAATCTTGCTTGCCAAGACATATTTGGTTCCTTCCTTATTGTATGGGTGTGAATTATTTGCAAACTGCGACTCTGTTAGTCGAAGAAAATTAAATGTTTTATTTAACAATATTATACGGTATGTGTATGGATTGAGAAGATCTGATCATGTTTCCTCTGTTTCTAAGAACCTTTATGCTGTAAGCTTCGATAGCCTGTTAAAAATCCGCACTCTGGTTTTTCTGCATAAAATAATACACACTCAAACTCCCAAATACATTTTTGAAAATATACGTTTTTGTCAATCGCCACGAAACCGAAACATTATAATACCTCGACATCAATACCTGGTCTCCGAATGGCAGTTTTATGTGCATGCCGCTAGACTTTGGAATAATCTTCCACTATGTCAGCAAATGAACAGCAACGCTAATAGTTTCAAAAGATTTGTAGTTAACTCTTTTAAATAAAAATGTGTAGATAATTCTTTTATATTATATTATGTGCAATTTTCTAATATACATACATACATATAAATTTGTTTTTTTAATTATATTTTTTATATATTTTTATTAATTAACTTCTAATTCGAATGTAATAATTACAAATGCTTTTAATTTTTTATTTTTTTTTAACAAAATCCGTTTCTGTACTGTAAATATAAGATTAACTCTTGTTGTACAGGAAATAAACCAATAAGTAAATAAATAAATAAATAAATAAAAAATAAAAACAATCTCGCCTTAAAATACGTTTTTTGGCTTTCCTGCAAAATTATTATTTTGTCACTTAAAACGTTATTCGCGGCTAACCTTCAATTATTCATAACTTAACAAACTCAACAAAACTCAAAAGCTTATTTCGAAGGTGAATAAAGAAGGGAACATCCCCTCCAGTTTACGCTGGTAACATTTTCCACATTTACATAAATACATACATACATACATACATACATACATACAGTGTATGCATACATATTCCTCTCATACTATGCCCACACTCCCCAGCGTTTATTGTCCGCATTGTAGTGTTGGCAACATTTATTATTGCCACTTAAATAAACAGGGCAATAATTCAAATTTATGATGCTTTCGTTATTCTTCCCTTTTTTATGAAAAGGGATCCCTGCCATTTATTATTTTCCTAGCTAAGGGAAATGACAAATTATTGGTTTAATTTTTAAAAGCAAAAATATTGTAACAGCAATTTGTTTGACAAGAAAACAGCAAAGTTTGATACCACAGAATTTAGTACATTTTTCCATTCCTTACTTTTAATATTTACAACTTGAAATTTTTCTTAACACAAGGAATCTTTTGAACAACAAAGCTACCTGTTGATTTTTATTTCTTAATTAGATTTTTCTTTACCTCCATATTCATTCATTTATCTTATCTTAATTAATTTTTTATATAATAATTTAGAGCAAATTATATCATATCTTGGTGCGTTATTTTATAAAAGTTCAATTGAAACTTAACAAGCAACATTTATTTTATCTTGCCTTAATTTCAAAATTATTTTTAGAAAATTATTTGTTGATTTAACAGGAAAGTGACTAAGCGTGGGCACATGCACTCCCACGCAAAGGATGCCAAGAAAAAAAAGACACACTGCTGCCCCAGTTGAGGCTAAGAAAGCACAAGTTATTTCTTATTTGTAATTTTTTTTTCATAATATTTTATACATATATGTATGTAAGTAAATAATCGGGCCTATTCTGAAAATCACGGTGACTTCAAATCATTGACTTTTTAGTGGGTTTTTATTGTATTCTAACGGCCTGTCCCACGATGTCACCAGAAAACGTTCGATCGACAACTTGTATTGCAAACAACAACAAACTTTCTAATGTTATTCTTGTTTGCAATGCAACTTGTCGATCGAACGATTTCTGGTGGCATCGTGGGACAGGCTGTAAGTATTTATTATTTATAATAGAATATTTTATTCCAACTTCGAACGCTAAAAATAGTGTAATTTACAAAAGCAATACTTGAGTTTATTTTATTAATTTTTTGAAATCACCGTGCTTTGACATGTCGTGATTTGCAGAATAGGTCCAAATAACACTGTGTTACAGTGAACAAAAAGTACTTTTAAGACGATTTGTCGTAGATTGTAGTCCGACTGGAGTAGATCGTTTTGTCAATTCTAGAATTTAGAATTACAAGCTCCAAATGGAATGTTCTGCATGGAGTTACCATCTCATAATACGAATTTGACATTCGACACTCAATGTTCGATAGTTAGTCCCAGTTTATATGATGAAAGTATTCTTGCAGCAATTTTTCATTTTATACTTTAAGCTTGCATTTGCTTCACACGAAGAAATTTTTCTCTTTGGCTATCGTTCATCTGTAACAAAGTAAGACTTTTCGCACAGAAAAAAATTCTTTATCTAAACTGGGTGGGAGCTGTCGAAAGTCGAATATCGCATGCAACCCATAATAAAAGACAATAAAGAGTCAATCACTTAAATTACACTTAAATTAAACACATTCACCACAGCAAGCTACCGAGACAGAATATACATATTTATGTGAGAATGATTATATGGACGATAGCAAGGCGACACGGCGCACATGGGGACCAAATGCTTTAATTTTACGGATTAATTTAAAACAAAGTTCAAGTGACGTGAAAATTGAAAATACTAGGTTAAAGTGCAAAAAATTCTACGTGACCAGGCAAAAAATAAATGTCAAATATGTAACGGTAACTTTTTAATTGTTACGTTCATCAGAAGTTTAAGTTGTACGAATTAGTAATTTAGTAATAGCCTCACGTACTGAGTTTGCCAATAATAAGAGCTTAATGATTTCCCCAAACACTTTTATTGCTGTCGTTTTTGTCATTGTGTTATGTGTATTCAGAAGAAATGTATAAATAACATAATTTATTGAGCGTGAGTCACGTGTTAGTCACTTATAAGTCACGCATGAGTCACGCATGTATTTATATGCAATAATTTATCTTTCTTAGGCTGTTTAAAAAATCTATTTTTGGATAATTCGTATCCGAAGTCATTCAATGGCATCTAATTCATCATGCGTGAATAAAATTATAATGAATTTTTGCTTGTTTTGTTGGTTAAGCACGATTAATATGATATGTGCTACTGCTTCGGTATTTTTTATTTAAAAAAAAATCATGTTTATTAATTAATTAATAATCACGATGTGGAACATGCAGTTTATTTTAAGAGTTATTAACATTAAATTTAATATGCCTCACTATTGTAGTTCTGAAGATATAGGAACAATAATAATTACTTTGTATGGGGTACCTGTCTCCCCCTCCTAAAGTGCCAAGATTTTATTGGTACATAAAGGTTGTTGTTAGATTTATCCATCCATATAAGATTTATTGACCCTCACTGTAGTAATTGTGGAGATGTAGAGCTTGTGTCGTATACTTAAAAAAAGGCCTTATGTTATGCCTCTTTCAGGATTCCTTTCACCTCTTGGTCATCTTGATTTATACACTAAATTTCTTTTATGCTTAAGTACTTTTTAAAACTTTCAAGTATTAAGTACTACAAAAAAAAACTAAAAATAAAACTATAAATTTGCCAGTGCAGTGCAGTACACACACTCCACCACACACCCTCAACCATTTTTATATTGCAATTAAAATTGTACGTAGGAATATAAATTTTAATTTGAAGGAGTATTAAATGTGTGCAAGTGCAGATTTGTATTTGTCGGGTGTATAACTATTGAAAGGCAAAGTTTTTAAATTGTATGACAAAAGTTTAAGGGAAAAAATTCGATATATTGTCACCATTTCTATTCCAATGGTGTAATATCGTTATTAAATTTATGCTTAGATAGGAACAAAATTTAAGCGGAAACAATCGATTTGGAGTGCATGCTCCGACCGCATGGGCGAATTTGGTGAAATTGCATTTTAATTTCTTCTTAATTTAGTCAATATAAAGCTCGGTGACAACTTTCAGTGGTACCACTTTTTATAGTTTTGTCACAAAAATGTATGAAACCATCCCACTGTGCTACAATATGATGGCGATTTCCAATTATATTAATAACTAACTGGGCCCGGCAAACGTTGTCTAAACCTCAAATATAAAACTTCGTTCATTCACTACTATAACTTTAAATTTAATCCGCTCAAGTGCAATCATTTGGGTTAATAACAAAAAATCAAAAATTTTACATAATGAAGCCAAATAAAAGTGTATCAAATGGCATCGCCTTAATCTACTCGTATCTATAACATTAATAATATTTCTAATGATGCTCACTAAAGCATTATAAAGACAATTAAATAATAAATTTCTTTTCATTTTTGTATACGAGTATATGTATATCGTTACATAAATATAGAAAGACCCATGCTCATTATTTTTTTTTTTTTTAATCGAGATTTTTGCATTTTTCGATACATGATATTCTATCGATATATACAAAAAGCTCGATTTGAAAAAAATAATGAATTGGGGCCTTTCTAGATTAAGGCGGTGATATACATACATATGTATATACATATATATATTATATCGTTCTTGTTGTTGGGTGTTGTTGCTGCTGCCTATATTTTCATTTCTTTTATCAAAGAAATTTAATTCTTATAATTGTCATGGAGAAACATCATTAAAATTTAATTCATTTTCAGTATCGCTATTATTTTTTTTTTGTATTACTTTATTTTTGAAAAGTTGACGTGTGCGTTATTGAATATGTCTGTATAGGTGTGCGTGTGTGCGCATAAAATTAATTCATAATTAATCCCTTTTATTAAGAACTTTAACAATTTATTAATCGCAAAGTCTAAGAAAAGGTATAATTATCGCTGCATATTAAAAGGCGTATGAATGAGTGTATCTGTGTGTGTGTGTGCTAATGCATCGAACGAAATAATTATAGTTGTGTGTGCTTTCTAATAATGATTGGTTTCCATTAAAAATGTAATTCTAGTCACATAAATAAAATCACTGCTAACATAATAAACATTAATATTAGAAACTTCTACTGCTTTTCATTATTCAATAACACAAACAGGCAGATTTTGTAAAAATTTCGCTTCTAAACGTTTAAAATTTTTATGAAAAAATACATACAAATTTCGAAACGAAAAAATCGTTTGTATTTACAAAATCTACACTTAAATATTTTTCATTTGTGGACTCAATGCTACTCGTTATGTCTAACCCAGTGATTTTTATTACCACTGTGTTATGACACTTTAGTGCGCTTCAAAATTTTAGAAGTGTGCCGCTAAATTTTAGATATATAATTATGTTCATATTGTTACGAAAATGTAAACGAACAATCCCAATATAATATTTTCTAATAAAAACATCAATAAGAGCGTTACAGAACACAATACATTGAAATTTAATTTAAAAACATTCCATCAATTCAAGGTAGGTAGATAGGTTAGGTAGAGGTGGCAGTCCGAAAGCCGGACTCACAGACCGTTTTGGTCCATTGTGATGCCACGGAGAGTCTGCTTATGCGGAGTCCCCACCGTCGAACCATCCAGAGCTCATTATAAAGCTACTAATACGTTGAAGTTCAACACTAGCAACGTCAGAAAGTTCCCTGAATTCAAGAGCGCCCATTGTGGCCATTCTCTTCCCTGCAAGTCCAGTCAATCAATTCAATAATGAATTAAATTATTTTGGATTAACATTGGATGCTATTATCCAATGATTTCCAAAAAAAAAAAAAAAAAAAAAACTTTAAACATATTCACCACTATCGTGAATAACAAGCGGTATTTTTGTTCTCGTGAAATGTTCATTCCCCTCGAGGTGAAAAATGCTATTGTGAATCTCCCGTCAATTTTTTCCACGTTATCAGTCCCAGTGAATGTAAAACAGAGCAGAAGATTAGTAAAGCTTAAAAATTAGTTGAAGATCAAAAAAAATTTAGTTTAATAATAATAATAATAAGAAATACACAAATTTTATGTTTCAAATGAAATATTTGTAAGTGTAAGACTGTGTTTTTAGATATTCTAGGTGCAGTTGAAAAATATTCTTTAGTGTACCACGCTTTTTTAATGGCGTGAAAAGATCTCCGTGATAATAATTATTCATGATAAGGGGAAACAAAACAAGGTGACACATTTCTAGGGAAAATTATTCCAGTTGATTGTTACAATTTTTAACATCTAATTTGTGTGAATTAGGATTTTCAGTATTAGACAACATTGAAACTGAAATTCAATAAATCAATCAAGATTGTTAAATGTATGTATAAGACGATATAAGAGTTGCGCTGTCATTTTTACGGCCAAATATAAATGATATTATGGAAAAATATTAAACCCAAAATTCGCATTAAAGGTATTCTTATTATGAACTTGTAATGAATTCATATTTATTCATATTCATTTTATTTTTCTTCGACGCTGCCGCGCCCCTCTTCATGGTATTTTTCTTTATCCCAAACAGGCTCAAAACTTTTAATATTTTTATCGTATTGGAATATATTTCTAAAAGCTTATAAATTTTTTTCTTTTTCTTTTCTTTCTCTTATATAAATCGATTACTTTAACCGCCGAATCTTTTCGAATATCGGCACATCCACAGCCTGCAGGTACAGCTGTTTGCTTTCTAGTTGTGGTTTTAAATTTATTTGAGGTCTGATGGTGTCAACACAAAATGTCGTTTTACGTTAGATTTTTTGATAGTCGGCACAAATATTTAAATTATATTCTCGTAAAATATATAATAGTTTGCATAATGATCTGAGAAGCCATTAAACGGCATTGGAAAAGGTTGATAGCAAAATATAAATATTGCGCAAGTGCAACAGAAAAAATTATTCTAATAATCAGACAAGTATTGTGTTTAAAGTAAAACTTTCTCTTTTTCGTTTTAAAATCTATTGCCTGAATTTATATCTTATAAATAATCTTAATTACATCAGACGCTTTTTTTATTAATATTGAATTCCATAGTACATATTCTAGTTATCCCACCTCTGTATTTTTTCTATTGTGAATTAATTTAATGAATTTTTAACATAATATGGAATATTATACCAACAAAGGCGAATTCAGTAACAGGTGACCTTTTCCGCACGGCTGATTATCAGCTGTTGATGCCAAATTGAGCAATTTGAACCAAAATTTCAAAATTTGGTTAGAAATCTTCTGACAGATTGGTTTTGTAACATAGCAAACTACATGTTGTTGTTTGTATTGTTAAATTGTTGTAGGGAAAAGTTCAGCTGATACTGAATACGCATTGATACCAACCAGTAGTAATTAGTAGTGAGATCCTCTGTTCGAAAGCAAGACGTGTTTTACAATCGTTGATTTTTTTATTGATTTGATTACGTGTGCAACCAACAACAAGGTAAGAAGTGTCGACGAAAGGATCTCACCTCGAAGTACACACATACATATGTACATTAAGAAATCTACACACATATGTAAGTTTGTTTGCTACTTGGAAAACATTTGCGGCTTTTACTTATATATCCCAAAACGACCAGGTATCCCATCATGTGTCCTAACATTACCCTTTAGATATTCTCGCTTTTTTATCTTCTCTTTATTCTAATCACTGGGCTTAACACGAAACCCTCGCTTATTCCTTCAGTAAATTGTATATCGCTCACAATGTGAGTATAGATACCTAATTTAAATCCCTAGAAATTGGAACTCCCCGAATGCTCACAGTTTGTCATATTTGTAAATAATTTAAACATGGTCCTTCGAGCTGGATGCATTAAAATAATTTATAATAACGCGTAATAATTTATAGTAATGCTTATCCAATTAATTCAAAAGAATGTATGCATGTATGTATTTATAATACATTAAAATAATTCATTACTTTCCTAGGACATGTTCTGTGTTAACAATAATGAATTCTGGAATGAAATACTATACAAGCTATGTGTCTCACATTCTAGTTTCTTATCATTATCTTTTTCATTATTTTTATTTACTTTTTTTATATATTTGAAACAAAAATCCTCTTTCACAGATTTATTTCATCTGAATGGACGTATGATAGATGAACATTTAAATTTAAAAGAGATAAAAGTATAGTTGCGTGTGTGTGTGTGTGTGTGTATGTGTGTGTATACACAGATCAAGATTATAGTTTTTTATTTCGTATTTTCATTGCCAAGTCAAGCAAACTTTGAACTTTATGGATTGTTTTGAATTTTTTGATTTCTTTTTTTTTCATCAGAATTTGGGATGATAGTTTGAATGCCAAATAAATAAGTGAATTGCTTTATTTTACCAAATAGAGGAAATGAAATTGAGTATGCAACAGAGTTGCCAGTTTGAAGGATTTTTCCATTTGTTCCTGTTTAATGTACAGTTTGAAAGCTTAAGACTTGTTGGCAACAACAAAAAAAAAATACAGTAAACAAAACGTGAAATTTTGTTCCCTTGGAATTTTTATTCCCCTCGAAGGGAAAAATGCTATCGTAAATCTCACCTCACATTGTATCCCAGTGTCAGTTCTCAGTGAATATAAAAACGTGAAGAAGATTTCAAATTAACTGTTTTTAAATGAAAAGTTATGTTTTTAAATATTCTAGGTGCATTAAGCTAAACCTTTTTGTCTTCTTTAGAAAATCACATTAAGGAGGTCTAGTTTAATTTTTTTTTTGTCTTCTGTAGAAAATTACATTAATTAATTATTTATAGGAACTGAAAATACTTAAATACTGAATTTAAGTCCGATTAAGAGCTTATTCATGATTGTAATAATTATTTAAAGCTATTAAAAAGTTAACTGAAGGAAAATATTGAACTCACGGCATAGGATGTATTAATTCAGTTCGCTTGCAAAAATAAAGTGAAAAAGACCAAAGGAAACAACTAAATCTGCTCTTTAGAGAGCCATCGGAAAATTATTGAGAGTCTGCTGTATTTCAATTTCTGCTCTGGTTCACCGAATTTCAAATTATCCAGAGTCTATTGCACATTTCTTATATAATTTTCTTATTTTCATACATGAAATACCGAAGTATATTTATTTGACATAAAAAAGTCTTTATTTATTTAATTTGAAAATTTAGCTTGTTTTTATGGTTAAGCAATTGGAACTCGTTAGTTTCAAACGAACGGAATGCATATAGACAATTGCTTAACCATAAAAACAAGCTAAATTTTCAAATTAGTTTTCTTATTTTTATTTTTTTTTTTCTTATTCTTATCTTTCGCTGTAGTGGCAAGTACAGTACGCTCTTGATAAATGGCTCTAACATAGAAATATTTTTTTTTTATTTATTATGAATGTATAGGAATAAATTTGATTTCTTATGGCCTTATTCAGAAAAAATAATTTACTTTTATAAAAGGTATATTAATAAAAATTTCCATAAAAAATTTGTTTTGTAAACCTTTTGTAAAGCATAATTATTTTTTCTGAACAAGACAGTTAGTATTTAACAAGTAGTTAGTTGCATTTTTTTTTTTAGCTTCTATCATATCATTTGAATTAAGTTCATCAGCACAAACGTGATACAAACAAAAAAATGCGTTCGGCCGAACGTTATCATTTTGGCAACGCTGGTCCATTCAGTTGTAAATGCAAGAGAAGTGGAAGAGCAGAGGTAATGTAAAAGAATAGATTTTAAGGAAATTGTTGTGGTGTACAGTAAAATTGCTTGATAACATTGTTTTTATTGTACATACATACATAAATACTTATAGATTTCTTCCCCTTTTTCATTCAATACGATTTCAAAATAATAAGTCAGTCAATGATTTTCAAATTCAATTTTCCACTGCTGCTGCTATTGTAAATAGCATGGTTTATTTTACGTGTGTGTGTGTGTGTGTGCGTGTGTGTGTGTGTATACATTCATGTACTTGTATCGACCGGAAACAAAATGTGTGATTAAGTGACTGCTTTTTACTTTATAACATTTTTGACAATTTAATTTTTTAAATTCACTAAAAAAAACAAAGTAATTGGGGAGAGCAACCCCAGTAATCATGGTGTAGTTTCTAAATAATGGTTCAAAAATGTCTTCGATGAATAAGTGAAAAATATTTACAGCTCCGCCATAGTGAAGCGTTTTATTATAAGAAATTCGGTGAAATATTCTATTTAGAGAACGATTCAGGGCCTTATTTTGTAAAACCCTACGGCGCTAACCGTTGAACATTTTTCTATGTATTTAAATTTTTTTCATATAAAATTAATAAACGCTTAGCGTTGCGTTTTACTAAGTAATGCCCTTAAGCTTTTAAAAAAGTTTGTTATTTAATAATACAACTCTGATTCCAAAAAAAAGTTGAAAAAGATACTTCAGTAATAGCAAAATTTAAACAGACGTGGTTGGCTCAAATAGATCACATGCATGCACTTTGAATCACTCACTTAATAAAATTGAATGAAACACACAAAAGTATGAGTTTGACCTTCATGTTGTATAAACAAACACACAATAGAAAATATTCAAATTTAACGGTAAATATGTGCCTGAATTTGCAAGAAAAAAAGTAAATAAAGAAACAGAAGTGTAGTTGCTACGAACTGCTGCTATTGCAAGAGGCCGTCTGTCTGCCCTTTTTAAATTTTTTTTTCTTGTTTTAATGTCAGTGGCTTCAAGCATACTTTGCTGGAAATAATTTCAGCTTGAATTATTTTCTTATTCACAATATTATTTTGCTCTTTTACTTTTATTATACAGCTTGTGCTTTTAACTTTTTATTTCTGTCAGTCTTGTTTAAAAACAAAAAAAGCGTGCACACTTAACACGTCTTCATATAATTTAAAATATCGGCGAATAAAATCTCATTCATAAATCTTTTAGTTACAACTTTACAAATGTGACATAATGGCAGAGAATAAGTGTTGGAAAATTATTTTCGAATGACTACTATTGGGATTGCTATGAAGGATGTACATACATACATACATACATACATACATACATACGTTTTATGTATTTACCTGTGGGCGTGTGCGTATGTAGGGTGTGTGACAAGGAGCAAATTGTGTTTGATATGGGTGTGCTTGCTTGCTGCTTTAAGCATGTGTAAGCAAAGATTATAGTCGTCAGACCAAGCAAATTTTTTTAGGAAATAATGTTATGCATAATTCTATTATTTATTAGGAAATTATTCATTATGATATTCTTAAACGTACATTTTCTGGATACATACATGTAAAGCTTTAAAGAATACAATTACCGCCAGATTTTTTTTTTTTTTAATTATTTATTTATTTACAAACAGGTTAGTTTGAAAAACATTAGTAACCTTGCGAAGCCCTTTGGCTTGTCTGCAGGTATAACGAACGATATAATGTCGGGACCATTCGTTTTTATTAAGTGTTTGTTTTTATTTTTAATATTATTGTAGACATGATACAATACAATGAAAATAATGGCAGCATTTTTTTCATATAAGCTACCAAATACGGTACCACACTGTAACGGAGCACAAAATTTTTCAAAATATTCGCTATATATACGTATGAGTAACGCATTAATCTTCAGCAGTATTACTCATACGTACTTATATGAAAAAGAGTAAACGGTGAATAAATTTTACAATACACCCAACACTTTGTTTACACGTGTATACGTTCTAAGGAAATCGTGCAAAAAAATCGTGTAAATAATACATGCAACATATTGAAAGAAACAGTTTTTTATTAGTAATTAGTGGTTACGCTTTTTTGGGCACATGGCACACAGATGTAAACTCGGCCTAATGCGGAAAAATTGTTACATCATATTAATGTGGCAATAAAGGAGAAGTGCTGAAGTCTTATTTTACCATTTTTCAGGAGAGCACTTTTAAACTTTAAAGTCGGATTTCAGATATTCCCTTCTCTTGTAGTTAAATTGGAAAATTCGTTGTTCGCTTTTATTTTATTTAGAAAAACATAGTCCTACACACCATAAATAATACATGCAATTCGAAATATATCAAAGTATAAGCTTAATTAAGCTATTATTAAATTCTATTAGAGATTATAAGTCGGAAAAAGATCCAGGGGTACTTTTGAATATGAAGATCACAGGGCTGCCATTAACTTAAAATTAGTTTATCTCGACTTGAGCACTTTTTCCTTGTTGCCGCAGATTTAATCTTCAGTAAAATTGGCAAATAAAAGGCTTGTTCACTCACTATCAGATAAAAAACATTTTTATATCTCGACTAAGTGTTAAGTAAATTAAAATCTTTAAATTTATTTTCTGCAAAACTAGCATTTTTCGATTTATGCCTCTGTTGCAATAAAGGAGTGATTTATATTCGAATAAACCATTGATTTAATGAACAACGCCGACATATAGTAGACATAACACCACTGCACGCACACAATTACATGGTTGATGATGTTATTTGATCGTGAGCAGGAACATGCTGCTTAAAAGTTTTAATAAAAGTTCTTAGAAAAAAATAAATTAGATTAGTTCAACGGAATAATTTTTCGATGATGAGAAGGAAGGATAAAATGTGGCCACGCATTGAGCGGCAAAAAATTAAAACATATGAAATACTACTGAAGTGGCCACGCAATGAGCGGGATTTCTGAGTGTCTATAATTATTATTCATACGTATGTATGCAAAAACAAATAATGTGTGCTTGAAGTGTACTTTAAAACCGGTTTTGCTATGGAAATTTTGCTTTAATGTACACTTCAAGCATGCTTTTTTCGGGATGCTGGTGTATATGTAAATCTGAGAATACAAACATATTTGAGACTATATTATTTTAGTAAGTAATTAGGTGCATTTTAAAATTTTCATAAAATTTTAGTCATATATAGAAAAATAAGACTAATTTGGCACCTCTTAGCATGTTTAGTTTTCACGTGGAGTGCTAATGGCAAAGCTTCTGCGCGAATGTAAGGTTTGTTTCGACAAAACTAAAAAAATTCTAAATTCTTTGCGATAAAACTCACTTATCGACAAACAAACTATAAAAAAAAATGAAAGAAAATGTTCGCCAAATTTCGAATGTGCAAAAATTTAAGAAATGTATTATTCGACATATTGTCATAAGTTGACCAAAAATAGCCTGAAGACAGATACATGTCTTGACAAACTAAATATTACAAATCCATTAAATAGTCATAAGTTTATTTTGATTTGAAATTGCCGGTGATTCAGCGATATGTCGAATAATAAATTTCTTAAATGCTAAATCTATATTTTATTTTTCATTTCGCCTTATAATTACTTTTAATAGATTAATATCGAATATAAAAAATAAATAAAATTTTTGATATAGCGCTGTAGAATTAATCCTTATATCGTTCTTCATATTGTGTAAAAGTTTCATACAAATATCTTGTTTACTCAACTCTTGAAAGCAAAATAAAGTTTTCTTTTTCCATTAAGTTGTGTGTAAACTAAAATCTTTAAACATTTTGTCTGGCAAACTATTTTTTGGTTTTACTTACATATGACGTTCATTGAGTAAATGAACGATATGTACAAATTTTTGTATAACCTGACACTATTAATTGTGTCAATATTTTTAATATAGCCTCTCTTTGCAAGCAATGAAAATGTAGTTCCTTAAAAATTACTTCCATTTTTTTTCTACCGAAAAAGAAATTTTTTAATGCAGCCTTTTTCTACCACAAGGCAAAAAGTGGCATAATGAGCACTTCACTTACATACATACATACATACATGCATGCATATATACATACATACATACATACATACATGCATACATACTAACAACGGCGTAATAAATAAGCAACTAGCCCGGCATTCCAAACCAGAGCAGCCAACCCGGATCATTAAGCATATTTGTAAAAAGTGTCAATATCAATTGAGCGTAAAATTGTTGACATACTCGTGTTTGCCTGCCGTACGTACATTTACCGAGTTTAAAAGAAAAAGAAGAAAATTCTGAAAATCAGTGAATTCATTACATTAACACAACTTTTACATTAATGTCAATCAATATACATAAGTACATATGTATGTACGTATGTACGTACGTACTAGGTATCTATATATGTATGTATGTATGTAAGTTTGTATGTAAGTATTGCTGCTGCAAAGAACTTTTCCGATTATGAAGTTTAATGGCACAACAATGTTGAGGTTTTAACTTGTATATATACATATTCATACATACCCTGCAGAAAATGCGAATAGTGAATAGTGACATTGTCAGTAGTACTACTGACCAGGTGTACCCCAGCCAATGTAATTATCTATTGACATTTAACATTAGCTTGTCATTGAAAATCCACCACTAGACTGTAGCAATACTGACTAAGTAGTTCTTTTGGGACCACATGGAGACATTGGCACCAAAGATTCACTAGTAAATTTTAGGGTCTCTAGTCTACAATATCGATATTTCCTCGCTCGATGTCAATAGTAAAATTGTAGTGATTTACTAGTGACATTGTCAATAGTACAACTGATAGATGTACCGCAGCCAATGTAATTGCCTGCCTATTGACATATACATAACATAGGGTTGTCATAGAAAATATACTAGTAGACTTTAGCACTATTCTTTTACGACCTCGTCTACAATTATATAAGGGTTGGGGCAACAAACTTAAATACATACATATGTACGTAAGTTTTTAACATTATTGCATAGCATAATAAAAAAGAAAAACAGACTATTATTGACATTCATTGACAATGTCACCAGAAATACACTGGAACTGTTGTCTCTAACGTATCTCTACTCGCGCATAAAAAGGAAAGTTGTCGACATTTCAAGTAGTGCAATTGTCGATATAGAAAAGAGTGTTGACATAGAGATATATGGTTCTAGGCTGACTAGAGGGTATGTACATACATACACATGAACATATTTTTTCAAAAATTTTCAAAGAATACTAACCCACGCCAAATAACATACATACGTACATACAAGAAGTAAAATAAATATGTATTTACTTATATCTCAAACTCTGAGGCAAGAAAAATGTTATAAAAAGAAAAATCTCAACACAACTCTTATGTTCCATAAAAACAAGGAAGAGAATGAGCTCACTCACACATTGTGGGAAAATTCTATTCATAAATACATTTTACATGAATTACAAAAGACTGCAAAGACTCCATATTCTCCACATTCTCCATATTCAGCAATAGTTGAAGAAAATGCTTAAGTTTTGTTAAATTAAAAAAAAAATGTTTTTCTTTATGAAATAAACACTTGAGCACGTTTGTGTAGAAATGATTGAGGAACAGACGTGTGTTTGTGTGTGTGTGTGCTGGAAAAATCTATAGGTACCCTCTAGTCAGCCCTCGTAGAACAATATGTCTCTATGTAAACACTCTTTAATCTAGCGACAATTGCATTAGTTGAAATGGCGACAACTTTCCTTTTAAGCGCGAGTAGAGAGAGATACGTTAGAGACAACACTTCTAGTGTATTTCTGGTGACATTGTCAATGAACTCGTCAATAGTTTGATTTAATTTTTTATTATGCTATGCAATAATGTTAGAAACTTACGTACATATGTATGTATGTATGTATTGTAAGCTGGACTACACCTAGTCAGTAGTACTATTGACAATGTCACTAGTAAATTACTACAATTTCACTATTCGCATTTCCTGCAGGGTATTATTCAAAGGTAACGAACTATGTAAATATGTACATATGTATGTATGTATGTACTAATAATGACTTGGGTGAAATTTTCAAGTTTTAAGTTTCTTACCAAAGTTTCTCACCATCTCCATCTCGTCTCACCATCTCCATCACCAACCATTCTTTAAAAAAATTAGTTGGGTATGGAATATATGTACATATATATTTTAATACCATCTTTCGGAATCAAAAACGCGTTTCACGAATTTTATTATGGTTCCTGAGATATTAAGCATTAATTTTGCTCCAAATCCACTATTGTTCGGTTTAATAAGTATTCTTTTGCTGTACACGCCACTTTTTGACGAATGCGTCAAATTCTTCAAAAAACGTAGGACAGTTAACTCTTGTTTTGCTTCATTTCTATGTGCTGATTTACAGGGGCATAATTATGCCGGCATAATGCTAGGAACACAACTGGGTCGAACGACGAATTTTTCGGTGCGAACTTTCGACATAAAAAATAACACACATTTGTGCATATGAAAATTAACGCAACACCAGCGTCGAATGAAATTCGTCTTGCCTGGCGAACAGTGATCGGCAATGAATAGTTTTTTCGCTATACATACTGACTTATGAAATTTTAAATATAAGTGAGTAGACATCATTTAAACTCAATCAACTACTCTGATTTACGCATATATGTTGAAATAAATATGAATGCGACGTCAACATCATAGTCATACCACATTCACACTCATAAATCACCTCAGTTTGATTTCTAATTTCACATTGATTCAGCTCACTCAACTCATGCATGTATGTTTATTTAAAAAGTTTAGTCATTAAACAGTTTGCAAGTAGTATGCAATAGTAGTAATAGCGTTGTTTTTCAATTCGCGCAAAAAAAAACAAACAAAAAAGCAACAGAGAAACAGATAGCCTCATAATGAAAACTTTAATGGTCGTATGTGAAGTTCGCATTGCGAATCATACTTATTTTGCATCGTCCATAGCATTGAGTTAAGGAGACTCGAAATCAACAACGTCATAAATGGTGCTAACTATGAGTTCGATGCGCACTTCAAATTTTCGAGTGAATATTATTCGTAGACAACATTGCAATATGTATGATTACGCATAAGTACTAGAAATTATAAGTCATGATTCAACTCTGCTCACTTTTTCACTATTCATTGCTGTTCTCTGATGACGAACTCTGAGATAGATTTATGGCCTGTTTCACAATAACCAAACGAAAATTTATACTGAAAACAAAAACAAATTTTCATATTTTGTTGTTGTTTGCATTATATGTAAATTTTCAGTCGAAAGTTTCGTTTCGTTATTGTGAAACAGTGCATATGTTCTGTAGTTTTAGTGAGAACTTTTCCAGACGAGAAGTTTGTTATCATTCTGTGAAACACAGGGTGAGTAACAAAAAGTTTAGTTCCTTGCTCATGTTTCTGGTAAGCTTATTTCAGGTTTTATACGAAGCCTGTGGAAAACATTACAACCAATATAATTGTTTAATTTTTCTCGATCGAAAACTTCTAGCAAGCTACAGAACACAGGTACAGGCCATTATTTCTATTTTGTTTAGTGTTGCCAGTTTAGGGGATTTGTCCTCAAATGGGGGATTTTTTCTCGCAATTGGGAGTTAAAATTTCGTATTGAGAATCTGGGGATTTGTTGGGAATGATAACCAAATTTGCAGGGGTTTTTTGGGGATTTTTTTTTATAGCTGATGGTAACAAGAATGATTTTTGAACTAAGAAATATGCGTCTGGTAAGTCTAAAAATGTGTGTTTTAACTATGCGAAACGCGCTTTTTTTCGTCTCCGCTCGTTTAATAAAAAAGCGCTAAGCTAGCGCGTTTTGATTAAAGTAAAAAATATCATTTCAGTTCAATATCTTTTTACTTTTTCTTGTATAAATTTAACAATTTTCTAATATCCAAAATTTAAATTTTCGTTTAAATTCGTTAATGATTCAGATGTTGTAAATAAAATTCCCTTGACTGTGGTTAGAATTAAAAACGCATTTTAATACTGTAAATGGCAAATAATGTGAAATTTCACAGCTTAAAATACTAGTACTCGTGACCCAAAAAATTTATATAACTTATCTTTTCTGTTTGTACTTCAAAAAGCATTTGAATCCCAACACAATTCGACAATTTATATAAGTATTTACAAACTTTGACAAATAAAACTAAAATAATAACAAAAATTAAAAATTTTAAAAACCCCCGATAAGATGTGATATCTTCTAAACGGCTGGACCGATTTTCTTAAAACATAGTTAAGAACCTTCTCGATCGTCACCTTTCAAACAAAAAAAAAAAAAAACTAAATCAAAATCGGTCCAGCCGTTTGGGCTGTACGCGGACACGGACAGACACACAGATACACAGATACACAGCCACACACTACAAACTTATAACACCCCTTTTTTGGTCGGGGGTTAAAAACTAAGAATTTCGAATATTTGGAAGGCGAGTCTGATTTTGAATTAAATGATTATAGTTATTTAGTATATAATTTCGAAGAAGCAATATTGCAATATTTGAAAAAAAGTTACTAAAAAAAATTAGTTGTATTTACATACCTCGACCTTTATTAAAATTTAATGTTATTTTATTAATTGATAATGCTGTAACTTAGCGCGTTTTGAGAAGAGGAATAGCGCGTTTGGGTTATAAATAGTTGGCATCGCTGAAGAATAAGTATCAAGGCAGATGAACCAATAATGAACACTACCAAAACAAAAATACGCAACATAATGCAATACGACTTGTTGGAAGGACTTCTTAGAATAAACACTTTAAAAATAATTCAATTTGTTGTGACAAATTTAGTACTTCTGCTAAAATGCTAAAGCTTTTTAATATATGCCCAGTAAAAAAAATTGGAAGTCATTCCAAAGGAACTACATTTTCATTGCTTCCAAAAAATCGATTTTTTAATTTGCCGATAGTTAGTAGAAAACCAAGTAGAATTTTATTTTAGTCATACAAAACCTTGTAATTCCTCTATAGTTTTAGAAACTACTCACCAGAATTTTTAAAAAATCGATTTTTTTAAGAAACTTATGAACTAATTTTGGTCTAAAATTTTAAAGTTATTTGCTTAAATTTACATGAAAATACTGTTTCGCGCTTAAATTCCTATAAAAAGAAACTAATTGTTAACCATTTTTCATAGATGAAAATATTAAAATAGAACACAAAAAAGGAAATTTTTCGTAAAATCGCTTCCAATTCGGTGACCAGGCATCGAAAAAGAGAACTTCTTGCAATGACAACCCTATGTAAAAATCATTAGATCGGATCGAAATTTGCACTACTTCCAGATCGCAAACTCTACATTTTCATGACTTTTTTGGAGTGTCTTTTTTTACTGGGATGTAAGTACTATGCACAATACAATTTCTGAGGATGATGGATGAATCAGAAGATTTTGATTCTGAAGCTTTTGAAATGGTAAACTTTGGTTAAAAAATTGTTTATACTTGTGTATATTAAACTATGTATGTGTAACTTTTTCTTTACAAGATTTATAAGTACAAATTAAATAATATGAATGTAAATATAAATAATATAAATGAATTTAATTGAATAAATATGTTATTTTTGTAATTATTTTTAAAAATTTTTTTATTTTTTTCACAAAAGAAAATATTTGATTCAAAAAACTCAATTTGTGGATTTTCGGGTATGACAAATCAAAAATTGGGGATAAGCTCTAGAAAAAAAAAACTGGCAACACTGTGTGTAAGGGGATCGATAGTTAAAAATATTACGGCCCGGCTTCGTGGTCGGCGTTAAACGATCGACTTATTTTTCAATAAAGTAATATTAACTTCATTCATGAAAGTCCAAAACATGTGTTTCCGACGCTTTCGCATAAGTAAAGTTTATTTTGAGTCTCTAAGTTTCCTCTTAAGCTTTATTTCACTTTTGTACAGGCAAAGTTTACATGGACAAACTTTCACTACATCACAAAGTAAGTATACATAATTAAGGAAAAAAAAAACAAAAGAAAAAAAGATCAAAACAACTTTGCAAGTACATCAAAGTTCTTTTTCCCCTTCTCACCACCTAAACACCTACACACATATCGATCATTTACATAAACAACATCACAACTGAAAAAAAAACAGTTCGGCAGAAAACGAGTTTGAAGTTTTCAATTTACACACAACTTAATGGAAAAAGAAAATTTTATTTTTCTCTCAAGAGTTAAACAAGAAAGATAGTTATGTAAAATTTTTATACAATATGGAGAACGATATGAGTATTAAAATTCTGCATCACTATCTCTAAAATTACATTTTTTGACTTATGACGTTCTCTGAGTAAATGAGCGATATGTATATATGTACATACATATGTATATATGTATGTATCTATCTACACTAGAATGGAAGTTTCTAAGAAAATTTTTCTCAACGTGGGTGACGTTGGCTGAAGTAGTTAGCACGTTGGCTACAAAACCGAAGGTCCTGGGTTCGAGCCCAGTCACCGACAAGGTCATTAAATAACAACATGACGAATTTTTCTGATGTGCATTAGTGCGCTTTTATTCTTTGTTGTAGGAAAGTTCAAGTGATACGCATAAAGAATGTATTTCTGGTCTCTGAACCGTACCTACATCAGGGGATAACTAATCCTAATGCATACTTCGTCGGTATTGTACTAGGATAATTCTTTGGTATCCCTTCCAGGATGGTAGATCACCTGAGATCGCATTGCGGTCATATAACAATATACTCAAACAACTCTGAAAAGTTCCTGTTGCACTTATGATTTTCAGTATTTTAACGGAAATTCGATTAGTAGATATGTGTACCAATCTGGCAGTAGGGTGCCAGTTTGTCCGTAATATCCCCGAGTATATTTTCGTGTGCCGCCACCCAAAAAACTTCTAGTTTATAGTGCCTTGCCATCAGTGTGACCAGATTTTAAAATAATATTAAGCTAAATCACGTTTGAAAAAAAGCTAAAATAAGTTAAAAAGTTACATTTTAGGCTAGAAAATAAAGCTAAACTTTTTTCCACTTCTTTGATCACTTTTCAATAGTTTCTTATTGCTAAACTAACGTTAAATATTACACAAACATATTTTTTATTATACATATAGAATATTTGCTTAATGAAATTATTTATTAATTATTATATTTTAGATTTAATGAAGAACAAAACAAAAACTTCCCCAAAATAATCTTAAAAAGTTTTTAAAAATGTAAAAACATTTATACTAAAATACGAACGCTTTTTAAGTGAATTAATGCTATTTAAGGTAAAGCATGGATCACACTATCTGCACAATGTACCGAGTTTCGTCAGATCAGTAAAATAAAGTCATAAGTAAAGATTTTGCTCTAATTTATCGACTACTTGAAATACAAGGACATAATTGCGCCACACTGCATTGGTAATAAGCCCATATAGACTTATTCCAGAATTAATTGAGTAATAATGCCATTTTGGCTTATTACTTATGACTTTATTGAGGTGGCCCGACGAAAATCGGTACATAGTGTTATCCAGGCTTAAGGCTATTTCAGTTTTTTGTTTTAAGTTAATTGATGCCGCTGAATGAACGTTCAACTCAAGTCAAATAATTTTATACCCAAAAAACTCAAAAAGTGTTTTGGCCACTAATATAAATTTAACTTTTTCCATTGGAATTCTAACCATTCTGCCATTATCTACTATTTTTCTTCTTTCCATTTCTGTTATAAAATTGTCGTATAATTTACATTTTGTATTTTTTGTAAACTATTTTACAATGCTAAAAAATTATAATTTTTATGAGTTGTTTATGTTTTTAATATATAAAAAGGCTAAAAAAGCTAAATGAGTTTTTAAAAAAAGCTAAAAAAATAAGCTAAGAGCTAAATGAAAATTTTAAGGCTAAATCTGAAACAAATAAGCTAAATTTAGCTCAAAATAAGCTAATATGGTCACGCTGCTTGCCATCTCTTCAATAGACTTGGGTCGAACTCGTTCACTAGTTCATTTTTGCCACAAACCAATGATCAAACCCATGTAATTTAAATGGGTTTGATCATTGGTTTGTGGCAAAAATGAACTAGTGAACGAGTTCGACCCAAGTCTACTCTTCAAGATACATCCGGCATTTATAAACCAAATTTAAGCCACTATTGCCGTTCTCAACTCACCTCAGTTTGGTTGTCTCAGAGCCAACCCAACTTACACATTGATATGGCCGGCCATTCACAACTTAAATAATGGTTGAGTTTTAGTTGTACTAAAAAATAATTGGAAAAACTAGGGTTTGTTGCTTTCTTAAAAATCACATTCTGTGAATGTGCCTTGGTTAAAAATGTATGGTCAAAATTTATTACATATAGTACATACATACATACATACATATGTATATGGAAGCATTATGAATTTCAGTACTTACGCTGCTTATGTGCTGAAATTACAAGAACGTCAGGGCAAATTCAAGCTTCCTCCAGTTGTTAATAACGTTCTGTAAGACTGTTTTATCTGTGGACAAAATGTGTTCCACACAAACAAGAATCTTTGTTAAGAAACTTTCACTACAAACTTATTGAAATTTTGCTCTTCTCACAAGGTGTTTCGATACACATTTTTGTTTTCAAACCGACCAAGTCACTTTGTAAGTGTAAAAAATTGCAAACTTTTTAATATAATATTCATTTAATATAAACACATTCACATGAATGTTTTTATTTATTTAATATTCCTGCAATTCAATTTTTAAGCAAACACCTTACACTAGAAAGTTTTCATTCTGCTTATAAAAAAAACTATGGCGCGTAAAAAGTTCTAAGACCAGGGTTGTCAGATTTTTTCCGAGCTATTTCGCCAAATTGATTTCAAAAATCGCCAAAAATCGCCAAAATTGATTTTATGTGGTTTTTCTTAATACATATATATTTGATAATAAATTTGTTTTTAATATAAATTTAAAAAATAATCGTATAAAAATTCAGCAGCAAATCGCCAAAAGCAGAAATAAAATTTCCAAAATTTTTCTTATTTATGTTATTAAATACAAAACGCATTAGTAAGTAATTAGTAAAAAATCAAAATCAAATTGCTTTAATCGGGTATGTTCTGTATTCTACAACTTTTAATTTCACGTAGAATACAGAACATACCCGAATATCTTGCAGACGAGTTTTGGTAGGATTTATTTTTGAAACTACTCCTTTAACAAACTAATTTTCCTGAATTACTAAAATTTTCAAATTCAATTTTGTTAAAAAATAGCCATTAAATCGCCAACAAATATATTTATCGCCAGAAAAATCGCCATGTCGCTAACTCAAAAATTAAGTCGCCAAACAATTTGAAAAATCACCATGTTTGGCGAGAAATCGCCGTATCTGACAACCCTGTCTAAAACAAGTGCATAACAGGAGAGAGAGAGAATGTTGTTGTCAAATAACATTTACAACAACAATATAAAAATATCTAAATTTTTTTTTCACCGTGTTTGCACAAACACGCTCTCAGGCCCAGGTCTGTCAGTTTTATTTTCACCTTTCTCGCAAATCCAATGTCCAAAATCCCCAAGGCCTCTTTGTTTAGTTTTTGACAATGATATATATATACATGATAAATTATTAAATATACATATATATGAGAGGAGTCAGGCCCATAGGACGCGATCCAGTATCGCGATATTTATTGAACGTGCAGCATGCAGTATTAATGGATCGCGATGCATATAACATAATAGCCTATATTATGGAATCCAGATCGCAGATCGCGTGATAAATATTGAACGTGTAGCTTTTTCATGATACTAGATCGCAATACGTTAATAAGAAGTGAAATAAACCAAATAAAATAAAAGACGCAGTGCAAAAAATTTAACAAATAAAAAGTAAAAAAGTTTAACGTTTATTAACGCACTAATAATCCCAAATTATTATTTTACTTAATTAGTAAAATAACTTTTTTATTAAAAATACATTTAAAAAGTTTATTACATTTATGTGAAGTTTGTTTTAAAAAGGGTAATGACAGAAGATAGTGAAAGCGAGTGGGTTCTGCCGGTGGAATCTGAATTAACGACCGAAAAAATAATTTTGAAAGACTTTATCCGATACGCACACCACAAAAATAACGTAAATACTGACGCATTAAATATTATACATTTAGCTTAAGCTCGTGATCCATCAATCCATTAAAATGGATCACGATCCAAATATCTCAATATATGTATGTATATTGAACGTGTAGCAGTGCCCATACACGTACAAAACATGAAAAATTTGAACGTGTAACGTTCAAACCTTGAACATAGCACCATTGGTGCGGCGAAAAAAATGGGGTACAGTGATATGTAAAAGTAAGTGCCAAGGGGTCTTCACTAATTTTTAAAATTAATATAAATTGATGATATATTATAACCAATAAGAGTTTAACTAAGGACGAGTCGTGTTTTATTACTCATCGAGTTTTCTTATTTCTAAAATTGATTTTCTTTCATCTGTCTGGCTTTTTATAGCGCAATTTTGTCAATTTTTAATGATTTGCCGTATCATCACACAAAAACGAACACGAACTCATAAATGAATTGGAAGCAGCCACCAACCAGTCAGCACCATCATAAAGAGTAATTAAAAATTACCACCAAAATGAGAAACCTTATGTTTTCAAAACATTTTTTATTGCTTTCATTTCACTTGAAACACTGCATATATTGATTTCATTTAGGAGCATTATCTTTTACTAAATAATTGCAAATAGTTGAATTTATTTTTTTAACATGAAATAATGGATAGTATGAATAAAACAGGATTTGCTTCTTACTTACAAATTTGTTTAAAAAACAAAAAACACACACATATATTTTTTTATTCATACTAACCAATAAATAATTTTTAACAAAAACTAAAATGTTAATCAAAATTGAAAGAATCTAAGCAGCATAAGAAAAAAATACTATGAATGTATGAATGAATGTTTGACAGCCATACTCTTATCGAAAAATGCAGTTAAATCAAATATATCAAAAGTCTGATTTCCATAGTCCCTGCTTTTTAAACACTTTGTTGCTGTAGTCTTTTGATTTAACTTTCCATAGCGACTGTAAGGATTTATAAATTTCAATAAATTCCGTATCGTCAGAGGTCCTTTCTTCCCGTATCGGAGGTTCTTTCTTCGTTGACGACGACTTCCCTCCAGAATATAGATATCATCTATCATCACACAACAAATAATGGGTGAGTTCGTAAATGCATCACTGCTCTGCGTGATACGAGATAACTTTTATTAAAAATTTGGGCTGCCAAATCGGCCGTTTTGGCAGCCCTGAAGAACAGGCGGAATAAATGTAAACAAATTTTGACAATCATTTACATACTTAGTCCTAATTTACACTACTCAAGTCTTATTGCTAAGCTGATTAGTTTTGTTGGAGAGTGACTCGAAGGGAAAAAAGCGTTTATGTTCCCCTCGTCTCTCTCTCTCATAAACTAATCAGCTTAGCAATAACACTTGCGTAGTGTAAATTAGGACATATACAGAGATGTGCAAACAAAATTTTATGCAACAGTACATTTTAAACATTTTGACGATTTTTCGATCGAAATTTGACGAATTTATCCCTATTTCATCTGGCAACTATGGTCATATCAATGGAATCAGAATCACATAGAATAATTGGAAATAATAGTAAAACCGCAGAATTTCTTGAACGATTTGAATTGAATTATGGACTTCAAGGAAATTTCCATGCCAGAAGCTACAAAGGAAGAATCAAAGTCTATAAAAGCTATTAAAGAAGACACTGTTCACAAAATATGCTCGGGACAAGTTGTGTTAAGTTTGGCGGTGGCTGTTAAAGAATTGGTTGAGAATGCTATAGATGCTGGCGCTACTTTAATTGAAGTTAAGTTGCGCGAGCATGGTTTGGAATCCTTGGAGGTTAGTGATAATGGCACCGGAGTGGAAGAGAAGAACCTTGAAGGGATGAGTATGCTAAGTTTAAAAAATAATAATTTTCATTGCTTTATTGGGTTGCGAAAAAACTTTTAGCGGCAAAATATCATACCTCCAAACTGAAAGAGTTTAAAGACCTACTATCAGTAGAAACATTTGGGTTTCGTGGCGAAGCCTTAAGTTCTTTGTGTGCGTTAGCTGATATGTCAATAACTACGCGCCACAAGACTACGGATGTGGCGTTAAGAATTGATTTGGATCATGAGGGTATGATTAAAAAAAGACAGCCTTGCGCCCGTGGTATTGGTACAACAGTAGCACTAGGGAATATCTTTGAAACTTTGCCTGTCCGTAGGAGGGACTTTGTGCGAAATATCAAAAAAGAATTTGCCAAGATGTGTCAAATACTACAAGCCTACTGTCTAGTCTCACGTGGAGTTCGTATTATATGCAGTAACCAAACACAAAAAGGTAATAAGTCTGTGATACTGCAGACTCATGGATCTCAAGATGTTTTGTCCAATATATCTGCAATATTTGGAAGCCGGCAAACGAATGAAATTTTAGAACTTAAATGTCCTTTGAAAACCGGCGACGGTTTACCAATTCCTGCAACTTTATTAATGAAAGAATTGCAAAATGACATAGGAGAGAGTATTCATCTAAAAAAAGAAGATATAATTGAACTTTATGACGCACACTTTAAATTAGAGGGCTATATATCAAGTTGTGTACATGGAAGCGGGCGCTCCTCAAAAGATAGACAATATTTTTATGTTAATTCTAGACCATGTGACCCCAAAAATGTAAGGACGTATTTTTTAATTAAAAATTACAAGTATTCTAAGTGAAATATATCTACAAATTTTTTTATCTACCTTCTCCCCCTGCAGATCTCTAAAGTCGTCAATGATTGCTACCATCGATATAATGTCAATCAGTATCCGTTTATTTATCTCAATATAATAACGAATCGCGAGTCTGTAGACGTTAATTTAACACCAGATAAACGTCAGTTATTAATCAATAATGAAAAAGTTATTTTAGCTTTGATTAAAAAATCCATAATTGCTACTTTCGGTAACATTTCCTCCACGTTCCAACTGCAAAACACAACCATATCCAGCATGTTTGGCGTAGATAATTCTGACGGAATCTCTAAACAAATTGAAAACGAAGTACCTATTTCATCATCACAAAAATTTTGTGAAGTTTTAACGCAATGGAAGCATACAGGAGATACACAAGGCAATGTTATTCTACCAAAAGCGAAGAAAAGAAAATGTGCTGACGAAATTTTTACCAGAACCTTAAAATTAAAAAAAATACAAGACTTTCTTAACAAAGAAAAGGTAATATTGACGGCCCATAACAATGCTGAAGCTTCTTATAAATCAGAGTCTGATTCCGAGGGGGAAAAAGAAATAAATTATGAAGGCAAAATGCAGATAGATAATATTTTGCATAATTCCAAGGAGTATGACGAACTAATTGCAAAAAAACCTAATCAATACCTAGTGGAACGCATTGAATGCAAAAATGTAATTCCCTTAAAATTTGAACAACACAGTATGGATAAAAAATCGGGAAATTTATTAGATATTTCTGATATTAAATTATCGACCGACACACTACAAAATACAGTAGAACTTGATGAGAGCGATTCAGAATCCGAGATGACAAATCGAATATGTAATGAATTGCAAGTAACTTTAACAGATTTGAAGGCAAATCTTAAAGCGGAAGAAAAGTTTATAAATGAAAGACAACAAAAAGCCAAACTAGAGCGTTTGCGTTTCAAGAGTTCAATTAATCCAAACCAAAATAAAAATGCGGAAGCCGAATTACAAAAAGAAATTTCAAAATCATGCTTTTTCCGAATGGAAATAATTGGTCAATTTAATTTGGGTTTCATTATAGTTAAGCTTGATACGGATCTCTTTATAGTTGATCAGCATGCAACCGATGAGAAGTATAATTTTGAAACTTTGCAAAATAATGTGCAGTTGCAACATCAACCTTTAGCAGTACCCCAGAATATGGACTTAACTGCTGTAAATGAAATGGTTTTAATCGATAATTTATCAACTTTCGAAAAGAATGGCTTCAAGTTCGTCGTTGATTACACTGGTAATATATGGTAAAGTTTAACATGAATGCAGACTCTGTAAATAATATGTTTATGTTAATAGCTCCTCCGACAAAAAAGATACGCTTGCTGGGCAAACCGTTCAGCAAAAATTGGGAGTTTGGTAAAGAAGATATAGATGAATTGATCTTCATGTTACAAGATGCACCAGAAGGTACGATATGTCGGCCATCACGTATCAGAGCTATGTTTGCTTCTAGAGCATGTCGCAAATCTGTTATGATTGGAGATGCTCTTAAAAGGTCAACAATTGAGACGTTAATCAAACACATGGGTGAAATCGAACAGCCTTGGGTAAGTTTTTTCAAGCTTTTAAATCAAATTAGAATCCACTCATGTGTGTATGTCTGTATGTATGATGTTTACATTAAAATATACAACAGCTTTATCTAAAACATTTTGGAAATAATTTTTTTTTTTTGCATAATATTTTTAACCCCCGACCAAAAAAATTTGTTACAAGTTTGTAGTGTGCCTGTGTGTATCTGTGTGTATGTAAGAGTCCACGTAAAGACCAAACGGCTGGTCCGATTTTGATTTATTTTTGTTTTTTTCTTTTTTTGTTTTGAAAGGAGACGATCGAGAGTGTTCTTATCTATTTTTGAAGAACAGATGTATGGCCGCTGAGAAGATTTCACATCGATCGACCTATTTTAATTAGTTTTTATTTTTTTAGTTTGAAAGGTGACGATCTAATATTTTCTCGCCTATACTTGAAGAAGATCGGTCCAGGCGGTTGGTCTTTACGTCCGAGGTTCTTAAAATGTTTAATTTTTGTTATAAAATTGTTGTTCTTAAAATTGTTGTTGCCACATGGTCAATTCCACAAAATGTCACACACGACTAATCAATTATGCTTGTATTTCAAAGACAATTTAATTTTCTCTTTATCGGATATGTTCTGTATTCCACACCTTTTAATATCACGTGGAGTACAGAACATACCCGTATTTCTTTGTGTACGTAAGTAGCTCTACATTTGGTAAAATATAAAGAAACATCTAACTGCATTGATGTTAACGTACGTACGTTGATTGATCAACGTACGTGGAATTGCCCATATGTACCAATAAGAATAAGTTTATTTTACTAAATGTGACTTCAGGAAGCAGTTGTCATACACTTGTTTACCGTTAAATAACGTTAGATTTGAAACCTTTAGAAATCAAAGGAGCTACTTGAGATGGGTCGCGTCCTCTTGTCTCAGGTAAATAAAATTTCGTTAATAAAAACATTATGAAACATGTTATCGAAAATGGAAGAAATACGAAAGCACCCCACGCATTTTGCAACGTAGGAAACGTCATACCAATTATGAAATTGCAACTCCAGGATGATAAACTGCCCAATGACATGGCCGCAGGTCTTGGAGATACTTCGAAAAGTTCTAAAAAAAATTAAACTTATAATAACCACATGACACAATTGGAAGAAAAGTATTCTCACCTGACCCGATGAAAAACGGTATTGGTCCAACACCAAATTGAAAAAAGAATATATATAAAAATATGCAAGCTATACATCCTTGACCAAACCAAGTAACACTATCCTGTATTATAAAAACAAAATTATTTCTTTGGTTCTGAATTAAAATTACACAATTAATAACATACAATAAAATTTAGCATTAGAGCAAAAGTTAGGAGAAAGAATGAACAAACCAATGAAGATATTAACATGAGGGGTCTACGATTGATTTTCGCCATTAGAAGTGGACCTATAAGAGATGTAGCCAAATTTAAGGAACCAGCACCTAAATTGGCCCATTCCGCGGCTTGAGTTGTCATTCCTGCTCTGCGAAATATTGAGACCGAGTAATAAAAAATCTAAAAATTAAACGGAAGTGAACGAACACGGTTTATATGTATATGTATATCAGAGCTGGCCACCGAGAGAAACAAGAGAGAAATGTATAAGCATATGTGTATTCATTTGTATAAAAAGCCGATTGATGTTCGGCACTCTGGTGCTTCTCTGGGCAGCCTGGATGTATATACATATGTATATACATATGAATGTACATATGTATATATCTATCGTAAATTTACTAGTTAATTCTGTGACGAAAGTCATCTTTGCTTGAGATATTGTTATGTTGTAATTATTAAATGAAATGAAAAGAGTTACCGCATTTATTCCTGACAATTGTTGGCCCCCTTGATATACGCAAACAATAATGAGGGGCATTAACAGCCTAGAATCCTTCAGGACTTCAAAGAAACCACTAGCTTGGTCCACTAAATTTGATTCTGCTTCCATGGTTTCCAGTTCTTTTGCTAATTCATCGGCTTTAATACTTCCTCTTAGGCGCATTAATATTGATTGAGCCTCATCACGGTCCTTTTTAATAATGTATAACCACTTAGGACTTTCTGGATATAAAAAGAATGGCGCATAGCATATTATGACAAGGAAGACATAAAAACTTATTGATATATGCCAATGAGACTGGGTACCAAAAACTGATCGAAGACTAAATATTTGACCCACGACAACTCCTGCAGTTAAGCCCACGGCACAAAATACTCCCAGTGTACCACGTAATGCCAAGGGTGCTATTTCACTCAGATACATAGGCAGACATGCCGTAGTTATTCCCGATGCAAATCCAACAAGAAAACGTCCAGTAAGCAATATCTCTACCGAACTTAATATACGACAAAAGAAGAAACATAGAGCACCGCAAAAAAATAAGACTCCGCAGATAAATATACATCCCTTTCTAAAAAAAAAACAAAAAATCATCACATTACTTGAAATACATAATTTTAAAATAGTTTTTTTTTTTATTATATCTACCTTCCGAATTTGTTAGCCAAAGTAGCCCCAGTCAATGATCCAATTGCACCACCTATTAAAAAAATTGAAACTATTGCTGACCAAAGAAGTTCAATGGATTCCGTCGATAAATAGAGATCATATTTTTGTATTAACGTTGCATTGCACCAAGAACGCATGAACTGAAACCGAAAATAGGAATGATAATCGATGCCAGCTAACAAGTAATAAATGTTTGCCAATCTATGCCATTATACAAACCACAGCTGGACTGTTCATCACTCCAATGCAATATCCAGCAGGTACAGCTGATCCCAAAGTTGAAGCATAGCCAGCAAAAATCAACAACTTTGTCCACTACAAATATATACATATGTGCATAGTTCATAGTATGTACATATATCAAAAGATACATATGTACTCCATGATAATTTATTTCTAACAATATAGTACGGATATATTTTTCGTAAATGTAAATCCTTTTAAGGAAAAAAGAGTGAATTTGCAAGTAAAATTTTCCGTTTTATCGCAAAGCAATATATGTAATAGCTTACATAAATAATCAGAATAAAGACATCGACATACATATGTACATGTGTATCATTATTAAAAAATTAACGGATTTTTAAGAGCAAATTCTTGCAAAACCGACAGCATTAGTAGCTTGCAATCAACTATTCTTATTAAGACATTTACCTTGGCTGTTGCACTATCCTGTTCCTTCTTTATATCAATGCTATCATTTTGAAACAAAATATTCACTTCGTTTAGAACTTGTAATTCGTTTTGTTCACCCATTGTAACTTGATACGCGCTGTAATGTCAATTGACTGACCTGCAACTGAATTCTAAAATAATAATAATGATTGCACTCACCTAGAAGGCAAATCAACCAGCTAATTTAAAGGGATATATAAAATGTGTAATTTATTTAACTGATAACAAATAGCGACAGATGAAGCGCGGAGAGCAGACGTAAATATGCAAATACGTAAACTAAATTATGGGCCAAGAGCAATATCTTTCCCTGCGAGGGGATTTATTTATTTTAGATTATATGTATTTAAATAATTGATAAGACTACAACAAAAATTTACTAACAAAAAACGTAATAAAAATTTTAACTATATACTTTGCAGAATTGTCCTCACGGTCGTCCTACCATGCGCCACCTAATTAACACAGCAATGTTAATTAATAATGACGAGAACAATCAGGAAGCTGCCAACAAAAACCAACTCAGTAGTCCAAAATAGTAAGAAACAATAAATAATAATTTTTATTACTTTTACAAAATTGTATTTTATAAGCTACTGTAGCTTAACAATAAAACTTAATTTCGGTATCCACATTTGAAATATAAGATCTAAACCAAAGTCAGGCACACACATACATACATCTTTATATTATTTATGTGTTAGTGATAATATGAAAGAGAGTGTCGAATACTTATGAGAGATTGAGTTTTTTTCTTCCGTACATGTGTTTAAGTATTTTTGCTTATCTCTGATTTAAACACTAATTGTTCGGAAAATATTAAAACCACTGTGTGCTGTAGACAAAATAACTCCTGGCAATTGCGGATGCCAATGCAATTCTTTAATTTCTTTTTGGCCTTGATGTATGAAGAGAAGCTGCGGTGGCAGCTTTTGGAGGTCTTCATTATTTTGCGTATCGGTTTCATGAGCCTCTTGGTCCACGTCTTTTTCTACAGCCAAATCCCACAGAGCAATCTGATTGTCATCTCCTCCTGATGCCAGAACTGTGGCGTCTCTTGGATTCCATTCGACAGTTGTAATGTGGTCTGTGTGATGCTTAAAAGTAGCAATAGGTTTTTTACTTTCAAATTGCCTCAAGTCCCAAATGTGCAGGAAACCATCATCACCCCCACTTGCCACAAAGGGTTCTGTGCGATTCCATGATATTACATTAACATCGCTTTGATGAGAATTTTCACACGTTAACATGCAGGCCTTCTGTGGCGGTGCTCTGACATCCCAAATACGTATGGATTTGTCAACAGAACATGAAGCGAGAACACTAACTTCATTAGGACTCCATTGCAAGTCTTCCACTGACGCTGTGTGCCCAACCAAAGGACGTTGATCTACCTTCCATGTTCCGTCTTCATTCGGATACCAAATATGAATATCACGTCTTAAAAGCGAGAGAGATACAATTTATTAATATGCACAAGTATTAGTACATTAAATTAAATTACGTTTGTTAATGTTTTTTTTACAAGCGGCGAATAATTGAAGGTTAGCCGCGAATAACGTTTTAAGTGACAATATAATAATTTTTCAGGAGAGCCAAAAAACGTATTTTAAGCAAGATTGGTTTTTTCGTTAAAATTTTTTTTAGCTTATCGAAAATAATGATAACTAGCATTAACTTTCCTTTTTGTGTATCTGCTACATTTATCGATTTCGTTTGCATGATTTTATTAGTTACTTACAAAGTTTTCCACTGACTGGCTGGTTGTAATTGTATTTTGACGGCGATAAGATGCATAATTTTGGATGGTTTGATGTTTGAACAACGTTCATGGTAATCTGTGAAAAACTGGGTTTTTAAAAACTGTCTTTTACAACATTATTCGCGGCTGTGCTTCAATTATAAGATAGTAAACACTATGCTGATCGTTTCAGCAATAGTATAATCACATGAGCATCCACTTCAATAAATCATAAGTTTATATGCAGAACCAAGTACGCATGTAGCTTAAATAATCAGCGCTTCACTGATTTATAGACATACCTCATTCTATATTATAAATCATTATTTAATGAATTTTTATGACATATTTATTGAAAATATTTTATCATTAATTATTGACTATGTAGCTACTACCTGGTTTTGCATTTCAAATATGTATAATATATGATACAATAATATATGATATGGATATATGTATTAAGAAATGTACGTACCTACAATCACCCGTAGCCAAAATCCCATCCGAACAGGGGCTCCAATCGATGGCAAAACCTTCCTGTTGATGTCCACTAAACTTAAAAACTGGTTTAACTGCTTCACTAGCTATTTTTCTTTCATATTGTTTCAAAAGTTGGGTATCTTCTATGGCTTGAAGTTGCCGTGATAAATTCCAAATGTTTACATGGCCCAGTTCACTCCAAGATGCTGCATACACCTTGTTACCAACACGTTTAGAACGCACCCGATTAACGCAGCCTTGGTGTTTTACAAGTGCACAAGTCATTTGTGGCTTTTTCAACTCATCTTTGTCGCCAACATCATCTTCATGGTCGTCTAATTCTTCATCATCATCCTCCTCCTCGCTCTCCTTCGTTTTATGCAAATTGCTCATTTTCATAACAATCAGATTATTGACGTGGGTTCTAGAGGCCTGTGTGCCAGCGACCATGAAAGCTGTCAAGGGAAATTGTTCTCTACTTTCACCCAACTCGTCAGCAATAATATCAAAACTTAGACACGGTGCTCCAGTGGAGGCCTGGTGCAACATGACGTACGCCGATTCATCGCATACCAGCTCTTCGTCAGCTTCAAGTGGATTGCCAGGCAAATAAACTTCTTTTTTACCCTTGTCCTGTTCTTCACTATCGCTCTCGTTTGCCTCCATATCACTTGCGGCGTCCTCCGGAGCAACCACTTCCATATCTAAGTCTTCATTATCCATTTTCTCTGCGATTTGAAGAGATTTAAATGAATTAAAATTGCACGTGCAAGTCAAAATTTATTTTCAAACAAAAGCCAGAGTTGCCAGTCTTTTAATTTTCCTTGAGTTTAGTGACATTAGATTAGGTGTTCTTGAAACGTCAGTTGATTATTTCTTTGTTGTTTCGTAGAACTGCCAATAGTTGCTTCATGGTGATAAGTCCCGGTTCACACATGGCAATTTTAGTCGTGCAACTTTTTAGTTCAAGTTCGTGAGGAAAATATGTGACACACTACAGAAGTAAAGTGTGCATTTTTTATTTTAGTTCGCCATAATGCAGGTGATTCTTTGTACTACGAACTCTGTCCATAATATTTTTTCTGCACTCATTTCTTGTTTTGAACTCTTAAAAAATCACGACACCACTGAGCGTTTGCAACATACACTACACAAGTTCACTGTACAGTTTTCAAACTTGACCAAATATCAAAACCGTTTTGATATTTACTCAGTTCACTGCGTAAATAGCACAACCACCCCCATACACTACACAAACGCAATGTACAGTGCCATACTTGTGCAGTGAACTTGTGTAGTGTATGGCTGGCATTAGGGCTTACACGTACAAGTGTAATCTCAAAAGCTCAATACACTCGAATTTTAATTATAGATTTTTGCATTCCAGCTAACGATATGTTTCAACGCTTGGCGTTGCGTTTTACAAAAGTAAGCGCAATAAACTTTAAAATAAACAAAGTAATATTTCCATTTATAGCATATAAAGTGTTTCCTTTATTTGGCTGCTTTTATTATTTACATACAAAAATACTTGCTAATTTCAAATTAATTTGTAATTTAACTCTAGTTAATAAAATCTGATTATAAAGTACATACATACATATGCACATATGTACGTAAATTTTTTATTTAAACTTGCATCATTTTGAAAAGTTTTAGTAAATTATCTATATATCGTTACCTTAATGTAGAAAGACCATTATTTTTTTTTAATCGAGATTTCATTTTTGATACATTAGAATCTAATGAAATATGCAAAAATCAAGATTTCAAAAAAAATGAGTTAGTACTTTTCTATATTAAGGTAACGATATGTATATAATTTTATTTGATTAAAGATTCAGGGGTGTTATGTAATTCGATTCGAAAAAAATTTTCGAATTTGTTCGGATTACATAATCGGTCTCATTAATAGTGTTGTATTACGACTTAGACAACGACGATTTTGTACTATAACATTGTAATATTTTTGCTTTAATCTAGTATAAAATCGTCTTTGTCGAAATACGATACTCGTAATTAGGCCCAATAAGCCCCCAGATTTTCCAATTGTATTGAAAAATGTAATCCAGTAAACCGTATTAAAAAATGTAATTTAAACGTTTGTTAATGAAAAAAAACAGTGGATAATGAGATCTCGAATCTTCATTGAAACATATATATCGCTCATTTACTGGCACGTCATAAAATCGATTTTTTAGTTAGTACCGCAGATTTAATCATATTATCTATATTCACATTCAGGGCAATCATGAATAAAATACCGGGAGAAATTTTTCCCGCGGATCAATTTCAACAGCGAGAGTAATAGGTAAAAACAAAAAAATTATAATTGGAAAAGGAAGAGTTTCTCGCGGAATTTAATTCATAATTGCTCCCATTGTGTAAAAATTTCATACAAATATCTTGCATATTCAAGTCCTGAGAGAAAAATAAATGTTTCTTTTTGCATCAAGTGTAAAAAGGAAACTTCAAACTCGTTTTCCCTGTAAAACTAGTTTTTGGACGTTTAACGTTATTCAAGTAAATGAGCGATATGTACATATTTCATATTTTCGTATGATTATGCGTAATTTAAAATGAGACTGAAGAGAACTGTATAAAACTATTGTAGAAATAAGCATAAGTAAAAATATATTAAAAAATTAAAAAAATAACAAGTTTTAAGTGAGTTAAAAATTTCAAAACGATTTAGAAGATTTGATGCATTAGGTGGTAGTAATATTATTGTAGTTCAATTCCCCAACACATGTATATCATCATCCAGTTCTTTTTCACGTTGACGCACTGCAACGGCAGTTTCGACCAATAGATACAAACATTTGAATTTATCTTTTGGGACACCTAAAATAGAAGCAAACTTTTCACTCAAACAAAAATATCAAATCGATTGATCTTTACCTTTAACTAAATGTGCGCTAGGTGGCATAATTTGTACACTGGAAGTCATTGTATTGCTATTATTGCTACTGGGAAGTGTATTACTGTTATTGCTTTTAGCAGCCATCAAATGGCCCGAGCCAACGGTGTTTGAAGTAACAACTGTAGCTTCAGCTCCAACACATGCAGACTCGGCAACCCCTTCACAAGCTGATAAAACAATATTTGCGGATTGTTGCGAGACTGCAGAGATCCCCGTATTAGCTTAAAATAAAGTGACAACACATTTGTGCAATCATGTTTAGTTTTAGCCTAGTATTTCTTACCTGACGCTTGTGTAGTTAAAGTGCTTTCGTTTGATGGTTGTTGAGGCAGATGTGATAAATGTGGGTGCGGCGCTGATGTCCAATATGTATTATTTGTGGCAGTAGGACTAGTAGTCGTCACTTCTTCGGTACTGAAAACAGTCCCATAAATGTATAAATAGAACATTTTGATGTACATACATATGCATGTGTATACGAACAATGTTGCAACTGTTGTTGGTGTTTTTAACAAAATATAATCATAAGCAATTTCGAATGAAAACGATGTTTTGCAAAATATACATATATGTGTGTATGTATATGCAGACGTATATTGTATGTACATAATATGTATGTATACATGCATGTATTTCGTTTTAAATTAAAAATAAAGCCAAGAAAAAATGTTGAAATTAAAATTGCTTTTTTTGGGGGGAATGGAGTAATTCCAAATCCACCAACAAAAATTATTTTTAAATTGCAGTTGTAAGGGGAAGATTATTTAAAGATTAAGTTTAAAAATACTTACTTCATTACTGATTGCCATGCATCGGAACTTTCAAATTTGCCGCTCTCCTCCTCGCTCTGTGCTTCACAGGTATCGTACTCATTAACGCTATCATCTTCAGATCTAAAGGTTATGATTAGAAAAACAATGAATTAGTACAAAACTGTACACAAATTTATATTCAGCAGAAAATTATGATAAATTTAAATGAAGCACCTCACAGCTTCTTGAAATAGTTTTTTGCTAGACATATTATTGTCGTTTTGAATGTGAAATATTTGGTTTAGAGTATGAGAATAAAAATAGTTCGAGTTTCCGGGATATTGGAAGTTTGAGGGATTGATAGTATCTTTAGTACTGAAAGAATGCATTTTATTAATTGACCCGGAAAGATCTTTGCTTAAGTAGTTTTGGGGATACTCGTTTTTTATGGAAGGCTCTCCACTGACTTGACGTTGTTTAGCAGCTCGTATTTTAGCTAAAATTTTGTCTTGAATTTGAGGATGTAAATTTTGAAATCCTTGAGGATTGGATATAATTGCTTGTTGCCATCTTATATGATTTTATAATGTAAATATTAAATTTTGTTAATAAATTCAATTAAAGTTAATAAGACATAACGAACGGATTACCTGTATATAACGCTGTCATCATATTCTATATCAGGTTCGACTTTAACCATTTGCCCACCAGGAGTTTGTACAAAATGCCCCAAAGCAGTCAAAACATTAGCCACGCCGTCGTGTACCTCTTCTCCTTCAACTTCTTCAGTTGCTCCTACAATCTATCAAAATGATTTTAGGAATTATCTTTGAAAATCTGTCGCAGAGATTGGTTAGAATTCAAATTAATCAGGAAAAATTAGTATAAATACATTATTGGATTCTTTTCATCCAAATAATGCTTTCATTGCTATCCAAGTTTCTTAGATTTATTAAAGCTTTAAATAAATAATCAGATATAACTTTGAACTACATAAAACTCGATTTTGTTTTACAAACCAAAAATACACAAAATGCGAAGCTCCTAAAGTGTGAATTAAACCTTACTCGTAATGTGAAAGTTTGCAGAGTTTGTTAAAATAGTAAAATGAAGCTCAACTGTTAACCAACCAACCTCTCTCACTATTTCATTTATTACTCACCACTTCAGAAGCTGGACTGCCAGTTATAGGATTAGGCGCGTTACCGGAGTTGTTTAAACTGCCGGTTGAATTCACGGAGGAGTTTAATTTCTTCCCTCTTCGCGATATGGTAAAGTGCAATGGGTCCTGACCTTCACGTCTTATCATTTCCGGGAGAATACGTCGACGAGCATTTATAAACCAATTGCATACCTGCACCAAAATATTAATTAGTTTTGTTTTCAAACAAACTCGTTAAGTATTGAGCATATAACCTGAAGCACCGTTAAATTTGCCTCCTGTGATAACGTGAACTTTTCTGCATCACTGGGATAAGCGTTATAGCGATGTTCGTAAAGCCATCGTTTGAGTATTTTAACGGAATGTTTTGGTAAGTTGCCTCTTCTTTTCCTCGGTATTCCACCATCCTGAGAATCATTAGCCATGTCTTTGAAATCTTTAACATCATGAATGTCACTCATTTCATGATCGGTCATATCTTCTTCCACAATAGTTTCATGATGATCGTCTTCCTCCACAACACCCAAAACTGTAACTCCGCCGTCATGTTCAATATCCTCATGACCATCTTCGTCGACACTTGAGGTGGACTGAAATCGATCCCGTGCTAAATTTAAATTTACAATATATTATGTGAATACTTCTTTTCCAAATTAAAATTTTTATGGAGTTAATTTCCGACGAAATTTCCAAAAAGAAATCACATTTCCAAAAGCCATATAAACAGCAATTTGTACCCAAAAGAAAGATATGTATGGTTAAGAATGTACACACACACACACACATGCACAATGGTTTTTATATACATACATACATACATATGTCAATTTATGTAATTTGACGTATAGTTGGTTGGGAAAAAAGAGAAATATGGCAGATAAATGACGGACGTTGCCGTCCGTCACTGCGACAGCTTGGAGAAAAGTCATTTTGTCATTTAGACAAAATAAACATAAAAATAATAATAACAAACACTACTTACCTTCGTGCGCTATGATTTGTGCTTGAATTTGAGCTTCCTGTGCCATATCCTGAATATCTTGACGTATTTGTCGATCCAAGGCAGAGTTAACCTCCTCCTGATGATGTAAAGTATCAGGTGATAGCATTTCTTCTATAATTTATTGATTTTACTTCAGTTTCACGTATAATAAATATTCCAAATAGCACTGAAACACAAGCTCGATTCTTTATATTCACCAAATGGCAAGTTGCAATAGAAATTACACGCAAAACTTTTTTTCTGTCTTCCCGCAATTACAGTTTTAATGGATTTTATTTTTCAAGGTGTGTATAACTTTTCCTTTTCGCGCTGATAGAAAACGAAATATTTTTTGTCCCCTTTTTAATTATTTTATAATTTTTTGTCCGTCTTTTTACGACGCCTACTTTCAACGCGCTTGCTGTGATTTGCTTTGCGCTGTATCGATTGCCAGCATTCTTTTCTCAGAGCTTTTTTATTTTTACTTTACCTCCTGGCCTACTTTATTAATTTGTATTTTGTCGATAGGAGTTATTGTTTATTTTATGTTAATAATTTGGCCAAGTAGTTTGCGCCAATAATTTGACAGACGTATTGTCAATTTTTGTTAAGTTTGATTAATAAACTTCAAATTTTTTTATTTTGACTTTCTAGCAAACTTCAAAGTTGTCGTCAAATGAAAAAAGATTCCAGTTGTATTTGACGATGACAGTTGCTGTCACACGCATACGAAAGATCTGTCGCTCGTTTTGTACCAGTTGAAAAAAGAAAATGGCGTGCGTATGCTTCTTGATTAAAAAAGTCGTACCCCTTTTAGACACGCAAAGTTTACTTTTACCTCTTTTAGAAACGGAAAGTTTACTTTGCAAAGTCTTAATTCAGCTGTGTGAAAGACAAAGGGAGGTCTACTATCTCTTTGTCTTTCCCCCAGCTGAATTAAGATATTAAAAAGTAAACTTTTATGGGAACTTCAGCTTAAAAAAGTCTCTCAAAAGGTCACAGTCGGTTGAAAGGTAAACTCCTCTTCAAGGGGAATTGACATTGTGAATTCGCCTTGCTCCTCTTATTTACTTATTCACTCTCTAGTTGTATTCTTATTATTCTTGTTGTAAATCGCAACATTTTTACAACAACATAAAAATATCTAATACCTCTTTTACACACGGAAAGTTTTCTTTGCAAAGTCTTAATTCAGCTGGGAGAAAGACAGAAAGAGGTAGTATTCCTCCCTCTATATTTCACACAACTGAATTAAGACTTTGCAAAGTAAAATTTGCGTGTCTAAAAGGGGTATAAACTATTTTATTTTTTCGCCGTCCCAGGCTCATACACAAGGCGATTTGATACCAGGTGGTATTATCAAGGCGAATTCATAACAGCAATAACCATATGTACTTTGTTGGTGTAAATTACCATCTTACTTTACAAAACAGGTTGTATCGTCAGAAACAAATGTCAAACACCATTCAAAACTAAATATTTGTTAGGTGTTTGAGGATTACCCATGTAAATGCATGTTTTTAGGCTTATACCTACACAATATAACGTTCAAATCTTGACCATTGCACCGAAAAAATGGGGTACGGTGAGACGTAAAAGTAAACGCCAAGTTCTTCATTAATTTTTAAAATTAATATAAATTGATGATATATTATAATAAAGAGTTTAACTAAGCACGAGTCGTGTTTTATCACTCATTATCGAGTTTTATTATTTCTAAAATTGAATTTCTTTCATCTGTCTGATTATTTATTTTATAGCGCATTTTTGTAAATTTTTAAAGATTTACCACCGTATCATCACGCTGAAGCAGTTGCCAGACAAGACCATCATCATCAAGAGTAATTAAAAATTACATGCTACCAATATTAGAAACTTTATGTTTTCGAAACATTTATTATTGTTTGTATCATCATTTCACTTGAAACACTAAAATTTATATTGATTTCATATTTAGGCGCATTATCTTTTACTATTTGCAAATAGGTGCATTTATTTTAACATGAAATAATAAATAATTTTTAACATAAACTAAGATGTAAATCGAAAATCATTTTGAAAGGAATTTAAGCGCAGCCAATTTTTCCCTTCTTTTTTTTCTTCAACTTTACTAATTTATTTAGTAAACAACCATATATACGAACCCTAAAAAACTAAAACTAACATTAATATATTTGCAATAATTTTCCATTGACCAATTGACTGGTAGTGATGACCGACACATTTATCAATTATAGTTGCTCGTCCCTAACATGTATGTTAGAGTGAAAAATCTAAAGTACATATACCAAAACTTTTACATCGCATTTTATTGGAAAATATACATGTGATCGGTCTGCGATATTAACATTTTTACAAGTGTTATGAAAGTTAAGTAACAACAATACGCATAAAAAAATTTTAAAATTTAAGGTTTTTTGGAGCTGGAAGAAGAAAAAAACGTGAAGAAGACTAGATTGGTACCATCAAGGCGAATTCAGTATCAGGTGACCTTATCAGCCCAGCTGATTATCAGCTGTTGCTACCAAATTGAGCATTTTGAACCAAAATGTCAAAATTTGCTTAGAAATCCTCTGACAGATTGGTTTTGTAGCATAGCAAACTACGTGTTGTTTTTTGTGTTGTAAAATTGTTGTAGCGATAAGGTCACCTGATACTGAATTCGCCTTGGGTACCATCTAATCCAAGAAACTAACCAAGGCGAATTCAGTATCAGGTGACCTTATCAGCCCAGCTGATTATCAGCTGTTGCTACCAAATTTAGCATTTTGAACCAAAACGTCAAAATTTACTTAGAAATCTTCTGACAGATTGATTTTGTAGCATAGCAAACTACGTGTTGTTTTTTGTGTTGTAAAATTGTTGTAGCGATAAGGTCACCTGATACTGAATTCGCCTTGAAACTAACAAACTTCAAAGTTGTCGTCAAATGAAAAATTAATCCACTTGTATTTTGATGACAGCTGCTGTCACAAGAAAGATCTTTCGCTTGCTTTGTACCAGTTGAAAAGAAAATGGCTACGTATGCTTCTTATTCCATTAAATCCACAAGTGATGCCATACTTACAAATAAATTACATTTATATTAATTTAAATATAAAGCAAGACTATCGCAAGACATGCTTTGTGCCATTTCACACTATACCATTTTAGCCTGCCTTGTTTTGACAACTTTCTTTTAAGCCCCCTACAAACAGTCACGCACATTTACATTAAGCCTTTTTTCTTCATGCCTTTTTGGCATTTATATACACGTGTGTACCAGAACTACTTGTTGTAATGGTAATATTTACGACAATGAGACATCTGGATGTCAAGTCTGAAACACATAATTATCGGTATTGTGTTGTTATCGAAAATGATCGAAATATGAAATTCGCATACATATGAATTTTTACATCATTGTGGCATAAAACTATTTGGTTTTCTTCAAGACAACCATAAACTGATACCTAAGAAAGAGTTGAGCTCTAGTTTTTATTTGAAGTGCATAATTACATATTTGTTTAACAAAGAACCTGTTATTGTAGTTTTAACGATATGGTAGCATTAGCAGACGAAATAATTTCACAAAAGAACCCAGCCGACTTGTTCAACAGGTTCTCAGAGTTGCCAATAACAAACAAGTGCTAGATAAAACGTTACAGTTACAACACCCACAATATCCACTACGCAAAATATATGAAAACTGCCATTAAATATGAAGATATTAATATACAACTAAATGAGTGCCCCGACAACGAACAGATGCAATTAGCGCAGTTGGAATTCGACCGCGGGTATTTAGTAATAAATATGATATGTTCACAATCGACGTAAAGTGGCAAAGTGCTTTCAGGCCCAGTAGATTCCAATGGGGCTTCCTAGCCTGGCAACTCTAAACCAATAAAAATACCAATACACTGAACTTCTGAAGTGTAGTGAGTTAAAAGAAGAAATCCAAATATAAACTTGTTGTGAGAATTTATTTGTTCGTTCGTTAGATGGTCGATATATTTTTATATTTTAATATTGTATATAAGAAAACAAAAATAGCATTGCGATTATAATTTCATGTTAAAAAGTGATTGAAAGTATCGGTGAAAGAATTTTACAATTGAAAATGATGTTCCAGCCATCATTTTGACGTAATTAACACGAAGAGTATACACAATTTTTTTCTTTTACGATACTTCGACCTGTTTTTTTTTCTTGTATAAATACACACAAGAATGTCGTTGAGTAAGTCCAGCGCGAGTGACGACGCGAATAAATGCAGCGTTAAAACGGAAGACTCGGCGTCGACTGCGTCGAAATCGTCAAATAACTTGGTTGTTCGTAATTATCAAAATTCGGACGAAAACTTACAAATTTTATTTGATAGTGTTTTAAATCCGAGTGAATCGAAGCGTCCATTACAAGTGCCGTTGCGTATGCGGAAATTGCCAAATTCATTCTTTACGCCACCAGCTGCCAGTCCCAAATCACCGACAGTATCACATTCACGAGCCAATAGTGTGGATTCAGCGTATGATTGCGGTTCACAACCCAACATAAATCAAACATCTGTAGCAACATCTCTCTCAGACTTACAGACCGCTGCCGCAGCTGCAGTAGCGCAGGCATCAGTACAACAGCCCGCAACGACGATCAGTCCTCAACAACCGCCACCACCACCATCCACCGCACAAGCAGATCAGCCACGTTTACAAATCTGTCACTCTCGTGCCCATAGTAGTCCTGCATCCTTGCAACAAACTTATAATATACATGGTGGCAATATTGGTGATGAATCGACAGCTTCTTTCCTGCAGCAGCAAAATGCTGGCGAATCTACGAACAGCGGAAGCGGTGGTGGTAATTCTGGTCCAGGTTTTCCCGGCACACTATTGAGTTACAATGCCGCTGCAGCCGCTGCTGCCGCCGCCGCCGCAGCTGGGATAAATAGCAATAACATATTGTCTATAGGTGGTACGGGGGGCTCTCCATATCATATGAAACAACGTTCATACGACGTTATTAGTCCAATTCAATTGCAAAACGAATTAGGTCCACTTCCCCCCGGATGGGAGCAAGCGAAGACTAATGATGGCCAGATATATTATTTAAAGTAAGTGCTTTACTATCATATGTACATACATATATGTACATATGTATATGTATTTAATGAACCATAACACACAAGTCCCACTAGTCTTATTGCTAAAAATTTAAATGTTTAATTCGTTTTTACACATGCTGCGGAAATTCGTTCTTGTAAAATTCAAGAATATATATTTTGATGTAGTTAAAATAAAAGGTAAATAAATGTCGAAAATTTTACTTTGTAGATTGCAATTTTCATCTAATATTTTTCATGACGGTCTTATTCGATTTTGTGATATGTGCACATCAGGGATGGAAAAATTGTTCCAATTAAGTATTGTTGGTACTGTTCATATTCGAAGAGTACAATGTTATACGTACCAATTTCATTTACATAATGAGGGCAATTATGAATAAAATTCCGTGAGAAATTTTTCCCGGAGAACAATTCCAACTATTGACAAATGATAGGGAAAACAAACAATTCTAATTGGAAAAGGGAGCCCTGAATATGTATAAATAAATGAGATTCAAAAATTGGCACAAAAAATTACTATGCGATAGTAATTATAATAAAATAATAGATAGTAGCAAAATGTACCTAACAAGAACTTTAAATAACTTATGTGATATTTAATCTCGATTGAGGATTAAATAGTAGCAGGTGTATTCAAACCCCAATCCAATATGCAAATATTCAATTTCAGTTGAGATTAATAAATTCATAGGGGAAACAACGATTTCAAAAGCTGTTGCAGGCCATGTGAAGACTTTATTAAGAGTTCTTTGGTACTGGTTAAGTGTGGTCAAGAAATAATTGAACGCATTATATTATTATATCCGCATTTTTCCATTCCATTCCATTCTTAAAATTTTTTTTTCTTTGAAATAGGTATATTCGCAAAATAATTAATTAAAATTTAAAATTATATACATATATGTACATAAAAGCAGAACATCGCTCATTTTCTTCAATAGTGTCATATAGTATAAAATTCTTTTTTGAGCACTTTGGTACGGATGACACTATTGAAATAAATTAGCGATATGCTTATACATATGTATTACATATTTTGAAACGATAACGTTTTTGCTGAACTGTCAATCAAGAACTAGGAAATTGTAAATACGAGTATATGCAGGACTGTTTTAGAACAATTAAAATGAAACAGTAACAGTATCCCTGGTGCACATACATACATTTCACAAGCGGAATGAAAATATATATGAAAATGATATATTAATATGACGTATGTATTAAATTAACATAAATATTTGTTTTTTTATATTTAGTTATTATTAATCCATATTGTACTAATACATAAGCCATTAGGTTTAGTTATACCTGTTCCACGCACGTCAAGTGTTCTTCCTCAGGTTTTGATTTCATACTGAGAGAGAACATTTGATGTGTTGGAGAATGTGTACATAAAATACAACTGACGCAACGCTTTAGTTGAGGTTTTATTCATAGTTTGATACATGTAGTATATTTTAGAGTAAAAATTTATTCCACCTTTAGTTTTAATTTTTTTTACTTCAATATAAGAAGCCGAAATATTTCAGATTTAATTTTTGTCTTGTAAAAAGTCGTACAGCATTTCAAATATAGAAATGAAAATAAATTCGTTATAGGGGGATTATTCAGCATACGAAATGGAATTTTTGTCACAGTAAAATGATCTTTGCAGCAAAAATTACGCCGAATTGAAAAACTTGCTCGATTTTTTTTAAGTCGGTTAAAAAAGTAATTGGATTTTTTAAATCTTTAGAGCTTTGAGTGCGAAAGAATACAACAAATAAAGGAAATAAATGACCGGATAGAATATGCTAAAATATGTATAGAACATTTGGTTCGAGTATTAGCGTAATTGGTTTACGTCAATTTTTTACTTGATTAATTTGGCGGTTACACATCTCTTAATTTGGATTTCAAGCTGCAACACACTCAGACGTCTTTAGTAATTTTGCAGCCACACGTTCAATAAATCGCTGGACGCAATTTGATACGTCAATTCCATTTTCAAGATGCCGTCATCAAGAAAATAACTGAAAATTCTCTTCACTGAAAGTACTCAAATACCCAGCAAAAAAAAGTAACGAAAAATAAGTAAAAATGTACCACATCTAATGAATCAAATCACTTAAAATTTAGGTAAAAAGACAATGAATTTTACATTGACGTGTCATTTGAAGGAAGTGGTTTCCTTTTACATTTTTTAACTCAATAAAAATCATAGTTTTTGTGATATAAAAATTTGGGTGTAAAAATAATTCACTTCACAAAAGCACTTAAAGAAGTGCTTTTTAAAAGTCAGTAGCTTAATATTGGTTTAAAAATTATATATAAAATCTGTCCGAAATAATTCATGACACCTTTTCAAAACGAACGGTTGGAAATCGTTTTGAAAACGATGGATTTGTAAATATTAAAATTTTGTTAATTAATTATCTCAATACAACGCTATTGTAATGAGGTGTCCCTATTTTTTTCGGCCAATTAGATTTTAATGTTACTGAATACATGGCTATAGTACTGATTTATTTTTTTATATTAATATACATACTGTGTTCAATATACATACATATGTACATTTCCCAGCAAAAAATTAACACAAATTATTAGTTACAGCATTGATGAACTCAGCTCAAAGTAGTTATATTTCTGGTGAAATATCAATGAATTTATCATATGATTGTCATAGGACGAACGAAAGTGATCCAAATTACTAAATGGTACACGCTGAAAAGGTTGCCTAGAACAATTTTTGATGTAAATAACAGCCTTAAAATAGTAATGAATGAAAGTGGTAAACCCTTGGAAGTAGTTCCAACTTTTTTTTTGCTGGGATGTAGTATGTATACTTGTATATATGTATGTATGTAAAATAGTAACATGGATGATTCACATCGCCCAGCTTACTTATTATTTATTTATTTGGGTAAATATTTCCTATATTTTGTGAATATGCTTATGTTAAGAATCAGCATCATCAAAGCTTGTTCTTTTAACAATAAGTCGCAAAAAGATATTCAATTAAAAATTAAAGAGTTTGGGTTTGTTCGTAAATGCATCACTGCCCTGCATCATATGCGCAAAATTTTACTTAAAATGCAATACAAGTTCGCTGACAATATGTTTTAGTAGTAATCATGTTTGTACACCATATTTGACATTTATTTGTGCGTTATCTACTTCAGTGACCAATTTAGAACATTTAAATTTCCATTTGCAGCGCAATGATTCATTTACGAACATTTACTCGTATCTTGCTGCGTTTCTTGTTTTATCATTTAATTTTTTTTTATGTAGTTGAAAATTTGCATTATTAAGCTTACAATTCCAGTAGAACTTTTTATTCGTTTTTTGTTTATACGTATCCTACTTAACGGTATATTTCTTAACATGTACATACTCTAATATTTGCTTAATACACTTTTTAGTCATACTACAAAAACCACGCAATGGGAAGATCCTAGAATACAATTCAAACAACAGCAAGCACTTAATGTAGCCGGTAATTTCTTTACATGGCATCTTTACTTTCAAATTCTTATTTACGTATTTGAATTTATAAATAGCAAATGCAAGATTAAATAAAGCAGCAGCTGCTGCAGGAGTTTTAAATGGTGACTTGGGTCCATTGCCAGAGGGATGGGAACAGGCCTTAACAGAAACCGGTGAAGTTTACTTCATAAATCATATTGATCGTACAACATCATGGAATGATCCACGAATTCGTAAGCATATTATAAGAACAGGATCTGTTACTTCAACAAAAGCAACGCTGGAATAATACTTGAAATTTAAATTTTTTTTTTTTATTGCAGCACTTTTATTTCAGAAAGAAATAAAAGCAAAAACAGAAATGAATTGGGTAAATGCAACTGAAATCGACAAAGATACAGATATATTCAAACAAAAAGCAGGGCAGGTTCGTATTGTTTATTAAATATTTGCAGGATATGTATGTATGCATCCATATATAAAATATATGAACTATTTAATGTCCTATAGAAAACTTTAAACAAACACAACGTAAGCTTGCATATGGATCCATTTCTTTCTGGTGATAACCACGCTCGACAAGAATCGAGCGATAGTGGTTTAAGTTTATCATCAAATTCGTTTGCAGTCAACCCAGATTTTATAACTCACATGGATACCAGCATGGATTGTATAAGTGGTAGGATTAACATGGAATCAGTGGATATTTGTTTGATTTTTTTTTTTTTAGAAAATGGCAGCATTATAGATAATTTGGACACAACTTTACAGTTAAATGATAACATTTGCATGTTAAATGATGTGCTCAATTCGCCTTCGAATAAGCCAGATAATTTGGAATGGTATAAGCTAAATTAATTTATTTATGTTATATCATCAAAGATATAAAATTAAAATAAGCAAAGCGCGCATATAACTATTATATCAATATTTTTTATGTTTATTAAAGAAAAGCTAAAAAGTATAAGTATTTCCATTTATCGTAGACTTAATGTTTATTTTTTGCAAGCAAAAAATTACCGGATTCAATCATGTTTTCAACTTTTTTCTTTTAAAAATAATGCTTACAAAAATAATTTAAATTAAAGGACAGCTTAAATAAATAAAATCATATTTGCTATAAATGTTGACATGTACACACATATCGCTCATTTACTCACAGAACGTCATAATTAAAAAAAAAAATCAGTTTGCCAGAAATCGCGTTTGATGTTTTCAATTAACACAACTTAATGGAAAAAGAAAATTTTATTTAGCTTTCAAGATTTGATTATACAAGATGTGTGCATGAAATTTTTGAGTTATGATGTTCTTTGAGTAAATGAGCGATATGTACCGTTAAATTTAGAACAACTTGTTCACTTGTCCGCATACCTTAGGAACCCAAAGTTAATAACATGTGTTGTATATGAAAATGGTTTGATTCTATATTGAAGAATAAAATTGCAACGCTTTTTATTACCTGTGTTATTTGGTAAGTAGTAATACACTACACTATCAAATACACTATACTTTTCTCTTTTCCACGAATTCTAAAAAACCTGATTGAAGCTTTTTTAACCTCTCACTTTCTTCACTTCTGTGTATTCTGTGCTTATATGCAAAGTGTATTTAAACAGGTGGCAGCATTACTTCAGCTGATAATTTTTTGCTCTATGTGCTTTGTAGCTAACGAATGTCAAAAACTTCGTTTGGTTTTGGTACAATTATTTTTGTGCTTTTGACATTCTTCGGTTCTTTACACAGCTATGGTTGCCGTATTTTTGTATAATAAATCCTTACGCAGTCACCTGTATAATTACTCCATGCATATAAGCATGGTGTAATTATACAGGTGACTGCATGCATATAAGCATGGTGTAATTATACAGGTGACTGCGTAAGGATTTATTATACAAAAATACGGCAACCATAGCTGTGTAAAGAACCGAAGAATGTCAAAAGCACAAAAATAATTGTACCAAAACCAAAACAAAACGAAGTTTTTGACATTCGTTAGCTACAAAGCACATAGAGCAAAAAATTATCAGCTGAAGTAACGCTGCCACCTGTTTAAATACACCTTGCCTATATGTTTAATACCCTTTCTCTGTCATGTAAACATTAACAAGATGTGTCAAATTCCATATAGGAAAAGCAGCAAGGCACATCAATCAGGTACCCTAATTTCTACAACAAATATTACAACAGCAATAACCACATGTACTTTGTTGCTATAAATTACCATCTTACTTTTCAAAACAGGGTAGCATGTTTATTATAGGAATTGTCAAACATCATACAAAACTGAATATTCGTTAGGTGTTTATGGATACTCAAATAAAACCATGTTTTTAGGCATATACCTATACAATCCAGATTTGACATATAGCTTGGTATAATGACATTAGACAAATGGTGTAGTGCTGCCACCTAATAAATGCGCCTTGAAAAGCAACTAACAAATTCTGCCTTATCGTGGTTGGCGTATTTCAAATACGACTACGACTGTTTGGTAATAGATTATATAAAAACTGTTGAAGTCTTCTTTAATCTATTACCAAACAGTCGTATTTGAAATACGCCAACCACGATAAGGCAGATTATTTATCGATAAAAACTGACGTATAGACGTAGGATCATTATTCATTATGAGTTAAGATACACTCGAGTGTTAAGTGTTTTCCGGGCTTGCACATAGTAGTACATCACTGACTAATTTGGCCAAGGCGAATTGATATCTATGTGAATTCGCCTTGAATTGGACATTTCACAATCCATTGACAGTTTTATGCTGTCACCGGCTGATTTTTATATTACCATACCAAAAGGTTAAATTTAATTAAAGTTCTATTCAAAAGTATAAATAAAAAGTGTATACAAAATACTTTAAAATGGATATGATTCTAGCAAATGTTAATCATATCTACTTTAAAGTAGAAAAAGATTTAACGGAACAAGTGGGTGCAATACCATTACCTTTTTTTGGAATGGATAGTAAGTTTTTATAATAGCAATGAGACAGAAAAAATACGCACCTATTTATTTTTCAGAGTCGGTTGCAGCAGTTTGTCAATTTTTGAACTCAAGGGATGGAGTAGAGTGCAGTAAAGGCGTTATGTGCCCATTTCGTCACATACGTGGAGATCGAACTATAGTCTGCAAACATTGGCTACGAGGACTTTGCAAAAAAGGAGATCAATGTGAATTTTTACATGAATTCGATATGAAAAAGATGCCGGAATGTTATTTTTACTCGCGTTTTAATGCTTGTCATAACAAGGAATGTCCTTTTCTACATATTGATCCTGAAAGTAAAATAAAAGACTGTCCGTGGTATGATAGAGGATTTTGCCGCCACGGGCCTCATTGTCGACACCGTCATGTGAGAAGGGTGTTATGTATGAATTATTTAGCTGGCTTTTGCCCAACTGGGTGGAATTGCAAGCATATGCATCCTCGCTTCGAACTTCCTCCAAGTGCCGATCTTAGCAAGGAACCTTTCCCAAAAAAAATACCTACATGTCATTTTTGTGGTGAATTCGGACATAAAGCTTCCGGATGTAAAAAAAATCCTGAAAGTAATGCAGAGCAAATACCAACGAAACCTGCGTCTAATGCTCGATACCAAAATTACTGTGGTCCGAACAACTCAGGCCAGCCAAACAATCAACATAAAGATACCCAGGAAAATATAAGCATTGATATTGGAAATGATGAAAGCTCCGATACTACCTTGCACACAAATGCTTCAAACAGCAATGGACCGCCGCCATATACTAAAGTGTCCAAGTCATTAGATGAAATAACTTGTTATAAATGTGGTAACAAGGGTCATTATGCTAACAAATGTCCCAAAGGACATTTAGCCTTTCTTTCGAATCATCGTAGTCATAAATGATAAATTTGTCCATTTATATTTTAGTATAAGTTTGTGCATCCTCAATTTTCATATTCAAATATCGAAACAAAGACATATACTATGAAATGATCATATATAATTGAAAACCATAGCCAATGGGTTGATGTATATGGAAAAAAATTCCTTCCTCTTTCAGCACCATAGTATTTCTTTCGCAGCGTTTAACTATTTGAAAATGAAATAATTTATTAAGGGATACCAATAAAAAAAATGCTTACCTTTCAACATTTTTTTTGTAGCAGCAAGTCAACTTATCTTGAATACTAATTCCCTTTTATAACATGAGCATAAGAAACATTGAGTAAAAATTTGTTCAGGTGTTGAGCTAAAGTAAGACTTTAATGAATGAAACCCGAAGTAACTATGTATGTACATGTATTTGCATGTTAGCCATAAGTGAAGTATTAATTGCCGAGGACTTTGTAGCCACTTGAGTAAATTAATGCTTTATTACAGGGCAAACCCGTGTCATCAGTCTTACGTTTGTTATAAAGTTCACCAAAGTTTTGCTTTAATTTGGATCCAGACCAACGGTGTTTGCAGCTTACGATTTTTTAAGTTAAATCTGTGCTGCTCAGTCACTTTTCACAATTTATTATAATTAATCTTCTTTTTTATAGCCATTTCTCCAAAGTGTTTATTAAATAACCAACACAAGTTTACAAATTAAAAGTATTTTAGTAACAGAATTTGTAGATAAATTTGTTCTAACCTAGGTGGTAGCCAGGGTGACCGATGACATTTTTTAAAAAGTCGCACCAAATAGGGGATTTATAAAAAAAGGGCAAAATTTAAAAAAATGAGAAAACTACACTAAAAAAGTGGAAAACTGGAATCGATATATCGAAAAAGTGGCAATTTGCCACTCTAGTGGGTCAAACGGTCACGCTGGTGGTAGCTCTATTACATCTGATAATTTTCCTTTTTATTTGTTAAATGTCAAAAACTTGAAGACATTGTGCCACGATGTCAATACCACAGATACAAGCATGGTGTAATTATACAGGTGACTGCGTAAGGATTTATTATACAAAAATACGGCAACCATAGCTGTGTAAAGAACCGAAGAATGTCAAAAGCACAAAAATAATTGTACTAAAACCAGGGACCGTAACGGTTATAATTTTTATTTTAAAAATCACTTTTTAATCATTATTTCTTGATTTTTATTTATCCCTCACAAAATAACTCTTATTTTGTGACTTATTTATTCCTCAGAAAATAACAGTTATTTCTTGATTTTTATTTATTCCTCACAAAATAACAGTTACTGTTTGATTTTTATTTTTTTGCTTAACTTTTAAAATGTAGAAAGCGTAATTTTTGCGTAAAAATGAATATTAACCGATTTAAAATTGAATTTATCGCCAGACTCTTATATGTTAAATTAAATTTACTTTTTTATTATTTATTCATTTTAAAAATTTAAATTTTTTTGAGCAAAAAAATAAAAATGAAAAAGTAACTGTTATTTTGTGAGGAATAAATAAAAATCAAGAAATAATTGTTATTTTGTGAGGAATAAATAAAAATAAAAATAATTGCATATATAGGTAGTCCATGTAACATGGAGTATCTTGGTATATTCCTTGTGCACGTAGCACTTCTCTATTATTGTGATTTTTTCACTTTAAATTTGGAAAATAATCGTTATTTGCGATCCCTGACTAAAACCAAAACAAAATCGAAGTTTTTGACATTCTTGCCCTGTCACCAGTGTGGCCACAACTGAAAAAATTTTCAATGCTAAATGGGGCTTAAAATAATGCTAAAAATGCTAAAAAACTATTTGAAAATGCTAAAATATAATGCTAAAATTTTGGAACGTTTTTTTAATAATTATATCTCTATAACGAAGAAATATTTTATTTAATTTTAATTAAACAAAGTTGATTCAAAAGTTAAAACAACAATTCAGGAACATACAAAATACGAGTACAGTTGCTGAATTCATAAGACCTCTTGTATATTTGTACGATCGTATTAAATATAAAAGTGTAAAATTTGTTGCTGGTAATTTTCATATAAAAATTAAATACATAAAATAATTTTACACTTATATTTTATATGTATGTTTTAATGTATTAGCATGCCTGCTATCAACATAATGTGAAAGACATTTCAAAAATACTATTTGCATTAAAAAATTGATTACTTTACTTTTCCATTTTTTATTGTACGTCCAGGAGCCGGATTCCGCAACGATGAATTTTGAAATGTTCGACCCCGAAAAACATAATTTAGAATACTTATTTTCTTCTTATTATTAGGTGTTTGACGTTTAAAATATATTAAAGCGGCTATTAGACGCTCATACTCGGTATATGAGCATGACAGACTTTCGTACATTTCAATAAACACCTCTACAAATGCGCGATCTAACCAAGTCTTCTTTATCCTTTCCGTACTCTACGTTTCCATATGACATGACATTTCGTTGTAACTTGAAGTTATAACTGAGTTGTTAAAACAAATGCACTATCAATAATGTTATCACTTGAAAAAAACATTAATTTGAGCAGTCTACACTTAACATTAACTTAAAGTTTATGTTAAAGTGAGCCATTTTATGTCAGGTGGAGACCGCAAGTTATGAAAACACAAATGAAATTTGCACTGAGTTTGACAGAAGATCTATTAAAGGAGTATGATGACAAACACAAAAATTAAACATTTTTTTAACCTGAAAAACACGAATTTTGCATTAACACAATATTCTCAAATACTAAATACGACAGCCTAATACGCGCTTATGACGTCTTATGCTATTTACATGGTTTCCATCATCATACATTTGAATAAAAACGACAAAATACAATGAAATACATTTATTTACAGAGGTTTTTACCTGTATAAATGGAAAAGAATATATGAAATTTATAAAATTAAAAATGCTAAATAATGCTAAAAAATTAATACAAAAATGCTAAAAAAAATGCTAAATGCAAAATATAAAATTCACTGCTAAATCAAAATACATAATGCTAAATTTAGCAGTGAAAATGCTAAAAGGGTCACACTGCCTGTCACAAACGAGACTAATTTTTATGCCGCACAATTTTTGTTTTTTTAAGAACACACGAGACCAAGGCCTATTTATCAGGTCAATGCAATCGTCCTGATGATATTCTGTGTTTTCGTGTTTAAGCTGTCAAAAGTTGTTTGCACCATATACTTTAGTTCATGTTTGTGTGTGTTTCTGACAACTTAAACATAAAGTTGTTTTTTGTATTGCTGTGTTTTTGTAGAGTTGCATTGACCTGATAAATAGGCCTTGCACGAGACTAACTTCATCCGACATAAAAATGTATACGCATACATAGCTTTATGTGTGTTAGTGTTTTTTGTATGCATTTGATATTTGCTGTTTTTTTAAGTTATGTGTGTATTGGTTTTTTGCTGGTGATGCGGGGTTGTAGCTGGTTGAAAAATTATGCCAAACACGAAACCCCTCTCTTTGCCTCTCTCACCTACAAACTGGCATGTTATGCCAGCACAATTGTTCTCGTGTGTGAAAGGCCCTTCAGCTACAAAGCACATAGAGCAAAAAATTATCAGCTGAAGTAGCGCTCCAACCTAGGCGTCGGTTAACGGTATCACCGCGATATCCCGTTGGTTTCCATTAACCACATGCAAAAACAAAAACAACTATAATAAAAACAACCACCACAAGGGAGTGGATCTTGGAAACTCCTACTTCCTATATGAAGGTATAGGTCGTTCGCAGCAACCGAAGGAAGCTCCTACACATCAAAACAAAATTATCACCACAAAGGTGGCACCATGGATTAAGTGTCCGAAGCCACCTTTTTTGACATACATAGTATGTCAGCACAGGAAGAAGAAGAAGAAGGTTAATACCCCTTGCTCAATGTATATTTGTTAGGTCCAAGGCAAAGTATATTTATATAAAGTATATGCAACGTGCGATTTGTTTGTGTAAAAATAATGGATGAATGTCAAAAACAGATGATTACAACCAGACCTGGGCAACTTGCATTACTTTTCATACGCACTGATTGAAAAACAAAATTTTAGTGAAAATTTAAATTTGATGCTTGTAATTAGGTTTTCGTTTATTTTATTGTAAAGCTATATCTTAAAAAATTGTGATTTTATAAACGGAATATCCTACCGCTTGGAACAATTTAATCAAGTTTTGTCTTTCTCTTGAAAAATTATCAGTCCAATTATGAATATTCCCGGGGAGTTTTTTCTCTTCCCTGTCATTTCTTCCCGGGGAATAATCCTCCTATTCTGAATAGCAGGGGAATAAGCAAATGCGGGAGAGAGGAAAATCTGAAGCAGCTTTTTAATGTTTACATTTTACTCTGCAATAAAGCAAGAGTTCAGCAATAGAAATTTAATAAAAATGTTGGTTTTTCATTGCCAATAAGATAGTACGTTAATATAAATATCTTTTTTGCTTAAATAAAAAATAAATAGACAGCGTAACCATATACAACCATGCAGAATAATTGTATGCTGGGAAAGTGGAGGCTAAAACTGCCCAGGTGCAGATGCGAATGGATTAAATTTCCAATTACTGTATATACAAAGAAAATTGTAAATTTCATAGTTTTTCTTATCGGTCTTGATATTATAGGAAAACAAATCTTCCTTGTACCTGTTATGTGAACTTAAAGGACGCGTGAAATTTTTAGTGTTTTAGTATTTTTTCTATAGGTAGAAGTAGTTCATGTTTTTGAAGTTGATGTGTGCAGGGCTTGGATAAAAATTCCTAAAACAAGAGAGATATATAACATTCCAGTGCTTATTTAAACTTTTTGTTCTAAACAAATGCATATATCATACATATAACATTTATTAATTTGATTTTAAAATTTTTGCATTAATTCCCTTCAAAATGTTTGGGGAGAAAACTCTCAAAAAATTTTCCATCTTCCTCATATTTAGAATACCTACATTTTTCCCGGGGAGTTTTTTCTCCATCTCTCTTATGTTTAGAATACCTACTTTTTTCCCGGGGATATTTTAATTCATAATAGGAGGAATGGGAAAGGGGAAAAACCCCCGGGGAATTACGATTCATAATTGGGCTGTATAAAAATGGTAGTGATATGATTTTTGCCTTAAGTGGCAATATGTACATAGAAAAAAGTTTACATATTTATGTATGTACGTATGTTTTTATTTATGTACACATTTACGTTCCATTTTTCGCCATGTGATTTGGTGCTAGCGCAATATTAATGTATTACTTTGAAGAGATTTTAGTTTAATGCCAAAAAATTGCACTATAATTATCAAAGTTAGTTCTAATGTAATAAATTTGCATTTGTATTGATTTGGTTTAGTGCGGGAAAATGGTCAATGCATTTGCTTATTTAATGCAAGTCCCAGATCTGCATACAACAAAAAGGAAATGTATGGATACACAAAACCAAAGTAAATTTATTATTTGATAAACCTTTATTACGTGAAATAAGTATAAAAAAAGCTACATATTTATTTTAATAATTAAATACAATTATTTTTAAATGTTTTGTAACACCTTTTTTGAGTAAAAATTTATTTCAACTTTTTCACTACACACAATTGTGTATAACAAATCAAAGCAAAACAAAATGGCGCACGAAAATTGTAAACAACTTTTGACATTCATGCATAGACACTACACGAGAAAAAAATTAATCACCTGAGTACTTGCATATACTTTATATAAATTTACTTTGGTCCAAGGCATATCAAACAGGTACATGCATCAGGCAAATTGCTCATCCGCTGTTTTTTTGTTTACACGTTTATAACGAAGAATTCATTTGACAATTACTTTTGTGCCTTGTTTGATGCATACAATTTTTTGACAATTACTTTGTAAAACTATGTGAGAAGCACAGAGTGGTAAATGTGCCTTGGTTAGGTCTATGCAACTCTACAAAAATACAGTAACACAAAAACCAACACTATGCCTAAGCTGTCAGAAGCACACAAACATGAACTAAAGTGTATGGTGCCCAAAATTTTAAACAACTTTTGACAATTCAAAAATCAAAACTTCAAATCATCAGGAAGGTTGCATTGACCTGATAAATAGACCTTGATACCATTCGAAGATAATTTTAATCGGCATTTAATGGGTTATATTATAGATGTCAAAAATTGTCGTATGTTCAAAAATAAAACAAACAAAAAAGGTATAATCACACCATGAACAAAATATGAAAGAATAAAATAACTACAGAAATTATCGGTGCATACGGAAGTATCAGTTAAGTTGAAGTTAGATCGATTGGCAATTTCACATTTCAATATTTTGAAACCAAACAGTCCATAAAAATCAATACAATTTTAAGTAATTGGAAAAAAAGTTGGGTATATGGCACTTTTATGACCCTTCGCAACAAAGAAAAGAAATGAATATCCATCCTCCGAGAGGAACATTAGCCAGAGCTATATACACGAAATTTCACAACGATTTTTACTTGGATAAATATGATACACGTTTGGTATGTATGTAAAGAAAGAGGTACATATAGATATGTATGTATAATCCACTTTTTATTTGATTAATATGGGTACATTTGCATGCAGTGGTATAGTATAAATTCAGACCATCCATTTGCCTATCATAGCTCATTTGTACACTTAGAGAAACCTGATGATATGACTTTGCAGTGGTTGGAGAAAGCTAAAGATAGCTCTACTAACATATGGCTACACCTATGGCATGCATTTGCTCGCATAACCCTTCAATTCTTTATGACTCAAACTGATATTAACGGCTTTTTGAAAAGAGGATCCATGTTTATTTTATCGGAACATCAGTTTGCTTTATTACTCAAAGAGGGTGGATTTGATAGTAGTTGCCATGAAAGGGTGAGTTTGTTAAAATTAATTTAGAAATCGAATTATTTGTTGTTTCTCAGATACGTTTTGTCGATATAGGAGCAGGAGATGGAGAAATATCAGCAGTGCTGCTCAAAGCTCTTAAAATCACAAATGGTGACGTTATAGTTGATTCATTTGCTACCGAAGCTAGCTGGACAATGCGAGAACGCTTAAAAAAACGCAGCTTTAATATTCTTGAACATTTAAATGAAATAAATGATCTTCAACTAGTTTCATGCTTAAATGTTTTAGATCGATGCATTGATCCCATTCAGCTACTGGAAGATATACATAACATTTTAGCCTTAAATGGTCGAGCAATCATAGCATTAGTATTGCCTTATATGCATTATGTGGAATGTAATTCTTCACATTTGCCTATACGCCCTTTGATGTCGCATTGGCCCGATAAGGCAAAACATTATTCTTTTGAATCAGAAGCAGCTATATTTTTCCGAGTATTAGAAGATATTGGATTTCAAATAGAAGCTTGGACAAAAGCTCCTTATTTGTGTGAAGGAGACTTGAGACAATCCTATTATTGGTTAATTGATTTAGTAGTAGTGGTTTCAAAAAAATCCTAGCTTCATTTCTAAAAAGAATACTAATAACTGTTTATGTGTGTATAATAAAAAATTACACTGCATTCTATGCAAGCTACTAATAAGTACGAAAACTAATTAATCTTCAATTATTTCTATATATCGTCAGCTTTAATGCCAAACCATCTTGGAAATATTTCTTTATTATTTATTATTAGTATTGCCAAATGTTTTAATGATATAATAGTCCCTAGTTAGAGTATTGTATTTAATATTTGAGGGATTCAAACGGTAGTCCTACAGGTTTAAATGTTTAATAATGTTTTAAATTATTTTAATGTATTATTTTTGCTTTTGTTTTTTTCTTTCAAACAAATATTTTAAAACATGACACTATAACACTTAAGAGTATAGTTTGTGTCCCCCAATTATTTCATATTCGCACTGTTTTTTTTACGTTTGTAAATAACAAAGTTATACGCATATTTGTAAAATATATCGCACTTGTTCCTCAAAAGCGTAACAACACAAAATTTTCATTTATTGCAAAATACCAAACAACAGAGGTCATATCTACCCACTGTAAAAAGCACCCTTTGATTTGTCTTCTTTTCCGTGAAAAAAACCATTACGACTCTCTTTGTGTTTTTAGAATAACTACTTTAGTCTCAATTAAAGGAAGACATTTTTAGTTGTTTGCAAGTGCTTGAGCAAAACAGATCAAAGTTTTTTCATACAAAGAGCGACATTTCGAGTTGTTGTTTTAGACATTAACATGTTTATGTAATCCAGAGTGAATTTTCAGTTAAACTGGGTCAACTCGAAATAACACCACTAGTTAAACACAAAAATTTCAGAAAAATAATAACTCAAAAAGTATTTTTTTTTTTGGAAATCACTTAAGCAATAAAAAGAAACAAAACGTTATATTCGTTTTTAATGGTATTTTCTTACAATGACATAATTTTTTGCTTTAATATATCGTTAGAATCAACAGAAACAGTTTTTGGCCTCTGCTGAAAATTCATGAATTTTGAGTTGTTACGCTTTTGAGGAACAAGTGCGATATGGTTTATCATTCTACCTAACGCTATACAGTAATAACTCGATTTAAGTCCTGATATTTTAACGTTCGCCCAATTATGTAATAAAAAAAACATAATTGGGTATTCCCTTTTTTAACCAGAACTATATAATAATAATCAATTTAGGCGATAAATCGATTCGCAACGTAGTGTACCAAGGTGAATTCATATATATGTACATTTAAATACTATATATAATCAGGTATGTGATGAACAACTATTTGTAAGTAACAAAATTTTTGTGGAATTGCCCATGTATGAATATAAAAATATATGCGTGTGTATTATTAAATTAAATGGCAATAAATGGTACAAAAACTACTTGTAAAGATAAAGATATGTCAAAAATGCTGTATATATGTATCTAAATATCTTACACTAAATAAAAAACAGTCAACTCTTAATTTAACAAAATTTATTTTTTTGCAGACATCTAACGAATGCAAAAATTTGTTTTGCATAACAGTATTTTAATTAAAATTCTTCCGAAAAAATCGACCTTTGGGTTGAATTTTTTTTTTCATTTAGTGTACGATATATAATACGAATAGATAAATAAGTCGCAAAGCCTTTAACGCAATAATTATGTAATTAAGAGTCCACGTTCCTTTTATTTGCTAAATCTTAACAAAAATAAATTTTATTTTTTAAAAGGTGCTACAAATATCCACCTAGTTTTTTTTTATCATTTGGAAATTGAATATTAATATAGACAAGTGTAAGGATCCTTAACATAGAAGCAGCCCGGACTAAATTAGGATTATTCTGTAGGCCTCTAAACTCCCGATCAAACTAAGAGCTAGCTATTTTATTTAAAAAGTTGTTTTAGTCGACAACAAAATTCTTTAACAAATAGACCTCAATCAACAAGAGGGTATTAACTCAAAATTTTCAGTAGATACGAAAAACTGTTTGTGGTTAAATCTTAAGAGATTTTGAAAATCCAAATACATCATAGTAAGAAAATTCCATTTGAAAATATACTTAAATTTTTTATTATTATTAACTCAAAATAATACCTTTTTGGTGATATAAAGTTAGTAACTACACTATTACAAAAATGGTCTCAAATGTGGTTTTCGAGATGATAAAATTTGTTTCACTTTATGATTTTAATTCGAAATGTGACTGTTTTTATGATAAATTCGCTCAATTTGAGTTGAGTCTCTTTTCAAAACATAGATGTTCTTCCCCAACAATTGCAAGATTTTAAATTAAAAACTATGTAAATATATTTTCAAATGGAGTTTGCTATGTATAAAAATAAGTTTTTATCACTGACCTAATCATAAAAACCATAATTCAGTATACCAATATCGAAATTGAAAAAAGAAACTTAGTGCTAATGAAGGCTGTGCTACTGAAAATCCAGTTGACAAAAAATAACTTGGGGTCGCGCCACACATCGTAGTAACCTTAAATCTTCTACAGATTATATCTGTGGTCTACAGTCTTGCATGAGGCAAAATATACAACAAATTTTATCACGTCAGCATAATACTCTTATTAACAAATTGAGGGACATGTTCAATTTCTCTATAATGGCGTACAAAATTATAAATTCGTAGTTACATAGAATATGGAACGTTATTCCTGTCTATTATGAGCTATAATAGCATGTTTCAACGGCGATTTGAATTACTTGATTCCCTCTGTGAAATAAGATTGCGAATCATTCTGTACATGGCGCATAAGTAATTCGATTTGACAAGTCATCATGTACGTACATTTATTAATGAAGTGTACACTAGTTTTAGAAAAGAAAAACTATTTTATTTGTTGCGGCTGCTGAAAATGATGTGCCTACAATCAGCCGAAGCAGCTCATGCTGTTTTGATTGTATGACATTGATGGGGATAATTCCGTGGTATGCCCGGTGAGGAATGTGAAAATGTTGTTGCATACAAATTTCTGTTCGTTTATAGGTGAATTGTTTGCGTCCTGTTTTGTTTTTTTTTTGGCGTTTCTTAGAAAAAAATTTAAAATTTTACTTTGTGTTAGCTCTGAACAAAAGAAAATAATGTTGAAAATGAGGTAGAAAAGGCTGTCAGAAATATGCAAAAGAAAATTACACATATTACAGCTTCAGCAGTGCGTAGTGCTGGTAAATAGAATGCAGTGGAACATAATAACAAATACAGGGATGTCATTTTCATTCAAGCCACAGTAAAACCAAAACAGTTAAATTGCAGATTTAAAAATATATACAAAAAAAAGGCATAAAGAAAAATAAAGTATGTAAACGTTATACTAGGGCTGAAGTCATAGGATAAGGGGAATAGCTTTGATATGAAAAATAAAGGCAGAGAAAAACATTATGAAAGCACATATACATATATATACATAAACAATTTTTTTTGTATAGATAGATGTTATATACAATATAAAAAGAAAAAAAAATATATTTTCCGTTGCCATGTACTAGATGTGTATGTGTATATAGATATACAGAAATACATAAGATTAAATAGCATAGAGGTTAATTCGGTGGAAAAGTCCAGAAAGAAAAAAAGATGGATTATTGGCGGGATTGTTTTTTTTTTTGGAAAATTGGAATATGTAAAAAGCTACGTCAGAATAAAAAGAGTAGCGGACGAACAGAAGTTTAACAGCAGTCAAAGTGTTCGCATCATAAGTGGGTATAAGTGCCAGTATTTAAAATTACCAATTTTATATTGTGTTTAGAAAAAAATAAGTGGTGAGTGAATATTAAGAACGATAGAAAGGAAAGGAATTTAGGCTAATAATCATCTACAAAACATAAACAAAATAGGTGAAACCCAGTAAATTGCTTAAGAAGTGTGGAACAAACCGTTTTGAAAAAAAAGGGAAGTAATTACCAGCCAAGGAAACCCGATCTGGCTACAGGGCAACCGAAAAAAAAGGTGACAAGTGGTACTGGAGCTTGCTAAATTGTGGCAGCCAAGGGAGTAAAAGAGCGAACTCTGACTGCAGCAAAAATTTAAAACAAGAAAAAAAAAGGAAGGGGTAGTAGCCAGGTAACAAATTTTATATGGGGTGGATCGTTTCGAAATGAAAAAAAGAAATACCTAAAAGGGAAATAAAGAAAAAAATAAAAAAAGAGTTGAAACAAATAAAGATATTCTTGGACCCAATAGGCCAAAAAGAAAAAAAAAATATTTAAAGAAAGGAATATATATATATATATAAGTAAAGAAGTGTGTGTGAAATAAATGAATGTACTAGGTAGATAATGTAGAATAAGGTATTTAGATTTAGTATTCCGAAAATTTAAGCCTAAAGGTATGCTATATATATATATACAAAATATGTCCATTTCTCGTGTTATTAGGTTAAAAGCTAAACTAAAATTATAATAGTAGTATTACGTTTTGATATTGATAAATAAAGTAGAAAATTTGTAGGTGCATCCTGATTATTGACTAGCCTTTAGGAGCTCCAATAGGATAGGATATAATAGGATTCGACCGAATCGGGAATATAAAGTAAATTATAGAATAAATTATACAGAAGAAAATAAAAACTTTATAACGCGAGAAAATTAATTAGATAAGTATGTAAGTAGGTAAAAGCCGTTGAGAAAATAGAGGAAAATAGAGAAAAATATCTAAAATATCAAAAAAAAAATATATAAATATAAATATAGATATATATAAAAGAAAAGAAAGAGTATTGTTGGTTTAAGTATTTAGAGTTTACATATATAAAAAAAAAATAAATAAATAATGTACTTGTGTAGTTGAAAAGAAAGAAAATTATGGAGTAGAATAATCTAGAAAGGCAAAAGTTAACAGGTAAGAGTAAGGAAGGTGGGCAAATGAATGGGTCGCAAAAGAAAATGAAGACGGAGAGTTAGCGACAAGGTTGGGAGGGCAAAGGGAACAAAACATCTGTTTCCCGTAGAGTGTTTCCTGTGGTATGTTGATTTGTAGAGTTCAGAGTAATTTTTTTTTGTTCTTGAATTTTTTTTGTATGGATACGCGGCTAGCAAGAAGGGTTGGGACCTCCTGAGAAATGTGATAGCTAGTCGGAGGTCTTGCTAAGTCAACCGGTCCATGACATATTACATAACCACCCATAAACAAAGCTTTGTTATTTTGCTTTGAAGCTTTAGTTATTTGCTTTCAAATTGATATGATACTGAGACCTTATCGGGTAGTTGTAGATCCGCAAGTCTCAAGTTTGTTGTAGGCTGGCAGCTCTTACTATATTACTAAGTGCAACAGTGTGTTTTTTATTTTTACATTCCTAATGATGTCAATCTTTATGTCAAAATAGAAACGTTTGATGATTGAAACGGAAATGCTTGAAAGTGACAATTGTTGAAGTCTTTTTGTTTTCAGGTTTTCTGGAGGTGTGTAGTATTTGTGCACATGCTGTAAATTTTTTTAATAAAATAATAATTTATTTTGGAAAATTCTAGGTTAACATCATGCCGCCCAAGTTCGATCCTACTGAAGTTAAATTAGGTTAATTATAGTTTATACGTTTTTTCCACATGAAATTTTTGTTAATTGTGTTTAATTTTTAGTCTACTTGCGCTGTGTTGGTGGTGAGGTTGGTGCTACATCTTCTTTGGCACCAAAAATCGGTCCACTGGGTCTGGTAAGTTTTGAATGACTGTTTGGTAATAAAACCGATTCTTATTCCTGAATATTGTAGTCTCCCAAGAAAGTTGGTGACGATATTGCCAAAGCCACATCTGACTGGAAAGGTCTGAAAATCACTGTCTGCTTGACCATCCAAAACAGGCAAGCCACCATCTCGGTTGTTCCTTCGGCGGCATCTTTGATCATTAAGGCATTGAAAGAACCACCGCGCGATAGGAAGAAGCAAAAGAATAGTGAGTACACCTATCTTTTTTAAGTTTTATTTGTATCTAATTTTTTTTTTCCAGTCAAACACTCTGGAAATATTGCCTTTGATGATATCCTCTCAATCGCTCGTACCATGAGGCCAAGATCCATGGCACGTACATTATCTGGTACATGCAAAGAAATCTTGGGTACTGCCCAAAGTGTAGGCTGCACCGTCGATGGTCGCCCTCCACATGATATCATTGATGAAATCAATGATGGTTCTTTTGAAGTTCCATCTGAATAAATAGCTGTAAACCGTTCTAATTTTGTATTCCAATTATAAAAGAGTGGACATATTAAAATTTTGTTTTTATAAGATGGAATAAGGATATTTTTTTAATAATGATGCATTAAGAACGTGCACTGATTTATTTTACTGAGGGCAATCATGGGTAAAATTCCGCGAGAAATTTTTCCCGGGGAACAAATTTCAAACAATAGCAAGTAATAGGCAAAACTATATAATTCTAATTGGAAAAGCGATAAATTTCTCGCGGAATTTTATTAATGATTGCCCTGACTATTCAAATTAAAAAAAAAGTTGATTGTCTTAATTTTTGTCAATAAGTTTGGATGTATGTAGTTTATAAAAACGTAATCATTAATCAATCATCAATAATTAGTTATCGTGCGTTCTTTCATTCACATTATTGTTGTTAACCCAGCTTATAAGCCGTAATCTTATACTGGAACTTTCATTTTATAACTAAACCAATTACTAGAGTCGTATTACGACTTCGCCCTATATTATGAAATTGTTACGGCGTTTAATATGGAACGAAGATGAATTGTTCAGATTCTAGTCTCCAAAAAATTTTAGTTCATGCGAGGTAATCCGCAATGCAATGTCGAGGCGGTAATGGTGTATAAGCACACAACAGTAGACAGACATTACCATGTTTACACATACATATGTTGCCTCTGGAAATCCTGGCCACTTCCATTTAAATTTTTGACAAAATTGCCATGAAAATTTTACTCCAGGTAGGCACTACTGCTTATTAAAAAAAAACTAACATGCTGAAAATTCTCGGGATGTCATTCCAACATAGCCCTGTATCGTTCTACATATCGTGTACTATATACTAAGGCCGAGTTTGGCATGTGCCCAAAAAAAGAGTAATTACGAATTAAAAACTGATTGATTCACACACGTATTTATTAAGTTAAACAGTTTCATATGTATATAACTAATTTTATAGAATCCAACATGATTTGAAACTGTTTAAATCAATTAATACGTGTCTGAATCAAACAGTTTTTCATTAGTAATTAGTGGTTACGCTTTTTTGGGTACATTGCACACAGATATAAGCCTAGCGGCATAAAGGTAGCTTCATGATGACGTCAGAGCTAGATTCGCATGTGACTACTTGCCGTATACTGCAGCCTCAAGACAAGTTCCAATTTTGTAGTATTATATTGACGCGAATTCAACAAATAATTTAATGTAAATTGTTGTTTAAGTAAATGTCCGTTATGCACTTTATTGGTACAAAATGTATAATATTTGTTGTTGATATACCATCCACAACGGTATAGTTTTCTTTTTATTCATTCCCATGTATTTTTAGTATTGTGAATATCTTTATTTAAGCCTCTGAATCTTTGTAAATGAATTGACACATTATGAGGGCAATTATGAAGAAAATTCCGTGAGAAATTTTACACGGGGAACAATTCCAACTAATGGCAAGTAATAGGAAAAACAAAAAATTATAATTGGAAAAGGGAGAAATTTACCTCGGAATTTTATTCAAAATTGCCCTGTATGACTTGGGTGGGTAATAGGATAATTCGACATTTTCGAATCTGTTTTCAAGAAAATTATAAAGTTCGCGAGATTTACATTTAAATTGCATTTCAAACATCCTATTTAAACAAAATTAAATAGTATTCATTTTTATTAAAAATAAGATGGGCAACGATTTACAATTTGACATTTGTGTATGTATTTTTTTACAAATTAAAATTTGAAACTTGTTTAAATTCCATTAATTAAAAAAGTAAAAAAAAACAAAGAAAAGTATTATTAGTTCTTGGACAAACAATCTATTACAAAACTTTTCATATTATCGTATCAACTACTTTGAGTTTTTAATGGTAATAGGGACGATGCTTGTGGAGTTGGGAAAACGGACTAAATAACGTTGTAAACGTAAAAACTTAATAGATACTAAACGATTATCGAACCACCAACCGTTGATTTCGTTGTGAATAATACCAGCATCTTTTTCGCTCCCACAACGGATGTAAACGCAACAGCTTTGACGATCCAATTGAATGTCTAATATTCTGCACTGTGGCCCGACTTTTTCTAAAATAGATTCAATTATATTTTGTTTGAGATCGGGCAAGCTGGCTTCAGATGCATCGAACATATGACGTATTTTTAAACATGGTGTTGGGGGATCCGATATTTTATTAACATTATCAAAAGCTGGACTCTGCCAATGTTTCTTTTTTAAACGATGATCAGAGTTATCATGATGTAAATTAGATGACGGTGAAAACGAAGATGAAATCGGAGAGTTCGAAGAAGTAGAAAATATTGACTCGACCCACTTCATAGTCCGGAATTCTTCGCCATTTTGTAAAATGCATCCAAATTGTATGCGACTGTCACTGATCTCCAACTTTCGTAGTGCCTCATTCCATGCCCAAAGGAGGGATTTACGTTTATTTAGTGGTATTAATTTGTCTCTCAAGTGATGAACAATTATTTCACGTTGAACATCCTCTTTCTGCGAAGATCGGTGTACGAGTTCCTTTATAATTTCTTTAGTAAAATTGTCAACGATTTTCAAACGCAACTGTTTGCGTTGATTCCAAAACCGCCATATAATAAAGCCAACTCCCATTATTATGGCTATCAAGAATACGCTGCCTATTATTAAAAAAAATCGTTGCATTTTATTAAACAATATACATTTTAATGGCAAGTATGGTTTTGAAAGTCCGAATTGAACATCTTGTTTATAAATATCTGGAAGTTGATGCTGTCCTTCGTGGCTAGTGAGTATTTGAATTTTCCACTGGGGATTATGTTCGATTAAATAGAGAGCGGCATGAAAGCTCTTTAACAATTTATGGGCATCAGTAGTGCGTTTTTTATAGAGGTATTTTATAAATTCAGTCCCGGTTATTTCGGGAAGCACAGAGCGGTCTCTACAGTAGTGTGTTTCAATATTTCTCTGTAAGAGCTGTATAAGTTCTTTATTTAATGCAAGTGAAGGTCCCAGCAACTCTTTATCAATGCAATTAATTGAAGGCTTTGCTATACTTGACGTATAGTCATTTAATTCTTCACACAACGTAAATTTTGTACTTTTCTCTAGCATAGTACTGGGCATATCGGGAGGTTTGGTCATATACAAGATGGCCAAGACAAGAAAAAATAATCCCAAACAACTAATGAGTAAATATGGCACTGATGATTGCTTGAATTTCTTTTTAATGTTTAGATGATTCCATAGTTTATCAGTAACTGTACGATTTGACCTGTTATTGAATGATGAAGAGTACCGTACGGAACTGCCACTATCCGAGTCTGAATCTGATATGTAAAAGTGCTTTGGTGTAGATAAACTATTATATGATGTGTTTGAATGAGTTCTTCCAATTGTTATATCTCTTAATTTTAATAAGCGACTTACAACTCCCGGCGATCCCTTACCATTGATCAGAGGTGATCTATCGGATTCGCGTAAATTACGTGTCGTATCCACCCAGGAAGGATTGGAGTATATATCGCTGGACATTATTGGAGGTGGTACGTATATTTTTGGAGAACTCTTTGAGCTAGGGCTATAAGGATATTTCGAGTTTGGAGAAGAAATTGAATGGCCAGCATCGCCCAGTGTTTTCCGCGACGTCGAAGTGCAATCAATATCCCTGTTCATATATGATCTACCTTCATTGGAAAGATAATAATCTCTGCTGGAATTCATAGCTACATATGGTGCTCTTTTATCTTGAATAATATTGGTGTTATTATTGTTCGTATGTGTTGCAGCAGAACCTGCTGTTGAAATTGTCTGACGCCTGGATGGAGAAGCATTTGATCGCCTACCTGGTGATGATTGCCTTTTTGTAACATTTTTTGGTGATTGTAAGCCACGTCTGTTATTTGATTGTAGTGATGAAGAATCATTCAATATATGATTTTTTAACTTTTTAATTAACAAATTTCTTGTTGTTTCCGTAACGGGCATAATAGGAAATCCATATTTTTTTAATTCCTGGCGTAATTCCGCGTCACTAAGGTTGTCAAAATATGAATCCGTCATTGGACTTATTTCCATAACCTGCAAAGAAGAAAATCACTTTTTTAATTTCATGATTATCACGTAAAAATTATGAAACTTAATTTCGATTTGTTTTCAAGAAAGATATGTACATGTATGCATGTACATAAATCATGTCCATATACATATATGTATATGTACACATGTATGTAGTATACTTATATTTCAGATGGCATTTTTCAGTGACGCCACTTTAGAATATTTTTCTAATTTTACTCGTTTAGAAGTATTGTTACATTGAATTATTAAATCTTAAGACTGATCAAACTAACATACTAACCAAGCAATAAGAAAAATGTGTATGTATTTGAACCACTTAATATTATTCACTATTATTATGTTGTAAAATATCAGTTTGCCTAAATGTGACACTGGCTTTCTTTCTGAAGAGACCTAATACTTGTGCTTCATTCTTGTTTTTCCTTCGTAAAAGTGTAAAATAGTTGCACTTATGAAAATGCTTAATGCGTGCGTAATTACAAGTTTAATAATTTTGATTTTTAAACAATATGCACATTAACTCGGCAAGTTTTCTTTAGAATTCACGAGCAGAGAACGAGGCCGACCGATTTTCGGGTATCTCAGCCGCCGCCGGTCCTAGCGGCTGTTTTCGGCTAAAACTGTTGCTGATTTCACGAAATTACAATATACAGTAGTGGTGACCAACGAGAGAAATGTATTCATGTGTGTATTAATTTCTTATAGAAGAATATAAGAAGCCAATTGAAGTTCCGCACTCTGGTGCTACTTTGCCCAGCTATGATATACAGCGATCTCAACTTAAAAATTTCAAAAGCCATAAAACCAGTGCTTAATGAACTAAGTTGAAAAATCTTTTGTCACTGTTTCATAGCCATTGGTGTAGCTATAAATTTTTTCAAGGGGGGTTATGAAATTTTTAATAATTCGACTACGACTGCGACGATTTTGTACTGGATTAAAAAAAAATGCTGTAATGTTCCTTATGTTATTACAAAATAGTTGTAGTTGAAGTCGTAATAAGGCCCACTATTTTTCTAATATCTATATCTATCTATCTTTCTTCTTCTCCTATCTATATATATGTATATATATATAAAACAGGATGTGTGTACGTACGTAACGTATGGACTCCAAAACGGCTGTGCCGATTTTGATGAAATTTTTAGGGAATATTCACACGGGTGCCACTGTGAAGTCTGATTTTTGATTTTCGGTCTGCGGGTGAAGGGGGTGGCAAAATCCAATTTTGATATAGCACCACCAATGCCATATATATATATTTTTATTTTTTTTTTGCGGGGAGGGGAGCGGTAGCGAAGCACACCGGGTTAAGCTAGTTTCAAATAAAAATAATTAATCGGACGTACATATCTGATACAATATGACAAGCCGTTTAAAGCCGATTCTTAGCCGCCGCCGCTGACTTTTTTCCTTCGACTTCGTTCTCTGTTCACGAGAGGCACGTTGACAGTTATAGCCAACGAAATATTAGTGACACTAACTGTACATATCGCTTAGACATATTTCAAAAAATACGTTTTTGGAGTTAATAATGGCCTCAAATATGCTTTGAACTTTAATTTTTAATTTATTCATTCATAACACGAAAACCTAGCCTTATGGCCATAATCGGTTATCACTAATACTACTACATTAAGTACAACTCTGGTTAAAAAATTTTTATACAGATTTGTTTGTTATTATTCATAACTGAAATCCACATCTAAAAATAACAAAAAATTATATAATTTAATGATAAATTAATTGATAAAGTTAGGCCTGTCAATATATCGTAAATCTCAAATTAAAAGCACCGTAACTACAGTTTATCATTTGCATAAGAAATAAGTTTACAGTATTATATGTAAAAGTCTTACGTAGTAGTAGTGTTTTTTTTTCTTAAGTTTATAATATCACTTAACTTCCAAAATATAGAAACGAAGGTATTTGGTTTGAATAAATAAAAACTCGAAGCAGTTAATGACAGTTTTAATTTATAAGCACAGCTTGAAATTAATTGTTACATGTTAATTAAATAACTTAGTTTCTACATATATATCATATATCATGAGCTACTTTGCTCCGCTAGAACTACTGTTGGCTGTGGTTGAACAGCCAATTTTTGATGATACAGCTATCGCACCGGGTTCAACTATTGTGCCTGTTTCAACTACTTCCTGATTTTGATCTGGCATAACTTTATCAACTACGTGCTTATATATAAGACCGTTGTCTCCCAGATAACATATAGAGAAACCATCATACCAAGATTCCTGGCTGTCGAATACTCCTTTCAAGTCCCACAACTTGTATTTCCAAAAGTTTAGCATTACTTTGAATCCTGAAATGCCGCGTATGCGCCATCTTATTTTGATTGTAAGATCCTCTGGATGTTTTGTGATCTTAAGAACTTCGAATTTAACATAGGCATACTTCAAATGGCCCACTGTGCGCAAAAGAGCAATCTGTTTGACGTAATGGTATAGGCCAACTGTGTGCTTTCCTGTGATATTATTTTGAAACTCCAAGTTTGGGCTATATATTGAATAATCTAAAGGTTGTATAAAAAGTTTTGGTAGTGTATCACTTAGTAAATTATAGGCATGCTCCAAGTCGCTGGCAGTGGGAGGTCTAAGTTTTGGATTATTTTGTTTCTCTGTACTAAAAGTTCGCGTTTGGAAGTATAACCTATTCGATATATGGATACCTTTGCCATTTGGAAAATTCCTTAACACCGGTCGCAAACCGTTTCGATTAGAAGGAAAAGGGGTCAGCTTTCCCATAACTGATGAAAATCGTTTTGTGCATGTTAGCTGCTCTATAGAACTCCAAAAGTGTTTAATTCTGACTGAAGAGTTGCGAATTACCACAGTATTAGAATACATCAAGTTCCAATTTTTTATTGAGAATAAATTTATAAAATTAATGTGTTTAATAAAAATTGTTGGATAATTTTTCAACTTTTATATTTGTCACTAACAACAACAATAATTAAAATGTGCCAATTAGAGTTGCCACAATATATCATCATATATTTTTTCAAACTGTAAATGCCAGACTAAGGAAATTGTCGACCTGCCGAAACTTTAAATTTTTGTCGTATTTTTAATTCCTATAAAATAAAAGCAATCCGTACAAGGTGAATGACAAGGTGAACCGGAACAAATAGCAGAAGGTGGGAAGAAGAAATGAAAACATACTTAGTAAAAGGCATAATCGTTACCAGCTGGCCTTATCAGCGGAACTAATCGTCAGCTGACTTTACCCTATCCATCAAGTTCCATATAAAACAGCAAAAAATCTCACGCCGGACTGTTAAAATACAAATAAAATTCCCTACAAGAAATGAATGACCGAAACTAACACAAACGACATTTTTTCACTTAATTTTTTGCAATAATTTTATAGTGAATTTAATAGTATGTTTCCACTGACTATAAATCAAGTAGGTTTAAGCAAATCACTTCAAAGTGCTTCCACCGAGTGAATGATTTCTTGTTCGAATTTTCGTACTCAATTTATGCACGTGCTTTATAAGGTGGGCGCAGCAGCTGTAATGTGAATTTTATTCACATATGGTTGACATTTAAAATTGATTAAATATTCCTTAACGTCATTTTTTTGAAATTATCAATCACTATTGATGGAGTTTGTAATTTTAAAAGCAACGCAGGGTTGCATACATAAATCGAGTTCGAAAAATAGTATTTTCGACATTATTTAAAATAAATCAACCATTTTGAAGTGATTTATCCATATGCAAAATGTATGGTAAATCATGTAGAAACTAACATGATTTGCACAAATCATCATGATTTGTATAAATCATGCCGGTGGAAATATACTATAAGAGTGGCAGTCAATTGACAGGTCATCTAATGTACATAGCCCAAAAGTTTTAAGACATCGCATTTTATTGTAAAATATACAATGCGTTCGGTCTGTAAAGTTAAAATTCATAAAAGTGTTAAGTTAAGTAACGACAATCCTGCATAAAAGAAATTGAAAAGTTTAATTTATGTATTTTGTTATTAAATTTTAGATATTTTCAAAAAGAAAGGTGAGTTGGAGCTGAAAAAAGCTTGAAGAAGACTAGATTGGTGCCACCTACGTTATTTTGACTTGTTTTTGTTTGTTTGTATTATATGTATATTACTTATTTCTCTATTTTATTATAATAAAAAAACAATTAAAATAACATGAAAATTATGTTTATTTATTTAAAAGTTACATTTTACCAGTTTTTATGTAAAAATTTACTACTAATAGTTGACCAGATGCCTTGTAAACATTGACTAGTCATAGTTTATCAATGCTTATGTAATCTGTGACTGGCAAAAAAGTGGCAGAGTAAGCAGTTCAGATATATGTATGTGTTTTAATTAAGTGAAATTAATAAGTTGGAGAGAGAGAAAAATCACACGTACACAAATGTATTAATTTTTTCACCAAGCCCCTAATAAACTAACTGGGGACTGTGACCGAAGTTGTGGTCGTCGCTACTAGTCAAGTGACTAGTCGTTAGTTAGCCTCCTTGTAGGATTAATGCCACAATTTTATTTGTATGTGTTGTAATGATAAGGTCCCTTGGTATTACCGAATAAGAGGCTGTTAACTTTAAATTGAATTATTGTGTTATGTTTTAATCAAATGAATTGATATTAATTTTTTTATTAATAAAATTACTTTTATTAAAATAATTTCTTTAAAAGTCGTTATATGAATAAAACTGATATTTTCACCTTTTATATCTACTTAAATATATACTTCTGGACAAGTATGATTGTGACATGCGTTGTCAAAGATTGTAATTTTTCTTTAAGTCGCAATAACTTTTCATGTTGGATGTAAAGAGTTTATCAACTTTAAGTTTGGATAAAAAACATACTTATGTACTATTACTTTTATTATTAAACAAAAAATTCTATCGTGTATTTTTACAAAACTAATGAACTAAGCATTCATCATCGATTTTCTCGAAAACAAATTTTTGTTCCATGCATCAAAGCAGAAACAAACCAAAACCAACAAAATGTAGCTCATGTATTTACTATCCGTTTCGTTTAGAAAAGTCTCCATTTCAGAACCAAATATTATAAATTAGATTTATTACTTTAGGGTCTCAAAAAATAAAGAAATGTTTTGGAAATATATATCTAAAATTTCATTGAAATCGATAAGAATTAATGTATAGACTCAGTAGTTACTCCATGCTAAATTGCTTTTTGATTCTCATCAAAATCCAATTTATTTAAAAGATTTTGACTGCCATTAAACTCATCTAACTCAGGATCAGCATATTCCAGAATATTAAAATCGTCACCGATTTCAGCAGTTAATGATTTTAATATATCATCATCGTCACCGTCTGCAAAGCCGCCGAGAATATCCCCCAACCCGGCGTTTTCATCGGCTTCTAATTTTTCTACCCCGCTTGTCATGGGGTCTTTTGAGTCTGTAAGCTTAGACACCGATGGCCAACTTTTATCTGTTAAGAATATATCATTACGTTCATTGAGTTGTAAAGAAGATTCTGCTTTACTGGGATCAAAGGATTTAGAAACTGTATCCTGCTGAATTGTTTGATTAAGAGTCGACATAAAAGAGGATTCATCATGTTGATCGAATTGTGATAATGACTTGCTAGTGTCAGAGGTTAATTGATTTGGTATTACGGGGCTCATATTGTTGTCGTTATTTGTATTAAGAAGGTTCGACTGCAATTTATTTTGTGTGTTACTGTCGTTAAAAAGATTTATATCAAATAAAGACTGTTGGGCTAGCTTATTGTTGGAGTTATTATTAAGGGATGTAGATGCCTCGGAACGCGAATATTCCCCAAGAAAAGCTATATTATGAAATAAAATATGTACATTTATGTGCGTATTATTAGCATTATTTATTATTATATTACCATTTTTGTTAAATTTATTGCCAAAGGTTTCCTTATTTTTGGCTTGGTGTTGTTTCCATACCCTTTCTTGTTCTTGCTCTTTTAACGATTTTTGTTGAAAGTACATTTTTTCAGGTTCCTGAAGATAGAATAATGGTTATCGTGTACTTACATATAAAGGTATGTATTGTATGTCTAAAGATATCTACCGTATTTACCTGTTGAGATCTTCTCAATCTTAAAACAGAACGATTATCTTTGGCATGCTGCAAAAATGGAGCTTTCATTTCTGTGGACAAGGAACGCCACTTTTTTAAAATTTGTTTACAGCGTTCATTCCAATTGGGATATAATTGCTTAAGCTCTGGATGTTGAGTATTGGCATACAAAACGGCAGATATAGTTGCCATTTCCCCCAAATCTGTTGGCAAACATCTGGAATTATGAGACAATAAAACTAAAAAATACAATCTGACCTTCATCTTTTCTCATTTTTTCTGCAGTCTTTTGGGTACCAGCTACAGCAGCTTCTTTCAGTGGTTCCTCAAGTTGTGGCACCAGCTCCTGGGATTCGTTTGATGCATTTGCTGCTGTGCCTTGTGGTAAAATAAGATCACTTTCGACTTTAACTTGGCTCAACATTGGATCGTCAGATTTTTTAGTCAAATATTGGGATGGATGCTTATTTTGAATGTTCAGCGTAGTATTGTATGGTACTTGTTGATACTGTATGCGTTGCTGCTGTAATTGTTGTTGCTGAATTTGCTGTTGTTGTATTTGATGCTGCTGTAGCATCTGCTGCTGTTGCAGTTGTTGAGGATTATTAATACCTGCATTTCCTGTCATAAATGCCTGTTGCGTTGTTTGTTGTATATTCAAGTTGTTGTTATTTTGCATCAAGTTAACATTAAATTGACTTTAATAAATAGTCAAATGTTTTTATAAAACCCAAAAAGAAAATAGGTTAAGCTAATTTCCATTTAAAACAATATCATTTACATTTCTTACCCCATTTCCATTTTTATAGTATTTAGTCCAATGTTGCTGGTTGAACTCGTGATGAAATCAGACGGGATCTGAAAATACAAATTTTTGAAAATTTTCAAAAAAAAAAAAAAAGGGAACACTTACATTTGTTGAAATGTCTTCAGTCTTTAAAGCTTTTAACGTTTCCTCCATTTTTGATGCAGATATTAAAACATTTCTTTGCATATTTTGTGAAAGTTCAGATTGCTCGGCTTCCAAAGTTGCTGCAGAAGGCACGGACGTCATTGGCTTAGAAATCGCTTTTTGTTGAACCGAAACATGTGGTTTAGTTTCTGTTAATTGCTTTAATAATGGTTGTTGATTTTGAATTTGTGTATTCGGATTAGTCTCCTTGATGTTTGACATATAGTTATCACTATTAAAACACATCCCAGTGTCAGATTCGTCCGATTCTTCAAATGATATGCGTGAAGTTTCTTTATTATCTAATAGATTTTTTCCGAAAAATGCTTCTTGCAAATACGATGGGTATGATTCACACAATTTGGATTTCATTTTTTTCTTTATAATTTTCTTTTTCTTTTCATCTGTTAAAGAAGGATTTTCTAAAGTGCCCATGTAGAGCTCCTCATTTTCTTTACGTATGCCTCTCATACGTACATTGAAACCACCAATACCAAGTTTTTGTAAATTACGCTGACGCTTTTTACGTAAAATATTCAACCCTTCTTCATTAGTTGAAATGGAGAACCCTTCCGGTTGACTGCCATCTTCTCCTAACCATACCATGCCATCTTTGTAGGTAGGAGCCGGTACTTTATCCACTGGCGTTACATTTCCCTCACTACCACCATCGCCAGGAGTGGGTGTTGAGTTTCCAGTAATAACCGAGTCTATGGATGACATAATGCCAGCGTCTTTTTGCACAGCATCTGTGCGCAGTTTCCTTTTTCTTTTTATTTCCGTCGTAAGTGAACGTATCATATTGAAACCTTGTTCACTTACACATACACCATCTATCCAGAATGTATTTTCATTAGATTCAAAATGTTCGTTTACAGCTAAAGTTCCCGACGAGCTAGACACTGCCAAATTGTTATTGTCTTGTTGTGTTTCGATAGATGATTGTTTAATGTTAGCAGTTTCTTTTTGAACACTTTTTTCTCCTTGAGGCACTTTTGAAGGTAGAACTTTATGTGTAACAATATCCTTGCGGCATGTTTTACAATTGTAGTCGACATCATTAAAAGTACTTGCTTCATCTTCATTTTTAATATTATCACATAAGCAGTGTAACCAACGCTCACAGTTGCTACATTGTATTATAAGTTCATTTTCATTATATGGCTGGCTGCAAACAAAACAAGATACTTGACTAGCGCAAGGACCGCACTCTAAGAATCCATTGAACCAGCTTGAATTTTTTCCAGGTGAATTTCGCCCACATTTTTGGCAAACCGCACACCATTTGCATTTCCAATTGCCATTGGGCACAGCGTCTAGAGGTGGACTCATGCAGTAGATATGATAAGAAATATCACATTCATCACATAAAGTTAATCTGCCCTCATCGTTTTTCTGCCCACAGCCTTCGCAAACTGTACAGTCTAAGCAACGCCAGCCTTTTTGTAGCATTGTCTTTGAAAGGGTTACGTTCGCACAGTGCGGATGGTAACATTGACCACACTGAACACATCCGATTAAACAGGCTTCTTGATCTGTTCCTAAGGCACCACACATTACGCATATATCCTGCATCAAAACGAATTTGTCCTTAGCAGAACACAAAACCATTTTCTTTTCTAACGACATGTCGTCTTCCGAGCACTGAGAATTATTCAGATCACTGCTCGCAGATGGTGCAGATGAGGAGTTTAACAATAATAATTGTCGTCCTTTTCCACGTACACTCCTCTTACGATTAAACTGACTAAGTATTCCTTTGCCCATAAATAGTTTACCAATTTTCCCTCCGCGATTCAGCTCCTTTATTCCCATGCGCTTTTTGGAAATTTTCAGAGGATCTACCATATTTGTAAAGTCTGTGCCACTATCTTTGTCATAAAATTCCGCTTCCAAGTCACGAGGGAACCCATCAACAGATATCGTTAGCAATTCAGCAGAAGCAAATGATATTAAGTTTTTACCGGACTTACAAGGTTGGCAGATATAGTCGTAATCAGGGTTTGTTTCCTTTTTTAGATGGTACACCGTTAGATCTGCCTCATCGTCACAAGTGCTATGAACAAACCTTGAGAAAAAGAAATATATGAAAATATATGTATGTACGTACATACCACACATAATGGTTTGAATTGTTTATATCTATACTTGTTACACTTGCTACATTTGACCATTTCCTTGTGAGACGCAGCTCTATATGCTTTATGACAAATGGGACACGAAAATCCCTTATTACGTTGCTGATAACAGGAATCACATATGGTATAATGACAGTGCCACCTGGAAGAAGCGCCAGCACCTGGAGTGCGTGCACCACAGTCACTGCATATGCGGCAACGCTAAGAGAAATATACATATGTATATATAGTATATATAAATACATATAGACATACATATGTACATATCGAGGAACTACATTCAATATACGCCAACTTAAAAAAGCTAACTATTCAGTATGGCGAAAAAAATATCTAATTCGCTCATTACTGTAAAAATAAATGATTTGCCTTCTATAAGATGATTTAAATATGCATACCAATTTATACGTATGCAAAAAAAAATTTATTTTGCACTGGTTTGCGTATATTTTTGAGATAGCATATTTCAGTCGATCAAAAACAAATATTTTTTTAAAAAACCGCATTTTTTAAATATACATACCGATGGCTTAATATAATGCAGAAATAATTTTTTAAGTTGCCATCAGTCCTTCATGTTTGACTGTAAGATCTTCAAGGAGGTTGCAATTGCACGTTGTCTCCGAGAAAACGTTAATAATGCGATTTCGAAAAAAAAATGAGATACGCCTTTTTTATATTAAGCCATCGATACAAATTTATCTTTAATCATTTTGTGAAATCTTTTATTCAATAATTGCGTTCGCGTACTTAAAAGTTTTTACAAATTTTTACTGAACCTTACTGCATTTTACTAAATTGCGTTCGTTTACCCAAAATACAGTAAATGAGTAAATTGAGTAAAGTGACAGTCTTGTCTGAGTATTTTGAAAATTCTAGGTGTGTTTTTTTTAATTTTGTAGTAAAATGCAGTAAATGAGTAGTTACTGCAAAAATTTTAGGATTTACTCTCAAAAAAAGCTGTTGCAGAAAAAAGTACGCGAACGGAAAAATAGTAAAAATTAGTAAGATTAAAGAAACAGCTAAGCGTGACCGTTTGACCGACTAAAGTGCAAATTTTTCGACTTCGTTGCCACTTTTTCTCCCCCATTTTTTAGAGTGAATTATATAATAATACATTACAAATAAAAAATTTTCACGTCTTGAGAAAAGTTTAAATAAAAATTGTGAAAATCATTGAAAAATAATTAATTTATGAAGAATAATAATAAAAGCTGTTAATATACATACATATTTTGTAATTTATTTTATTGACCGTTTTGTTTGGCAAATTATTCTAATTGCTCAGAGTTGTAAGACCGTAGAGTATCTGGTTACCTAGTATTGCACAAATAGTCATGTAATTTTTATTAATTTAACCAACAACAAAACAAGGAAATCAAAAAGAAATTAATTACAAATATTATTTACAAAATTTATTCTTAAATTCATCGTGTTGTAAAAATATTGTATCGAGTACCAATAATTAAAAAGAGTTGAATAGTCAAAAGTTTATATATTTTTCAACACTATGCGGAGTTGGAGTCAGCTGGTTTCTTTAATCTTACTAATTTTTGCTATTTTTCCGTTTGCGTACTTTTTTCGGCAACAGCAAAAGTAAAAAAACACACCTAATACTAGATATAAGAATTGAAAAGCTATAAAAAAAACTTAAATACTATAAAAAAATAACTTAAGGCTAACTGAAAGCCTCTTCCATCTCGAGGTGGTCATCTTCAATCTCTATTGTAGCAGGGTCACTCCAAATTTTAAATTTCGAAAGCTCATATCATTGACTATAATCGGCACATACATAATGTTTCTATTCGATTAACAGTTTAAAACTTATACATATATTACCAATTTTTTTTTTATCGGAACCCCTATGTAATAATAAGTTAAAAATGGTCATATCTCAAAAACTAGCCATAGGATATCAAAATCCTTACCTGATTTGTGCTCAGCATTGCAAATGCAATAAGATATGAGGTATTTATAAATTACTCACTTTTTTAAAATTTTGGAAATTGACATAAGAATGAGCATTTTCGCAAAAAAAAATATATATTATATATATTTGTCATCGGAAACTCATATTGACCAAATTTGAGTTGACATATTTTGAACATAGGCTCTCGATATACATACTTACATATGTATGTATATACATGTGTGATATTAGTTTAATTTTAATAAGCTGAGCTTACGTTACATTTCCAACCATATTTAGGTACAGATGATATTATAGGTCTTAAACATGTAGTGTGATATACTTTTTGACATTGCTCACATTTAACAGAACGATTCTCGTTGTTTTCAGTTTGGCGACAAATTAAACATTTACAACACTGCGAACAACTCCATCCGGATCGCGAATCTGTATATTGTAAAAAATAAATATATGTATTTTGCCTAATAAACAATTAGAGTGCAATAATTTATGTATTACCCGGAAAGTTAGCTAATCCAATACAGTTAGTGTGATAATGAGCTCCACAGCTACAACACATTATTAGCTTTGATATGTCTCCCAAGCTACTGCACTGGCGGCACTCAATATTTGTATCTACAGCTAAAAACTAATTGACGTTAATAACCATTAAATACATTTCATAAAAAAACTTCAATACCTATGTATGGAACTTGACTTATATGTTCTACACAAAAAGCTTGAAATGATTCAATTATGAGAAAACATCCAGCAGCCGCAGCACATGGTAAATGATAGTTTTTTTGGCAACTCATTCGGCAATTAATACTAGCACCATAACGTAAACAGAATGAACATTTACGAGTTACACTTTTGGCAACCATTTCCTCGAAATTGGGAACAAAATCTTCCTCAATGCGTTTCATTTGCAATGACCACATAGCACACTTGCTATGAATATAAACGAAACAACTTTCAGAAATAATATTATCCACTGTGGGTACTTCATCTTGGCCTACATTATCTAATTCATTGACACATTCGTTATTAATTAAAACTTTCATCCTTGCCGTACCTAATGCCTTTTTTCGATAGCCATTATCTGAACAGCTTTCTAAACTTGTTTCTTGAAAGGTTTTAAGAAGTTCTGATGACAGCGCTAGTGCATTTTTTATAGTGTCAGGATTCACAGTTATCTTCAGCATATCTCCCTGGCCAAGGGAACTGCGTTCGCAAAAATTACATAGACAGCAAACTTTTCCAGGGTACTTCTCAGTAAAATATGGCAATTCATCACTGTGAACATTCGACAACAATAATTTATTTGTAGCCGATGATTCTTCTGCAAACCCCATATTTACGTTGTCAATCGAAAACGTATTCATATATGAGTGGCCCGATTGATCTTTACTAAACTTTCGTTTTTGTTGTTGTGCTTGTTGTTTATTTGGTGCTCGAAATGATATTAATGGATTTTCCTTTCGCGGACGGCCAGGACCACGTTTCAAGTTGCTTAAATTTTTTTCATCTGCTATGGGTAAAATGTTATCGCTTCCCAGTAATGATGTTAACGAATTTTCGCCAAGAAAGTTGCTGGTTATATTTGTGCAGCTACTGCTTGCACTGGTACTTGTATTGCACTGTTTTAGTATGATATTAATATTATTTGTTTGTATTATATCTTCATTTAACAAAGATGATGATGGGGACCCAGCATCTCCCAATTCAGATGTAGGTGCTAATTACGGGGGTTTGTGGAATGGATATATATACACATATGATATTTGCATGAATAATTTTCAAGAATATGGAATGCATACGGTTATTTACATACACATATACATCCCTGCAAATAATATTGGACTACGTGGTCCAATATAGATGAAACAGACTAGTTACATCATGGTCCCATGTAATGCAGTCATGGATCATGTCGTTTTCACATAAGCATTCAATGCTGCACATATGGTGTAGTTTTGAGGATGGTCCGATGTTATGCAAATTTGGACCATGTGGTCCAACCCTAGGACATCGCAATGTTAAATCGACCATGTTTTATCCTAGCCCTTTATGGAGTAGTCCTTACAGGCATGTATGGACTAAACGCGTTATTTGCAGGGATATATATGTATATATGTGTACATATGTACTTATTTACATGTAATGAAAGTATGTAGTGATTTTAATACAAATGTTCAAAATTGATACAAACCCGATGATTGTTGGTTACTGAAGTTGGTTAATTCATACTCATCTATATCCAAATCTAATCCAATTTCCAAATCCATATCACATTTAACGCTTATAATTTAATAAAACATTTTCAACCGGATACATTAAAAAAACATTTCAGTATTCATAATTTAAATGTGTAGTTAGGCTGCATCATTTGTATACATATGTAGCAGGTACTTATGTATCTATATTTTCACTTAATTAATATATGCAATGCAATGATAATCGCTACTTCTATAATTGTTCTTCAACTGACAAAAACACATATTTTTCAATTTGAAATATTCAAAAACACTAGGACACTAGTATATCGATATACTACATATTTCACTTCAATCACATAGGATACAACTTTAATCACGTTTTTCCTTGAATTTTTTCAATTTATTATAATTTATATATGAACGTATGAAAAACAGAGAACGAGGCCGATGTACAATGGTGATTGGCAGCGGTCAAGACCAAATATCGTCGGCGGCGGCAAAATCCTGGCTGTGAGCCGAAAAATTTCCGCCGCCGGCCAGAAAAATCGCCATGTTTTCAAACCACATGACAACAATGCGTAAACGTGCATGGATTTAAGAAGGGACTTCACAGGAGAATGTAAGCATTGTCGCAGCTACGTCACCCTTCATATAAACCAAGGCATATCAAACAGGTACATGCATCAGACAAATTGCTCATCCGCTGATTTTTTGTTTACACGTTTATAACGAAGAATTCATTTGACAATTACTTTTGTGCCTTGTTTGATGCATACAATTTTTTGACAATTACTTTGTAAAACTATGTGAGAAGCACAGAGTTGCCACAGTGTTTTCCCTAATGCGTGTACCTGTAGTAAATGTGCCTTGATATAAACACACTTTTTTCAGTCTATGGTATAGGTAACACAATAAAACAAAAACAAACTATCTCTCAAGGAAGACTACTAGACAATTGACTAGTAGCGATAACCGACAATTTGGTTATAGTCCCCAGTTAGTTTGTTAGGGGCTTGGTGAAAAAAGTTACCAAAACATTTGTGCACGTGTGATTTTGTATCTCTCTCTAACTAATTAATTTCACCAAAAAACTCAAAAAGCCCGCCTACACAGGCAAGCAGAAAAGGCTCAGTGTGAATTGCGTCTAGGCTTATAACTTTTTCTTCTTTGAACTTTCATTAGCATTCACACAATGCAAGTCTTATTTCCAGCTCAAATTTTTATGCATAATTTTGTGTATGTATGTGTGTTTATTTTAACATTACGAATGAGAAAGCAAAACGCAGTGAGTGCTAGTTTACACAATGCAAGTCTCATTGCTAAGCTGATTAGTTTGTTGGAGAGAGAGACGAGGGGAAAAGAAACGAGTACTCAGCTTCATGTGCTGTCAATACGTTTTGCTTCCCCATTCGTAATGTTAAAAAAGCAGACATGCATGCACAAAACTATGCATAAAAATATGAGCTGAAAAATAAGACTTGAATTGTGTGGACGCCGATGAAATTTCAAAGAAGAAAAAGTTATAAGCCTAGACGCAATTCACACTGAGCCTTTTCTGCTTGCCTGTGTAGGCGGGCTTTTTGAGTTTTTTGGTGAAATTAATTAAGAAAAAGTGATAAGCTTAGCAATAAGACTTGACTGGTGTGAACTGGTACTGACAGTAGATGAAGCTGAGTAATCGTTTCTTTTCCCCTCGTCTCTCTCACTCTTATGAATTCTAACAGTAGATTTTTCATAAAAGGCTGCCCTATTTGGACAATTGAAAAATCGTCAATTTTCAAGAAAAAATCGTCAAATCATTTGCTATTTTCAGCACCAAAATCGTCAAAATTACGATAAATCGTCACATATGGCAGCCGTGTTGGCAGCTGTTAAACAATCTTATCTGCACCAATGTAAATAAATGGTTACAACGCCACCTATCAGGGCCAATTATAAATCTAAATCATATCCACATCCTGTTATGGCGCTACAGATTTGGTAATTGAAACGGAAAAATAACTGAAGCGTCGTACAAAAGGATACATATCGTCATGTGAGAACTTAAGTGTCCAATATCCAATAGTTTATAATGGCGTATTGGACACTTAAGTTCTCACATGACGATATAAGAACTTAACTTAAAAACTTATTGGGACCCATAATGAGGACCGTGAGCAAAATGTAAAACTTTTGAATTGGCCACTCTTTCATATTAAGGTAGGTAGGCTTTCAATGTTGTTCAAGTAACTGTGTACAACTGTATTTCCTCCTTTTATTTCTTCTGATATTTTTTAAAATTTTTTTAAAAAGAATTAACACTCAGCTTAACTCGTTTTACGTCTCTGCTATCAAGGCATATCAAACAGGTACACGCATCTATTATCCATTTTGATAGTTATAACAGCATCGTTCCAGAGAGATTACAGCATGCATATCAGAAAAATCTATGATTTTATATGATTGAACTAGGGCTCCCGAAGAACGTTACTTCCTTTGTCAACGCGCTAGCTACTTCAGCCATCAGAATTTAAAATTTAAATTTGTTCCTGTCCGATTTATAATGAGCTTTAGAGCATCCGATTTTTCTAAAATTCAAAATAAAACCGTTTAATTTGTATATCATATCCGATGGATAAGAAAATGTTAATTTATAATAGGTAAATAAAAACAAAAACAAAGCATATATCCTTTAAAAGTCCAAAATTTTGTAATCCCCTAATACATATCTGCTTATTCAGATGTGTATATATCCAGACTGCCCAGAGCAGGGTGACCGATGAAATTTTTCAAAAAGTGGCACCAAAAGGGGATTTATCACAAAAAAGAGGCAAAATTAAAAAAAAACGAGAAAACTACATCAAACTTTTTATTTTTAATGTATTTTTATATAATTCACTCTAAAAAAAGGGAGTAAAAAAGTGGCAAGACACTCAAAAAAGTGGCAAGGCAGTCGAAAAAGTGGCAATTTGCCACTTTAGTCGGTCAAACGGTCACGCTGGCCCAGAGAAGCGTCAGAGTGCCGAACATCAATCGGCTTTTTATACAAATGAATACACATACGCTTATACATTACGCTCTTGTTTCTCTCGGTGGCCAGCTCTGGTATATATGTACATATGTATGTATGTATGTATATGTATGTATGTGTTTGTTGAGTCGAGTACATCAGACGTGTATGTTTTTTTTAAAAAATTTTTGATTTTCTGATGTCTCTCGCACACCAAGTATGAAGCAAGGCACATTTACTACAGGTACACGCATTAGGGAAAACACTGTGGCAACTCAGCGGATGAGCAATTTGCCTGATGCATGTACCTGTTTGATATGCCTTGGTATGAAGTATGCCGTCAGCGTTCAACAGTGTAATAGTAAAACCCAAAGTATGCTTCGTACATGTCTGCAGACAAGTATGCATGTCTAATAGCCCTTTATGATAAGGATAAATTTATATTCAGTAAATGTGAAAATGTAAATTTTATGTACATACATATGTAAATATGTACATACATTCACAAAAACATCATTAAAATCATGGTATAAATATAGACGGTACTTCCCAAGGCACATTCACCAGGTAGTAGCGGAAATGCAGCTGAGCTATTTTATTTTTTCAAATTAAAGTTCATCTCAAGGCAAATTCATTTCCAGATAATATCAGGATTACAAAAACAATGAAAAAATACAACAATGAAAAAAACAACATGGGTTTTAGTTCATCCAAAACTTCAAAAATAGAATTTGTTTAACATAATAACAATAAAAATTATTCACATAAATTTGAAAATATTTCTCCACGGCAGCCACCACTAACAAAATTTGCAACGTTTAGCACTTCTCACAATTTTTTAATAGTTTTTTCATATTTTTAAATTTGTTTTCACAGAATTATTTTAATAAAATATTTTTCATATTGAAATTTTTTAACATTTTCTTTTAATTTCTCTTTCGTAAAAAATTTTTGAAGTTTCGGATGAACTATAATTTGAAAAAAAAGCTCAGCTGCATTTCCGCTACTACCTTGTGAATGTGCCTTGGTTCATCTGAAACTTCAAAAATTGTTTACGAAAGAGAAATTAAAAAAAAATTTTTAAAATTTCAATATAAAATATAATTTAATAAAAAAATTCTGTGAAAACAAATTAAAAAACATGAAAAAATATATTTATACACGCCAATATGAAAAAACTATGTATATATAAATTGTGAAAAGTGCTAAACGTTGCAAATTTTGTTAATGGTAGCTGCCGTTGAGAAATTTTTTCAAATTTATGTGAATAATTTTTATTATTATTCTGTTTAAACAAATTCTATTTTTGACATTTTGGATACACTAAGGGCCAATTTCACCAACTTATTTAAATATCAATTGATATTTAAAAGTAGTTTTTCCATACAAAAATTAATGAAAATCGACATTTAAATATGAATGGATATTTAAATAGAGTTGGTGAAATTGGCCCTAAAAGCTATGTTTTTTTTTTGTTTTTTCATTGTTTTTGTAATACTGATATTACCTGGAAATGAATGTGCCTTGGTACTTCCATTCTCTCCTTGTTTTGAAAAATAAAGTTTATTTTTTGAGAGAAATAAAGAAAAATATTCCCATATAGTAAACAATTTTGTAATTATCTTAACAAAAATTTGCGAATAAATAAAGTGATATTCATCACTACATATCTGTGAAGTTTTAAAAGTGGTTATGTAATAACCAGGGAAACCGCAAATATGCAATTGCATGTTTTTTCTTGTATCACGTATTAATGCGGGGACAAGATATTTATCCGTTTCAGAACTTTTAATGAATTTTGGCATCGATTTGTTAGTGCATATTTTTGCATATTTTACCCTTTAAGGCATGTTTATGCATATATCAGTTTTACACGCATATTTTTAGCATATTTTCGAATTTTTAGAGCATAATTTACGCTTTTAGGGCATATTTTCATACTTTATAGAATTTATTTTATTTCAACCCACTTGGCACCACCATCATTTAAAAAAACTCTCCATTCCAAAAAAAAAAAAATTATAAATTTTTTTTTTAGCAACGCATTAAAATTTCATTTTTGAAATAAAAATTTAAGTTTTAAAGAAAATTTTTTTCCTGTGCTATCTGGGTTAATATGCTTACAAATTATTTTTAATTTTCGCCATCTAAATCTCTGTTCCAATGTTCCATGTAGTGTATAATTTTTTTTATATATAACGCAGTTTTACGGACGTTAGTTGCAATACAAATTTAGCTATGTGTGATTTAGCTGTGTGTGATTTACTCTGCCCCGAAAATACCTTGAAGGAACATTGTAAATGTATGAAAGTTCATTAAGACGGGACAGAAAAGATTTTTATTTGAAATTCTAGGTCAATATTTTTTTATTTATTGCAATAAAAATTATAAATTAAAATCTTGTCTTATTTATCCAAAATAGAGTTCCAAAGCCTTAATTCTGATATCGTGATCTTTTGAAATTAAAGTTAAATTCTTTTGCATCCAATAAAAATTAATTTGTTTTAGTAAACATTTTTATAGTAATTTTGTTTTAACCTGCACTTCAAACCCAGTTATTCTTTGTTAATTATGTTTCCGTTTTTTGGTTATTTATTTTTTTCTTATTTTATATGCAAATGTTGTTGATTTTTTGATTAAAAAATATATTTTCATTTACAAATAAAACAATTTATTCTATTTTTAAGAGCATATTTTTTGACTTTTAAGCGCATATTTACAAGTTTTTAGTGCATATTGAATGCGCATAAAACACTTTTTTTAGAGCATATTTGTGGTTTCCCTGGTAATAACTTATCTCATATTTTTAAGATTTCTACCTAATACAAATCTTTTAACAATATTTTCATCTAAATTTGGCATTGAGAAACCAAATTGATTGATAATTTTTATTAGTTGACAATAAATGTTAATTAAGTTTAACAAATATTGATTGATATTGCATTTTGTTTAGTCTACATAATTCATTTCTTGTTAATTGTAACATCCTTTTCTAAAAAATTGGTTTAATAACCTATCAGATCTTTTGCCAAGTCTATTTCACAGATTTTATAGGCTCTTAGCCACTTTTGACGAACACCAGGAAATGAAGCAATTAAGAAAAAACTGCACTCATAAAAATATTATTTTTAATTTCTGTGTTTTATAAAAACAATTTTGAAATAATTTTTTAATAAAATTTTCAAACGAACAGGAAACAAAGGGGAAATATTAAATTAATACGGTCACGATTTTACCGGAAACTTCACAATCCTTATGCTTGTCAGATGGTGAATGTCAAGAAAAAATGAGAGAATGGAAGTATCTTATATATTTATATCATGGGTTAATCTATCTGAAATGTTGTATTGAATAAATACACCAAAGAAAATTGTAACTGCGGTATTCATAAAAAAAATTTTAGGTTTATTAATGGCACATTTGACATATTTCTAAGTGAAATTTGTCAAATAAACCCGCAATAAATCTAAAATATTTTTTTATAAATACGGTAGTAATAAAAACACTTAGCAGCACCGAACGAAAATTATTTACAATTTATAGAATATGATTTTTTTTGGCAGAGCTGGGGCCCGTTTCTCAAAACTACAAATTACAAATCTACAAATAAAATACACACAAAACAACAATAAGATTTGTAAAAGTGTTGTTTTTTTGTGTGTATTTTATTTGTAAATTTGTAATTTGTAGTTTTGAGAAACGGGCCCCTGGTCATGGTTATTTTGTACTCATTGATCCAGTACATGCCAGCCTATTAATTTTTTGTTTTGTAAAATTTTCAGCTTTTTCTTTTTTCCTAATAATTTATAATTTTGTTATTTTCTACTAGGTGCAGCACTTTTACGCAAAGCCAGAGATTTTTGGAATTCGAAGTCGAATATGTACCAACCTTTTTTAACTCCGCAAATTTGTATCGCAGGTAGGCTTGCCAGACGGGCTTGATTTGGCTGGATTGTCAAGCTTTTTCAAGGCTTGTCAAGATTCAAGCTTAAAAGTTTTTTTTCAAGGTAAAAATTAATTTAAATATATCTTAGGTTTATTTCGATATGCTGATTGTATAACTATAAATAATGTTGTAATAGCTGCAACACTAATAAGTGTCAGGAAGTAGTTTCCTTACACAACATCACAATTTGGCAACACTGGTAACTTGACATTATAAGCGACCAACTGATGAAATTATATTGTATTTCCACAAATACTTTAAAAATATATATGGCTTTGCAACTGTTTTTTTAATTAAATATAACTTTTGTTAAAAACCATTGAGTTATTATTGCCTTAAAAATATTTTAAATTATTGTAAAGCTTTTTTTTGGCAAATCAAGAATTTTTTCCTTGAATGTCAAGATTTTTCACTGCTTGTGTCTGGCAAGCCTAATCGCAGGCCATTTAATTTTTTAAAATGATATCTCACTTAATCAACAAGAGGATATTAAGTCAAAATTTTTAAAATTTAATTTTTGTGCAAGAAATTAACTAACAACGTCAATATCCATCTACTGTAAAAAATTTCAACGTATTCCGATTAATCTTTCATCTCGAAAACCACATTTTAGACCATTTTTGTAATAGTGTAGTGACTACCTTTATATCACCAAAAAGTTTTCTTTTAGCTATATAATTAATAGGCGAACAAGTTTTTTGTAATCCCTTTTGCGCCGGAACTACTGCACCGATTTTGGAGAGACTTACATGATTTTAAAGGATTTTCTGCACAGATGTGCACAATCTATATTTTATTGACATCGGTGCAGTATTTTGGGAGCTAAGCGTTTAAATTTGCTACTACTGCATGCAAACATACTATAGTACACACGCATTTATTAGCTTACACTTAAAAATGAAACAAAACATGTTTTTGTGTGAGTGTGTATTTGCAGTATTTCTCTTCAGCGATGCCAATTTAGCGCCTTTCGCGCTAGTTTTAGCGCGTTTTAAGTATGCCAAACGCGCTTTTTTCCCTCTTAGCGCGTTTAATAAAAAAAGCGCTAGGTTAGCGCGTTTTGATTAAAGTCAAAAATATCATTTCAGTTTAATATCATTTTACTTTTTTTATAAATTTAACAATTTTCTAATATCCAAACTTTAACATTTTGTTTAAATTCGTTAATGATTCAGATGTTGTAAATAAAATTCCCTTGACTGTGTAAGAATTAAAAACGCATTTTAATATTGTAATTGGCAAATATTTTGAAATTTCACAGCTAAAAATATTGTAAATGGCTAATATTTTGAAATTTCACAGCTAAAAATATGTACTCGTACTCGTGACCAAAAAATGTATATAACATATTAAGCATTTATTATTTTTGTACTTCAAAAAGCATTTGAATCGCAACACTATTCGACAGTTTATATAAGTTGTTAGTTGCGGAATTTCGAATATTTGGAAGGCGAGTCTGATTCTGTATTAAATGATTTTAGTTATTTAGGATATAATTTCGAAGAAGCAATATTGCGTAATCTGAAAAGAGTTACTAAGAAAATTTAATTGTAATGGTATTTACTAATACATACATCGACCTTTATTAAAATTTAATTTAGCGCGTAAATTGTTGATGATGCTGCAACTTAGCGCGTTCTAGCGCGTTTTGAGAAGGTGCATAGCGCGTTTGGGTTATAAATAGTTGGCATCGCTGTTTCTATTGCTATTCCATTTTTTTTTTCTTATTTGTTATTGTATGAAAGCCATAAAACTTATAGGAAAGAGTTCAATAAATTGAAGTAGCTATAATAAAGAGATTTTGTTTCTGGTTTTTTTTAATTTTATGTACGAATTATTGTTTATGTAAATATGTATGCATATTGTGTGACTGTGTTTAAATGAATTTTTTATGACGTTTAGATAATTTTTCTTTGAATCTTAATATAATTATTTACATCTAGAATACGGACGATTATGTCGTCCGTTTGGTATATCTAGTTCTTTAATAAATAATAATAAAAAAGTGGAAATAGAAATGTATCGTATGTTTTCATAAAATATGTATGATTTTGATTTGAGTCTATATTCAAGTTAAAAATAATCAAATTGTTAATGTAACCACAAGCAGTTTTACATCTATACTGAAAATTTTAAAAATTCGAGTTTATATCTTTTTTTGCGAAACAATTAATTCAATACAAGTTAAGGTTTGAGCTTTTTTATAAATGCTTAAATTCAGTGAAAAGCTAATATTTAATAAATATAATAAACATTTAATAAATAAAGTTTTATGATATACATACGTGTTTAGAGATTTCCGCATTTTTTGCATACTTTCAACGTTTATTTAAATAACATACTAAATTTAATTGAACTTGAGTGATTTTTAATCAGGAATAATTTCTTAATCGGGCTTAAGTTCAGTATTTTTCAATTCTTATTGAATGAAATATTTTTATTAATTAATGTGAGTTTCTAAAGAAGAGAAGAAAAATTAAACTAGAATTTATTATTAGCTGGGGGAATTCCAAAAGGTAAATCAATAATTGTCTACACAATATATAGTAATTTCTCATATTCCATTTCATTAAAAATTTACGTTAAATATCTGATGTTAATAATAATCTCTACCCAATGAAGTGCGTGGCTCTACAGAAAAATATCGGTATTTCCCCCAGCTAATAAAGTCTAGTTTAATTTTTCTTTTCTTCTTTAGAAACTCACATCAGTTAATAAAAATATTTCATTCAATAAGAATTGAAAAATACTGAACTTAAGTCCGATTAAGTTTATTTAAATATTTATTAACAAAGTTTTAGCCATGTGATCTTAAAATTAATTTTAATATTGTACCAATAAGTACAGTTATTTTGAAACCTTTGGAAGATGAAACCAACGCCATGCCAGCATTTCTGGAAGAACAACATTCGATTGCAAAATCAATTAGCTTTGGATAATACTCATTCCAAAAATTAACTTTATGATTTTCAGCGACAGCTTTTACATTAAAGTCTTCATTGATTTTCAAGTAAGTTTGATTGTTTATATTATATGAATTCCACTTTAGGTATATATTAAATGATGTGGGATTGGAAGACTTTGCAAAATTTGCCCACAGTGTCATAACTATCTCAGAAATTTTTTTATCAGTAGAATTCCATCGATTAATAAACATGTTGTTATTCATATAAGGAACTCCCCATATAAATATTTGATCGAAATATTTCGGAACACCAATCCAACTTGGTAAAATATAAAATTCAGTTAGTGGACGCGCATTAAAATAGTACACGTAAACATCTTCATCTACGCTAAGAAAATTAGCCAAAAGGAATAAAGGTGCTAGGTGCATTCTGTCCGTGTGGAAGCTTATAAAATTATTCACTACATTTTCTTGATTTATATTTTCTTCATTCCTATACATTAGATTGATGGAATCTAAAACAATTGGATAGTCTGATTCGCAGAAATCACTTTGGTTCGTTTTTCGAATATCCTCTACAGCTACTTTGGAAACAAAACTTTCAAAATCATCGGACGTCATTAAAGTGCCGTCTTTTTCCTCGTCATCTAATATTTGTAAAACATCCTCCATATCCGTTATACCAGCCATTACAGGTACTTTATTATAATTTCCATTTTTCAAAAGATTTGCTGGAAAGTCGTCTATGAAACCTTTCGAAATATTACTGAATCCTTTATCTATTACAGGACCCCATTCTATTTCAGGTACATTATCCATTAAAATTTTAGCATCGAGTCTCTTTAAACATTGTATCAGCATTGAGGTAGGGCTTCGGTTGCAGGCAAAAATATGTGCCACAGAGTCCAAAAAGGGACTAAAGTAATCAAATGTTCGCACTTTTTCTTCGGTCAACGGATTTCCAGACATCATAATAACTTTGTGAAAAGCATTTCGGGACCATTCTCCTGATGTTAAATGCAGACCAGCACTGATTGCTCCTGCTGAATGTCCCACTATTGTTATTTGCTTCGAATCGCCTCCAAAATGTGCAATATTTTTACGTATCCACAGTAAGGCGGCTGATTGATCCATTAAACCAAAATTACCTGGCGCTTCAGCATCTCCCGTTGTTAAGAATCCTAATATATTTAATCGATATGCAACAGTAACCACAATAACCTTTTGTTTGAATACCATTTGGAATGGATCAATATCAGTAGGACTACCAGACGAAAAATCTCCACCATGAAACCATACCATTACTGCATAACCAGTAAGACCAGGAGAACCTTTAAATAACATTTATGTATTTATATATAACACATATTTATGCACATATGTATGTATGTATATATGTATGTATATCTGTGTATAAAAAAAGTATATATTTGTATACATCAAGGGAAAAACGTGCTAAAATCAAGATTTTACCCTCGATATCAAATCATTTCAATCTTAAGAGTCTATTAAATGCGAAAATTCTTGATTCTAAAATGAAATCTTATGTTTTTCAGATCGCATTTAATATCGTAATTTTGAATAAAATCTAATTTTAAGATCGGATTCAATCTTAAATTATGTTTTGTGCTTAAATTAAGATCACTTTCTTAAAAATTTAAGAATACGATCCTAAAATTAAGATTACGTTCTTTATTTAAAGAATGTGTTTTTAAAGTTTAAGACCACGTTCTTAAATTGAAGATCACGATCTTCATTTTTAAAATTCATTCTAAAAATTATGAATTTATGCTTAAATTTGAGAACGTCAATCCAACTGACCAAATTTCAATACTGAAATCTGAAGATTTCTGCAATCTAAATTCAAGAATTTTGTTCTGAAATTTAGATCGTAATTTTTCTCTTATTGTATGTATAAGTATTTTAGTGATGTGGAAATATTCGTATTCGAATTCGCGAACATTCTTCCATTTTTAAATATTCTTACTCACCAAATTCAAGCGAATATTTGGCAAAAGGCGAAAACTTTTTGCGAAAAATAAAATAAATAAACAAGAATTGAAAAAAAGCTTTGTGGACAGTAGTGAAACTGAGTTTTGATCTTTTCCTCCACATTGTGACAACTTTTTTCCTCTTTCTTCGCTAATATCAAAAATTAACATTCGGCACATCACTAATGTATACAAATATTCATTGCTCTAAATAAATTTTTTAATTTTGATGGTGTAATAAAAAATATTGACATATTTCGAATTACATAAACTTCCCTACTGATTTTAAATGATGTGACCAGGTATTAAATTTACACTCTGTTTAACCGACTTCAAAAACAGGACAAGGTTATCAATTCGTGTGTATGTACGAGTATTTTAATTTGTTACAAGAGTTACTTCATAACTCCGTCATTTTTAGACCGAATTAAAAAAATTCCTTCTCTTTGATTTTATGTATTCGTACTTTTACTTTTCGGATGACAATACTGAAAAGTAAAAAAGTAGAGTGTTCATTAAAATTTAACTTCATATTTCATATACATTTGACTGGAAACAAAAATTTGTTTTCTTCAATTGATATATTTGCCTATCTAAAATATTAAGTTTGCTGTCATAAATGTGCTCTTAATTTTTTGGCTCGATCTGACCTTCTAGTGCCTTCTGGTGCATAGTGGAGCGTAAAGTACCCGATAAACAGTGGGGGATTTTATTAAAAAATGGATATAGTTCTGCAGTTTCTAAACGTTATGAAATTTCATAGAGCATTTGAGGTGGTGTCACAGAGCTTATGTAACCTTGGGTTAATGAAAAATTAAAACTGATTACACACTTAAAGCCGAAAGTTATCTGTAATATGAATAAGCACAAAACGGAGTTCAAGTTTTCAGAAATATCTGTTGTTAAAGTTTAATTTTAACTTTAGTGTATTCAGAGATTATATTAAAATTTTGTGGTGAATATTTTCCTTCAGTTATTTTATCTATAAATCAAGCTGGCTGTTAAAAATACAATTTGGCTCCATCTTACCATCTGGTATAAAAATATTTAAATATAAACACTCTTCGTCGAAGTCCTCTCGTAAACTGCCGCCCATGGCATTTGAAGTCATTAATAACTCTTGTATTTGCATTGTTTGTTTATTCGTTTGTCCAATATCTTTCTGCCAACATTTAGGTCCATATGATGTTGCATTATAAATCATATTCCATTTATTTATTCTAATTTCTGGCGGTGCAAATCTCGGGGCTTTAGCATATTGAATTCCCAAATAAGCTTTTATGTTTTGCGTACGAAACATTTTTATATACAACCCCACCATCACACCCTGGTTAGGCAGATGTACAGTGGGTGCCTCAAGGGCGCATATTACCTCCGTATTTTGATTGATCAAATAGCAAATTATCAATATCGATTTCACGTATATGACATTCTTGGAACAAAATTTTGATTTAGCTGTTGACATTTTAACACTTAAAGAATAACTGAGGGCATTTAGGCTAAATTATTGGTAAGAAATATCTAAATACATACATACGTATGTACATACATATGTATGTATTTACTATTATACTAAATAAATTGCATTGCATGAGGGTGCGAATTTATGATTGGTTGTCATGGTGCTGAAATACAAAAATTTTCGGTTGCCAAGATATTTTTTAAACTGATACAGTAAAAGTTTTATGTGACATAAACACAATAAGAGGGAGGTTGTTGATGTGAAATTATTAGGGCAATAACTTTGCAAACAACAATGCGATTTTAATTGTTGATTAATTTTCTATCTTCACGTACACTTTATTTTTAGTTTTTTTTTTATTTGCAACATGGTATAAAAAACAACAATTTGAATCAAAAGGGTTTTCAGAAGTATTTAGTGGTTATGCTTTTTTGGACAAATGTTTGCCAAGTGTGACCATATGTACATGTGAATATGCGCACTTAATCATGAAAGTGTTATAAGTCATATATAAAATATTTTTATATGTATTATGAAACATTCCAATTTTAGAGTTCTACTAGTCTCGATTAATATAAATTTATTTAATATTTATTGAAATTTTTTCGATTTATTTAATATTTCGAAGCAAAAATGCACATTACTTGGAGCACTTTCATAATTAAGGGCAGATTAAAAAATAAGTCTGATGAAAAACACAAAATACATGTGAATAATAATAATAATGAATAATTAAATTAAGGGCCTAATTTTGTAAACCGCAACGCTTAGCGTTTTTTCAACGCTAAGTTGAAGTTAAGTGTTGCGTTTTACAAAATCAGGCCCTAAATGAATGTTATAAAAAGGAAATAATTATAAATAATATCTACGTAGTTTAACGATGCGAAGTACCTGAAGTGACATATGTAACAGCTGAAAAAAGGAAGTGTATGTAGCCTGTACTGTGACTAGAAATTTATAATGTGATTTTGTTACATATATAATTACTGACTCGCCCTAATGTATATACACTTAATGCCAAAATAAAAAGTACACCTTTAACTATAATTTCTCTTTTAACAAATTTTGTGATTGATTTTATGTTCCAAATATACGTAGACGGAAAATAAAAATTCTTTGTTTTCAAAGATTTTTTTTAAGTTTCAATTCTTTATTTTTAATGTAAAACTGCAGAAAATTGATTATTTAATCCAATCTTATTTTACTATATTTATTTTGTTTGCTTGTTAAATTGTCCAATCATAATTCTAAATCTTTGACTCTGTCACGCCCTGAATTAGTTATTTATTTGCAAAGCTTTTTTTAATTTATATTTTTATAAAATAAAAATTGTTCCTATATATTTTATATATTTTTTTATTTAAATAATTATATTTTATAAAATGATTGTAGTTCAAAAGAAAACTTACAAATTAACGAAAAAATATAATTGACAAAATGGGGGTGGCGTTGGCTGAAGTAGTTAGCACGTTGACTACAAAACCGAAGGTCCTGGGTTCAATCCCTGTATCCGACAGTCATTAAATAACAACACCACGTATTTTTCTGATGTGCATTAGTGTCCATTTGTGTCAGTTGTTGTAGGAAAGTTCAAGTGATGAAGGCATAGTCACTGGTCACTGAACTATACCGACTTCAGCAGATACTAGTCCTAATGTAACATCAGAGCGCCCTCCTTCGTTGTGTAGCAAAATCATCGGCGAAGTAAAATAATCAATAAAATGGCTACAAGACACAGCTTCAAAAAATTAATACGCCTCATTTAACATCAGAGAGGCGCTGCAACACTGCATTATTAAAAACGTGCGAAAAGCAGAGTTGTAAAAAGAATGAAGCTTTCCTCTATCTCTTCTTTCACCACCTGTCTTCTCTCTCACTATCCCTTTCCTAAGAGAAGGTAACACCTAGTATTAGCAGTAGGCATTAATTGCCTGAGTGTTACTTCTCTTAAAAAAAAAAAAAAAAAAAAATGATATACATATATGTATATGTATGTAAATATGTATGTACTCGTAAGTATATATTAATAATTTATTAAAGTATACTTTATATTTTGATTTATGTATATTGTTATAAAAAATATAATTAACCTTGCGGCTACACGTTCAATAAATTTCTTTCAATTTATTCACACATATGGTTTGTCAAAATTTAATAAAATTGAAGTTGTGACGTAGGCTGCAAGCAATTTGATTTCCAATTTTATGTTCAAAATGCCGTCAACGAGGAAAAAATTAAAATTTTTTTATACATATTTTATTTCACCAAAAAAAATTACTTCTGTTTTAAATTTTTTACAAACACAAAAATTATTTTAAAACAGCTGCTAAATTGAAAGAAAAATTTAATGAAGTGTTGAAAGAAAAATTGAAGTCCACCTGGTGTTCAATTCCCAAATGTATGAGTGTGGTAGTAAACAAGTGTGAAGGTATTGAACTTTGCAACAAAAATTTAAGCAAAAATTGAACGTGTAGCCTCCAAGTAAAGGAATTAATATAAATATGATACATATACGTAACTACATATATAGAATTAATATATGTATGTATAACTAGGATATAATTCCTGGAAAAACTTACATTATAGGTACACTTCATCATCGGAGGACAGTGCATAGAAACAAATGATGCTCAGATGTACTTATATTGATGATGAGGTGTGTAAATGTAATTGTAGGGAAAGGGGGGGGGTGTAAATGCTGCGTGTAACTAACTTTCTATACTATATATTTTTGTTGTATAAGTATTGTACTTAATTACCCTGAAGGAAATGTCGATGGTGAAAATGTACTGAGTCGCTTTTGACTTTGTCACCAGTACTACTCTCTAATTAATCCCCATACAATACTTTGTGCTATAGACATTTAGCATGTGCTTGTCATTGAAAATCTACTAGTAACACTAAAACAATTGACTAGGTAGTGAATACATAGTTCTTATGGGAACATGGAGACATACCAACCAGACATTTAGTGGTACATTTCTATACCTTACGTACATACAATTATATGAATATTGACAAGTTGTTGCAAAAGCCACCAGAAATAGACCACATTTGTTGTCTCTCTTTCTTTTATACTGACGAATAGAAAATAAATTGTAGACAATGTACCTACTACTAGAAATTTAGTGTTGACATAGAGACATTTGGCCCCAGTCTGACTGCAGGGTACTTGTCCTTGATTTACATTTATACATACATACATACACATGTACATACATATGTATGTATATGTATGTACATACATTTGCTATGCAAATGAAAACAAAGATGAGAAATCCAAAAAAAAAAAAAAGTTTCAAGGAAATAGCTAGAAAAAAGTCGTAAAATATTACCAAGGATTCGGTCATTTAGCGCATTAAGCAATTTTTTTTAACGGTTCTTATAATTTCATAACCAACACTGAATTTGAAATGGTGTTTGGTGCCATTGCAGGTAATGTTTTTGAGTTATGGAAGCGTACAAGCACCTTACAAATATTTCATGTATTCATGGTCAGCAGCACATGGTCCCACCTAACATCCTGATAGGAATTAGTGCACCTATCGGGAAATTTGTTCTCCTTATCAGCATACATCTACATTTACAACTACAACTTCTATAAAATGGCTCAACTCACCCCCCAAACAAAATGTTTCGACTTTTTTTGAAGTCAGACTTGTCATACCGAATTCGTTAAGACATTTCGGTAGTTTGTCTGAACTCAGACTTTTCGTATTGAACTCGTTAAGAAATTTCGGTAGTTTTTCTGAACAATTTTTTTTAAACATTAAAACTTTGAAAAAAAGTCTGTGAAATTTTTTTTTAATATGTACATACCTACATATATGTTGAAAAATAAGGATTGTAACAATTATTAAAAAACGTGAGTATGTGCAAATTATTTCGACAATAGCAGCAACATAACGGTGAAGCGGTACTCTGCTATAAAAGCAAAAAGAAATCGTACCTATATGTCGTTACGAATTCGTACCGACTTATCGTAACGAATTCGTACCGACACATCGTTACGAAGTCGTGTCAACCATTTTATACAAAAATTGTTACGATTTCGGTAATATTTCGGTTCCGAAATAGGAAGATTTTGTCGACCAGTCGTTACGAATTCTGTACGAATTCGGAGCATTTTGTTTGATGGGCAGTTACTTTTTCTGGCATTTCAATTGAAAACTAATTTTTCTTGATAATAATGTTATTGTCGTGACTAAAATGGTTGAAAGTATTATCAAAGAATATAAATTATATAGAATGCGCATCTGAGCTAAAAAATTAAACATTTTTTGCTTACGCTACAGATGCGGGGGGAAAGTATAAAGCGCAAGTAAACACGCAATGAGAGCATTCCCTTCCAGGGTGACCGATGACATTTTTCAAAAAGTTGCACCAAATAGGGGAGGATTTATCAAAAAAAAAAAGGGCAACATTAAAAAAATCGACACAACTACATTAAAGTTCTTATTTTTAATGTATTATTATATAATTTACTTTAAAAAAGGGGGACAAAAAGAGGGAAGGCAATCGAAAAAGTGGCAATTTGCCACTTTAGTCGATCAAACGGTCACACTGAACGCTACAGCGACAGAGCTTCAAGTTCTTGCTACAGCATGTCGTCACTGTTGCCAGTTTTGCAGATTTCTCTGCATTTTGCTGATTTTCTGAAATGCTTGTGTAACATCAATATTTCGTATTTTTCGTCACTCCGTAACAGAAATAACCATGGTGTCACTGTCAGAAACATACACATAAGAAACACTAACAAATAAGTAGTGTTTGACGTTTAATTTTGCAGTAACCATACCACCAACATAACAATGGTAAAAAGAAACTAGCTAATCTGTGCAAAGATGTATGAATATATACATATCGCACTCTAAATCATAAACAGTCACACATATGTCCCATTATTTTAAAGAATTTGTAATATCGGCATATGTTTTTATATAGCAAGATAATTTATGTTAATTCGCAAATTAAATAAAAAATGCATACATGGCGAACATATAACCTCCTCCTTAATTGAAGTCGGTTAATAATTCGAAAACGAAATGAAAAACAGTTCAAAATATATTGTTGCAGATTTTTTTTCCGATTTTTTAAAATTATTTTGCAGATTTTTCAGATTTTTTAGCCAATTTTTCCAGATTTTTTGTAAAATGTTCTGGCAGCAGTGCTTGACGTTGTAAACATTCACACCTATCGTGAATAAAATGTGAAATGTTTGAACCCATGAAATTTTCATTCCCCATGAGGGGAAATTTGCCATCGGGAATTTCATGGGAACGTTTGTTCCCGCTATTGATTCGCAGTGAATGTAAAAAACGGGAAGAAAATTAGAAAAATTTATGTTTGATAGTGAGAAATACACACATTTTTTGTTTCAGATGCAATGTTTTTAAGCTATTACATTTAAATTTGTAATTCAGTTTCATATTTGTATTGAGCCTTATTTTTGATATTTATCGTAAGTGAGATTTAATTGAAAATATACCTTCTTATTTAAATTAAAATTTTATGGGCCTATCCATAGTTAAGAATTATCAAAATGCCAAATATTTTATAACTTTTAAAATACGGGCTGTAAAATTTTATCGTAAGCGAAAATTAATTATGTAAAACAAATTTGAATATTATAAAAATAATCTTCTCTTCTAATTTAAATACCATATAAAAATTGTTAATTTTGTGTTAAAAAAAGTAACCAAAATGGAAAAAATTACACAAGTACACATTGGAAAAAAAAGTAACCAATTTTGGTTACAAGTAACCAAAACGGCAACGCTGATCATAGCATACGCTGTCTACGAGACTGCAAAAAAGCAAAATAATCAAAATCAAACATAAATACACACATGCTTTCGCTCTCAGCAATGCGAGCGCAGCATACACTGCAGAAAGAAATGAGAGTGCGTATGCTGGACGGTAATACTGGAAATACCCGCATAGAAAATTTTAGCTTGTATGAGATGCACATTCTATATGATTTATAATTCTTTGGTATTATTTTGTTGGGAATAACAACGGAATAAAATAACAAAAAATTTAATTTTTTAAACTTTTTTTTTTTCAAACCATATACAAGTGATTTTTAGCACTTTTGGACTACTTTTGTGAAGTGAATTATTTTCACACCCAAATTTCCGATTTTTATAGCACCAAAAACATGATTTTTATTGAAAAAATGCCAAAAGCAAACCACTTCCTTCCAATGACACGTCAATGTAACATTCATTGGTTTGAAGTGGTTTTATTCAGTAGATGTGATACTTTTTCTACACTGAAAGAATTTTCGGCCTAAATTCTATGAATTTCGACATTAATCTAATGAAAAAATCATTAGATTAATTCAATTCAACCAACGTCAAGCTTCGTTGGATTAATGAAACCAGTTTCGTCAAATTTATTTTATTGAAAACTTCATCAAATTTATTTAACAGTGTAATTAATGCAGTGCTATAACTTCATCGAAACAATAAAATAATTTCATGAAAAGAATGAAATAACTTAAATATAAAGGAGTTTCTTAATAATTAGAAAATATTGTTGTCATAAGTCCAATAAAATATTCTTACGAAACCAGAATACCAACGAAGCAATTCTAATGAAATTCTTTCACAATATTCATGAAATTTTCATTGGATTTGTGAAATTATCATTAGATTTGTGAAAAAATTTTAATGAAATTGTTTCATTGGACTTATGAAGCAAAATTCTTTCGGTGTACTTCGTTTTCTTACTTTTTTGGCTGGGTTATCATTGAAATCATAGTTTCGACGAAAGTAAGGTGGGGGATCTAGACATTTCCAAGGAGTTTTGTAGAGTCTGGTATGATTACAGTTTTTTCCCGAGCTTTTTCATTTCCGGGGAAAACGGGAAATATTTTTAAACAACCCGGGATCCATAGAAATAATAAAAATTAAATTTGCACAAATTTGATTAGAAAGCTTAAAACACTAACTAAGACATATCTTATACATAAATATGTATGTTAATTAAAATTGGTTATACAACTTATTAAGGGTTTTTAAAACAAATTTTCATAAAAAATTTTACTTAAAACTCCTTTATAAAGCCTTGATAATTTTTATAAATAAGGCTTTTATTAACTTTTAGTTTTTAAATACCTTAAAGTTTTTTTCCGACAAGAAAAACGTTGTTATATGAGATCAAAAAAGGAAACTTACTAATCGTCATCAAAAAGACCAATAACCTATCTGCAGTTTTCAAAAGTATACAGGAGAGGTAAAAAACGTTATAAAATTGGAGCTATTTGCAATATTGGTCATTTGTAATATTAGATGTTCAAAATTTTGCACACTTATGCGTTATGATATAGGGAATAACAATCCATAAAAACTCAATTTTGATATTTTTGCAGATAGGTTATTATGTCTTTGTGATGACGAAATATAAGTGAACATAAAATAAATATGTAATACAACGGTATTCCATACAATTGAGTTTTCCATATAAAACAATTTAATTTGCATTTATTAAAAACAAAAAAAAAGAGAATAATGATTTCAATAAATTGCCTTAAAACATCAATTTATTTGATAAAATATCTTTACCCAGCTAAAAAAAATATGTATCGTCCATATATTTTTAATATATGAATGTATATAAATATATATGAATATGTATGAATTCATATATGGAAATATATAGGATTATACATTTCAAAAGTATTACATATATATGAATCAATATTTTATTGTTTGAAAATTGTATACATAATTGAAAAAAAAGGAAAAAGAAAAAACAAAAAAACAGAAAAATCGAAATACAATTTACTATATCCTGAAGAAGTAAACCAAAGGTTTACGAAATATCGATCAAAACTAATAAAATATATAAAATTTACTGACCTAAAGCTTAAAAAAATAGTTTTATTGAACATATATAAAAGGTCGAAAAATTAGATAAACAATTTATTATATATGAATTGATATATGGACTAATATATGAAATTTATTATAATATATGAGGTCATATATGGAAATTTAATTATGAAGCTCTTCATATGTGGATCCATATATAGAAATAACATGTAATATATGAAGCCATATAAAAATGTATGCATACTTGATATCTCACATATTATTTTTTGAAATAAAAAAAGCTTGCATTTTGTTAACTCGAATTTTTTCTCTCTTTTTTATCACTGGTGAATTGCAAATCTATTAGAAAATACAAACGGTTTGCAAATTTTATATTCGTGCAGCCTCAGCGTGTAAAAAATAAGCCCAATTCTTGTACGATTTTTTACATTGCGGCCCTATTAAATAAATGAAATAATCAAAAGGATATTTCAGTCATTAATTTTATAGAAAATACTTTAGATATATTTAAGAAACAAAATTCATATTACTGCAAAAAATTTTATTGAAAACTAGTGTTGGTATAAAACCGGATAAATTTTTTAATGATTAATTGCATTAGTTTTTAATCTAAATTCTTATTAAATTAAATTTTATGTACGAAGATAAGTTTTGTGTTTTTTAAGTAATCGATGCACCTTTTCTCTTAAAATGATGAATAAAATGTCTTCTAGTTCGTTTTTAATTATTTATCCAAACAAATGTTTCATCAAATACAACTTCAATGATTAGAATCTTAAAAAAAGTAATTTTAATAAATATGAATATGAATTTACAAATATGTACATTAGCTTTGGCATAGTTTATATGGGAAAAAAATATTCGGGCCAAAAATGGTGGCGGTCAGATGGGAGCAAAGGGCTCCGCATCGTGCTCAAAGTTGAGGGTAAAAGCAAAAAAAATACAAAAAATCATATAACTTTCCCGGGGTCACCGCTACGAGGGTCAAATGTATGACGAGCAGCCATTAATTTTCTCCGCCCAACATCTTTTTTAAACATACCGACCGCCTAACTCCTCTCCTTAAGGGGCCCCCCTTACAAAGGCGAAATTTGTACAAAATTTACTCGCAGGGCTCTAATTGCCCCTAACGCGTTCCTATCGAAGTCAAATGTATGACCGACCTCCAATATTTCTTCAATACAAAGATTTTCTCTGAACATACTTATCGTCTATCTTCAACCATTAAGGTGGTCGCCATACAAAAAAAATAGTTTTTTTTAATAATTTTTTTTTGAGAAATCCGCTTTTTCCGTTTTTATGTTGCCTCTTAGGGTGGTAAAATGTAAGACCGACCCACAATAGTTTTTCATTTTCAAAATTTCCTCCTAACATACCTATGTCCTATCTCGACTCATTAAGGGGGCCCCCATACAAAGGCGGAATTTGTACAAAATTTACTCGCAGGGCTCTAATTGCCCCTGGCGCGTTCCTATCGAAGTCAAATGTATGACCGACCTCCAATATTTTTTCAATACAAAAATATTTTTTCTTTTTCGTCGCGGCATAACGCACTGCTATAATTTTCTATTCATTTTACGCCTCTTTACTACATCTTTAGCGCTTGCTTATAGTCTTCACGTTGTTCCCAGGTTTCTGGATCTCAATTTAAAAGAGTTGTCGGTAATCCAAAGCGTGGAAAAAAGTTTGCTGTCCCAGGTGTTACATAGTGGCTCAAATCCTTCATTACTTTTTGTAGTACTTCTGTGAGAGCTAAGGTAATTCTCTTCACACATATGAACCCAATGACTAGGTGAGAACGACCTTTCTCTTCACTGGCGCCACCTCTTCGTCAGACAACTCTTCCTCATATTTTTCTCTATCTTCTGCAAAAATACGAATATCATTCACCATTTTCCTTTTGATGTCACAGGTGACATTCTGGTCAAATAATGCGAGAGCAACAGGTTCATCACTAAGGTACCAGAGATGTCCACAAAATTGCAGAGATGTCCACAAATTGCGCTCCCTCTCAAAGTACTCTTTTGCAACGCTTTCCATTCAGTTACCAAACATGTAACTTTTTTCACATCGATTCTGTGTTTCGTTGGAAGAAAGGCTTGACACCAGAAAATTATTAATGTATCCGTTACCAAGTAAGCACTTTCAGAAGAAGTAATTCTACGTTGTCCAGTGCCATAAAAAACAATTTAAGCACTTGTTTTCTTGACGGCAATTTCGTTCCCATTATATTTGAGCAAGATTGACCTATTAAAAAAAGTTCAGTATTCGATATCAAGCTGCTTGCAATGCTAGCTGATGTTGACGACATTTTATTTTGTTTTTATTTTAAGAACACAAAAAAATACTATATCACACACACACAGATAAAAAGAACACCATATATTAAGAGATTGTGATAATAAGTAGCCTAGATTACATAGAAAAAATGAGAAGTGAATAGGAGGCAGTTTTAATAAAACTCCTCAGTAATGAATTATCTTTAGAAAAATGTTAATGACAAGTAATAAGTATTTTCTGAGAAATATATAACATCATTGTTCGAGGTCACTTATATGTTTGACTCCTATAGCCGCGTCCACAAAACTGTTAAAGGGATAAGAGTAGTTTTATACAAATTTCTCCTTTGTATGGGAGCCTTCTTAAGGAGTCGAGATAGGGCATAGGTATGTTCGGAGGAAATGTTCAGGATAGAAAATTATTATGTTCCGGTCGTACAATTTACCCCTCCCCCCGCGGATTTCTTAAAAAATATTATTCAAAAAATTATTTTTTTGTATGGGGAGCACCTTAATGGTTGAAGATAGACGATAAGTATGTTCAGAGAAAATCTTTGTATTGAAAAAATATTGGAGGTTGGTCATACATTTGACTTCGATAGGAGCGCTCTAGGGGCAATTAGAGCCCTGCGAGTTAATTTTGTACAAATTTCCCCTTTGTATGGGAGCCCCCTTAATGAGTCGAGATAGGACATAGGTATGTTCGGAGGAAATGTTGAAGATAAAAAATTGCTGTGGGTCGGTCCTACATTTTACCCCCCCTAGGAGGCACCATAAAAGCGGAAAAAGCGGATTTCTTAAAAAATATTATTCAAAAAATTATTTTTTTGTATGGGGACCACCTTAATGGTTGAAGATAGACGATAAGTATGTTCAGAGAAAATCTTTGTATTGAAAAAATATTGGAGGTTGGTCATACATTTGACTTCGATACGAGCGCTCTAGGGGCAATTAGAGCCCTGCGAGTTAATTTTGTACAAATTTCCCCTTTGTATGGGAGCCCCCTTAATGAGTCGAGATAGGACATAGGTATGTTCGGAGGAAATGTTGAAGATAAAAAATTGCTGTGGGTCGGTCCTACATTTTACCCCCCTAGGAGGCAGCATAAAAGCGGAAAAAACGGATTTCTTAAAAAAAATTATTCAAAAAACTATTTTTTTGTATGGGGACCACCTTAATGGTTGAAGATAGACGATAAGTATGTTCAGAGAAAATCTTTGTAATGAAAAAATATTGGAAGTCGGTCATACATTTGACTTCGATAGGAACGCGTTAGGGGCAATTAGAGCCCTGCGAGTAAATTTTGTACAAATTCCGCCTTTGTAAGGGGGGCCCTTAATGAGTCGAGATAGGGCATAGGTATGTTCGGAGGAAATGTTCAGGATAGAAAATTATTATGTTCCGGTCCACGTGGAGGCACCATAAAAGCGGAAAAAATTATTAAAAAAATTATTTTTTCGTATGGGGACCACCTTAATGGTTGAAGATAGACGATAAGTATGTTTACCCCCCCCCCACGTGGAGGCACCATAAAAGCGGAAAAAGCGGATTTCTTAAAAAATATTATTAAAAAAATTATTTTTTTGTATGGGGACCACCTTAATGGTTGAAGATAGACGATAAGTATGTTCAGAGAAAATCTTTGTATTGAAAAAATATTGGAGGTTGGTCATACATTTGACTTCGATACGAGCGCTCTAGGGGCAATTAGAGCCCTGCGAGTTAATTTTGTACAAATTTCCCCTTTGTATGGGAGCCCCCTTAATGAGTCGAGATAGGTCATAGGTATGTTCGGAGGAAATGTTGAAGATAAAAAATTGCTGTGGGTCGGTCCTACATTTTACCCCCCTAGGAGGCAGCATAAAAGCGGAAAAAACGGATTTCTTAAAAAAATTATTCAAAAAACTATTTTTTTGTATGGGGACAACCTTAATGGTTGAAGATAGACGATAAGTATGTTCAGAGAAAATCTTTGTAATGAAAAAATATTGGAAGTCGGTCATACATTTGACTTCGATAGGTACGCCCTAGGGGCAGTTAGAGCCCTACGAGTAAATTTTATAAAGATTTCCCCTTTGTATGGGAGCCCCCTTAAGGAGAGGAGTTAGGCGGTTGGTATGTTTAAAAAAGATTTTGGGCGGAGAAAATTAATGGGTGATCGTCATACATTTGACCCTGGTAGCGGTGACCCCGGGAAAGTTATATGATTTTTTGTATTTTTTTTTTTTGCTTTTACCCTCAACTTTGAGCACGATGCGGAGCCCCTTGCCCCCATCTGACCGCCACCATTTTTTGGCGAGAATATTTTTTTTCCGAACCGCACAAAATGAGGTGTTCTTGGAAGTCGAAATCGAAAAATCGTTAACTACGCCATACCTAATGTACATGTATGAATATATATTATCATATATGGTCATATACCCTCATTTTTCGGATCCGAACAATATATGGTATATCATATATGCTCCATAAATTTTTTTTTAGCTGGGTAAATTTAAAATTTTTTACAAAACTGCTAGCAATGAATTTTTAGAAATGCTAAAGTGAAAGCAGCTGTTTTCTATTTCTAAAGCTATCAATTATTTGTTTTTTATTTCCCGAGATCCTGCATTAAAAATTACCGGAAATCGGGAAATTTTAAGAGTGCAATTCCCAGGAATTTCCGGTAAAAACCCTAGGTATGAGCACTTTTGTCAAAAGTTATTGCTCCTAATTTCGGAGATGGCTTATCCCGATATTGGGCTTTCCAAATAGCCGCATTATAAGAGTTTTTATAGATCAAATCCCATGAGTTCAAGATTATTATTACTTCAAAAAAAAATTATTTGTTGTTGGTTTAGCATGTCTAGATGCATTTCGTTGCACCTAAGCAGCTCTTCAATAGACTTTAACTAAGTATATAATTCAAAAAAGTTTTTTGGAAATTCGTATATTCGTAAATAAAATATTGAAATAGTTGTTACTTTTCTGAATGGTATTTTATGTCAAATGTAAAAGGTGGCATTTACATCAGCATTTGCCCAATCACACTCATTCTGCTAGGCCGTATCGAATATTAAGATTGTGTAAGCGATAATTGAGTTCGTCTGATCTCCTTATAATTCAAACCTGTAAGTCATTTAAATAGAAATAAAAATAAGAGTGGAAGCTCTTATGCATGGGCTTCCAAGTCTATTTTGTAGCAGAGTTCCAAGAAGTAAAAAAATGGTATCAAGTAGAAAGGTCCTAACTCGCATTTTTTACGAACAGTGACACCAATACATTTCACACAAATATTGCAATAATGCTAAAAATAACGCTTTTACACAAAAGATACATTGTGTATATTACAGTTTCTACGAGTACTATGTTTTTACCTTCTCCAGTAAAGTTACAATTATTTGAGTTAGGCTGTTTGTACTCGAGACCAACGATACATGTACATATGTATACTTGTAGATATGCAGAAACCGCAAAATATTTAAATTTTAAAGATACTGACCATAAAGTATCTGTCTGTGCGAAAAAAAACCAGCATTACGCCTCAAAATAAATCAAAGTCATATCAACTAACAATTGGATAGCACCTTATATATAGGAGTGACATGAATAAATTTTTCTTAAAATATTTGCAAATTTTCATATTGAATTGGGAGTGGTAAAATTAAACGAATGATTTGTTATATTTCCAATGTAAATTGTTTTAATCAGGGTTTTTAATGAGTTCAATATATTAATAAAAGAAAAACGACCATTATTTATAAATAGTTTTATTTTTATTTTTTATATATTTATGTATGCACATGTAAGAATAGTTAGTGCTCCTTAAAAAACAAAAAGAAAAGCGAATGCACACAACATCCATAGATACAGCACACTCTCACTTTTGTTTTACTAAGTGTTATATTTTTTTTTAAACCATTATTTGTAGATAATCAGCCCTGTTCTGTAAATAAAAACCATGTAAATCGCATGATTTCTAAAACTGGACAATAGAGATAGTTTAAAATATTTGCAACTATTTTTCAAAAAATGTAAAAAAGCAAGTTTTTAGCGAATATCTCCAAAACACTTTATTGGAAAAATAGATGAATGTCATATTGCCGTTTATCAACTCCAAATTAATTTAATTTAATTTAATTTTTTGTAAACTTTACACTACTTTTACTTATGCTTTGGAATTCTTTTAATCAAAAAACATTTTACGAGTATGTAAGATAATTTGTATATACATAATTGGAAATCTTTCCAACAGAACAGGCCTGATAGAAGTAGACATCTTTGAATTGTGTTACTTTATAAATTTTATGAAAATTTAAAACTATGTGTATTATTTAAAAACAAATCATAACATCTTTTTTGTATACAAAGAAAAATCATGCCGTTATGCTTGAGAACACTTTTTCGTGTTTTATAGGCATTTTAGTTGTTAAATATTAATCTTCTATCAGTTTTACTTTGGAGCTCTTTAACAACAATTGGAAACTAAAATTAAAAGATACAATTCGTTTTATAAAGAAAGTTTTTTATTTAAAGATGAGTGCCTTAGTATTTAAACTGTTATTATATCTTTGTGGTAAAAATTTCAAAAAGAAAGAAAATTTATATGTAAAAATCCTTCAAGCTTTTCTTTAAAATATTAAAATTGTCCTTATTTTTATAATACGGCCAATGAAAATATGTACTACTATATATACATAAATAATTTACCACAAATAAAATACGATGACATTTTCTTGAAGCTACATATTATAAATAACACTAGTTACAATATAAAATTATCTTAATAATAAATAAATAAATAAAATATCACTGTTATTAGAAGTAGAAAATTTGAGACCAAACATGCTGTGAAAACTGAATATTAAGATAAACACTGGATTTTTCATAGTGCAAATATTTTTTTAAAATAAATTTAACACAAACTGCGAAGCTACTTTGGCATCCCTGCAGAAACATTTAGGTGGACTACTCTGTAATTCGAAACGAAAGAAAATACTTTCGAATTTGTATATTAATTACACGCAAATTCGATGACATTTCCTTTCTTTTCGAATTACAGAGGAGACCCCTGGATCCTGCGGCCGTCCAACTACTACATGGACTGGTATACTGCCTACTTGCTAATGCACAAAAATTCATAAAAGAGCAAATAAATAAAATGTGATTTAAATTACAGATACATACGTGGCACTGAAAACTCCACATACCCCCCCACCCCGGAACATGCATTTTAAGCAAAAATTTAAATTTGTTATCAACAAAAACTACATTATATCATTTCTTGTTTTAAATAAAACTTTTTCCAACAAACAAAAAATTATTGGATTTTTTTTTAATAATTTAAAGAAAATCAAATTTTACTGCACAGAAAAGTATACATACTCGTACATACTCCCACTGTTGGTAAACGATACTTTTCCCAAAAAAGAACTTACACATGTTTTGCCACTACGTTGTAATGCTCCATAACTCTCAGTTAATAATTGACAAGGTTTTTAGTCAGTCCTTCTTAATTTTTAATAATAATGTGTCCAAAAGTTAAGGAAATATGATTAGATATTAGAAATCTGATAGTTTAGAATCAAAATAATGTAAAATCGTTGCGCGAAATTTCCGAAATTGTTGGGGAGTTACAAGTCTAGTATACAAACCGTTATAAGAAGTTATAAAAAGAACAACAGTGTTAATAGTAGGCCAAGAAGTGGCCATCCGTCCACAATTACTCAACGTATAGAACGACACATATTGAAAGAGATTGACAAAAATTCCAGGACAACTGCTGTTGATATACCAAAAGACATACATATGTTGATTGTCACTCTTCATCCAGAAACACTACGCAGTGTATTGGGAGGTGGAGGTTATCATAGCCGAGTGCCTCGGAGAAAAAACCACTCATAAGCGATATTAATAAGGTCAAATAGAATTTTCTTAAAAGCATTTAAATGAAGAAGAAAACTTTTGCAAAAATGTTGTGTAGCACAGAGAATAAATTTAACTTATTTTTAGATAATGAAAAACAAAAAGTTTGGCTCAAAAAGAATGAAGAGCTGGAACATAAAACCCTGATGCCCACAATAAAGCGCTAACGCGGCTCTATTATGGTTTTTGCTTGCATGTCGGCGGCTGGGATTATAAATTTAGTTTTTATTGAGACAACAATGGATCGATTTATGTATTTGAACCTATTAAAGGATAATTTGAAGGTGTCACTAACCAAAATGGCTCTACCTGCAAGTTGGTACTTCCATCAAGATAACGAGACAAATCAGAATACAGCGGTCAGTTTAAAGGAATTGCTGTTGTACAATGTGCCAAACCAACTGCATTTTCTTTCCCAGTTGTCTTACTTAACCCCGTTGAAAAGGTATGGGACGAATTGGACTGAAGAAAAAAAAACCCGAAAAAGGGCCAACAGAACCTAAAAAATGCTCTTATCAAAGAATGGTACAAAAATTCTTCGGAAACCCTCGGTAAACTGGTATATTCTATGAAAAATCAATTATTAGAGAGCAAAGGAGGTGCAACAAAATATTAAAATATTAAAATTTTTATAAACTAGAACAATAAACTATACGGTATGTTCTGTGTATTAAATACTGAATGTTTTAATTTTTTCATAAATACTTTCTTTTTTCAAACATTATTTGTTTTAAAATAGTTAATAGATAAAAAATTTTAAGTCTTGCATAAAATGCATTTTTTGGGAGGGTATGTAGAGTTTTCTGTGCCATTGTATCTATTACTAGATAATTATTATTTTTTTTTTCAAATATATTTGAGTTGAAAAAATATTGAGTTTATGGGGTAAAGTCCTATTAATGCGTAATTTCCACAATGCAAGCAAGCGACTTGTCTAGAAAATTTGTATAGGAATCACTCAAAAATTTGAGTGCTTGCTTGCATTGTGGAAACTACACATAAGAATGCTTTGATTCTACGGAATCAAAATTTATAAAATTCATGCGAACATTTTTTAAGAGCAGGTAGACATTAGAAAAAGAAATATAATTGTATGTAAATATTGCTTTTTATGCAGTTAATATAAATAAAATTTTCCTTAAGGCCAGATACACTATCCTACACAATCGGGCGATTTTTGAGAAAATACAACCCTGATATCGTCCCTACCACGTCAAACTATCCAATATACAAAATTGGTTTTTTTTTAAATCGTTATCTTGCTACCCAAATTAACACGATTGCCACGTTTAAAAATGCTGAAATTCTCATGGACTATAGATAACCCAATAAGAAATATTTAAGCCTTGCACTTTTAGGAATAAGCCGACTTTAAACTCACAATTGACGGGTCTTTGCGCTCTTCTGAAAAGCACAAATTTAAATATTGGATAGTTTGACATGGTAAGGACGATATGATCGAGTCTATGAACATTTTAAAAAGACAATGACAATTCATTAGATAGATCAGCGTTGCATTTTTTCGTGGATCGTGCTATTGTGTAGGATAGTGAGTCATGGCCTTTAGGAGCCATTCACATATTACGTAACGCTATTTTCCGAGTTTTATGCCTCCCCCTTAGTAACGCTTTTTACAAAATTTTCTTAACCGTAACGAATCCTTAACGTACACCCCCCCCCCCTTAAATTAATATGTGAATAACCCCTTATCACCTTCTTAACTGAGAAATTTTCAGAATTACATCACAAAGTAAATCGAATTTATAACAGCTAATATCGGTATTCGAGTATTCCCAATAGATTTGAAAATAATTATTTTATTGAAAAACAAGTACATATAATAAATAAATGAGTAATTTTAGTCATCAAGAGTTTGCAAATTTTGTGTGAGCCCATTTGTTAACATACATCTTCTTCTTTTTACATACATATATGTGCATATATAATTCTACTATACGTGTGTATGCGTTTAGGTGACGCCCTGGATGGTTCAGATTTACAAATCAGCCCGGCATATGGCGCTGAAGGCGCTATCTAGGTTTTTTTATATATACTGTAACTAAACGGGTGGATCGACTTGAATGAATTTTTGTGTATGCATTCAAGGGGGCGTGAGACAACGTTAGCCGCGCTCAGGTAGTACATATGTATATACATACATACATATGTACACGTGTAAGTTTGTACATGCCTTGAAAGGAGCATGTCAGTTTTCTTAAAGTGAAAGAAGCTCTAATTTTTATTTTCCTCATACTTTGTGAGTCACAAAATAAATTATAATAGAACAAAGCTAAGGTCACTTACACATATTGTATTATAAATTCTCTTGAACAAGTTAAAGTTATTTACATATAAATACATGCAGATATAAATTTTGATTATTAAACAGTTTACATGCATTTTTTGTTTTTATTATTTCAGTATGGAGTCAAGTGTTTCAAGCAATCGCCGTACAAAATCATCGCTATCCAACAAGATTAGACAATAGTGTATGTAAATATCACTGTAGTTCAGTGTTCAAATTAATTTTTTATCTGTATTTACATACATACATATGAATATTAGCAATGGAGATTCGGAAAGCGTCAAGATTTTTCAACAAAATCACGATTTTTTTTGTGGAAACCACCAATAAAAGCCGGTCAAATATATTCCAATGTTAAAGCGCCAGCAATTCCCTTCAACTTCAACCGGTATGGCATTCAATCTCAACCTATAATGGCACCCATTCACCAAAACTATAAATTTGCAATACCAACTAAAGTTAATTATGCGTCCTATCAGCCGGTAAAGGATATCGAAGATCAAAGGTATGTTGTACGGAATTATAAATTGTCTTCGACGATTAATGTACGACATGTCGCCTGTCGATTAGGTTTTCTAACCGACGATTTAAAGGAAATCGTCGTTCATGACTATCTGAGCAAAAATGTCACACGTTTTGTCTTCAATAAAGCCGTGTTGACGTAACCCATATTTGATTATTAATATTATTATTTTAAATTACGTTCTTTACTTTTGGTCACAGAAAGACGGGAACCTTACATCATATAACTATAATTAATGCCGTAATACCAAAACCATATTTGCCAACTACACCTACTCACAACAATAACCCTACTACAACTTTTCAAAACTATAGAACAAACAATAAACAACTTTATCATCACCAGTACTTTAATAGCTTCGGACGCCAAAATATAGATCATTTAAATAAAATTAATTCACAACAACTTCATTTACTTCAGCGGCAGCAACAGCCCTTTCAGATGGTTTTTCCTTCTTCCTTAACTTTACAACTGAATAAGCCGATAATAGATTATATGAATCCTAAAAATTTCAACAATATTGGAAACAGAAACAGTGAATACGGGAGAAATGAAACTATTACGCCAGTATCACAATGTGGTCGAAAAGCCAAAGACGATACTAATAATTCTGCCAGCGATATTTTATATTATTATTGTAACAATCGCATAACAAATTATAAAAATCCTAGTCAAGAACAATTTATTTCAATACAACCTACAACGTCTTCAACATCTACAACGACAACGACTACGACTACCACTACGGCGGTTCCGATCCCATCAGTCACAACAACTAAATCTCCACGTAACAATCTTAATACTTTTACTTCCGAAAGACCGATCTTTTTACCAACTCCGAATGCGCCATTGGAAGACATTTTTGTTCCGATTACCTCTGCATCAATATTAAAGAGTTCTGCAAACGATTCTGTAGGCGGCGACTCTTTTAAACTTCAAAGACAAAAATACAGACAAAAAAAATATGAACATCAGCAACAAACTACATCAAGATATGAGAATATCAAACTGCAACCTCTATATACAACTACATCAGCATATGACAATACGAAATTTCATAGTTTCTTTACAATAGAGGATGCTGTAACTAGAGCTCCAGAAATGCATGTTTTCAATGATCCGTATCAAGCATATAGACATGCAAGAAGACAGCAAGTCAACCACCAGAGACAACTTTCAGCCACAACAAAATTACCCGATGCTACAATATCCTCTACCAAACCAATATTTAGAAGTTTTTTTGATGATTTCGAAAACGAAGATTATTCTGAGGCTTTTGAACATGATAAAAGGCAGCAAACAAATTACCGGCGACAAATTTCAACAACAAAATTACCCGATATTATAATAACCACTACCACCAAACCAAAATTTTCAAGTTTCTTCGACGACATAAGTGACGATGATTACATACTGCGAGGAACCCAACATTATGATTACTCGCTATTTAATAAACCACAAAAACCCATTCACCTTAAATCAGAATTGAAAAGAGAACATACAGTCTCCAATCCTAATCAAATCATAGACCACACTCACAAAGCTTTGGAGGAGAATAGCTTTACCACCATTGGCGAAACATTCGTTGGTATACCAAAAATTAAAGAACATAATTTTGGACTATTTAAATCAATTTTCCCTACATACAATTTACCTGCTGTTACTACATATAAGCCTAAGGGTAATTTCAAAAAACTATTTTTAACAACACACGAAACACCCTCCTCTTTAGTTTCCTATAATCCAAAGCCAACAAAATATGCAACAACTTCAAACACACTGCTCGGAAATACGGAATCGATAATTGAAAAGGGATATAATAATGATGCATTTTTTAAAGAAGTTCTTACAAGTACGATTATCCCAATTACGACCACCACAGAAAAGAAATCTATCAGATTAAAATTCAAACCATTATTAAATCCAAAATCCTCGGCGGCATTGAAATATCCAAAGCAAAGGAGATTGCATAAATCATACAAAAATTTAACTTCAACAACCACTAAAGCCACAGCCACAGCCATAGCCACACCCACTTTGAAAAAAACCCCAAAATACCAACGACAATACAAAACAAAAAAATTAAAACAATTTAAACATTTGTACACAACAACAAGCACAACAACTTCTACAACTACTACTACAACTACGCCAATTCCAACAACTGTAGAAAGTTACACAAGGCGGATATCATTAAGAATGTCGCCAGCAACGTCCACTACCGAAGAACCAACCACTAAGAAAGTCGTTTTCTACAGAACAACTTCAACAACCGATACACCCAAACAGAAAAATTTTAGACAAAAGTCTACAGAACCCACAAAGAGAAAAAAAATCAAATCGCGAACTACACCAGTTTCCATATCAGTTAATCTACCATCTGTAAAACTGCAATCATCAAGAAGGGGATCTAAGCGAGCTAATATTACAAGGAGTGAAAAAGATATAGTACAAGTTACAATCCCAAAAGTCAACAATAAAAATCGCCGAAGACCAACAATTTCGACGTCGACAACTACGAGGCCTTTGATTACTAGAGCTACTACTGGATTAACATCAACAAGTACTTTCGCTTCAACACCAACACCCGCTAACTTGAGGACATCATCTTCGACGACAACCATGAAATCTATAATGAGAATAGCCAATAGTAAGTCTCGAACAAAGCTCTACAAAGACGAGGTAACATCCACGAAAACTTCTCAAGAAGTAGGTAGTGAACGACAGGTTTACGATGGAAGACCATCTTTAAAATCAATAACATCTACAATGACCAGTATTCCACCATTGCCAATTGAAATATACTTCAAAAAAAGTCATAGTCCTAAAATTTAAATTTTTTACTGTTTTTTGAAAATTTGTACATGTATGCATAAAAAACAAATATAGTACGTACATACATACATACATACATATTAAGTTCGGTTTTTTAAATATAATTTTTATGCTAAGGAATTCTCTTCGCAGAGCTTCTGTTACAACCGTATTTTCGAACAAGTTAAATAAAATCATTCAAATGTATGGAAAAATTATGGCTTCGAGACGACGCACAGTGTCGTGAGTTCATATAACGAGCGGCCAAAAATAGAAGGGGTTATCGTAAAGAAATTAAATTTGGAACCCACGCTTTAATTGGTAAAATATAATCACACATAAAATTTGGCCATTTAATTTTCAAGGGTTCGTGTCCTTCCCATATATCCTGAAATAAAAAATTACCATAACAGAGAGAAAAGTAATTGTAACTTAATGAAATTGTATGAAGACACTAATTTTAACATATTAGGTCTGTTCCAGATGCATAACAAAACAGTCCGAACTTGTACAAAGTAATCCAAAAGCGTTCCAGATAGCAATTTTTGTGCAATTTTGAGAGCGAATGAGAGAGTAATTTTTTTCATTTCCTGTACAAACTAGTACGAACTTTTTCTTCTGGGTAAGTTCGGACAAGAATTGAATAATCAGCTGTTTTTTGTTTACATATGAAACTGAAATATTAATCAGAAAATTTGCAAATATAGAAAAAAAGTTTTTACACACAGATTTATTAAAAAGCAAAACGGAAGGTTTTTGAAATAAAGCTTAAGTTGTAAGTACATTTGTACTTATTTTTCCATTTCTTTAATATAAAAAAATATTTTTATGATTTTTTAAATAATTCACGTAACTTCTACTTTTTTTGAAGATTTTTTTCATTTACTTTTTACAGCTGTTGCCAATGATGCAAATTTTTTGTTTTTATAATGTTACGCGTTTTAAGCGACTAAAATCACTAAAATAAAATTTAATTTAAAAAGTAAGCAGCACTAGTATTTCAAGATGGTCAATTATGGTTTTTTGCGTTCCAGCAATTTTGGATAACTTTTGCACATTCAGAGAGTAATTTTCTTTTTACTCTCATTAGTCCGAACTTTAACAAAATCTTGTGGAACACACCTATTTAATGCTTCGTAAAAATATCGGTCAATTCAGAGAAGGGATACGCATACCTCAAAAGTGTCCTTTTTCAAAAATGTGAAACAAAAAAATTGTCTTCATTTATAGTGAGTTAAATGTTTAACTAGACGCAATATAGACAATCGACACCTACAATTTGGTCATTTAAATTTAAAGGACTAATGTCCTTCCCAAATGTCGTGGAAGTAAATAATATACTGAAAATATACAAATTATAACTTGAAAAATATTGTAAAAATAAATTGTAAGGGGGAAAAAGGTGGACAAGAATACAAAAAATTTGCAATCTAGTTACTTGTAGAAATATAATGTGAAAGTATTAAAAATATATTTTTATATATATTTTTTATAGACCACTTAACTCCTACTTTTTTCATCTACAGATGTTTTTTTCCATTTACATTATAAGCAACGGCACATAGCATATGAGTTATAAAATATAGAAAAAAAATATTGTAACCATATTATAACAATATTCCCCTTATGTTTTATTGGAAGTTGTAGTGCATTATTTAATAAAAAATTTAATAAACCTATTAAAGTTTGCATGTGTCCGTACCATATTTTCAAATAGTTGAATACTGGCTTAAAACCGTTGCATTTGAATCGTCAAAACTCTTTAAAAATAAAGCTAGATTTACACGATTGAAATTTTCTTCAAAATTGCTCTTCAAAATGCTTTAAACTCGTGTAAACAGCAAAATTTCTATGCGGGCCAAAGTAGCACCAGAGTGCCGAACACCAATCTTATACAAATGAATACACACGGGATTACATTACTCTCGGTGGCCATTATTGCTTTAAATAGTCACAAAAAGGCTCAGCAAAAATATAAAATCCTTTTACATTTATAAATTAAAAAAAAAAATTTTTAACACTTTCCAATTTCCACTCGTGGTTGTCAATTTACTGGAATTGACCATATCGCACACTAAATCATAAAGAGTCACAACTCAAAAAATTTCAGATGCTGAGGAGTTTGCAAAGAACTGTTGATACTGTACGAATGACGGAAGTATGTGACATAAAAACAAGCATAACGGTATTTTACTTATTTTATTTATTTATTCAATATATATTTTATATATAAATATAGAAAATACAAAAAAATTAAAGCGCAGGATAACAAGACCATATTGCGCGTGTAATTCAAACAAATCGATTATTTATGATATAGATTATTAATACATAACAAAAATTAAAAATTTTAAAAACCCCGATATATCTAGAAAAGATGTCATATCTTCTGAGCGGCTGGACCGATTTTCTTCAAGTATAGCTAAGAACCCTCTCGATCAAGTCACCTATCACACAGAAAAAACTAAATGCAAATCGGTCCAGCCGTTTGGGCTGTACGTGGACAGGGACAGACACGCAGATACACAGATACACAGACACACACTAAAAACTTATAACACCCCTTTTTTTGGTCGGGGGTTAAAAATATATATATACAAAATATATATAAAGAATTATAGAAGATTAGTTGAAACTAAATGAATTACAATATTTCAGAAACGTGCTCTCCGCACATAATATTTAATTAGATAAGGTTATACATACAAAAAATTAAAAACAAATTAGTTAAAATAGAGAAAAGGAAAGTTAGCGGCCTGACCCACGATATCGACAACGCTGGACCCGCCGCCCACCCACACTCGAAACTACAACAAAATAAATTTGTTTTTGTTTCGAATGCAAGCGCGAGACAAGCCGAAACGCTGTCGACATCGTGGGTTTGGCCCTAAATGTCAGTTATATTATGTTTAGTAAAAGATTTAAAAATTGCAGCAGTCTGATGAGATTTGGAGCAATCCAATGAGTTCTCAAGTGGAATAGATAGACAGGAAATTGGACAATCCACAAGAATATGATATATATTATTCAGCAACCCACAGAAATTGCACATTGGGGAACTCGAACTATCATAATAATGCCGTGAGTTAAATAGACATTTTCCCACTCTAATACGGGCAAGTGAAACACATTGCAGTCTTGAATAGTTGGTATGGTATCTTGGTCTGCAAATGTCCGGATTGTGTGTTCTTAAAAAACTATTACATTCATCCCAGTCATTCCTTAAGGCATCCAAAAAGGAATATTTAAAAATGTTGGTTATGACCACTTTGAAACATAGCATTTCCGTTATTAAAGGCATGGTGATTCCCACTCTAATACGGGCAAGTGAAACACATTGCAGTCTTGAATAGTTGGTATGGTATCTTGGTCTGCAAATGTCCGGATTGTGTGTTCTTAAAAAACTATTACATTCATCCCAGTCATTCCTTAAGGCATCCAAAAAGGAATATTTAAAAATGTTGGTTATGACCACTTTGAAACATAGCATTTCCGTTATTAAAGGCATGGTGATTGCTTCTTTTGCCGCTTTGTCCGCTAGTTCATTACCGCTTATGCCTAAATGTGATGGTATCCACATAATAGTCAAAGGTTTAACTATATAAGGATTCTTTAAAATATCATTGTACATTTCATCACGGTTATAAAAAATTGCCTTGATTGCACTGAGGCTATCCGTACATATAATAGATTTTTGGTTATTTTTCACAGCATGGTTAATTGCTGAAATGATTGCAGCAAGTTCAGCTGAAAAAATACCAGAATATGGAGGCAATTGACTCTGTTTAATCACAACCCATTCGGTACCGGTCTGATGTTGAACCACAGAATAAGATGTTATTCCATTTTGAAAAGAGATGTCTGTATAGAGTTCAACATCAGCTGATAAGTTGGATATCTTTTCAGCTACCATACTCTTAAAAAATTCAGGGCTGGTGTTGGATTTATTATACATAGATAAACTAAAATCAATATTAATCGTACGATTTTTTGTACACATAGCGACCGGCTTAGAGGGTAATGGAATTTTATACTTCTCAAATAAAAGCATAATGTTATGTATTGCACAAAAACCCTTCTGATCAGAAGTTATGATCCGCCAAAAATTATTATGTAAACCATCGTTAGTATCTGTAATAGATCTTGCAGCCATATTTATTGATCTTCTATAAAGTATTGAAGAAAAATCTGGTGATCTCGATTTAACTCTTAGAGACGGTATGGGAGTTACACTCAAGAGACCCGAAGCGGTTAGAAAGCAGTTATTTAAACCTGCATTTATTTTCGTGTATTTGTTTTCGAAGTCCAACAATAAAGGGTTATGCCGTGCTGAATCAAGCCGTGAGCTAAGGCTTTGCATATATCAATAGCAATATCAATATGAGGCCCTTTTTTCTTAGAACATATTAACTTTAGGATATTAATAATCTTACCCAACCTTTGAATCAAGTATTTGATATGGCAATTCCACAACAAGTTTTTGGTACATATGATACCTAAAATTTTTAATTCAATTTTGCATTGCACTTCAGTGTTTTCGAATTGTTACCAGGTGTACAACATTTTCTTCGCCGACAAACATGTAGTAGTTCAGATTTTCTTACTGGAATAACTGCACCGTGTAAAGTTGCCCAGTTCTGGATACAATCATTCAGACACACCAAATTATTGGAAACAATCCCATAATTTCCGGAGGTTACAGCAAATATATTATCAGCGTATATTCCAATAAAATCAATGCCCGGTATGCTTTGAATTGATCTTGCTAAAGAATTCATATAAATAGTAAAAAGAACAACCGACAGAGGTGAGCCTTGGGGAATGCCGTTATCGAGATATGATTTTGATAAATATCCATAAATTTTAACTATAATTTGACGATTAGACAAAAAGGAACGGAGAAGCTTAATAACTGAAAAAGATATACCCCAGTTGCGTAATTCATCCAGAACAAAAATTGAAACCACTCGATCGAAAGCTTTTTCAATGTCCGCTGACAATATCACGTTGTGCTTTCTTTTGGATAAGTTTTGTCGAAGTTTATCTTCAAGTTGGTGGATCAAAGAACAAACTCCATACTTGGGCAAGAAGGCATGTTGTAATGATGAAATTTTATCTCTAGTATTTTTCCAAAATCTTATAGCAATTATTTTCTCTAAAAGTTTAGACAACACAGGAATTAAGGATATTGGCCGATAACCTTCTATACAAATTGAATTTTTCCCGGCTTAGGGATAGGTGATAATAGGGCAACCTTCCAATCGTGCGGATACGTACCACTTTTCAAGATATCATTATATAACTCAACAATGCGGTGTTTAAGGGAGTTTGGTGAATTCTTTATCATTGAATATGTAATTCTATCAAGCGATGGTGTAGTGCCTTTGGCCTTGGTAACTGATAGCTCGAGATCGTCAGGTGTAATAACCTCGGCAAGAAAAGTGGCCTGCCCTGCGGTATTAATCATATAAGTCTGTTTTTTTGATACGATATTGTCATCGAAATTATTATCAGATCCAACTGAGCACCAAAATTGCTCAAATTTATTGGCAATATCAACTGGATTGAAAAAAATAGTATCACCATTAATTAGAGTTGGAAAATTATTAAATTTTTCATTTTTTATGCCTTTTATCCTAGACCATTGCGTTTTAGTGTCCAGCATTGGGTTAAGTGAGTTCAAAAAATTACTCCATGTTTGACGCTTTGCAGTTCGAGATTCCCGCTTTACTAACGCACACATTCTTCTAAAATTTTTGGAATTTTCCTGTGTTCTGTGTTTTTTAAAGATATTGAATGCCTTAATTTTTTCTTTTATTAATTTTGCAATAGATGAATTAAACCATGCCGGAGAATTATTTAATTTGGGATTCTTGCTCTGGGGTATAGTTTCGTTGGCTGATTTCCTAATAATCCTCTTAATTTGCGCAGCTTCCTTATTGATGTTTATGGACACGGGGAATTTTGTCATAACATTCACTACCTTATTTGAAAAAAGCGACCAGTCAGCTTTTTCAACCATGAATCGCGGATGAAAAATTTTCTTGTGAGTTTGCCTATTATTGCTCATAATAATGGGAAAATGATCTCCAACTTCAGGAGTAATTAAGGTTGTCCAAGAAAGGCAGGAAGCCAAATCAGAATTAGACATTGAAACGTCGACACAAGTAAAAGTGCTTTTTGTGTTGAGTAGTGTAGGGGAACCATCGTTTAAAACTACTAAATTAGAGTCTTCGGCAAATTCTTCCCAAAGACTACCACTGGGTGACAAACTTTGAGAGCCCCATATAGGGTTCTGAGAATTCAAATCTCCGACAATTAAATGATGTTCAGTATTAAGGATACCTATAGCGTTGATCATATTAGCTGTCAATGATATGTCGCATTCTTTATAAACGTTTGTAATATGCAAGTTGGCTCTACCTTTTATTGTTATCGTTTGGAAGAAAAGGTCACCGATCGATTTGATATGTTGTGTGACATAAAGATTATTTAGAACCAAAAATACGATTACAGCCTTGGCATAACTGTTATTTTTGTTGTGATGAAATATTTTGTAACAGGGTAAATGTAAGTATTTTAAATTGTTGGATATAATATGGGTTTCTTGAAGCGCAATAATTGTAGGCTTGTGTTTGGACACTAGGTTTTCAAGAGCGTATTTATGTGAAATAAAACTTTGGATGTTCCACTGTAATACAGTAATATTCAGTCCAATATCCATTTTAACAACTAAATAAATCAATTATTCGCAAATTTTCTTTTCTTTCTTTTTAGGAATGGTTTTTTTAAAGGTTTCTGGTGTTATTAATACATTCAGATCAGTATACTTTTTAAATAAGCTACTGGTTGGTGTTAGATCGTTAACACCACTAGCTTCATTAGGTGGAGTATTTAATTCATCATCATAAACGTCATTTACTGTTTCAGCATTATTATCAAGTGATCGCCTTGATTGAGAAAGTAAAGATGAGCTTGTTGTAGGTAAATCAATATTATCAATAATCATGTCTGTTAAAGTGCTATAATCTTCTATACTATTACGAATAATATCGTCGAGTGTGTTGGTAGTGGTTTTGTCGTTGTTGGTGGTTGATAAATTACTAGTGTTGTTAGTGTTATGATCGGAGGTTGTTGGATTTTTAATGGCGATGATGTTGTTTTTGGAAATAGATTGGTTTGTTGTTGCTATAGTAATGTTATTGTTACTGGCCTGTCACACACGAGACTAATTTTTATGACGCACAATTTTTATTTTTTTAAGAACACACGAGACTAATTCATCCGACATAAAAATGTATACGCATACGTAGCTTTGTGTGTGTTAGTGTTTTTTGTATGCATTTGATATTTGCTGTTTTTTAAGTTATGTGTGTATTGGTTTTGTGCTGGTGATGCGGGGTTGTAGCTGGTTGAAAAATTATGCCAAACACGAAACCCCTCTCTTTGCCTCTCTCACCAACAAACTGGCATGTTATGCCAGCACAATTGTTCTCATGTGTGAAAGGCCACTGGAAGTAACACATTTTTATTGTCGGAAGCTGAAGAATTTTTATTGCCGTTAGAAGAGATGGCGTCGTTATTGTTTTCTTTTAAAGTGTTGTCTGTTGCTGAAGTTAATGATTTACCGCGCAATATCTCGGAGAAAGTTGGCGTAGTTTTTTTGAAGAGTTTAATAGTATGAATAGCAGGATTATCGTTAAATATAGTCCATGCTTCACGTAGAGTACATCTTTTGTTAGCTTTGATTTTATTAACAGACTTGTATTTTAAAAAGGAAGGGCATGATGAGTCAAATGATGTATGGGAATCGTTGTTGCAATTTACACAGAAATTTCTTGTAAAAGGTTCATGTGGGGGAGAAAAACAACACACGTTACATAGTTCAATATTCTTACGTCGTTTCTTTGTGTGACCTAATCGATGGCAGTTTACACATCGCATTGGGTTGTTCACATATTCCTCCACGAGTACTCTTTCCCATCCTAATTTTAAAGTTTCCGGTCGTCTTAATAAATCAAAAGTAAATATTGCCGCAGCCGTTGGTATGTAATTATCACCTTGCTTTTTTTTGATAGTTTCCGAATTTCAATTACCATTTGGTCCTCAAGCGATCTCAACAGATCATCCTCAGGAATATCGATAATTTTTCTGGAAAAAATCCGTCCTTGAATTGAGTTAAGATTCTTATGCACAGTTATAGTAAGTGGTACGACATCGATATATTTAGCTTTGAGAAATTCGCTGGCTGACTTCATATCTGTTGTCTTGATCATTAAATCCCCGCTCCGCATTTCTGTGATATCTAAGTAATCTCTCGATATAAAGCTTAGTCCTCTTTCAATTTGAAAAACGTTGTAGGATGCCAAAGGTTTAGTTTCAGTATTTTCTGATTGTGGCAAAGTAGAAGCAATTAAATATCTTGGAATATGATCATCGTTGGAAACAATGTTAGGAAGGGGTACAAAATCTTCAACTCTTGGTCTTTTCATTTTTGTGGGTTTTGGTTTATCGTATGAGGAATCAAGTTCCCTAAAACGATTATAGTTGGGGGGGGGGGGGGTTTAGCGCCCTTCATATTAAAATTTAAAACTTTTTTTCAGACTTATACAATTTTTTAACCAGTCACAAAAAAACAATATCAGCAAATTGAAATGATATAAAAAATAACCGTAAATATTCCAATATATTCACAATAACACTAATCAAGTGAGCGCTTATCCGACTGAACACAAAGAAGTAATTGATGTCAACGCGGCAAGTACCTATCAAAGACTGATAACGGTATTTTATATTCTTCAAGAAGACTGTATTATAGATTTCTTCAATTAACTGGTTTATAAAAAAGCAAAAGCACTTTTATAATTTTGAGTTGTAACTCTTTATGATTTAGTGTACGTTATGTATATGTATATCGTTACCTTAATATAGGAAGTTCCTAATTCATAATTTTTTTTTAAATCGGGTTTTTAGTATATTTCGATAGAAGAACATTAATGTACCGAAAAATTAAAAAATCTCGAATTTAAAAAAAAAATGAGTTAGGGCCTTTCTATATTACGATTTGCATGTATTTGGAAAATTACTTTCTCTGGAAGTTAGATGCATTTTTTAACATTTTATTTATAAAACCATTAGTACCATAACAAATAACATACAAATTTCAAGTATTTTAATCAGGACAAATTTCTTAATCGGGCTTAAGTTCAGTATTTTCAATTCTTATTGAATGAAATATTTTTTATTAATTAATGTGAGTTTAAAGAAGAGAATAAAAATTAAACTAGACTTTGGGCCAATCCCACGATGTCGACATTCGACTTGTCGCACATTTACATTCAACACAAAAACAATTCTAAATATTTTCTTTGTTGTTTCAAATGTAAGTGTGCGACAGCTCGAACGTTGTCGGCATCGAGGGATTGTCCCTTTATTAGCTGGAGGGAAATACCGATATTTTTCTGTGCAGCCACGCACTTCATCAGCACCCATGTCTTCTTATTCTAGTTCAATTACATTTAAAATTTGACATCGACATGTTAAATTAATTATTGTTCAGATAAATACATACTAGCAGCCTTATGTATAAGGCAAAACTAGGAGCAAAATCGGAGCATGAAGTTATACCTTATACATATGTATGTATGTATGTACATTTATACATAAAACATGTTGTAGATCATAGTTAAAAGTGACTCAGAATACTTAAGATTGTACACAAATCTATTAAATAGTCCTCTAAGTAGACTTGGCATCTTTCTGGTGGTCCTTTATCAATTACAATGGTCATCTAAGTACATATAACATATATGTATATATACATATAGGTATATAGTTTGGAAAAAAAATTTAATAAATCTTTTTATTTACTACTTAATTCCAAGCTAAATAAAGCTAAAAAATTTAAAAAGGGAGGTTTTTTAAACTTGAAATTATGCTAAGTACATTTTCGCTCATAACTTTTGATAGAATAGTCAGATTAATATAAATATTTTACAGAATCTAAGTTAATAAACGATCAATTCAGAAATGCTATTCCCAGCATAACATGTTATGTCGACTTAGCATTTTTTGGAATGGGACCGTCGATATGTCAACAATGTATACTTGCAGAAAGCTTAAGTAGTAAAAATTTTATATGGGTAACGATTGGGTTTAGAATATATGCAAGTATATATAACTAAAATTTATTACTGAAATATAACTGCTATAAGTTCAAATTTTATCAGGTATTGAGGTATGAATACGTACACCATGCATCTCTTTAATTTGCTCTTTGAGAGTATTTGTAACAAGTTTATGCTGCTTTAATGTATTCATGCCTTTAAATTCAGGAGTTTCAACGAAAACTTCAAACATAGCGCCACAGCCGCCGGAAACATCGTTTACTGTGACATTTGCCTGTTTCAAATTCGTTATGTATGTACAATATTTGTTGAACATATTAATTAAAATACATATGTATGTATGTACATACCTGCGGAAAACGGTTTAACAGCAATTTGCGAATTTTTAGCTCTGCACTCTTTTCTGTGCTTGAACACAATGGCCGCAAATGAAACTAAAAGTAGAATTTATAAACAATTATGATTCCGATTGACCATTTAAACATTTAATAACGATTTACTCACAAAACGGGTGAAAAAACTCATTGTGCTTATTTTACGTAAAAATATTTCCAAATTTGACTAGCTTCCAGAAGCAAAGTGACAGGTTCTACAAACAAAAGCTTTCTCAAAGTCCCATTCGACATACGCCTTCACGTAGGAAGTAGAGAATCCTAGAGTCCACTCCTTGAGTTAGTCTTCTTTAAATTTGAGTAGTTATATATGGTACTCCGCCACCAAGTTCTTCAACAAAAGTTTTGTGTTCTTAGATGTTCACAAAAATTGTGCGGCTGCTTAAAAAAATTGTTCTCGTGTAAAGTACCACCTCACAACACCACTTATCAGTGATGCCAACTTAGCCCTTTTCGGGCTAGATTTAGAACGTTTTCAGTCACTCAAAACGCGAAAAAAATTTTTGACCCGAAACTATAAAACGCGTTTATCTAGCACTTTTTACAATTATCTTTCAGCCCTTTTTAACTTTTTGCTCGATATGTCTACATTTAAATTTTTACGAACTTCTTTCTTCCTTTAATCTAGAAATATCGACTTATGAAATAACATGACAGCATTTTTTTTACTAATTTTCTTCTCTTATTTTGCTTTACCAATCTAAAAAATAAGAAACAATATGGAAAAATTTTCTATTTCCAGAAAGTTTTTTGTGCTTTCAAAGATTTTCAGTATAGCCTAAAAACAGATTCTTATATAATAAATTTAAAATTTACTTACCTAGCCATATGTATGTATACTACTACTGTATATATACATATACACTATTTAATCTACGTATGTATGTACCTTATTGAAATGTAATATGAAATGTAAATGAAATATGTATGTACCTTATTGAAATGTTATATGTATATCAAGCTATGTGTTCATATCATGGTAGTTATTTATTTTCTAACAAATTACTTTACCTTGGCTTTGATTTTCAACAGTAACATTTAAAACTAGCCCCTTTTCACGCTTTTTCCAAAAATTTTACTTTATGTTGCATTAAACGTATATTTTTCCAGTTTAGCCCTTTTAAGCCCTTTTTTCAAAAAATTTTACGCGTTTTGAGTCTAAAAAGTGCTTCTGAAAGATGTATTTATCAGTCAACGTAATCGTCCTGATGATGTGTTGTGTTTTCGTATTTAAACTGTCAAAAATTGATTGCACCATATACCACACGCCAAAGCCTATTTATTAGGTCTATGCAACTCTACAAAAACACAGCAATACAAAAAACAACTTTGTGTTTAAGTTGTCAGAAACACACACAAACATGACCTAAAGTGCATGGTGCAAACAACTTTTGACAGCTTAAGCACAAAAACACAGAATATCATCAGGACGATTGCATTGACCTGATAAATAGGCCTTGGTCAATCAACTCTACAAAAACACAGCAATACAAAAAATAACAAGTTGTCAGAAACACACACAAACATGAACTAAAGTATGTGGTGCAAGGCGCATTTATTAGGTGACAGCATTACGCCAGGTGACTGATGTCATTATACCAAATGTCAAATTTGTATTGTGTAGGTATAAGCCTAAGAACATTCTTTTATTTGGGTATCCATAAACACCTAACGAATATTCAGTTTTGTATGGTGTTTGACATTTCATATAACAAACATATAATCTGTTTTGAAAAGTAAGATGGTAATTTATAGCAACAAAGTACATGTGGTTATTGCTGTTGTAATATTTGTTGTAGAAATGCGGGTACCTGTTTGATGTGCCTTGATATGGTGCAATCAATTTTTGACAGTTTAAATACGAAAATACAACACATCATCAGGACAATTACGTTGACTGATAAATACACCTTGGACAAGTATGAAAGAAACACTACATATTAATAAACTCTCTTAAGACTTTTTATTTTTATGTATATGCATTATTTCTGGTAGTATATATATATATATATACTACATATATATTTATATATATAAAATTAAATACGAGCTACATGTGAAGGCACAACTAAAAAAAAGTTAAAAGAGTTTTTTGCATACAGCAAGTTACAAACAAAACATTTTGATGCGTATGCCGCAGAAAATTGGTTAAACTTGAAATTCCTAACACGTTGTGCCGTTTTGACAACTAATCAGCTGACAATAAGAAAAATTAAACAAATTTTTGAATCATAGACAAAAAACTTATTGAAGAATTCAAAAAACACATGGTATTGTATAAAAAAGGAATTGAAATTTTTCCAAATAAAAACAGCTTACAGAAAAGCCTTTTATAACGTGTTGTCCAACTTGCCGATTTTCATGACTTGAAGTTTTCACATGCACGAATCTCGTCGACAAACAAACATTGCCACACTTATAAATAAATATTTTGCTTTCACCCTGTTTCTAATTCTCATGCGTTCGCTTTCAAATTCAGTTCTGTGATAAAAAGCTGTCTGAAAAATTTTCGCTGTGTGGTATCGAGAGTTGTTATTTTTTCTGCTAAAATATTTGAAGAAAGCAATATATTATTCTAAAGTTAGCGACAAAGGTGATGATTTGCTTTTTAGTTAACAATATAATAATTATTATAGCTTGATTTGTTGGGCGTATTGCACAAATTTGGGGAAGCAACTGAATATGTATATATACATATATACATATGTGTATATCTATAATGGCCGTGTAAATAAAAAATATAACTATGTACTGTTACATGCATGCATACGTTCATATAATAATATCAACTTGTATTTAGCTGCGTTCATACATACATATCTACATATATATGTACACGCTTATGTTTAATAATATGTTATAATAATTAAAATGTTTTTTTATTCCAGGATTGAAATGAACTTTTGTTAGTTATGAATCGTAGAGGTATCAACGCAAACACAAATATAAACTCGCAAGCAGTAATGGATGACGCCGGCTGGAAAAATGTAAATGTTCCCGAAAATGCTTCGATGTTGGGCGGAGGTAATAACAATCCGTCTTTAAATCCGGACGGTCCGAACCAGGGAGGATTTTCGCAGAATAGTATGCCTTATGGTGGCTCCAATACACCTTACTCACAGGCCGGTCAAAATTCGCCGGCAGGCAACCAACCATTAGTATTTCCCAATGCTAATCCGACCGGCTCTAATACTCCACAATATACATCGTCACCTGCACCTTCAGGCTCTTCAACACCTGGACCAGTTTCACAACAAAATATGTCTGGACCATATCCTCAACCATCAAATTCAGGTAATTTTAATGGGCCAGTGGGTGGGCCATTTGGATCACCGTCATCCGGCATGGGCCAATTTAGTCGTCCAGCTAGCTCTGGAACACCTTTCAATAGTGGTCAGGGAGGGCACTTTCCCGGCCAAGCAGTTTTCAATGTGGGTGGTCAGTTTAATTCCATGCCGCCAGCCTCTTCATTCGGTCATGGGGGCGGTCATCCCATGATGGGTGGACCACAAATGGATCGTATAGATCCTGGTTATAGACGTCACAACTCATATTTTAGTCATACGGAGCATCGAGTGTTTGAAATGAACAAACGTTTGCAGCAACGAACAGAAGAAAGTGATAATTGCTGGTGGGACTCATTTACAACAGAGTTCTTTGAAGACGATGCTAAACTGACAGTACTGTTTTGCTTAGAAGATGGTCCAAAGCGATACACCATCGGACGTACACTGATTCCCCGTTTCTTCCGTAGCATTTACGAGGGCGGAGTGTCTGATCTATATTTCCAATTGAAACACGCAAAAGAATCTTTTCACAATACCTCGATTACATTGGATTGCGATCAATGTACAGTTATCACCCAACATGGTAAACCGTTCTTCACAAAAGTATGTGCCGATGCCCGACTAATTTTGGAATTTATGTATGACGATTATATGCGTATTAAATCATGGCACATGACAATCAAAGGTCACCGAGAGCTAATACCACGATCGGTTATTGGTACTTCGTTGCCATCAGATCCCATGATCTTAGAACAAATTACCAAAAACATTACTAGGGCTGGCATTACGAATTCAACGTTGAACTATTTGCGTCTGTGTGTGATATTAGAACCAATGCAAGAATTAATGTCTCGACATAAGGCGTATGCATTAAGTCCTCGTGATTGTTTGAAGACGACCCTTTTTCAGAAGTGGCAAAGAATGGTCGCTCCCCCGGGGAAAAAAGACCCGCAGAGGCCGGCGAACAAAAGGCGCAAAAGAAAAGGGTCAAACTCGGGCGGGGGCGCAAACGCAAACACGGCACCAGTGAGTAATCAGAAGCGCTCCCCGTCCGGCCCGAATTTTTCACTGTCGTCACAAGATGTCATGGTCGTTGGTGAGCCCACTTTAATGGGTGGTGAATTTGGTGAAGAAGATGAACGGCTCATCACACGCCTGGAAAACACACAGTATGATGGTACCAACGCTATGGAGCACGAAAATCACGCTGGCTTTGGTCACTCGGATTCTCCAATTTCTGGGGCAAACCCGTGGAATATCGATAGGTCAGGTGCAATACCAGCCAGTCCCGGTAGTGGGTCTGTACAAAACAATGCAAATATGGCTGATATAGATAAGAAAAGTCCAATAGTATCACAGTAAAATATATAAATATATACATAGTCTCTTTTTTTTAAATAAATTAAATACAATTAATTTTAAAGTTTAATTTAAGAAAAATTGTATTTTGACAAAGCGATTACCTACATACATATAAGAGCAACAAGGGGACACTCATAAACTTACATACATATTCAGCGACCATTCGAATACAAATCTCTCCTCAAGAATACACAACTCTGCAAGTCGGTATTAATGTAAAAACCACTTACACTACAGTAATTATTAATAAATAAAACAAATTTCACATAGTTTTTAAAGCAATGCGAAAAAGCATAAGAAAAGTAAAATTTAATATTTTTATGATTACGTATGTATGTCTGTATGTACTTTAAATTTTAAAGTAAATACAAATATACAAGTTCAAGTCGGTTAAAGTTTAGCTCAAAAATGTTTCGTCTGCTCGTTATAACTCCAAAATATGTACACATCGTTAGCTTACACGAAAAAAATAAAATGAAATTTTTTTAGCGGTAGTTGGTTTTTGGAAGCACTTCCAAATATTAAAAAAATATGCATCGGTACATACATACAGACATATCGCACACTAAATCATAAAAGAGTCACAACTCAAAATTATAAAAGCGCTTTTGCTTTTTTTATAAACCAGTTAATTGAAGAAATCTATAACGACCTCAACAATATCTTTTGCAAAACAGTATTCTTGAAGAATATAAAATACCGTTATGCTTGTTTTTATGTCGCATACTTGCGACATTCGGCCTGGCCCACGATGTCACTAGAAATCGTTCGATCAACAACTTGTATTGCAAACAACAATAACTTTAGAAAGTTTTTTGTTGTTTGCAATACAAGTTGTCGATCGAACGATTTCTCGTGACATCGTTGGCCAGGCCGTAAATGTCGCACAAATTTTGTAGAGTATCAACAGTTGTTTGCAACTACTCAGCGTCTGAAATTTTTTGAGTTGTGACTCTTAATGATTTAGTGTGCGATATGTATGTGTATGTTATAAAAAATTTATTTCTAAGAAAAAAAAATTTAAAGTTTAATACAATTTGACAAGAATATTGATATTTGTTTTTATTCAAAAAAGTGTCATTTATCTGGAGCAAATTTCACTTCACTTAATTCACTTAATTGTAAATAAAAGCAGAACGCGTTAATCGATTTCTATGATCTATGTCGCATTTTGTTTATAGGTTATGTGACTTTACACGAAATTAATAACACTTGATCCTTTTTTCCGTTTTGGATTTTTTATGAATTAAAAAAAAAAAATTTAAGGAAAAAATTTAAAAGGTCATAAAAACTGACACATACGAACGCCAAACCCTTTGAGGGTTTTACTATACTGACCTAGTACCATCACCCTGACTTGGAATTTCTCACCTCCCAGACAATAATCCCAAAAATGTTCCATAGTGTAATTAACCGAGGTTTACTGTAGGTTTTAATTTTTAAACACATTACATTTTTGTAAAAAAAAACGTTTTGTTGCGTAGAAAGTCAGATATTTTACAAAATACATTGGATTCAAATAAAATTTTCAGTATAGACAATTAATTAACTATTTTAACATATAATATTGCATTTTGAGTTGACCGCCTTTAGAGGAGCAGGTGTGATATGTATGTATGAACAAAGAGGCGAGATATACATATCGCTCATTTACTCAAAGAACGCCATAACTCAAATAATGGTATTTTTGAGTTAATAATGCAAAATTAATCCTCATATCGTTCTAAATATTGTGTAAAAATTTCATACAAATATATTGTTTACTTAACTCTTGAGAGCGAAATGAAATTTAATTTTTCTATTAAGTTGTATCTAAATTGAAAACTTTTAAACTCATTTTCTGGCAAACTAGTTTTTTTAGTTATCACGTTCTTAGAGGAAATAAGCGATATGTAAATATGTTATAAAATCGATATGAGGGATTCCTAGTGTGGAACAGTTCCGTTTTAAGCCGTTATATTAAGGCCAAGTCCGATAGACGAAAACATTCTATCTTTAGAGCATACCTATTAAGGTTTCAACAATTTTAGTTTATGTATCTCTACATTAACGACTCGGAGAAGTATTTTGTGTGGATCTATCTAATTCCCCTATTATCGTTCTCAACTCAACTTGGTTGTCAGACAAGAACAGCCCAAAATGTTTATCTCAATACTTTTGATGAACGAAATTTTGGATAGAAGCTTGCGAGTCTACTCTGTAATTCGAAACGAAAGAAAATGCTTTCGAATTTACATGTTATGAGCATACAAATTCGAAAGCTGAACATCTGTTATATGTACATATATCATCAGTTGGTTATTGGTTTGCCGCAGTAATAATCGGCCATGTCAGAGTTCAATTGCGTTCGGAAATGGAATTGAGTCCACCTCAAAATGTCAAGCACTAGCCGGAGCATCCCAGTGAGCACAACACTCTGGAGATACCTTTCAAAGTTCCGTATTTTAGTTTTATTTTTTAGACATGGTGTCCTGCAAAAATGGGATGGATTAAATTCCGTTTCCGAACGGAATTGAACTCTGTGACATGGCCCAATGTATTTTTAACAACCCACCCGACGATATATCGCTCGTTAATTGCAACAGATGCACAACAGAAAAAAAGCTAGTTTTGCAGAAAATGAGTTTTACGTTTTCATCAATTTACATACAACTCAATAGAGATAAATACATTTTTCTCAAGGGGTACGTGTACAATCCTTTTATAAGATTTAAAAAAAAAATTAAATAGAACATTTTTTCGCACCATGTACATATATCCTGCTAATTTTAAAATGTTAAATTAAGTACACCACATAATATAGTAGATTACACAAACTGCTTAAAAAGCAGGAATATTTATATTTCCTTGGATATTCTTTTATATTGACATACATAGTATGGTAACATGAGAATCTACTTCAGCATAGCACAAAATCTACAACTTCAACTTGGTGCGTCTCCAGTGACGTCTCTTGGCGTTGTACCTAAATTTAAGAAATAGAAACATGGATTTAGAGATTATTAAATTGGAAATAATTTTTTTAACCTACCTAATGGTGTTGCCTGTACGCAAACGGATCCATTGGGGTACAGAACGATTTTGCTTCAATTTCTTGGCAAGCTTTTGCTTGATTCTGAAAGTTTTATGAGCAGCCTAAAATGTAATTAAAATCAAAAAATTATTTGATTAAAATTAAATTCAATGTATTTAAAGGATTGCACAGATAAACACGGATTTAAATATATTACGCACCATTTCGTCTTGCTCGCTTGATTAAAAAGATGGAAAAGGTATATCGTCAAAGAAGAATGGACATCGATAGTTCATAGAGACAAATATCGCAACAAGACGACACAAATTAGAGATGAGCGCATGTAAAACGTGTCCACACAAGCCGTTTACAGTACGAATCATGATACAATTATACAGGTACCCGCGAAGCGCCAGCTGTTTTGCTTGTTTCGTGGTGCACTCTGCCAAATGTTGTTTATGTTTTACAACACACACACACACGCTGTTTATCTTTCATTGCTCTATGACAGTTGGCACCAGAAACTAGCAACAAAAAGCCCTGTTGTTTTATTTGCTGTAAATTTGTTGTCGATTTGCGGTTACCTGTATAATTGTATCATGGTACGAATCAAGGCCTATTTATCAGGTCAACGCAATCGTCCTGATGATATTCTGTGTTTTCGTGCTTAAGTTGTCAAAAGTTATTTGCACCATATACTTTAGTTCATGTTTGTGTGTGTTTCTGACAACTTAAACATAAAGTTCTTTTTTTATTGCTGTGTTTTTGTAGAGTTGCGTTGACCTGATAAATAGGCCTTGGTACGAATATAGGTGCATTTTTTATTTCTGGACATATGCAATACTGGGGTCGCCACTCGCAATGAACTTGGAAATAATTATGTTCTCATCTGTCAAATTATATTTCCAATACCATATGTCAACGTGTGGACAGTAGAAACATTTATTTGCAAATAAATTGCGTTTTGTTTGATTTGATACCAGGGGGTCGATTCTGAATTTATGATAAAAATGAAGTGATAAAATATTTATCATATTCACTTCACTTGAATGGTAGTTCTCATAAAAAACTAAAATCAGAATCGCATTTTCAATGAAGTGATATTTTATTTTTCATTTTCACGATTTCACAGAAACAGAATCGACCCCCAGAGAAGTTAAGTCAGCTGGTGAATTAAGATCACCTTATGTGAATTCGCCTTGCATAGTTCCCACACCTGATGAATTTATATCATAATGAATATTAAATTATCAATGAAAATTCATCACGTATAGACTCAATTCATTAATATTATGTCCCCTTTTACAATTGATAAATTGAAAGGCAGACAGACGAATTTTGCAGGTGAGGGTTGAAGAAGTAGTATTCAAGGCCTATTTATCAGGTCAACGCAATCGTTCTGATGATATTCTGTGTTTTCGTGTTTAAGCTGTCAAAAGTTATTTGCACCATATACTTTAGTTCATGTTTGTGTGTGTTTCTGACAACTTACATACCATTTACACATGCCACTATAGTGGCATGCCATTTCGAAAAACTCAATACACTCACGCATGGTGTAATTATACAGGTGACTGCGTAAGGATTTTTTATACAAAAATACGGCAACCATAGCTATGTAAAGAACCGAGGAATGTCAAAAGCATAAAAATAATTGTACTAAAACCAAAACAAAATCGAAGTTTTTGACATTCTTCAGCTACAAAGCGCATAGAGCAAAAAATTATCAGCTGAAGTAGCGCTGCCACCTAGTTAGATACACCTTGCACTCACGATTTTTCACTAACCACTCAAATTTTTCGCAATGGCAGCTCCAGTGGCAGCAAAATTTGCATGCCAGTGAAAATTTGGCAGTTGCATGCCATTGAATGTCAAAACGAAGAAAAGTGTTACCGTGTTAAGCATTTGATGCACATTTATTGGATTAATGTGAAATTTAAATTAAAGTTTTAACTTTTTATATGTATTATTGTGTTTTATTTATTGTACTGCGCATAAAAAATGTAAGTTTGTTAATTATAGAGGATTAATATTATAAAAATAATACTTATAATAATAAATATTAACCATGTCCCTAAACATGTGCTTATATGATGAACTCGGTAACTCTATAAACAAAATGGGAGCAATATTTTTACTTGAGAAGTATACAAATGTTCTCTTCGCCGACATTTTTAAAATGAACTTGCAATGGCATGTGTAAACAGTCAAGCAAATGGCAAGAGATTTGACTATTTCGAACAATTTTTCGTTGATAATACGTATACAACAATTGCATGCCACTAGTGGCATGTGTAATTGCAGTGTTAAACATAAAGTTGTTTTTTGTATTGCTGTGTTTTTGTAGAGTTGCGTTGACCTGATAAATAGGCCTTGGTAGTATTCTACTTTTCGTAATTTATTCTTGTTGCTTCACATGCTTTTTCTCCTTTCAGGGGCTGTATGCATACTTGATGTGTATTAAGGCATATGTATGTACATGTACAGAATTAGAAAAATGTCTGCCTTTCAATTTCCCAATTCTAAAAGTGGACTATGGTAGCGATATGATATAATCATCAGAGCACAAAACATACAGAAGTGTCACGAGACGGAAGATAATGGTATTTTTCTGTTTGTCTCGTTTTCCCTCAAATTTTGTCGACGAAATTACAACGCTCCTTATTAGCTGTGTTAATTGGTAAGTAGTAATACACTACAGTATCAAATACACTATACTTTTCTATTTTTCCCACGAATTTTAAGAAACTTGACTGGAGCTTTTGTTACATGTTACTTTCTTCGCTTCTGTATATTCTGTGATCAGAGCTCACGGCCTGATAGACTCATCTTGATAGCAAATGTGATTTTATGTCACTGTACATTCAACATTTATTTATTAAAACATTTTCGTTTAAAAAAGGTGGCGCAACAATTATATGTGACTAAAAAATTAAACAACACGCAAATTAGATAATTTTGGCAAGCATTTTGCAAATATTTGTTTGATTCATCACGATATAAAATCATCAACTTCATCTACTTCTTTGTGTTGATATTAATATAAAAAAAATACAGTTGCTCTGCTGGCGTTATATTACGAGTTATGATATAAAATCATCAGGTGTGGACACTATGTTACGACAAAGTTTACCAGTCGACCAGACGCGGAACTATTCGTGTCATAGCGAAAACAAGCCATAACGCTGGCAACTGCCAAATTCAATTACCGACACAAGATATTAGCGTGTGGACCATATGAATATATGTATATATAATCAAATATAGATACATACGTTCAACAAAATATGTTAAAATACATTCGTACTTTCAACGTAATTTAATAAGAACTTTAATTAACCACTGAAAAAATTAAATCATACATAAATAAAATTTAATTTTAAATAAAAATTAGCTAATTACGTACTTAAATATTAAATTAAAAACTGTGGGTAATTTTCCTGAATTACAAACGATTTGAAGTTAGACTTTGCTAAAAAATAGCAATCAAAATCGCCAACAAATCTATTTACTTTTTCCGCCCGGCTGATTATCAGCTGTTGATGCCAAATTGAGCAATTTGAAAATGTCAAAATTTGCTTAGAAATCTTCTGACAGCTTGATTTTGTAGCACAGCAAACTACATGTTGTTTTATGTGTTGTTAAATTGTTGTAGGGAAGAGTTCACCTAATACTGAATTCGCCTTGGCCCTGCCTACAACAGTAGTCAATAGTGATGGGCAAATGAAAAAAGGTATCGATATCTTTGAACAGTACATGAATCGATAGATTTTGCTCATACCTAGGAGTGATTTTTTTTATTTTTTATTGATTTTACATTTTTTACACTGGACCTGGGAAAACAGAAAGTAATTGCACAGAAATGAACGCTTCTAAAATCGAGGAAGGCAACGAGTTGATAAAACAGGCTGAAAAAAGGTATGTTATAGCTTGTGAAATATTTTTAATGTTGTTTTGGAGAATAGAAAAAAAGATATGCTACGCTTGTAGTAACAAAAACATTAAAACCGTACATACAACATACTTCGTATTTACATAGTACATATGCATGTGTGTATGTATATATTTCCCACCCACAGTGAAAACGGATATAAAAAAGGTTCCATGCATATATGTAATAATAAAAATAAAGTTTCATTATTAAATATTGGCAAACACATATATGTATCTTGAAACTAAAAATATTTCAACGGCACGAAGTAAAACGTTGTGTGAATAATGAATAACACACGAAGAAAAAAAGGGAGTTTTGACCTTGATAACTTTATTCAGAGTTTCCGAAAAAAATTGCAAAAATTTGGATTTGAAATGAAATTTTACTTGGGTACCTACCTACATATTAAATTATTTATTTCACTACTAGTGAACTATTTTCAGTACTTTTTAATTTAAACATTAAATTTTTTAGTGCTTATCCTTTGTGGTGTTTATTTACATATTTATAAAATAGTTTTGTACTTTATTTTAATGAAATGGATTTTCAAATTAATTAAAATAAAATTAAAATTTACTAACACCGTACACAACAAAATTTTGAGACAAAAGTTTATTTAAATGTAAATCTTATGTTATGCTGTTTTTCATGCCATTTGCTATCTCTAATATATAAGTTTCTTTACGAAATGGAAGCAATCATACATTCAACGAATACAACAGTTTGTACACTGAGTTGCTTCATTTTGCCACATACCGAAGATGTTTCATAACTTTAAAATATTTGGTTTCAAATTGAAAACAATCGAATATCAATTTTATATATATTTTTGTCACGCAGTGAAACTTACAAATTGCTTATCTATCAAAATGTGGTTTCGGAATGTAGTAATCAATATTATATAGTCCTTTGAGTCCTTTCATATCTATAGCTTTAATTAAAATAGCTCGAATTATTTAACAATAAATACTGTATAGTATACAGCATATACATATGTATATATCAGATAGACACAACCGTACTGTAAAAAATATGAACAATCTTACAGTTCAAAGAGTGCATTCAACTGCAATGCAACAACGTCTTACAACTTTACATCAAATTACCAAATTATATTATAATGGAAGCCAATCTAAATCATTTTAAAAAAACAAATCGCAATTTTAATTAGTTATTGTATTTCAGTATGAAAACGAGTCTACTCAAATGGCGTCCAGATTACGATGTTGCAGCAGATTGTTACAATAAAGCAGGTAAAATATTATATTATTCTTATTCATAAGTATTCTTATTCATAAATTGGCTTTACTTCTCAACTAATTGAAATAAGATTATAATTATAATTAATTGAGAAATAAGGCCATTTTGGTTTATTACTTAGGAGTTTATTGCAGTGAGCCCACGAATATCGGTATATTGCGCCGATAGTGGGATCTCGGCTTTAGATTTATATAAAACTATAAATTTTATTAAATTAAACATTATAATTTTTAGCCACCGCATTCCGAATAGGCAAGTCGTATGATCAAAGTAAAGAATGCCTTTTGAAGGCAGCTGAATGTCACAAAAGTAATCATTCTTGGTTTCATGCAGCCAAGTGTTATGAGCAAGTAAATATTAAAACTTTATTGTAGCCTTGATGCAATATGTGTATATTAGTTTTGGGATGAAGTTGAACATTTCAACGTTTTCTAATCACCTTTGTATTCATATTTACCACATATTTTTTCATAATAACTAATTTTTAGGTTATTTTGATTTGTAAAGAAACAAATAATTTGTTACAAGTTGAAGAATTTGCTAGTCGGGCTAGTAACTTATATCAGCAACATGGTTCACCAGAATCCGCTGCATCAGCTTTAGACAAGGGTTCTAAAGTTGTGGAACAAAAACATCCCGAAATTGCACTTCGTTTATATCAAAGAGCTTTGGAAATAAGTATGGTAATTATTAATATTTATTTAATACAGATCAGTTAAATCTACAAATTCATAGGTTGAAAATAATTGAATTTTATTTTTGTTAATGCTCTTCTGTCTTGAAAACTATGTAAAATAAAGATTGAGGATTCAACACGTACAGCAGCAGAGTATGCTTCTAAAGTTTCTCGTATTTTGGTCAAATTACAAATGTAATTGTTGTTTCTTCCATATATATATACATACATATATATTTATATTTAAAATAAAAAGTAACATTTGTAAAAGGCTAATGAATTTACATGCATAATAATAATAGTAATAATAATAATATTTATATTTATTATTTTTATTTAACTACAGGTCAATTGAATTCGAATTCAAAATGTGTTGATGTTGTGGGTTAAGTACGTCTGGATATTTAAGCAATTCATGAGCTGCCTGGAAACAGCAATGAAATGCACTTAAGTGGTTCTTAACCAACAATAAACGAACTTTTTGCACTAGAATTCATTGCATTTATTAGCCCTTTAAAATTACATATTTTGTTACAAATGAGACCATAAATATAAATGTTAAATATTAACATTAAATGAAATTAAAAGATATATTCTTCGAATTAATAGGTTTGATCAGGCGGCTGATGCTTTGAGGCGCGAAATAGGAATAAATCAGCAAACTGAGTCGTATGGTCACATTGGTAGACTGGCTGTAGTATTAGTGATGGTTCAATTGGCAAGAGGCGATCAAGTAGCTGCTGAAAAAGCATTCAAAGAATGGGGTAATTGCTGTGATCCTCAAGAAGTTCAAACATTAGAGACGCTGCTTCAAGCGTATGATGACGAGGATCCTGAATCAGCTCTAATGGCATTGAATTCTCCGTTTATCAAACATATGGATGTAGAATACGCAAAGTTAGCACGGCAAATACCTTTGCCTCAGGGCATATTATCCTCTTCGAGCACTGGTGTTGTTAAAAACGCAGCAGCATCCTACACGTCACCTAATTTGGACGTAATATATTTATTTAAATTAAAATTTGCTTTTATAATTTTTCTTTCAATTAGGTATCAAATGCAGAGGGTGCCGGTGGAGATAATATACCAGGCAGTGGTGTCAACAATGTAGATGAAGATGAGGATGAAGGTGGACTTTGTTAAATTATTATTTTTTTTTAGCTTAAATGTTTTAGCGGCAATTTATATAATATTTGTAGTTACAGCAATCCAAGTCTAAAAATTTCATTCCAAATTTAAATTTTAAAATTGTTAAATATAATAAATAACCAACTATCATTTGGATTTAAAAATTTAAATGGGTGGGTCTAAATTCAGGTACTATTACGATAAATGTCGATGGCAAGTTTTAAAATGGTGACTGTAGATACCTTCTTTCATTTTCCATTTAAAACTCGCATTTGTGATGAAAAATTAGGTATTAATTTTTCTTAGCTATCAAATTAAACTTGCTATATTGCCAGGGTAAGTCATTCGAATGGGACCTTCTTCCGGAAGATGTATGTTGAACTAGTATAGAAAGTAGGATTCCTGGGACTCCTACTCTCTACTCTAATTCGAAAAGAAAGAAAACGCTTTCTAATTTACATGTAGTTAACATACAAATTCTAAAGAATTTTCTTTCGTTTCGAATTCCAGAGTAGAACCCTGAACTCTTCTAGAGTAAATATCGTCTCCTACAGAGGAAAAAACTATTGAGGTTTCAATGTTCTCCACCAACATACATAAGTTTTATATGGTAAAAAAAAGCTTATTTTCGCTACAGTATACATATATCACTATGGCTGGGAGTTCGGATTAGGTTACATTTGTATATGCCAGGTTCAGAGAATTTTCCAAGTATTTCTGCAGCTTGGTTGTTATCAGATCTATCTTTTTGCAGTGTCTTAGACGAGCTTTTAACTGTCAGTAAATATAACGATTATTGTTTTTATGAATAGCATATATTTTGTTTAATGAATAAAGGTTTATTTTTATGTGTTTTGAGTAAACGCTTTTGGTATTTTAAAAACTAAGTTGAAATACATATATAATTTCTTAATAATAATAATAATTAATATTTTCGAATTACACGATTTTTCATACAAAAATTTAAAATTTGGATTTACACGACTTTCTCAGGAACGTATCTATCGTGTAAATCGAGGAATAGGTGTATGCGTTTGTGCCAGATACTGCAATTATATTTTGCACATCTGTAGAAATTACAGTCAAGAGTGTGGAAGTCAAGGCCAGCGTGACCGTTTGACCGACTAAAGTGGCAAATTGACACTTTTTCGACTGCCTTGCCACTTTTTTGAGTGCCTTGCCACTTTTTTACTCCCTTTTTTTTAGAGTGAATTATATAAAAATACATTAAAAATAAAAAGTTTGATGTAGTTTTCTCGTTTTTTTTTTGATTTTGCCCCTTTTGGTGCCACTTTTTGAAAAATGTCATCGGTCACCCTGGTCAAGGCTGCCAAAAGTGCCGATTTGTCGGCATTTTGCAGATTTTTTTCATTAATAAACAAACAAATGCCCATTTGCCGATTATTTGTTTGTGACGCACACTATACAAGTAAACTGTACAGTTTTTATTTTAAAGTTATAAGTGAAGAAGACAACATGTGCGAATACTGCTCTATTTCATTAATTGCTGTGTCAATAAAAAAAAAGAAACGAAAACAAGGCGCGTATGGTGTAAAAAGTGGTACATGAATCGTGAAAAATTATGACAGAAAAACTGAGCGTTTACAACATACACTACACAAGTTCACTGCACAGTTTTCAAACTTGAGCAAATATCAAAATCAGTTCACTGCGTAAATAGCACAACCACCTCCATACACTACAGACAACAATTTACATATATAAACAAAATTTAAAGATATTTGCAAAATAAAGTTAGTGGTGAACTTAATAATATTCTTAATTTAAATTATTTTTCTAGTAGGAAAAGAAAACGATCATGAATATGAATGTGTTGAGAAGAGTGTTGTTACATGGAGCAGCCAGATATTTTAAAATGATTTATTTGTTTTAATTCAATTTATTTATTAATAATTTTTTTTTTTTTTGAAAAAGTTTCTTAGCCAATTATGATTGAAGTCTTGTAATTCTTAAGAATTTATTGAGATTTTGGGGTTTTGTAAGCTCTTGGAAATTGTGGTTGAAGTCTAATTTTTTTTAAATTTTGACACACGTTAAATAATAAATTAAAATATATAACAAAAAATGTAATAATTATGTATTATCATATTATAAAATTCGTGAAATTACTTATCGTTGGTTGGTTTCTGGTTTGCGGCACAGTATATTCAAAATACATTAAGTCAGCATCAAACCAGAAACCAACAGACGATATGATTGTTATTTATGTCAAATTAATGAAAAACTCATGCCGATTTTCTTGACGATATTCGAAATTAATATGCCGATGATTTTTAAAATAGTGTAGATTTTTCAGCAGAATCTTCTGGCAGCCCTGGTGGAAGTTCTCTTTTACTTTGCGGGTGTATATCTGTGAAGTCGTCAGTTTGCTGAAGGTGAAGTTTCAACACATTTTAATTAAAATACAATCTTAATTAATTGGTAAGTCAAAATGAAAAATAATTAAAATGTGCAACATGTAAAAAACCTAAAGACGTAGTTGCTTTATAATAGCGACGTAATAATTAGAAATGATGCACGTGTTTTATATGCTGGATGAACTATAAAAATGCTCATATGTATACTATGTATAAAAGCATGTGCCTATGTACATCGTATGTATTTACATAGATATGTCTGTATTCCTAGCTATCTAAATATGTACATACGTATGTATGTGTATGTACATGCTTATTATTTAAAAAGTTAGATTTGTTGAGAAGTTGTCTTTCCGGTGTATCCATGTACAATGTACATACATACATACATCGGATATCTACGTACAGATTTTGCTTTAAGGGAACAATATATGTATGTATGTACATTATACATAAGTATGCAGGAATGTGTGAATAGAGCAAATCATTAAACCACACCATGCTTTATTCGGTAGACAGATGATTGTGTGATGATGCATATCTACATACATATGTACATGGTGTGTGTACATACATACATATGTATGCACATATGTACATCATGCCTGTATATTCTATAATTCTATTCCTTTTGTTTTTGCTCAAACTGAGCAAACCACTCGGTTTCATTCGACTTTCTTTTCTACACTTTATTATATTAATGTATGTACCTACATACATATGTATATTATTGAATTAAAAAAAAAATACCTATAATTTGGTTTTTAGTTACTCCTATACATATAATCGGAAATATGACTGCCACTCACGATACTGAAGATACCGCTGAATCCATGAATGGCGATGAGGAGAAAGGATTTTCGTCCAACCAGATGGTGTAAGTTAAAAATAATTTCTCTTTTCTTGTAATCGAAATGTACTTACATACATGTTTATGTTTTTACGCGCATAAGAACGTATTGTATGTATTTACATATATATGCATATACACAAGTAGATGAATTTTACATAAAGTGCAAAACGATCTCTACCGGCATTTTAGAACCGGTTTTGTCTTCTTGCTTACAGTCATGTATTCCTATATGTATGCATGTACATACATATGTATGTAGCCATACAAAAGGATATACATATATGTATGTATATACTTTATATACTTACATGTATGCATATGTAAATATATTTCTACGTAAAGCTATCTCTTTGACATATATTTACACATGATAGGTACACAATAAAAAGATCCATGTGCATAGGTAACAAAAGAGCCTACATACATACATACATACATACATATCTGTGCATGTAAAATGGAGAATTTTTCAATAGTACATGTCTATGTACATACATACATAATACACGAATGTAACGATTTAAATAATTGTAATGCGGTCTGTAGTAAAATAAGAGGTTTCGTTAAAATGTTCCTATGTACACACATTCATGGGAAAATAATATTGCCTTTGATGTTGACAAACATACATACATACATATCGTCATGTGAGAACTTATGTAAGTGTCCAATACGCCATTATAAAATATTGGATATTGGACACTTAAGTTTTCACATGACGATATGTAGAATGTACATATGTACATAACATCTAAAAAAATATTATGCCAAAACATTGCCTATGACGGGATTATGGAACTTTTTGCTTAAAAATATATGCTCCTTCGCTATGTCCTCGGTAGTTTTGATATGAAATCTTTATACCTACATATACATATGTAGTATCTGACCCTCCGGCAGACTTTGTTCTTTTGGTTCTAGTTTAAAAAAAGATACATAGCTTATGTCCCCTAAACTAGTACATACCTATCTATGTATGTTTTCCAATAAAACGAAATATGTCGGCAAAAGAGTATTTCATTCGAAGAAAAAATAAACATCACATCATAGCCACAATTTTTCATTGTTTTCGATTTTTCATATTTTTGGTTTTGCCATATACATATGTATGTATGTACATACATACATATGTACACTGTTCATGTGAAAGACATAAACCATCTACGTAATTGCCTTTTTTGATGACGCTGTTCTTCCATTCTATAAATGACTTTATGAGGAGTGATGAAAATGCCTTATTAATTGCGTTTATTGATATTTGTAGGCCTGCATATATGAATGCTATATTGCGTCGCCAATTTCTTCAAGAAATGGTTAAGAATCTACCAGCTCCTTTGCAAAACCGCATAACTTTTTTAAAAAATCTTCAATTGGAGCATTTAAAGCTTGAGGCTGAATTCTTTGATGAAGTTTACAAACTGGAAAAGAAATACCAAGAAAAGTATCAACCATTGTTTGAAAAGCGAAAAACTATTGTTACCGGTGAAGTAGATCCCGAAAAGGTAGATCCCAAATGGAAGCCAGAGACAGCAGAAGAAAACAGCGATGACTTGCCCGATTTTAGCAAACTGTTGACCAAGGTCAAAGAAATTCCAGAAGATACAAAGGGTATACCAAATTTCTGGCTGACTATTTTTCGTAATACGGAAATACTCTCTGAAATGGTTCAAGAACATGATGAGCCAGTTTTACAAAAACTTACTGATATTACAATTAAATACGAAGATGAGGTGTGTATTTTATTGTTCGTTTTTTTTTTTTTTTTGCTTCTGAATAACTATATAGGACCTTTTTTTAGCATTCATACACATTGGAATTTCACTTTGATAAGAACGATTACTTTACTAACCAAGTGCTTACTAAGCAATACTTCCTTAAATCTGCTGTAGATGAAGATAATCCATTTGGATTCGAAGGTCCAGAGATTTATAAATGCAAGGGATGCAACATTAACTGGGAAAAGAAAATGAACTTGACAGTTAAGACCATTAGAAAAAAGCAAAAGCACAAGGAACGTGGTGCAGTTAGAACTATCGTTAAACAAGTGCCCAATGATTCATTTTTCAACTTCTTCAATCCTCCAGAAGTACCAGAGGATAAAGAAGAAATCGATGAAGATTCACAAGGCGTAAGTGCTCACTAATAATTTATAGACATTTTCAATTAATTTTGTTTTTTTTTTAATTTGTCAACAGATTTTGGCTACTGACTTTGAAATAGGTCACTTCTTGCGTGCAAGAATCATTCCTAAAGCCGTTTTGTATTATACTGGCGATGTTATTGATGATGAAGACGAGGACGACGATTCCTTTGATGGAGAAGAAGAGGAAGAAGATGATGACTCTGATGACGAAAGAGAACACAGAAGTAACAGAACTAAGAAAGCAACACCCAATGATTGTCCAAACCAATAATTTATATAAACAGAAACTCATTCATGAAATGAAATGTAATGTCAGCTACAAAATGTAGATTTAAAAACAAACAAAAATGCAAAGTATGTTCTAACAAACATTTTCTTTTTCAATTGTGAATTTAAAAATAATAGAAATAAATAAAATCATTTTTATTTTGAGAATAAAAATATTACATTATATTGTATATTATAATTGATGCCTAATTCATTTTCCAGCATTAACAAACAGATTTTTGGGGTCGAATGGTGAGGTTAAGCCCAATATAATAATAGTTACTAAAATCACTAAAACTGAAAGGTAAACTTTGTACATAAATTAAAAGAAACGCTGTAATATTCTTACCACAATTCAAATATGAAAAATACATTATAATTTTAATTTCTTTAGTCTGTCCAAATGTTGTGTTAAATAACTTAAGAGTAGTCATTCGATTATCTTTTATATATAAATATAAATTTGATTTTGAACTGCAAAAATAATTGCTTACACGAAATCGTGAATGCGATGTTTAATATCTTTTTAATGTATAATATTTTTAATATCCCATACCCAGCGAAAAATGTGTGAGTATGTAAAAAATAAATTAAACATTTATCCTACTGAGAAGAAATTGGTGCAATTTAACTGAATTAAGCAGGGGTTTTCAGTCAGTTCCATGTGAAGCATGGAACACTTCAGAAGCCTCAAATAACTTCAGGTATTTGTCAACTGCTGCTTGAGAAGGCTACGCATTTTTTGGCCGGAAACAATCACAATGACAAAAAAAGTAGACAAAATCGAATCGCAACCGACATCCGTATCAAGAAGATGAACTGGCTAAGTCATACTTTCAGAAAAATCCAGGACGACGTCACCAGGAAGGCTCTCGACTACCATCCCCAAGGAAGCCGTCGCAGAGAAATACCAGTAAATACGTGGAGGCGCGAGATTGAATCCGAGCTACGTAGTGCTAGAATAACGTGGAGAGAATCAAAAAAAACTAGCGGAAGACGCAGCCCAGTGGAACAATTTTGTAATGGCCCTTTGTTCCACCTAGGAATCTCAGCAGTTAATAGGTATATACGCACGGTTCTTGACAAAGGTAAATAGATTTAACGCAAGTTGTTATCATTGAAGCCAATTGAAGTCCAATGATTGTTTTACATATGTGTTTTGATTTGATGCCCCTTTTTTCGATTGTAATAATAATAAAAAAAGCACAAATAATTATCTAAGAAAAATGAAGCTGTTAATGTATCGCTCTTTTGTTCAAAGAACGTCATAACTCAAAAAATCGAATTTTTGAGTGAGTGATGTAGAATTAATCCTCTTCAAATTGTGTTAAAATTTCATATAAACATCTTGTTTACGTTTGTCTTGAATGCCTAAAATAATTTCGGCAGACTTAACTTCCAATGGACAAAATCGTCCAATCAATAGGACAGTACTTTCACACATCCGCAATGTATACGCAAGTGTATTATTCTTGTACAAAAGAATTTTAAATAAAAAAATCTAAATTTATTACTGCAAAAAAGTTTGTTTTTTATAATTAAAAAATGTACTTAATTGTAAAAATTAGATTACACATTACTGTATGAATTATAATTAAATGTTGCAATTTTATTTTTCTCTATTTTCTTATATTTCCATTCTGTCCATAATGCGGCGAAGTTTTGACGTTTGTTTATTCTCCTTTCTTTTGCTCCTGATGCACACGATCAATTTGTGAACAACGTTCTATTGACAATGTCGATAAATACTTCATTTGACCTTGATACAAGATATCCGATATTATTTTTTCCGCATATATGGCTTGTTTTGCGTCCATTGTACGAAGTTTGTGTGCAACGATTTCTCCAAAACTGGTGTAGTGATCAGAAGCGTTCTTCTGAAAATTTCTGCAGGCCAGCGATAAAAGGTTTTCGATATCTAACGTGATATCACTCTTCGACGTTTTGATAGGTGTTGTGGTGTCAGTTTCATTAGAGTGTTGAGATGAAAATGAAGACGATCGTTTGCGGGATTTATTATTAGACGAATGATGGTGATGTTTTATGTGAGGGGTTATGCTGCTTGTTGTGGTGGCGGTAGAAATAGTGGTTGGATGATTAGCAGTAGACGTATCTACAATAAATACTTGATCTTTACGAATGGGTGTTATAGCAATCTCTTCGATATCTTGTCCTTTCTCTGACATGACAGATATATTAACCGTGGTTGTAGACTCCTCGCCTGTTATGTCTTCCTCATGATCACCACTGTTAGTTTCCTTTTGAATTTCCTTGCAAATATCGGAAAACAAAGTATTGGGTACATGCATAGGATCTTCGACACCATTGACAGAGGTTTGCTTATCCACATCTACTATCTCCAAAGAAGCACTTTCTGTTTCCGTACTAAGTAAACGTCTATCATTCTTCCCATTGCTGACTCTCGTGATACTGGTGATTGTTACTTCACTAATAGGGTCTACTTTGTTGTTATTGAGGATTCGCTTGTCTCGAGTCTCTTCGTCTCTAAGAAACATTAACGATTCAAAATACTTACGTTTAGGACAGTAAGGTTCTTCTTTTTCTCCCTTAGTTTTAAGTTCATTGTATTTCTTGAGCTGATGGCGGAAAGCACATCGTAAATTATTTATTTTTTGTTTAGTCCTCTCGACATTGTAATGTTCGCCATGTTTTGCGGCTACTTCTATCAATTTCATGTAGGCCTCTTGGCGTTTGGTGCGATTTTTGAAATTCACTGAATCAGCCTTCCAAAGGCAAGGGTTATTTTTGTATTCTCGTATAAAATCGTCTATAAAATCCATAATTAATAATTGTTTTTCTAGTCAACAGAAAATTTTATTGTTTTTAGTTGATTCCTTCAATTAACATTTTATTGATTTGTAAATGTCACATCTCTAGATATGGTATTTACTGAACTTAGGGATGTGACATTGAATCGATTATTGGGACTATCTATTGATGTTTAAATAGAACCCGTTTAGATGAAGGGTGACATAGCTGCGACACGTTGCCTGGGAATCGTGTTTGTCGGCTGGAAGAGAAAAATACAGCGATAGAAAATTGTTTGCTCGTCGTTCGTGGGCGACCAAAATATATATAAATCTATCTCAGAGTTCGTCACGCGCAACGAATTTCGTTCTACAGCGGTGTTGTGTTCATTTTCATATGCACAAATATGTTTTAATTCTTATGACGAAAGCTTGCACCGAAAAATTCGTCGTTCCTAGCATATGTCGCCTTATTGATTCTACATTTCCAAAACTAAAGGTAGAATTAGTAAAATCGTATCGTGAAGTTGCGTGTCAGCCAGACAAAAAAAATTTGCTGTGCAAACTGATACATTTTCTATAACTTGTACACAAGGCTGAACGATACGGCAAGCTGTAAAGTAGAACGATACAATTTTACTAATTCTACCTTACAGTACGAATAGACGAGCAATTTTTATTTCTGAACATAAGAAATAACGTCGGCAGAATGACGCCACAAAAAAGTTTGTGTTCAAACTTATTTTAAGGGGTGGCTGTACGTATAATGTTAAAAATCAAAATTTAAGTTCTCGTTTGCATGCAAAATGTGCGTTTTAAGTTTTGATTTTTTAATACTTCTACCACAGAGCATATATTTTGTTCTTTTGCTTGATTTTTTTTGTAATAAACTTATTATTTCCAGTTTCCCGCAATTATTTTCTACGAAAAAGGTGAATTTGACAGCTTGTGTCCTAACATAATTGCTCAGACTTGTGTTTGAGCAATTATTTCCAAACATGTGTTCAGTTTTGACAACATTGTTGAAAAATGTTGCCGTTTTCCCCAGTTTCGTCGTGAAGAAAACAACATGCATCAAATTAATATCTAAAAGTGCCCTGATTAGTGCAAAAAAAAGTCTTCATGTAAACACGCCTGGATCTTAGAAAGGGACTCCAAGAGAGAACTTCAGTGTTGTCGCAGCTACGTCACCCTTCATCTTGACGGGCTCGAAGCGATTACTTACAGAAATATGCTCGTTATGTATATCTTTTGTGCTATTATTTTCATCTGAATAACGTGACAAGAAGTAAGAAGATTTTTTTTTGCTGAAAGGTTATTCTGCAGAAATATTATTTTTATTTCCAAAATGTTATCTTACGCCAATTCAGGAAGAATTTTATCAAGGGTGAGATATACATGCATATGTTCTTATTATTAAATCAATGCAGAAATTAATACTTATTTTTGGTTATTTATTTAGCAAATTTTAAACACTTGCCGGCACAATGCTCTTGGCAATCAATGTAGACCAAAGACATCTACACCCATGAATACTATCATAATGTTTGTGCCACAACAAGAGGTAACGTTCATAACGGGGTTTCATAAATATTTTATTTTTCCAAACAGAAATGCTTTCCATTTACCAAGTCACATTTCTGGAAGACATTTTAAAGCATACACATATGTAGTAAGCATAAAATAACTGGTGCTTTTATTTTCTGATGTTTTTTAAAGGCTTGGATTGTTGAGCGGATGGGTCGGTTTCATCGTATTTTGGAGCCAGGTCTAAATGTTTTACTTCCCATTATGGATAAAATTAAGTATGTTCAAAGTCTCAAGGAAATTGCGATTGATGTCCCTAAACAGAGCGCCATTACTTCGGATAATGTTACTTTAAGTATAGATGGTGTTTTATATTTACGCATAATAGATCCTTATCGTGGTAAGTATGAAATTACTTAATAGTTGTTGATTTATTAACAAATTAGTATAAAAAAAATTACAAACAGCTTCCTACGGAGTTGAAGATCCTGAATTTGCAATAACGCAATTAGCACAGACAACTATGCGTTCAGAATTGGGTAAAATGTCATTGGACAAAATCTTTCGTGAAAGGGAATCTCTTAACGTGAGCATTGTTGATTCCATCAATAAAGCTAGTGAAGCTTGGGGTATTGCATGTTTGCGCTATGAGATTCGTGATATTAGGGTAAATATAATATAGAATTCAAAAGGTTTAAATAAATTAGTTGGTCATCAGTTACCTTCCAGGGTACACGAAGCAATGCAAATGCAAGTGGAAGCCGAGAGAAGAAAGCGAGCAGCTATCCTAGAATCCGAAGGTCAAAGGGAAGCGGACATCAATATTGCCGAGGGTAAACGCAAATCAAGAATTTTGGCATCAGGTCGGCTAATAATATATTTTTAAAAATAAACCCGAACATATTTTAGTTTCTTTTACTCTTAGAGGCTGAACGGCAGGAACAAATTAATAAAGCAAGCGGAGAAGCGGCCGCCATGCTGGCTGTAGCGGACGCAAGAGCTCGTGGCCTGGCTACTTTGGCTAAATCACTTGAGGACTTGGTATGCATAAACATTTATCATTTAAAAACTAACAGCCTTTTGTAAAGCATGCTAACATGCTAACTTTATGTCAATTTTTCGCTGTACATAAGGCTGTAAGCATACAAATTTGTATTACCGGAGGGAGTTTCTATCGATTTCTTTTCTTTTATAGAACGGTAAAAACGCCGCTTCTCTAACTTTAGCCGAACAATACATTTCCGCTTTTAGGCATTTAGCGAAAACCAACAATACCCTTATTCTTCCCTCAAATGCGGGAGATATATCCTCTTTAGTTACTCAAGCTTTAAGTGTATACAAAACAGTGTCGTCACAAAATTTGGGCTCTACAACTACACTGTCGGGTGATGATATTAATTTTAGAAGACAAACCTGCGAAGCCGATATCACATCGGATGTGAACACTAGGCAAAAAATTCAATCGGGTGGTAATGTATCTAAAATGGATATTGAATAAATGTGTTTAAAAAACTTAAAAAAAGAAATAGATTAGAAAAAAAAGAAATATGTACATACAAACTTACATAAATATGTATGTATATATGCATGTACATATATGTATATATATATATATACATATACATATATGTATATGTATATATATATATAAAGATATTTATATTTAGTTCAGATGGGTTTGAATTTTAAATTTTGTCTTGCTTGGTGCTGTTTGCAGCCAATTTCGAAGTAATTTGCTGTTTTTGGGTTTGCCTGCCCTTGATACTCCCATATTCACAAAATTTAAAATGGGATTTAACTTTTTTTTATATTTCATTCAATTTACTCTCTTTCATTATATATGTATGTAATTACGTCCGTTTGCATTTAAGGTGACGATATGTATGTGTTTGCCTATCATTGATTTACACACATTTTACACGTTATTTACAAAGTGCATGTACATCACGTGTGTATGTACAGGAAATGAATGGGTATTGCCATACATGGTGTCTTGCTTTGCTGGTGTATGTCTGCACTAAATGTGCGTCTGTATTTCTAAGTGCTGCCAGTTGAAACTAATCTCAAAACAAAGATTGGCAAGTCTTTAAATCACTTTTTAATCATTATTGATTTTTGTAGTTATATTTTCCACAAAAAATTGACTGCACTGCAAAACACATAAAAATTTTAATAGGGTGGAAGGAAACCTTTGCATAATATGTACAGTGAAAACTTAGTAAATTAAGAATTTTGTTAAAAATTACAATATAAATCAAGTGGAATATTGCTAAATATTTTTTAAGTAAGTGTTATAATTGAATGCAATGCTAGAAAACTAGAAATATTTTAGGAAATTAAAAATGGCATACTTTTAGGCTGGTATATTTTTGCAGTAAATATTTTCAGAGCTCTTATAAAATATCTATCATCCGTATTTTTTAGATGCATTGTAGAATAGTAAAACATTATGTCACAAAAATCTTGCATAGAACTTAATGAGATACGTAAATTGGACGAAATTCTACGTCAATGCGAAATTTACGTATCTAAGAACAAACAGACACCTCTGCTAGACACTCGTAAAAAGAAATTTGCTCATCAGATTTTAACCTCTACCAAGCTGCAAAAATTTGTGGAGCGAGAGCTTTTTTCTCTAATGTGCACAGCCAACAAAATGAATAAGAAAAGCATTTTTGTTTCCGATATTTTAATGAATTCCAACCTTTTGTCATACAAAGATGAGAATGGAAAATATTTCCTACGTAACAATTTTCAAAAGACTCCCAATAATTTTCGGATGTATCATAAGATAGTGCGTCCAAACATCGAAGATGACGAGGATGAGTTTGTGTATCGAAAATGTGCAAAAAAAGAATTTTCTCAAAATTGCTTGGAAAATATAAAAAATTGTCTACACGAGAATCTAAAGCAGGGCAAAAAATATGGCTCAAATACTTACGAAGCTATACAACATAAACGAAAACAACAATATAACAAGCAACATTATGAATTAGGGCAACAAAAATACCAACAACAGGCGCCCCATCAGCAAGCGGGCTTACAGGTGGCACATGCGCCAACTTCCATAAAACACACACATTTAACGCCATTGGAAAACTGTAAAATGAAAACTATGAACCCGCCAATGGAAACTGGTACCGTAGCTGGGCCCGGCATCTCCTGTAACAAGTGTGAAAAGCAACGTCACAAAGCGGTACTCATACAGACCGGTTCCGACAATCTCAGTGAAAAAAGCCGAAAACTAAATAAAACGGATGCACCGTACGCTAGTAAAGATCATGGTTTCACAAAATCTATAGCTCAAAGTAGCTGCCAAACAACTCCAGAGGAAAAGCGAAAAAATCTCAATAACCACAGCAACAGTCGATATAAGTTTTCCTCGCAAATATTTGGACGCAAACTTTCTTCGAAGCATGTTAGCGAACATGGAGAGGATACATTAGATAAAGAAGCATTATTAAGTCCCAAAATCGAAATTAAATTTCCAGACCCCGTGGAAACGGTAAGTTGATGACTTTTTCTGATTTTTTTTAATTAAGAATATCTAGTTAGAAAAACGGAAACAATTCCATAATAATACGTATATTACATAAGTTTTTAAATTAAAAATGAAATAAGATCTCAAGAAACTAAATATGTACATATGTATGTATGTATGTAACTCTCAAAAATCATTCTGATTGCTCCATGTAGATTTTTTGAAGCCTTATTTCATTTTTGCTTTTGAGGAGTTACATATGTATGTATGTATATCCTATTCAAAATTCTGTATATAGTACTGAAATTTACATCAACAGACACCACACTCAGTATACCAAAAACATGAACGCTGATCATGAATGTGCGTGTCTAATAATTAAATATTCCTTGATAGAGTTGTTAATTAAAAACTTAACACATGTTCACATGGCTTCCTCAGAATGATAACTTTCGCCTAACTAAACAATTTCAAAAATACCTCGTGTTTTCGGTATTGGCCGAACTTGTTGTGAATCAGAATTGATCAACCCTCGTACCCGTACATTGCACAACTTTGTTAACGCAGCAGCAATCAGTTCATTCACTTGGTTGTTTGCTAAATTCTTTGCGTTGACAAATTGTGCAATATCAATATTTCGTAATTGGGTCAAAAGCTAAATAACATTAAGGAAATAGGTTAGCCAGTTAGCATAATAATAATAGCTGTTAAGCATAATATTAATGTTGAAATATATTTAAGTATGATTAAGTTTTGTATAAATAGTTCGATTTAAGAAAGGAACATTGGAGTTGTATTTTGGCAGTTATAATAGGGAGTTGTATTTTGGCAGTTATAATAGGGAGTTGTATTTTGGCAGTTATAATAGGGAGTTGTATTTTGGCAGTTATAATAGGGAGTTGTATTTTGGCAGTTATAATAGGGAGTTGTATTTAGGAGTTGTATTAAGAAGTTGTAGTAGAGTCTTGTATTTAGCAGTCAAAAGTTAGAGTCATACCTGCGATTCCCACGGGACCCTCCAGGTTTAAAATTGTAAATTAAAATAAGATACTAGTTTTTAGTAACAAAGCCTTTTTAAAATAAATCCTTTAAATATACTCAAGAAAAATCCGTATTTAAATTAAAACACAACAAACTTGTTGCATGTAATACATATACATATAAATACATACATACTTACACTTTGTCCATTTTATTTTGCCTGTTGTAATGAGTTTTCTTCTCGTTTTTGTTGCAGGTATTGTCCCTAGGAGCAAATGTTTTACCTGAACAAAAAAATATGACTGCTAAAACCCATCGTTGGACTATCTTACATTATTCCCCATTCAAGGCTGTCTGGGATTGGATCATTTTGATTTTGGTTATGTATACGGCTATATTTACACCATACGTAGCTGCGTTTTTATTGGGTGAACAAGATTATCAGAGACGTACCAATAAGTATATAAACAGTGATCCTATAGTTATTGTGGATCTTATAGGTAATTGGAATAAAAAGCAAAAGAAAAGAAACCATTACAACCGAATAACCGATTAGAAAATGATTTTCGAAAACCGTTCCTATCACTAACGGTTCGTGGTAAATACCAACAATGCCATACATTGTATGTATGTATGGATGAGTGTATGTATGTGGACCTGTAAATATGCTGCATATAATATTCTTAAGGACACACAGTGATTCCTAAAGCAAAAAAAAAAAAAAAACCAAACAAATGGTCTGTATTTTCTAAAATACTGATGCGATTATAAGGAGATAAAAGCAAAAAGTTTAAAAGAAGATCAACAGTCTCTTTTTCACTCTCTGTTATAATATTATAGCTGATATTTATTTTATATTTTTTGAGATTTCTGTTCCAAATGGAACAACAAATTGCAAAGGCACGTAGAAAAATATATAGGGTATGCCACGTGTAGGACGAACTATACGTTCGTGTAGGAAGTATAAGTTTCCAAGATCCACTCCTAGAGTTTTTTATGATCTCCACACAGTAAAACTTATAAAAAAGGTACGGCCATACTTGACTTTTTTTCCCCAACTTAAATTTTTACGACGTTCCACAACTTTTTTATGTGGTTAAGGACAGGGCCTTGTGGCGGCGAATCAAGAATTTCAGTGGTTTCTGTATGAATAAATTTTTTTACCACCTTCGCTGTATGTTTGGGGTCATACTCGTGCATTAATATCCAGTTTAAATTATTCGTTTTTCAGTGAACAAAAGTTTTTCCATCAGGACCAATCCATCGTATTAATGTGGATTTGCAAAAGCTAAGCGCGCTTAATATTATTTTTAAAGAAGTGGGTTCTTTCTACTACACACCCGTACAGATTCTTTTCCCTAAAGCGCCTTCGCACAAGCCTTTCAGAAAATTTGGTGACAAGTGATGCATACGTACTCTTCCTATGGCTTGAGAAAATGGGAGTGTTACCAAAATTCGGGAGTAGTGTAGCGTGAGAAAAAATACATATCGTTTAAATGGTTACATATTCATCATTTCCGTGATGTATCGTCTTAATCTTCGATGTGGTGGTTGGATCCAGAACCTATCAAATAGCATAAATATAGTCTGAATTATTCCCTCCAATGAGACCGCCAAGTCACTATGGAATCAGTCCAGTAATTATACTTAGATATTAACGTAGGCTTAATTGGTATGTATTTATAATGTTGAAATATGCTGAGTTCCCCTGTGGTCGTGGGTTTAGTGTGCAAGCCTGTCATGTCGGAGGTTGTCAGTTCGAATCCCAAAAATATCTCTGCTTAAAAATAAAATATAATTGCATTTGTAACAATAAACAAATTTATAAGTTTTCATTGTTACAGTTAAATGTCGGAATGACATTTATGTATGTATATGTACGAGCAATTTATAACATTCTTCACCGAATAGACACTGACAAGTCGCAAGGTGTCAATTAACACCATCCTAAGCCATCCCCAAGTAAAAGTGACTGTTAGAACTCGTACTGGAACCTACCACTTGGGGACCGATCATGTGACTAGTCTTGTATCAGTTCCATTTTCTGCAGGGAGTCTATTGGACTCATTCAGGCCAAACGCATCCATAGTTTATTTCGGTCAATATTGTACGTGATGATGAGGGTGGCGTTGGCTTAAGTAGTTAGCACGTTGACTACAAAACCGCAGGTCCAGGGTTCGACCCCGGTATCCAACCGTCATTAAATAACAACACCACGCATTTTTCTGATGTGCATTAGTGTCCCTTTGTATCAAGTTGTTGTAGGAAAGTTCAAGTGATGAAGGTATAGCCACTGGTCACTGAACTATAGGGACTTCAGCATATACTAATCCTAATGTAACATCAGAGCGCCCTCCTTCGTTGTGTAGCAGATTCATCAGCGAAGTAAAATAACCAATAAAAAGCTGCTAAGCACAACTTCAAAAAAAAAAAAAAAAATTAATACGCATCATTTAACAGCAGAGGCGCTGCAACACTGCATTATTAAAAACGTGCAAAACAAATCAGAGTTGTAAAAGAATGAAGCTTTCCCTATCTCTTCCTTCACCACCTGTCTTCTCTATCACTATACCCTTCCTAAAGAAGGTAACACCTAGTAATAGTAGTAGGCATTCATTGCCTGAGTGTTACTTCTCTTTATAAAAAAAAAATTAAAGTCAAGCTTACTTTTTCTTACCCTAGTGCTATGCTAATATTGTCGTATTTGGCGCCGGTTAATTTCGTTCATTTTTCTTATTGAGCAAATTTATATGCGTACTAACAAATAGGTGAAATGTTGGATCGACTCACTTTAATTTTTCTCTACCATCGTTTTTTCCGAACATGCTCAACCCCTTACCAAGAGCAAATTCATATTGTTACAAGAATAATTTTACACCCAACATTAGAGTGCATATTAGCAAGAATCTGCATACAATACTATCCCAACTTTGTTATCCATATAGACCGGATAATACATACATACATACATACATTCATACATATTTACATACATATATGTATACGTGTGCTGTTGGAAAAATTAAAATTAAAAATAATGGTTTCGCCATTTATATATTTTTTTTCTGAACAATTTACGCTTTAATTGTCAAATTCACGTCGCCAAAATGATATTTTCATGAAAACAAAAACAAATATTTTCAAAATTTGTTTTTAATAAAAATTTTAAGAGATGTGAATAGCCAAACAGAGATCGGAGACAAATTATGGCACTCGTTAGATATCGAACTAAATATTAAAAAAATTCGATCACTATTGAATTTGCTTTTTTTCGGTAAATAATTTATATGAAAGACAAAAAGAAAATTTTTTAAATTGTTTTCATATACATACATACATAACTTTGGCGTAGTAATTTAGGCAATTAGGGCCTCAATCCAGATGTACTTTAATATTTGTGGTTTTCATGAATAACGGCGTAAATTAAAAAAATCAAGTTTACCAGGAGAGGTAAAAACTTTTATATTGGTATATTGGCAAATGTACTTTCGGTAGTTACATACACATGTAACAAATCACAATGGGACCAATCGAGGCTCCGAGTGGATGTGTGTTACATCATTACCCTTCTTGCATATGTAGTATGCACATATGTATGTATATTTAAGTACATAAAAATATACATCAAATTTTTAGTAAAAAATTATTATTATTCTTTTTACTTCGAACTTTCAAAGTGGGTCGTGTCAAAATAACTTATGTCTACATAGGCGGTTTCCGGTGAACAACAGTTGTTCTGGTTAAAACCAGCCAGGAGTGGGAAAAGCTACACAAATAATTATAAGTTCTTAGGTTAGTTTAGCTGGCTGCTGGTAAAGGAAGAAAGTATTCTAGCGCACTTGGGTCCAACAGTATGATTCCTTAGTAGCAGAGTAGACTAGAAGCGAAAAGGGTGGGTTCAAGTTTAAGAGTTAAAATGCATAAAGTAGAAAAGAGATTCGTTTCATTATTAAAAGATTGTTAAAGTCTGATAGAATTTTAAATTATAAAAAATAATGTTGTTAATCAAAAGATCAATACTTATCACAATGAACCCAATTGGATCTCCGAGTGGAGGTGTGTTGCAACACCACCCTTCCTATCCTAACATGAATACATGACATTAAAATTGAAAAATTATTTCAGCGACATGGCATTCTGGACCTCCAATTTTGGACCAGCTTATCTAGCATTACTGGCCCCAATGTCACGAATAACACGTGGAATGTTGCCTCCAAGACATCAATTGTTACTGCCCTATCAGCATAAGCCAGTGGCCTTACAGGAAATAATCTAGAGGTCTCAAGTAGCACAATCTTGGAGACCAATGGAAAGGTTAATTTCTTAAATCAATCTATATCCATACTTAAAAAAATAATAAAAATCATTCATCATCATCATATTGACCGAAACGAGAGCTTCGGCTCCATTTTTAAATAAATGAGGTCGAATGAGCCTCAACAAAAGCTGAATTTTTCTGGATGTAATAGAGTTTGTAGGGTATGCTGCAGAGCATGACAATGAGCATTAAAAATATGAAATAAACTTAAATAAATAGTCTTAATTTTAGTAACTGCGTATAATCATAATTATAGCGCAAACAATTCGTACGCTCACATATTTTCTCCCAAGCAACTGTGACTATAGCCGCTTCCTACATACAAGAGTACCTCTATTTCGTTGATGCGAAAAACTAAAATACGCTACAACTATAAATAAAAAGGCACATGCGTATCAACCATATTGACTCACTGTCATACTTATAGTCGGATCATGTTTATAGTCAGAGTATGGATATTTAGTCGGACAAAAACATATACACGCATGATACTCGGGATGTTTATTCATCATCCGCCACCGTATCCATACACATAAGTATATGAAATGGAATGGAAAATGTATTTTTGGCTGTTTGAAAACATGCTCTATGTGTGTCTGTAAATAAAATAGCCCTGTATATACGCATGTTAATAGTTCGAGTATTTTTATACATACAGTCTATAAATTTTAGGTGCTGTCGTTTGTGTTGTGTAATTTAAGAAATGTGTATGCCGGTGCAGACTTGCAATTTTTGTTGCAGCAACTTTTTATTTTTTAGTACAAAAGAGCGAGAGCGGAATATAAAAAGTATATATTTCTATTTCAAGACTCTCACACATATTCAAGAATTGCTGCAACACAAATTGCAAGTCTGGATTGGGACTGAGAAGATAGTTGTTGCTTGTTTATAGTTAAACATATTCGGTTTAAAATTAATGTGTGTGTTTGGGTATGAGCTTGTTTTTTTTTTTATTTTTAGCTGCACGCATTGACAGCCAATACTCAAAGTGTGTTTAAAAGGATACTTTTGGCCTTTTCTGGTCTGTGCGTCAATTTTGCTTATTAATAAGCGCGTTAGGACAAAAATTGGCCTCATTGCTGAACATGATTTTGGGATAAAAAATCGTTTATAAGTTGCGCGAATTGATGACTGATTTTCAAAATAAATCAGGATAATTTTGTAGTATATTTCAAGCCCTTTCGTAATTTCTGTCGGCCTTAGAAAACAGCAACAACAAAAATCTATGTTCCTCCACTGAAAAAAATAGTTTTGAAAACAAAATTGTTTCTTTTGATGTTAAGTTTTAAAATTCTTTTATTTAAAATAAGGTCACAAAAGGCATTATTTTCCAGAAAAAACATATTAAATATTTTCAAAATGAAAATAAGCTAACTTATGCCTTAATTCTGTTCGACGATTGTATCGTCTTGCCTATGGACTAAAAAAAGCTGCAGTTGCGATTCTTTAAAACAATTATTATTTATTGTCTATGCTAAAAGGTTCGTGTATTTGATTTATGATTTTGTTCCAAACATTATATCCAACACATACTTTTTCATGTATTTTTCAAACTATTGTATAATACTTGAATTGAATTTTTATGTTTTAAAAACATGGCAATAATATTTATATTTTTCATTATCAAAGACAACGACCATTTTTGAAGAAAATAATTTAGAGAATTCAAAGACGAGAACTCGGAAGCATTTTCAAACAAAAACGTCCTAAATCTTTTTGCTGAATTAGGGCATTAGTTAGTTCTATTAAGTTTTTTTTTTTGTTTAGTTTTGCTTGCATCTAAGGATCTGTTAAAATAAAGCAATTTAGAATCAATAGCTCAAAATATAAAAAAAATCTACTTAAGCTATTATTCTTGAAAACCACAAATACATACATATATACATATATCGTTTTGTATGTATATGTACACAAATTGAAAAACTATGACTGGATATGGATTTGGAGAATACTGCAAATTATTAAAGTATAAAATATCATTTGCTTAAAAAGTTATTAACTGGAACTATATGTACATATCGTCGGTTGGTTTGTGGTTTGCAACAGACATAATGTATATTGAATATACTATGGCGCAAACCAGAAACCAACCGACGATATTAAAGTATATTCCAAGTAAGATCAAAAAACCAATATTCGGAAAAAAAGAAAAAGACCAAGACGAAATAATATGACGTTTATTTCTTGCATGTCAAATGATCACTTTCCCAGCGTGGACTTCGTATTGAGAATAATGAGTTCATGAGTTAGTCTATTTTTGTGAATTGATGTGGTCTGTCTAATGCGCTACTCGAATTTAAAATATGTACATATGTATTTTCGATTTTTCGGAATTCACTTCCATCAAAACATACACAATTTTAGACTAATTTTATGCAAATTTACTTTTTATCTGCAATTGATATACAAAAGTTTGCGAGTGCGGATATATGTACATACATATGTATGTATGCATGCACATGCATGCATGCATACGATATATGATTCCTACCGAAATGCCACATAGTTTTGCCTATTCTTCCTATCCTTAAAATCCGTATACTTTATGGGGTCTCTGATACCTAATTCAAAATATTTTTTTAAAAATAACCACGTTGTTGATTGTCAAAACAAATTGCCACCATACATTGCATACACATATACACATTGGTGTGTGTAAAGCAAATACATACATACATATGTAAGTACATACATATGTATGTATGTAGTTGGCGTTGAGACTAATGTTGTTAGTGGTGTGGGTGGTGTAATTCAGTGGCAATTTCTTTTGACAATTAAAAAGCGGCTTGAACGCGCTCATTATGCAAAAGCTGTACGTCGAGGTAAGAAAGTATAATAGAGATCAAATTAAAATGCTACTTAAATACATACATATGTACTCGTAAATATGTACTCATGTACTACTCCTAGTTTTATATTTTAAGACACATACAAAAATGTATGCCGAACTTAATTCCTACTACATACATACATAAGTATAATGTAATATGCAGGCGTAATAGTTGATTTTACAATTCACTAAATTAATCGTACCAATAATAATCCTTTTTTTGTTGTGCAAACATTCTTCACTCTTTAGAGAACTTACTGATGAAATGCTTCGTGGCTAATTAATACCCTCGTAAAATTATTATGTATTACCTTTCCATTTTTGTAGTTGATGTCACATTTGTTGTTGACATTTTAATAAATTTCCGTACTACTTTTGTTAATGGGCAAGATGAAGTCGTCTCGCATCCGGGCCGCATAGCAGTCCACTATTTAAGTGGTTGGTTCTTAATCGATTTGGTAGCAGCCATACCATTTGATTTACTCTTGGTAGGCAGCGATACGGACGAGGTAAGTTTGCAAAGTTCTTTTAATCATACATAAACTTTTTTTGTTGTTAATGTTTTTTTTTGTATAAAATTAAAAGAAAACAAAAGCATAGTAAATTTTAATTCTTTGGTTTGTTTTTATTTTATTTTTCTAGCTTTTATTGTTTCCTAGTTCATCATTAGCCAAATTTAATTTATTTATTTTTTATTAAAAATCTATTTCCAATTATTAAGTCACTTAGTAATTGCTTGAAAACATAAATGAAAAGAGTTTAATTTGCTTTTACTGTGGATTAAATTGCATTTTATTATACATACTTAAATAGTCCCTTCAATATAATATTCTTTGTTTTAAGAATTAAAGCAACTAGTAATTTTTTTTACGATCAATGGTTTCTTTTAACAAACACAACTAGCAATACACATATTATAATTTAATTTAGAACAAAATATGCAACATATAAAAACTTAAAATAGAAAATGTCCTTGAAAAAACGGTGCAACAAACCAAAAAAAAAAAATTCATACGCACAACACTTTGTGTTGACTCGTGCATGTTCGTGTCAGGAAAAAATACGACACGCGCCTATCTCTACTTCAGACCTTATTAAAGGCTAAACAATGCCTTATTGAAGGCCTCGATTGTTTCGCATAAAAGATACGATATGGATTCCACATTATTTTCTATGAGGAGGGAGACGAGGAGTAAAATATTTTGTTTTGTTTTTCTTCTTGACCAAAGCAAAAGTAAAAGCAATTAATTTTCAGGCCTTTCAGAATCGCTGGCGGAAGGCCTACCCCGCAATGATAAAGCGTGTAAAAAAGATTTGAGTGTGGAATGGAGCAAGTAGGTTTTGTACATCAAAACTAAGGAGCATAGAGGCCCTATAAAAGACATCTTTACTTCTTCCTTTTCCCGCTTTTTCAAAATGAAGGTTTTGTTATTGCTATATGTATGTTACTTTACAATACAGATATAACAACTTTGGAAAATTATATTTTCGTATGTTGCTGCACTAAATTGAGAATTTTCGTCGTACTTTTTCTTTTGCTTTTTCATACTCGAAATATTCGAACTAGTCCAGGGGGTCGATTCTATTTCTGTGAAATCGTGAAAATGAAAAATAAAATATCACTTCATTGAAAATGCGATTCTAATTTCAGTTTTTTATTAGAACTACCTGTCAAGTGAAGTGAATATGATAAATTTTTTATCACTTCATTTTTATCATAAATTCAGAATCGACCCCCAGGATGTCAACATAGAAAGTTCGATCGACAACTTGTATTGAAAACAAAAAATTTTCAGCCTGGCCCACGATATCGATAGAAAACGTTCGATCATTTATTGGTAGTTAAAGCCGTTTGTTCCATCTTGGAACCATAGTAATCAATATACGAGTATAAAGCAGTAAAAAATGTTCTTATTTTTCTTATTTATTTATTATAGCTATGCTATTTATATCACGACACAGAAGCTAGGATGTGATTTTCGTAACAAAAATAATCGACAGTATTACAGTTGTAAATTTATTTTTGTTTTGATGTCTTTGTACTTAAAAGCAGAGTTCAAAAATTAACGAAACAAATTGTTTGATTTTGTTTTGTTTCGTTTTTTGAAGTGAAGTGAGTGAAACAAAAACAAAACTAAAACAATGAGAAGAATTGCTCAATTTGTTTTTGTATAGCTTTTGCACATAGGAAAGAAAATAATGGGAAATAAATGGAAAAGTTTTGAAATATTTGCGGCGATTTTGACTTCATCACATACATATGTAATATAATTTTATTGCATTGTTACTTAAAACATTAAGTTTGTTTTATTTAGCTAAGCAGCATAGCTATAACCGTATGTCCTAAGACATCTCTCTTCTTTATTTTTTTTCCTTTTCGTGGGCCAGCCCACAAATTTTTGCTTTCAGTTATATTGAAACCTATAGAACATTTTCTGTCGACATTATGGGCCAGGCTAATTTTTAATTAAAAAGTTTACTCTATAATTAGGTCCACTTCCACTGTTAGTTTTTCTTTTCTACAAAAATTTTTTTCTTCTTGTCCGATTATTGCATTTTTTATTGTTAATTTTTGAAATTTTGTAAATAAAAAAACAAGGAAAATCGGACACTGTCACGCCTACGTAAGTTACTTTTTATTTATTTTTTGTTATTTTTCATTTAAAAAATATATACATATTATTGGCTTTAAACGACTCTAAGCCTTTTCATGACGTTCACTCTAAAAATTATGATATAACAAAAAAAAAATTAAGTTTAACCTTGCATTCATTTTATGTATTTCATATTGAGCCTTACTATTGTAAAACGTATCTACTTTTTCTCGCAGCATAAAATTTTAAGCTCTATATTTTATAACCCTCCTCGGTTTCTGTTTATGTTTTATTCTGTTCTATTTTTTTTAGAAAGTTTGATTATGAAAGATATGGACACAGAATTACATATAAGTAACAAAAAGTATGTAGAAGGTTGCTGGCATTAAAACTTTAAATTTAAAAATCTCTCTTTAAAGAATACACTGAAAAAATAAACAATGTGTTTAAAGCCAAGTGTAAAAGTTAAAATTTCATTTATGTGTGTGTTTGTTGTTACGTTTTTGTTCATAGTTTTTTCTTTACTTTACTTTACTTTGTTCTAATATTCTTGATTTGTAATTCTGTTTTGTTTTACAATAGTTGGTTTAATACCATTTCCAAATCTTAAATTATTCTATCTTTATTTGAATGTGCAAAATTGTTAAATTTGATCCGAATTGTTGTTTTCAAATATGTAGCAATAGTGCACTGGCCTGTTTATGAGACGCACCATAGATCGGCAAGATACCATGAAATGATTAATGCATTAAATACATAGACCGCAGCAGGCTACACAGCAGCGCGACTACAAGTGATGTGCGCTGCTATTGTCGCTGTGTAGTTGGATACTTAAATATAGTATGACAACGGCAGCAACACTACAAGTATATTTCAAATGTTTAATTTACTAATTTCAAATGTGCTTATATCGAATAATTTTATGCTATAATTTTACATTTTGTATTATATTACAGCATTATATTTTCTCATTGTCACTTAGAAAAATATAAATTAGCTTAATGCGCTAAACACATACACCACAGCAGACCACACGAACACATGGCTTCAAATGCCGCTAGCTGTATTTGTAGCCCTGTAGCCAGCTACTTATTTCTTTTGGAGACGGCAGCGGCATCGTAAAATCCTGATATGTAAAGTATAAATTTATGTACATGTATTTCAGAGCTGCCACCATAAAATATTTCGCATTTATAAAAATTAAATTACTATTTAAAATGTAAAAGTATAAAAATTAATCAATGTACCTCTTTACATGAATTTCGGAATGTTCTTTCTGTTAAATAATATGAAATAATTATAAGCTATCATTCATGCAGCATTTTGTATTACATTGGCCACACTATAATTGCTCATTGTCGCCAAGGAAAATAGAAAGTAGTTTGACAAAATAAACAGGGACAACAACCTGTCGCCGTGTTGCCTTGGTGCCGTCAAAATAATAATTCTCATATAAACATGTGTATTCTGTCCTTGGCATTTTGAAGTCGATAGCTTGCTGTGGTGAATGTGTTTAATGCTTAAGTTGACTACAGCGACACTATCTGCTATGGCATAACAATTTATTGTTTTCATACAAATGAGCACATTATATTTTTTGATAGATAGCCCTTAGGTAGGTAGTCCTTAGGCTGCTTCGGTCTATGTGTTTAGTGCTTAAGAGGAAAAAATTATCAGGTTTCGAACTCAAACCGAAAAAAGAGAATATTTGCGGTAAAAAAATAAAGAAAAAGCGAATGACAATCTTCTTGGCAGATTGTAGACTCAAGGCTGGTACTAACTATACTATATAGCCAATGGACTTTTGAGAAAATGCAACCCTGATCTAATGGAGCTTAAGAAAATTTCCAAAAGGCAATAACAACTCTTTATATCAGGGTTGCATTTTCTTAAAAGTCAAATGATTAAGTAGGATAGTGAGTACCAGCCTTTATCAGCATTGGATACCCTTATTAGATAACTAAACATTTTTTTAAAGTATTGAATCTACAATATTTTCATATTTGATAATTCATTAAATTACACGCCACAAATAAATACTTTTTGAAACAAATTTCTAAGATTTCAAAAAAAAATAAAATGAAGCAAATATTGAGTAGTATATTAGTGTATGTTCTGGGTACCGAATCATTTTCACATGTTTTCTTGTGAGTTCGGATATTAAAGCACATGTTGAAATTTAAAAATGGACTATTTACATTTTTTGAAGTACATAGTTTGTGCTTCAACAATCGTCTGGGGATTGTTACAGTGCTTACATCAAGGTCAAGGGTTACTTTTGCTGCATCACACTGTGACTCGTCTTCTTTGTGCAATTTAAAGAACTTTTAATCGTTTGATCAGAATATTCTAGCACTTGTTTAATTCCACTATATGTTTTTCTTACCACTAAACTTCAGTCTTATACTTAGATTTCACTGTTTGTGGTCTAAAACAAGTTTTAGTTAAAAAGTTTTTTCGCTGTAATATTTTTGTTTAGAACAACTTAACTTAATGGATTTTGTAGAAATAAATATGTTACATACATATATTCAACACGTATTACTTTTTATGAGATTCCGCTTGGAATTTTTCTTTTCACAGTCCATTGAAAGCATCGTTAAAATAGCACGTGCTTTGCAGGAATAAACTATACCTCTAAAAATATTTCTTACTACCGCTACTATTATTTTGAACACACCTGTTTTTAAGTTTTTTGCATAAAATCTGCTGTGCGTCTATTAACTTGGCCAATTACACTGTGTCTACATGTACTAATCTGTCCACATTGTTTTCTATCCATTGAAGTTTGGGTTACACCAAATTACAAAATGAATGGATTTTCACATTATTTAGTAAATATATGTATATACATACATAGGTATATAGTAGTAGGACTTCATTCTTTCTTAGATGCAGATACTTCACAAATTGTCTTATCGCTGACATTTTCATATTGAGACTTTTGCAAAGTTATTGGATCGAATAGATTTTTAGTACATTCACTTTGTTGCGGATAGAAAACATTGTGAGATAGATATAAGGTATGACAAAATTTCATATTTCATAACCGATTAAGTAACAAATCAATCAATCGATTTATGAGCTGTTTTGCAGCTGTTTCCAAAACGGTCTCTTGCATGCATGTTACCAATGGTTTTTTCATATATATAATTAGTTAAAATACAATATACATATATTAATATTTACGTTAGGCCTGGTAGTAAATTTCCGATTTTACTCGTTTTTATTATCATATAATGTACTTCACTTAACTCTTTTTTGTTCCTGTAGAATTTCACTTTTCCAAAACAAAACTATAAAACTTTTTTTAAACAGCTAGTTTGTGTATTTATTATAAATATTTCGAATATATATATACATACATATATTTCATTGCTGAACTACACACATATGTACATATAAATATGTACATATGTATATTGAACACTTTTGTTGAAAATTTTTTTAAAAATATCCATAAAACTTCATAATTGCTGAATCACTGAATTGCGGAGATTTTTAACCAGAAAAACCATTCATTAAATAATTATTTATTTTTAATTGGCAAAAGATTCCATTACATATGATTTTGATTTGTTTGTTTGTCTTTCTTGCACAAAATATTCCCACTTACATTTGCCCACCACTTAAGTTATGTATTTATTTATTTATTTATTTATTTATTTATATATTTATTTGAGAGAAATTTTTAATGTTTATACTTAAAAGCAAAAACTTTGTTATAATTCAGAATCTTATTTTAATAAAAATATTTTACAGCTTGGCTTGGATAATGAAGAGGTATTAAATAAAAGCCAGTTACTACTTTTAAAAAACAAAAACAAAAAAAACTGTAATCTTTCACTACATACACGATTTTATTTTGGTTTTTTCTTTCATATTTTCAACAATTTTTACTACTACTTTGCAAGAATATAAAAATATGTATTCAATTAATACGAGTAAATAACTGATTAAGTATATACTTACATACATACATATGTACATACATATCTGTATCTAACTGTATGTACATACATATGTACATATGTACTATTGAAGGTTATTAGGTTACAACTAATTTTCTTTTTGCTCAAATTCAGCTATACCTACCTACATACATACATACATTAATACATACATAAGTATGTATTTTTGTTTTCTCTTGATTAGAAAACCTACTAAAATTGAAAAAAAAAATAGCAAACTTTGTAAGTATTAGCAAATCTAGCAAATCTGGCAAATCTGGCATATCTGACATTGCCTGTAAATACAACAATAACAAATACTACTTACTATACTTCAACTAGAACTTTTTGCAACAACATTGCACCTTTTTTTTTTTTTGATTCAGCAAGTATTAAATTTTCATTGAAATCTAATACAAATTTAAGCACTTGTTCTATACGTATTTGAAAAATAAAATTCTTGTTTTCTTTTAATTTCGTAAAATACACACACAGCGCTTCTAACTTTTATTATAAAAAAAAGATATGCATAACTACAGATATGGACAGAAAGTACTTATACATCCACAGACATACTACATACATATGTACATAAATATGTACATCCATAAAAATATATTTATTTCAATAATTAAATTTTTTATTTTAATATGAATCAGATGCATTTGATAAATTAAAAAAAAGATAAATCCTCTCCCCCGTTTTGAATGAATGGCTTTAATATTACGTCGGTTGGTTTCTGGTTTGCGGCACAGTAACTATATTCAAAATACATTAATTCTGCAGCAAACCAGAAACCAACCGACGATTAGGCTTTTTAATGGTTCTAATATTTGCTAGAAACACAACACTGATACCATACATACGAGTACTTAAGCTATGTACAGACGGTTGTCAGATCTTACAGTATTGCCAGTAAAATGTGCTCAAAATTTCTTACAACCGTGTGAACTGGCAATTTTTGTCAGACGTCCGTCGTTGCCAGAAAAATCGTTGTCAGTCCATTGCAAGACTAGCAGCTGACAACAAATTGTCAGACTTCTTACAATCGTGTGAACTCATTGCAAAATTATTGCCAGATATTTGTCAGACATTTTAATAGTGTCAGATGCGCTAATGCTATATTTAGACGACAAGTTGAATCACCTGCTTCGCTCTCTGAATCATGTTAATGAATCATGCTGTTCAGACTGCGCATTCGTGCTTCGTGTGCAGCGTGCCAATTTAGTGCTTTTAATACTAGATTTAGAGTTTTTTAGTTCATAACAGTGCGGAATTTTTCAAATTGTTGCTTTAAAAAGAAATTAGTGCCTTTTTTTGGTGCTTTTCACCTTTGATTTTAGTGCGTTTTACAAATCTACTAAATATTAATTTGTTAAAGTGTGGTGGCTTTATTTTCACTTTCAAAAACTATCTGCTTTCATCCCTTTTAGACATGCAAAGTTTCCTTTGCAGAATGTTAATTCAGCTTGGTGAAATATGAAGGAAGAAAAACTTTATCTTTCATAGTGAGAAAAAATAATACATTTCTAGAAATTACAGAGGATACCATGCACGTTATAAAATAGTTTAATTACAATAATCTAATTACTAACCACTGAGGGAAGCAATGTATTGCTTTCTTGATAACGAAAGCTTCCAAAAATGCTTCTGAAAAGTACTAACTTAAGGCTCTCTAAAAAAATTTAAACCAGTAACTTTTCCACTGAGTACATAAAAACTACACATTATTACTTCTGCAAATGGAAGCAGTAAGGCAAAAAAATTAATATCTTTTTGGAAACTGAATGCATTGCTTCTAGCTGAAATTGAAGAAATGGAACGAAGTATTAGAAATTTAAGGATAAATAAATGGAAAAATTTGCTCAGAACTGATAAATTTTCGATCGAAGTTCATAATTCTAGAAATTCAACTGATCATAATCCATTTCTAATACTGTCAATATTTGCTCTAGGACTATTAACATTACCATGTTCAAATGTTGAAGTAGAAATAACTTTTAGTGCTAATAACTATTTTAAAAGTTAGTTAGAAATACAATAATTTTATAAATCAAATTGTTTCATTCATATAAAATACGGTCTAACAAGAAAAGGCTTATGTTGTTCAGAATGTAACATACTGAACCATGTTCATGTAAAAATTAATTCAGACGAAACACCTAAAAATCTAATTGTTTTATTAAAACAGTTTTATGGCCAGAGGAAAAAGACGAAACTGCATTTCTTGAAACGAGGAGTATAATTCTCGTTGATTATCTTTTGTTAAAATAGTACACCATAATTGGAGTGTCTTCCCAAATGAACTTCAATTATTTTCCTACTCATATTCTACTTATAATAAAGTCCTGCACAAGACTATTTATAAGACCTTTCAAGACATGCGACATTTTTTAAACGCTTTACTACAGCGAAATATTCTAAAACAAACGCTAAAAAACACTGTTGGCAAGACGAAGAACTCAAAAAAAATATTGCCAACAGTGTTGTTTAGCGTTTATTTTAGAATATTTCGCTGTAGTAAAGCGTTTGAAAAATGTTGCATGTCTTGAAAGGTCTTATAAATGGTCTTGTGCAGGTCAATAACTTATAAGCAAAATCGACATAGAGAATATAGAGCCATATAATTGAAATTATTACAAAAACCTATGAAATGTAGTAAATTTAAAATTGTAGTTAACTTAAATTTTTAATTTTTACTAATTCAATACATTTATAATTAGACATATGGGCTTTCTCTGTATTGCAAATAAATAGATAAATATAAAAAAAGAAAAAAATATATTTATGTACATACATACATACATATGTACATATGTATATACGAGTACTTATTTCATTTAGTGCTTTTTTATGAACACACAGTGGTTTTTGCTCTGAAAAAGTTGGCATCACTGTTCGCGTGGCATTTTTTTATGTATATTCACACAAACATACGTATCATACGCACGTATATACATGCATACGCATAAGCATACATACTTTACATAAATTCCACTGAGGTAGTTTACACGAGACTAATTTTTATGCAGCACAATTTTTGTTTTTTTAAGAATACACGAGACTAATTTATCCTGCATAAAAATGTATACGTATACACAGCTTTGTGTGTGTTAGTGTTTTTCGTATTCATTTAACATTTGCAGTTTTCTAAGTTGTGTGTGTATTGGTTTTGTGCTGCTAATGCGGGGTTGTAGCTGGTTGAAAAATTATGCCAAACACAAAACCCCTCTCTTTGCCTCTCTCACCCACAAACTGGCATGTTATGCCAGCACAATTAATCCCGTGTAAATCAGCGCACTCATGCGAAATCTTGTTTTTAAAGGCATCTCTATATTTTCTTCTTATTTTTCCTTTTTATATTATTCATAACTTAATTAAATTTATTTATATTAAACTCACATCTATGTTTTTTGGTTTGTTTTTATTTGTTTACAAACACACACATACACATATACCTATTTTGTTTTGATAGCTAGTTCAGATAAAGTGGCGATTAACTGCGATAAAAGTTAGAGAAGATACCAATTTTACGTGCTTCGCAAGTAGATTCATATTGAATCTACTAGATTCGCTCTCATAATTTTGTATGGCGAAGCAAGTTGATTCGGTCATGATTGGGGCGTGAAGCATGAATAGAGAGCGAAGCACGTGCCGTCTAAACATAGTATAAGTTTATGCATCTGACAATGGCGTCATTGTAAGAGAATTCTTTCTATGGGCAACACTGCACACGCTTGATTTTAAAGAAAAAATATATAATAAAATATATACAGCCAAAATCATTGCAATTGCTTCTTTATGGTCCATAATAATTTTTATTTTCACTTTTCACATTTAACACTACCACAAACGATTGGTATTTAACAATGTACAACAAGTGTTTTGAGTCTGACAACACATAGCAACATGTCTGGCAATTTTTGCATATGACAACCGTGTGAACTGACAAATTTTTCGACTGGTGATTTTGTCAGATGAATTTATTGTCATACAACTGTCTGGCAATAAATTGTTAAATTTTCTGACAAATTTGATACCAACCGTATGAACTGGCAATCTACCTTGTGCTTGAAATTTTTGATTGCCAGTAAATTGTCAGCACATTGCCAGATCTGATAAAAAAATTGCAAGATCTGACAATCGTCTGTACATAGCTTTACATATCGCTCCTTTATTGCAACACAGTCATATCTAAATAAAATGTATTTTTAGAGTTAGTACTCGTAATGCAGAAAAATTCGTTATATCATATTTAATTTTGTGTAAAAATTTCATGCAAAAGGCTTGTCCACCACTCACGTCTTGAGAAAATAAAATATTTTCATTTCTTCATTGAGTTGTATGTAAATTGAAAACTTTAAACTTATTTTCTGCAAAACTAAATTTTTTGAGTTATGTCTATGTTGCAATAAAGGAGCGATATGTATTTAACAGCAAATAATTCTTTTTAGTAATTTAGCAAAATAATGAGAAAAATAATGATTGTGAAAGTGATTTGAAATCATAAAAAAGCTACAATCTATTTCACTTATTTATCGCTTATTTTTGCAATCAGTTTATTTTCTACTTCATAGTAAGTTGTTTAGAGTAAATATCGCGCTGTTTGTTATCTATAAAAGAAAAGAAAGCATTAATTTCACTCTATATATCCGAGAAATGCATTGGACAAAATTCGGGTCCTACCCGAAAAATCGTTCACTGGATCTGTACTGCCATAGTAAAGACTTGCATTCTTGCATATAACTAGTGCTCTTCGCGCTAACCCTAGGGATGCATTGGGGATGCTCCCGCACCTGCTAGCATTAGATTTAGAAGGGAAGGAGATAGCAATAATCTCAGCAAGCCATCTTCGTTGTGCCGGCCATTATAGATGAACGATAAACCTCCCCTGGTCTACTATATGAACGCCCTTATAAAACCAGAATTGTGGAGGAGTGTTACTTCAAGCAGAAGCAAAATTGTTGATTTTTATACAGATGTCTCCAGACACAAGCAATTGTGGGTTATGGGGTCTTTTCAGGGAAATTAGGTCTTGGTATTGCAAAGCGACTTTCGGATCACTGCAGTGTCTATCAGGCAGATATCCTTGCTATAAAGGAAGTTGCGGATTGCTTGAAAAACGGCTTAAATTAACATATACACTAATAGTCGAGCAGCTGTTATGTTCTAAGAACAACAATAACGCTCGACTGCCGATCATCTTTAAAGCCGGCCATACACTGCACAAGTTTACTGGACATGTCTGTCACTGCACAGTGCGTTTGTGTAGTGTATGGGGGTGGTTGTGTTATTTACGCAGTGAACTGAATAAATATCAAAATGATTTTGATATTTGCTCAAGTTTGAAAACTGTACAGTGAACTTGTGTAGTGTATGTTGCAAACGCTCAGTTGTTTCGTGATTTTTTAAGAGTTCACAATAAGAAATGAGCGCAGAACAAATATTCTGGACAGATTTCCTAGAATTATACAAATAATCACCAGCATTATGGCGAATTAAAATAAAAAATGCACAGTTTACTTGTATAGTGTGTGTCACAAGCTTAGTTTACGCAGTGCCAGACTTGAGCACTGAACTTGTATAGTGTATGGCCGGCATAAGCGAGATGGCAGAACAGTTTAATATTAGGATCATTTGGATCCCATGGCACAGGGCCGATGAGCTTGCTAGCACTAGGACAACCTTACAGGTTCCACCGGAATTGGAATGTGTGGGTCTACCCCTACTCTCGTGCACAGTCAGACTTAGGCGCAAGACAGAAGGCGAAACAAATAGAAGAGGGGCCACAAAAAATAATTGCATAATCACCAGGCAGTTATGGACTAATCTAAATAGAAAAAATACAGCTTCTTTGATTTTAAATAATAGGAAACAAATCTCGATTCCAGTGTCCGTGCTAACCGGACACTATCTCATGGGTACCATTAGGTACCATACAGTCAGAACTAGAAGACTTATGGCCACTTAAAAAATAATTTTTACATGTAAATGATTATACCACCAAAAACTAAGAAAATACAAAAACAACAGGCGTTTTGTTTGTGTAACAAATCTGGAAAAAACAGAAGAATACAACAAAAAGAAAATGCGTGAAAATATATTTTTATATGTCTTCTAACACTTTTTTATTTTAGTTATAGGGCATTTACAACTGCACGAAATCTAGCAGATTTCAATTAAAATCTTTATGAAAATCTATACCGTTTACACTAAGTTTTTTTCACATTTATCACGATTTCTTATTCAAACCCAAACACACATTAACTGAAACTTTTCCTAAACTACAACCAAAAAACTGCAATGTAGCTAATTCACACACCTTTTTAAGTACAGATGCTTACTTTTTAGTACAAATTTGCATCACTAAGTTCAACTAGATTTTAAGTGAATTTTGACAAAATCTAGTGACGAAATTTACTAGATTATGCCCGAAATCTCTTAAGTACTAGATTTTGCTCAAATGTAAACGCACTATTAAAGATTTGTTTAGAATTTTTCTCCTACATTTTCACCCCACACAGTGTGTAAATAGAATTTTTAATAATAAAGCAAATAAAAAAAACTCACAAAATGTAAACAACTTTTGACAGCTGGGCATGAAAACTAAACGTGAATTAAATCAGTCACCGGACTTCTCGGAAAGACATTATAATATAATGTTTTCGAGATATACCGTTATGTTAAAAATATAAGCACTTGCTTGCCCACATTTATTAAATAGCATAACTAACTAATTAACATAACAATTGAGATTTTGTATAGGGATACTTTTGAATATGCAGATTACAAAGGATTATTTTAACTCGAAATCAGCTTATCAGCGAATTAAGCACTTGCAATAAGGCAAAATAAATTTTTGTTTTAATCACTTTTATTATTTATGTACATACATACATATATTCTTATGCAATAATAAGTGCATGAAATAATTTTTTAAATGCAATCAATTTGTAAATATTTTGTATGGCAAACTTCTTAAATTTGCCTCAAATGTTGGAATTATGTTAAAAAAGATATTTTTGTTACAAAAAGTAAATTCATCTTTTATGATTTTTGGAAAAATTTAATATTTCAGACATGCAACATACACATGTACCACATGTACCTAAATATCGTTGATTACCTTAATATAGAAACGCCCTAACTCATTATTTTCTTTTCAAATCGAGTTTTTTTTTGCTTATTTTGTTATAATGGGTGTTTTTTATTGAGGTATAGAACTTTAAGTTGGCATCACTTTTTTAACTGGCGGCCATTTTGTCAGCTGTCAAGTGATTAATATTTAGTTTGGTTTGCCATTTCATCATGAACAGGTTGACAAAAGAACAACGCTTGCAAATCGTGCAAATTTATTTCGAAAATAATGGTTCAGTTCACGAAGTTTACCGCAAGCTCCGTCCATTTTATGGTCGACATAATCGTCCATCAGAGCAATTAATTCGGTTAACCATGGATCGTTTTCGCACTACGTTTACTCTATGTGATAATACGCATCCGCAGAGACGTCGAACAGTGCGCACCGAAGAAACAATTGCCGCTGTAGAGCAAAGTGTTGAAGAGGACCCGAATGAATCGATTCGCCACCGTGCACAGCAATTGGAGCTTTGTCCATCAACTTTATGGAAGATTTTGAAGATTTTGAATGTGGATGAGTTGTGGTTCCAACAAGACGGCGCTACATGCCACACAGCGCACGTCACAATCGATTTATTGAAGGAAACATTCGATGAGCGCATAATTTCGCGGAATGGACCTGTCAATTGGCCACCAAGATCGTGTGATTTGACACCATTGGATTATTTTCTTTGGGGATATGTGAAGTCGCTCGTCTACGCCAACAAACCAGAAACGTTAGGGGACTTGGAAGCCAACATTCGTGGCGTTATTGCCAACATACGGCCCCATATGCTCGAAAAAGTGGTTGAAAATTGGACCTGTAGAATTGGCTTTATTCGAGCCAGCCGCGGCGGCCACATGCCCGAAATCATATTTACACATTAATGGCATAAAATTATCCTTCCAATAAAGCCAAATTGATGGACATTAAAACGATTTTCTTGTGTTTTATTTCAATTCGAAGTTCTATACCTCTAAAAAAACACCCTGTATTAGAAATATTCGAAATATGCAAAAAATAGTTTTTGAAGAAAAAATAATGAGCTACGGCTTTTCTATATTAAGGTAAGATAGGGTAAATAGTAAATACACATATACACGTACTGAACCCATAGCAATAATATAAGGACTGATGATGTTGCATTACACAAAGCAATATCGTTAATGCACACACATACATACAACATATTAGTTCATTATCCTTTATGCAAAAAAAAAAAAAAAAAAAAACAACAGGAAATTAAAATGCGAGGTGCACGTACGTTTTAACGACAATTAATGTTTTTTTATTATTGCAGTCTTCTTTTTTTCCGGTATCTTTTGTTCATATCTGTAATTTGTATTGACTGAATCCGTATTCGCATTTGTACTGTGTGAAGAAAGAAAATTAGAAGTCAATAAAATAGATTATAATTTTAGGTTTCTGTTATCATCTATACAATTAATTTCTTGCTGTCAACAACAACTATCCAAAATCTTTTAACAATTACATACAAATATTTCTGTTGCAAAATTAAAAACTCAAAAAAAAAAAAACTACCAATTGAAAAATAAATTAATAATAGAGAATTACAAAACAGAAATCGCTTAGATCGAGGAATATTAAAATTGTATTGTGAGTAGACATCGGCGCTTTTGATGAATTTTTATACATTTTGCAGGTCTTGCTTCTCAAAACAAACATTCTCAATAATAAAAGGATGATTATATACATAAATATTCAATCATTGGCAATTCGGTTCGTATATAATTTTTGTTTTTGGAAAATAACAAACAATATTTAGAAACGAAAAAAAAAATTAATGTGTGAAACACATGCATACATATACAATATAAAATTTATAAATAATTGAGATATAACATTTCATTTTTTGAACGACTTGTGTCTGTGTCATGAAAAGATTTAGCGTCGTTTTTTTTTTATTACGAAACCTTGTTTTTGTGTATGTGTATTTAGTTAAATAATTTAATTAATTATTTCTTTATAGTTTATTTTTTATTTCTGTTCAATGTTTAGATGCTTTTTAAAAATTTTCGGTTATTTTTCTACACACTTTTTGAAAAAAATAAAACAAAAAAAAAAAAAAATTAAACAGCAAATTCGAATAAATTTGAAAATAAAATCTATATTAGGTTAAATGGTTAAATATATACTTACATACATACATACATACATATAGATTTACATATTTAGTAATAGTTACTAGTGACTAGATTCTAGAATGTTACAAAAGTATGTACATGAATGCTGAGATGAGCTTTTATTTTACACACTATAATATGTAATACATACAAATTATATACAATAAGTTTTTATACATACATACATATACCTATATACATACATAGTACATACATACATACATACATACATAGCTTAGGACGAACAAATTTGTTTATGTAATAGAAATTATTATTTGAATAAGCTTACATTAACCATTTTATATTATTTCCTAGACCACAACATTGATTGGTTTATTGAAAACAGCGCGCCTGCTGCGTCTGGTAAGAGTTGCACGTAAAATCGATCGGTATTCCGAATATGGAGCTGCGGTTTTGGTTTTACTGATGGCAACTTTCGTTCTAATTGCTCACTGGTTGGCTTGTATATGGTAAAGTGGTTTTGCTCTTATTTTTATTAATTTTATTTTATTTTTTTTTAATTATTTTATTCTATTCAACACATTGCCTCCTCTATATTGAAATTTGTTGGTGTCATACTCTGTAAATGACGATTGAAACATATTTTATGTTAAGCGTTTGTTGCTATAAATTTATTTACGAATATGTACATACATACTGGGAATTTAAAAAGTTCCTTTCATATAAAATATTTATTCCATTAAATGTTACTTATCGTTACCTTAATATATAAAAAGGCACTTAATAATATATTTTTGAAATCGAGATTTTTGTATATTTCAATAGAAGAAAATCTAATGTATCGAAAAATGCAAAAATCTCGATTTCAAAAAAAAAAAAAAAAAATAAGTTAGGTCCTTTCTATGTTAATGTAACGAGATGTACATTAGAGCAGCTCACGTAGAAAAGCGGAAAGCATTTTTTTGTGCGGAAACTAAATTTGAAATTGTTCATTTCCTTGCTGCCATATTAATCCGCAAATGCGGTATCAACTCTATTGTGACAGCATTGCCATATTATTGAATCTGTAGTATACATAGATAATTTTCTCTATTTTATAACGGGAAGCTGATTCCACACGACATGTATTTTACAACTGACTTATCAGCTATGCGACTCACATCTAACTTCGTATGTCTGTCCAAATTGCCAATTTACAGGCAACTTATAATTTTTACCTTCAAACACACACTTTGACAACAGTGCTTTATCAGATAAAAAGAGAACACGCTCTAATTGAAATTTTATTATCTGACATTGACGCCTGACTTTTACAGTAGCAAGGCTTTAGAGCTTTCATATGGCTTGCATGGATTTTGCAGTGGAAAGTTTGATATGTGAGATGTTAACAGTATGCTATCAATGGGTTTAACTGACAGTTGCATATTGACAGAAGCAGTGCTGTCAAAAAGTAATAGGCTTATACATACATATAAATATAACTTCTCAGCTTTTAAAGAGATTTATTTTAAGCATTTTACACATTAATAGGTGATTAGTTAACTTCTTACATCAGCTACTATGTACGTCCAGGCCATGTGCACAATGTGCAAACTTTTACAAAAAAGTTTTTGTGCTTTCACACCGACGATAGCACAACAGCCAATCAGATCTCGATGGCAAGGAAACAAAAAAAAATAAAATCTTTCAAAGCTGTTTACTTCAAATGCAAATATCAGAGTATCCGTGTTTGGATGTACATATTCGGTTGGCTATTGGTTTCCGGCACAGTATATTCAAAATACATTATGTCTGCAGCAAACCAATAACCAACCGCCTATATGTAGCTGCTTTACAGTATATTATGCAGCGCTACAGTGGGTTAAAATTAAATTTATCAATGAGTTTTTTTTGTAGTTAACTGAATATTTTTCAAATATCTTGAACCGGTTAAACTTTAAATAAAATTGTTTCAAACACAGAAAAAATATCATTTAAAGAGGCTGCCATTAACAATTTTCCTCATTTCTGCATACATATAATAAATTATTATTATTTGTTTCTTGTTTTACTAATGTCTCTTTCAGTGTATTTTTTCGTAATTTTAACATTTTCCTAGAGATTTTTTCTTGCATCGAAAATATGTAAATAAACGCTTGCTAATTCTCTTCTGCACATAAGCTTTAGTTATAAACTCTAAGTGTAAAATAATGTATATTTTAAGTTTGAATTGGACGTTTCTAGTTACTGCGAAGGGAATGAAAATGATCTACATATACATTATATTTATTATACTCGTACTATATTTAGGTTTCCCCTGCCATTATCAGTTATTAGAAACTTGTTATTTTACAAGCCATATTATTTAATGATTTTTTAATTTATATATTATTTTATATAGCGATTGAAGCAGTTATAAAGCTAAGATCGGCGTTATTTCTCAACTAGTTCCAGAATAAGTCTGTTTGGCTTCATTACTAGTGCGGTGTGGTGCAATTATGCCTTATATTTCAATTATGGCTTTATTTCAGTGACTTAGGCTAACGGTCAAAATAAACAAGAAACACCATTATTACTTCGTAACTCAGAATTCTACCCAAGCGAAGTTAAAACTTGCTTTCTCAGTTTGTTAAAATTTTGTAGCAAAAAGAGCTTTCCATATGTCATATTATTTGGAATAATGACTTAAATTGACATAAACTTATTGCCTTATTCATAAAAAAAATTTTGTGTGAAAAAACTGTTTTATAAACCTTTCATAAATCAAAAATATTTTTTATGAATAAGGCCTTTAAAACTTAGAAGGGATTTGTTAAAAATCAGACACATCCACACGTTTATATTATTGCCACTGAATTTGTTCTTATTGTTATACATATCGCACTTGTTCCTCTAAAGGGAATCAAGTCAAAATTTTGCATTTTTCGCTTTTTGCAAAAAAAAAATAAAAATAAAAAGAACGATGTACAGTGGGTCATAAAAAAATCTTACATCATTTTCTCTACTCTTACGTAAAAAAGCACTTGTATTCCTACATACATATGTATGTATATAAAAAATAGTTGTTTGCCTCTACTAAGAATTTGTAAATTTTGAGTTGACTCCCTTTAGTGGAACAAGTGCGATATGTACGTATCTAGCCTTTGCTGCAATAGAGTCACATAAAAAAAAATACTGGGGACTACTCTCTATTACAACCAGAAATAAAATATCTAGTAACAAATTGAACGATTGGTACTCATTAATACATTTGCGCATGTGCCTTTCGCTTCTCATATTTTCCTTTTCGCAAGTCTGGTAACATTGCACTCTCTAATGTGAAAGCACAGATATCCTGCCATAGGTGCATACATAAATATCAAATGCATAGGTTATACCCCCTTTAGACACGGAAAGTTTACTTTGCAAAGTCTTAATTCAGCTGAGAGAATCACAGAAAGAGATATTATCCCTCTCTCTGCCTTTCACACAGCTGAATTAAGACTTTGCAAAGAAAACTTTCCGTGTCTAAAAGGGGTATTTGGCTAGGTTGAAGAGAGGAGCCATTACGCTCATGTTGGGGGACATACACATAAGCCAATGTCGATAGGCCTGCTGTGCGCTCTCATATGAATTAAAAACCGAACTCCAACTTTATAGGAATTGAGTATCACTTGAGTAGTCCCTCAAGCTTTTGCAGTCAATACCTCTAAGGTGGGTAATGTCCGGTAAGGTGTCATCCCCAAACAGTTCTGCAAATGCATAGACTTTTTTAAAGTTAACATAAAGCTATATAATAATTATTTTATTAAGCTTGAGATCTTTTAAATAATAAAGCAGAAGCACAAATATTATGCTTTACATTCTGCTCAATAATAAGTTTACAAGCACACCAACACGCAAGCCAACGCAGACGCCAACAACCACAACTATAATGCTCTTATACAATGATGTTTTCCATGAGCTAATAACGTGAAAAGCTCTTGAATGTGCTGAGATTTTCTAAACGTTGCTACTACCACTCTTCTGGTAACTTTATGTTAACGATCTTTGAAATTTTGATTTGACCTTTTATTTTTATATAATAACTATTTTATTAAGCTAGAGGCCTTTTAAATAAAAAATTTGTATTTTTCGACAATATTTCGACTCTCCTTTGTGTGTCTTCTGCAGGTTAAAACAAATTACCTGAAGAAATGCATTATATAGTTATGTGGTTGTTGACGTCTGCATTGTCTTGTGTGTTTGTGTGCTTGTACATTTCTTAATAAGCAGAATGTAAAGCATAATATTTGTTCTCATGCTTTGCATGTTAACTTCATCTTGTATGTTTGCGTACGTTTTTTTATTAAATAATTTCCAGTTCCTCAATTTTCTATTCAAATGTTTTTAATGCAAACACTCGCATTCGGTCTCTTCACGTACATCTGTGCCATATGCTATTTTGTAACGTCAGTGTTGCTTCTATTATATTATAAAAAAAAATGCGAATAGTCTTGTGAAAGCGTTAGCATCAAAATTATTTTTGCATTGCAAAAGAGAGTAAGCACCGTTGTTGAACTGAAAACGAATTTAAAATTTTGATTTTACTAACAAAAACAAAATATTTTCATGCAATTTTGACTTCATATAAAAAAACATGTGACAATCAGCTCTGTAATATTAACACATTTTCCGAGTTATGAGTCCCCTGCTGCAAAGGCTCGATATTAACTGAAAAACATAAAGGTAATAAATGATGTGGCGATTATTTGGTATATGGAAAAAAAAATTCTTAGGATTACAATGGAGGAAGTATGCATGTACATATTTCCAAATGTACTTTCCCCTTTGGAACACATATAAGGTGAAAATTTTCATTATTTTTCCGAAATCACAGTTTAGATTTTTTTTAGCATACAATTTTATTAAGAAGAAAAAAATCTAATGTGATTATGCATGGAGCCGTATTCGAATCTTAAAGCGAATGCGATACAATATTTGGAGCCGCTCAGAGTATAAAAAAAAAATGTATCATCTACAAAATTCCTGCTACTTTATTTAAATTAGTTAGTTCTTTTAAATGTTTGTGCTGATTTGTTTTGTTTTGTTGTTTTTCGAATGTTTAATGAATGCAACGCTGTTAAAAATTTTGCTTAAAACAGAAAACAAGTGTTGGTTAAGTGGTTAACTAATTAATATCCAAAGACGGAACATTCAGTGTTGTACATGTATATTACTGGCACTCAAATACATACATACATACATACATATGTATATGCATACATATGTATAACCGGTTGACCGGGGAAAGGTGTATACACAGCTGGTTGTTGTAATTAATTTCCTCTTTTAGGTATGCTATTGGCAATGCTGAACGTCTAATGTTATCTAAAAATATAGGCTGGTTACATACTTTGGGGAATGATATTGATGAACCCTATTTTGAAAATAAAACCGGTGGTCCTTCTATCAAGGTAAACGCATAACTAATAACAAACAAAAAAATACATATGTATAAAATAAAAGCAAAAGGATGTGGAAGGGAGGGGGGCATATGGTTGGTAGTTTGTTAACTGAAAAAAAAAACATTCTTACATTTTACAGTCCCGGTATATAACCGCGCTATATTTTACATTTACATCCTTAACCTCGGTGGGATTCGGTAATGTGGCTCCAAATACAGATGCAGAGAAAATTTTTACAATATGTGTTATGTTGGTGGGATGTAAGTTAACTTTATTTATTAAGTAACTTTTGTAACCGTATACAAATCCTTCCTTGTATCAGCATTTATTGAATATACTAATTTCAGCCTTAATGTATGCTAGTATTTTCGGTAATGTTTCGGCGATTATACAACGATTGTATTCGGGTACAGCCCGCTATCATACACAAATGTTAAGAGTGCGAGAGTTTATAAGATTTCATCAGGTATTACAAAACAGTAAAAGCCTGGCTATAACGTTCTTAGTAATAAAAATATAAGATACATATACATATGTTAATACATACATATGCCTATATAACTTATATGTATGGTGGTATGTGCGAAAGAAAAAACTCTCTCTTCTAATAATAAAGCTAACGTTATAGTCAAGTTCCGCTGTAAATCTGTTGATATCCTATAATAGTGCCGGTTATGTGACAAGATATAATGTTTTAATATTTTCAATTGAAAAAGGTTTAACAAGCCGTTATTAGCACATCGTTTACGATTGTAAGTAGATAACTTTGCTTTCGCCCAAACTTCAGGTCACATAACCAGCACTGTTGTATATTTTCGTTTTCTGGCTGTGCTGGTGTTAATATAAAAAAGTATATTCTCTAGATACCCAATCCATTGAGACAACGTCTAGAGGAGTACTTTCAGCATGCCTGGACCTATACCAATGGCATTGATATGAATTCGGTTTTAAAGGGATTTCCGGAATGCTTACAGGCCGATATTTGTTTACATCTAAATCGTAAATTATTGCAAAACTGTCCAGCATTTTCCGGTGCTAGTCCCGGTTGTTTAAGGTGCATATTTTAATTTATTACAATATTATAAAACATAAGCTGAAATCTTTTTTTTTTCTTTGGATTCTAGAGCATTGTCATTGAAATTCAAAACTACGCACGCACCGCCCGGTGATGTGTTAGTACACAAAGGTGATGTCTTGACTTCTCTATTCTTTATAGCCAGGGGATCCATTGAAATTCAAAGAGAGAATACCACTATTGTTATATTGGGTAAGTTTTAGGGGTTTAATTTGAAACAGAATCAACCGATTACTCAATGCTGAAAATCGAAAAGTCGAATGAATCTTTTTAATTAAAAAATTCTTTAACAATATTATTGTGTACTATTTAATAATTTGCACAATATTAAAAAATATATACACACATGGTGCAATTTTACTTACAATATATCAATTCGCCAGTCATTAAGCAGCTCTGGGCTGAAGGACAGCTCTCGCGTCAGCGTAATTATTTCTTAAGTGCGGTCAGGCTTGTGTGTGTTGCTTGGCCTTCGAGAGTTTTTCGTCTCGCTCGCACTGGTTGACTGATTTACCACGGATTACCGTTCTTTTGTGGATTTTCTTTAACAACCACGTTGCTACTTCCTATGTGAAGACATACATATGTAGGTCGTGTACAGTCAGTGACAAAACTTTTTTAAAATACTGTTCATAACATCTTGGGCATATGGTCTAGTTATTATTATTATTTGTGCAACACCATATTATGCAAATTTACTTTGTATAGTATGTTATAATAAATAAATAAAATAAATATCTCTAAATTTACAATTTATTTTCTGTATTCCTAGGTAAAGATGATATATTTGGTGAGAATCCTTGCATTTATTCAAATATTGGCAAATCAAACGCAAATGTACGTGCCTTGACCTATTGTGATTTGCATAAAATTCACAGAGATGATCTCTTAGATGTGCTGCACTTGTATCCAGAATTTTTTGACAGTTTTGTCAATAATCTAGAGATAACTTATGTTATGAGAGATGTAAGTGGTCATGCTAGTACTTTTTTTATTTATTTTTTTATTGATTTAATTAATTTCTAGGAATTCACATCTGGTGTCGATGTGAAACACAAATATTTAAGAGTCAAATCAATGGACAAAGAACGCAGTACGAGTGATATGAACTCGATAAGAATGTGAGTAGCAAGAGTGTGTTAATTAATTAAATGGGAGTGTGTAAAAATTTCACAAATTAAAATTATTTTTCTTGATGATCACAAAACAAATTGTTTGTATTGCATGCCTTCCAGTGTGGGTCTTCAATTTAAGACCAATAACAAATCATTCATGCGTGATGTGCCACAAAAAGATACAACCGATGTTAATTTTTATGTGGGAAAGGACAGTAACAACTACAAGTATGGTGCACCCAAAAGTGGTTAGTATTCCTAAATCAAAATGAAATTCATTCGCTACAAAATTAAAATTGAATTCTTAAATTATTTACTTTTTTTTGTCTTTTTAGATTATTTTTAAATGTTAATTTATAAATTATAATAGATATGTATGTACTTAAATAGATTTTAAGTTTAAAGGCTCAATTTGCAAATAATCTTTACGTAAAATTTTATACGTCTGCTTAGAAAATTTACAGAAATTGTTTACAAATGTTTTATAAATTGTTCAAAATTGTAATGAAAAAGCAAAATAGAATCAAATAGCTTGAATGATAGATATCCCTCTCAAATTGTTTTGTTTTTAAGGCTTTAAATAAAAAATATTGCAATAAATCCCTTTATAAATAAATATTTTTATCAATAATCTAAAGAGCATTATTTATTTTTTAATGGCCTCTGGCAGTCAATTGGCCCTGAATTGTTGTTGAGTGTTTTAAAATTTCAAAACTGGTATTAAACAAATATTTTTTTTTTTTTTGCTGTAAAAGAAACTACTACTAATTACATAAAATAAAAATAAAGAAATAAAGATGAGATCGTGAGCAAATTTTCACTTGTGCTCAATAGCAATAAAAGTGTACATACAATTTTCACAATTTATTAACTTCCTTTTCGAAAATTTTATAATACTTAAGATATTTATTATTCGATATATTGTCATAAGTTTATTTTAGTTTGAAATTTATTTACTGATATTCAAATTGTGTGGTTGAAGTCTACTGACGATTTGTTACAGCAACAATGAACTGCATATAGACAAAGCTGAATTATCAGCAAATAAATTTCAAACTAAAATTGTATATCAGTTGCAGAATCATTTGTTTATTTGCCAAAAAGTTACTCCAGGTCACGTCGGGGCTCGAAATAACAGCTGTGGTGCACATCTCTATCTAGAAAAAATAGCACTTAATCATTTTGTCAATACTAGCAGTCAATATATAAATTTTTATTTATTTGTTCTCTAGAAAATTATGGCGAAAAGTTATTTAATAATTTCCTAGCAAATTGCCATTTTAGATAAACTTTCAAAAAAAAAAAACCACATGGCTTTTAGTTTATCCAAAATGTCAAAAATAGAATTTGTCAAACAAAATAAAAATAAAAATTATTCACATAAAGTTGAACAAATTTCTTCACGGCAGCTACCACTAACAAAATTTGCAACGTTTAGCACTTTTCACAGTTTATTTTCATATTTTTAAATTTGTTTACAAAGAATTTTGTTAATAATAAAATTTTTCTAGTTGAAATTTTTTACATTTATTTTTGTCAACAAATTTTGACGTTTCCCATGAAATTAATTTGAAAAAATAGCTCAGCTGCGTCTTCGCTCCTACCTGGTGAATGTGTCTTGCTTTTTACATTTTAAACTGATTTAGTAACTCAAAGAATGCTATATTGTTTTTTTGTCTTAAGGCTCAATCAGACGTGACATAACCATAGCCATAGAAAACAGCCGTTCGAACCAAACTAATGGGCAACACTGTATTTGATTATACGTGACTCGCCATAACGCCATAACTCTCACCATAGAAACCAATTGAATTTTGGTTTGGTTATGACTATGGCATTATGGCTATGTCACGTCTAATTTAAGCTTTACTAATATAAATTCGTTCGAAATGCAGGGAAACCTCCCAGAAGTATAGATTTTTTGGCAGTTTATTGTTTATATGAGAAGTGTGCGTTATGAGAGGTTTCACTGTACATCAAACCGCATTATAAACTGGTTTGAGATTTATTGCTAATGTTGCAAATACATATATTGAAATTTTTCACTAGAATCTTAAGGCTATTAGAATGTTAGAATGGCGAACTATTTACTAAGGTATAGGTTAGGTTAGGTTGAACTGGCGGTAGCCAGATCCAGATCCATCAATCGGTGCCATTGTTTAAATGACTGCTTTTATTATCCAGCTAACCATTTTGTTCTACAAAATTGTGAATCTTATGTAAATCAATAAGCTTAACTCATTTTCATATGAAATGCAACACTGCAGAAAAAACATATACTCGTACGTACATACATACATATATTTTTTAATGTAAAATTTCCTGCTGTCAAACAATATTCGAATACTTTAATTGATTTTGACTCTAGAAAAACTAGCAGCTGATGATGATCATCTGCTGAAATGAAGTCACCTGATTGAATTCGGCTTGATTTGACTCTTGAAGAATTTGAGCCGACTCAACATTTGTACTCGTACATTCATAAATTTATTTCCATTTTCATTTATTTTTTTTTCGAGTATAAGTAATTCTAGCTGTGTATCATTTCTATTTCTATATAAGAATAAAAAACGGTTAACCTTGTAAAGGTCTTGGTTATTTCAAAAGTAATAATTGTAGTTAAACAAAACAAATAAATACATACATACATAACTACAATATCCCAGTTGGCCAACTTGTCGCAGAGCACACTTTCATCAACAACTACTCAGGGACATTTTGACATTAGCCGCAGTAATAATGTATTTTTAATATACTGTGCGGCAAACCAATAACTAGCCGAAGATTTGTCATACCTAGTTAGTCGATATTTGTCAATAACAGTTTCTTTTAAGACATTCAAAAACTGGGTAAAAGGATAACTACTCAAACTAGTTGGTTGATATTGTCCGTTAGCTAGTCTGGCAGCGTTCAATGTAAATTGTGTATAGTTTAAATAATGAAAATGTTATAGAAATTGTTAGTTCTAAGTACATGCACAAGGAAAATTTTAGCGAAAATATCACTCTTGTTGTCATGTTTGTTCGAAAATTGTCTCAATGATTTGTTTTAGCTGTCGCCAACAGGTCAGTTCCTCCACGCTTTAAAATTGTCTTGGCTGATAGACGTGGCCAACTGGGATCAGAAACAGTTGAGTAATTGCGCACATATGTATGTATGTATACACGTGTGTATGCATGCATACGTACATACAAGTATCTTCACTACCAGATACTTTTATAAATATCTAGATACATATATACATGCATACATATGTATAAAGGGAGCTTTATTCACATTCGGGCTTTTCTTTCCTTCAGCCATTCGTGCATTAAATGTAGTCAGCTATTCCGTTATTCCTTCACGGTAATAATCCAGATAAATAATTTTTACACAACAAACATATGTAGATACATACATACATGTACATGTGTGTGCAAATGTAGATAGATGTGAATGTAGTATGTACATATGTATATGTATATGTATGCATGTATGTGCATGTGTATTTTAATTTTAAATAACCATAGATACATTCGTTAATGCGCTCGTAGATATATGTACATGCAATTACGTACACACATACATGAATATTGTATATACAGTATACCCCGTTTAGTTACCCATGGGTTAAATACTCGTACCTTTATCGCTTATTCACCTCAAATATTGAATACCGGTTTTTTACACTCATTTTTACACAAAAGCCCACAACGCTTAATTAACTTTCGATTAATTACCCATTTTGGGTAATTACCAAGAAATATTTTACCCCAAAATGAAATTTTCCCTAAAATCTTCTCGTTTATTTGCCCAAAAATTACCTCAGTACATATTTACGCAACTCTGCAATCGAATATATGCACCTTATGTACATATACATACATATGTGACCGGTCTATGAAAAGGTGGCTTATGACTCAAAATCAGCTGTTAAAGATAAACAATGCATTTCGTCAGTTTCTCGGTAGTTGTTGTTTTTTGAGTCATAAGCCACCTGTTCATATGCCGGGTCACATATAGTTTTCGCAATATGAACTATTTTTGTTTTTTAATAAAATATTTTATTTGAAGAAATATTTCATTGTGTATGTACTACATACCACAGTGAGTTTGGATAAATGCATTTCTAAAAGTATGTAAGCATATTCTGATAATTACCTGTAAGAGGTAATTAAAAGTCTTCTCTTTAATACCTTTCCCGAATAATTACCCCAAAAATCATAACATTTTTTATGAGGTAATTAAGGGGGGTTAGCTGTACATACATACGCACATCCTCATGGCGTATGTACATACATATGTACTACACAAATGAAAAATATTTTATATCTAGTCCACATATTGTTGCATTTAGACTGGGTGCCCACAGAACAATTTAAGTTGAGCAACTTTCATTTTATGGGAGCACCAGAGAGAGAAAGTAGATAGCATAATGAAGAAGTGATAGAGCATATCATCCGCTCTCGCCCATACACGAAAAACGCTGCTCAACGCAAATTGCTGTGTGTGATCCCAATCCTAGTGAACTTTCGATGGATTTGACAGTTGCCATTGTTATTGTTTTTCGTTGCTCTCTGATTTTTTTTAATTTCCTTAACCCATCCATTAAACAATATTATTGCATATGTCTTTTTGACCTATATTATGCAATAAATTGCATAGGCCCTTATTATGAGTTGCATTCGATTTTCGATTTTCGCTGGATATCGAACATCGAAAATCGAATATTCAATTCATATTATGAGCATCGAAAATTTCGTTGAGCAACGAATTTTCTGTCGAACAAAATTTAGCTTTCGGTGAAGTTTTTTAGTATAAAAAAGTATTATAAACGATTGTTTTTTTATTTTTAGGTAAAGTTGTTGCAAATTTTAAAAATCACTTTGAATGATATTCAAAATAAGGACACTCTTTGTGGAATGGTCGTCATAAGACCAAATGAAAATTCGTTCGATCAGTACTTTCGACTACTGCCGAAGATCGAAAATTGCTCATAATAAGGGCCATAATATATTCTAAGAAAATATTGCTAAACTTTCCTGACAGTGATAAAGTAAACCACATTGAACAATGTTGCGACCACATTACACAATTGTCTTGATTGTACATTAAAAATCAAAAGTCTTTTGATATTTGCCGATATATTTTGTGCCACCGTCATTGGCGTAGCTATAAATTTTTTATAGGGTGGCATTACGACTGGTGCTTTTCATGAGTAATATTAAAATAAATAATTACATGCGATTTTTAACAATTCTATGGGGGGCAACAGCAACAGCAGCAGCAACAGCAACATAATGGCCTTTCTACGCCTATGTCCACCTTCGAATATGACATACACATTGGCGATATTATTGTACAATACGAAAAATTGTACAATTATATTGCAAATGGATGGACCGCTTTAGATAATATACCTACATATCGTTACCTTAATATAGAAAGGCCCTTACTCATTATTTCTTAGAAATCGAGTTTTTTGTATACATATTTCGATAGAAGAACATCTAATGTATCCAAAAATTAAAAAAATTCGTTTAAAAAATAATGAGTTAGGACCTTTCCATATTAAGGTAACGATATGTAGCTATAAGCAGAAAAAATTAACTTATTAGAGAAGGCATTATTATTTTATATTATTTAGTAGTTGAGCTAACTTGGGCCGAGGTTTTGCAGCTTTTTTGTTTACTTTTGCAAAGGATTGGAATTGGAATTGGAAAGGATTGTACACAGTGATGTAAAATGTGGCACAATTGGACCATTTGTGGCACTTTTGGGTGTTTGATGGCACGGTGGTACCTTCTAAGCTATTTTGGCCCTTTCACCTCAAAGTTCATCCCTGTTTCAAACACTAATTTTATTTTTCGAGATTTATTTTATTTAAATTGGTTACCGAAATTTGCATCAGATCATGTTTTAAGTGGGAGAGCCAATGGTATTGTGCCATTAGACAATATTAAACAAATAAATAATAAATATACGGCAATGTTGGAAGTTCCAGGATTTTAAAAGTTCAAATATTTAAGTATAAGTAAATTTTGGAAAAAGATTTCTAGAATGAAAAATCGTTTAGATAAACATTTGTATACAAATTTAAAGAAAATTGTTCAAGCAATTCTTCAGAGATTCATGTTAAGTCATTTTTGTATATCACTCTTTTTTATCACTGCTCTATTAGCAAATAAAAATTGTTTCGTGCCATAAATTTCATGAAATTTTATTTACAAAATGCTTAATGCAAATTATGTAATACATATAAAAAAATATTTGCATTACTTCAACAAAGAATACTTCTAAAATATTTAAGTTTGTGTCGCTAATGTTTGCTTTTGTTTTAAACAAAATAAAACGCATGTATTGTATTACTATTACATACTTTGGTTTTTATACAAATATAATAACAAAAATTAAAAATTTTAAAAACCCTGGAATTATCTAGAAAATATGTGACATCTTCTAAACGGCTGGATCGATTTTATTCAAACATGGTTAAGAACCATCTCGATCAAGTCACCTTTCCAACAGAGAAAACTAAATCAAAATCGGTCCAGCCGTTTGGGCTGTACGTGGACACGGACAGACACACACTACAAACTTATAATACCCCTCTTTTTGGTCGCGGGTGAAAAAGATTGTAATCAAATACAACAAAAATTGTTTTGGCCCTATCAAAGGTATTTTGGTCCTTTTAAATCGTTAATTTGGCCCTAAACCAAAAAGCTCAAAATGCATCACTGATTGTACATACAAATTTATTCACATAAAAGCACACCGTAGCCGCCAAAAATGCTTAAGTGACATATTTTTTAACTCCGTTTCACTTTGGCGAAAATGGATTATTTGCGAAATTGATTTTTAGATATATTTATTTTGTAATTTGTAATTTATTTATTGTATCTTCAAAAATGAACTAACAACAAGTATTCAAATAAATCTTAAGTCTAGATATAATTTTTAAGCCCGGCCAGTGTCGGACATAAGCTTAGGATAGTAATTAATAATACTTAAATATCGTATTATAGTTCACTTACACTGTCTCGAAATCTAGTACTTTCGGGATTTCGAGCTAAATCAAGCTGCTTTTTTCCAGATTTCCCATACAAAACCAAATCTAATTTTTTAGTAGATTTGCAGGAAATCTAATAAAAATCTAATCTTTTTATTTATTATTTACTACCCTGTACAACAAAAGGTAAATGAATTAGCTACGGCCTGCTTAAAAATGTGTGTGAATTGGCTACATTTCAGTTGTTTGGTTGTAGTTTTAGACAATTTTTCAGTTGATGGGGTTAGTTTTTTTAGCTACGGTATGCTGAAAAAGGTGTGTGAATTGGCTACATTGCAGTTGTTTGGTTATAGTCTTGGACATTTTTCAGTTAAGGGGTTTTGTTTTGAATGAAAAAGTCTTACGGCCTGTCCCACGATGTCACCAGAAATCGTTCGATCGACAACTTGTATTGCAAACAACAACAAATTTTCTAATGTTATTGTTGTTTGCAATACAAGTTGTCGATCGAACGATTCATGGGACAGGCCGGTAATAAATGTAGAAAAAAAAAATGGTGCAAACGTTATAGATTTTCATAAAGATTTTAGTTAAAATCTGCTAAATTTTGTGCAGGTGTAAATGGCCTATTAAATGCCAAATCGAACACTCAAACAAAAACGTGCTAAATCTTCTTACTGAATTAGGACATTAAACAATACAACTTGGCTTGTGAATTGAGCAAATATTATTATTTATTTAGTAAATATAAATAATATTTGATTGAATTTGATAAATACACAGGAAAAAGTATTCACCTATTAATGTTTTCAATTAAGAATTTAATTGATTCAATTAAGTTTTCAATTGCATTAATTAATTTGAGTGGAAACACTTAAACACGTGTCGTTTATATGTTAAAATTTAATTAATTTTTTAATTAATATAACAAATATTTTGATTGTTATTATAAAATTATTCATATTACTTTTATTTTGTGTGTGCATACATAAATAAAATTTAATTTAATAAATAAAACTTAAAATAAATAAAATTAATCGTACATTTACTTAATAAAATTATTTCTTTTGTTATAAAAAATTTTATTTATATGTAAATCCTCCAGAAGTTCTAAAAATTTAAATTGCATTCACAACTTATGCTGAGTACACACCTGGCATTTCTTGTATTGTCATTTTCAAAATGTGTGCAACGCTGTTCACATTATATTCTTTTTATATAGAAATCAATGCCACACAACGAAAAATATATGGGAAATGATAAACGTTTTCACTAGTACACACTATTGCCATGTCACAAAACCATTGTGTGTATTCGGCATTACATACATATGTACGTTTTCTAGCAGAAAATATTGTTTCCTTGCGCACCTACTACCTGTAAAACAGATTTTCCATAAAAATGTAGCCCCTAATATTTAAATTATGTACCTATGTAGGATTAATTGAGTAAACTTTTCCACATCTGGTGTAGAGATATTGGGAGTTACATGTTCTTTCTCTCTTTCTTTGTCAAGACTCTAGAAATCTAGAATGCTACTCAGCGTTGCCACAAAGACGACAATTTTTGAATTTTTTCGAATACCTATAAATTATTTTTATTTGCCTCTATCTGATTATATGTACATATCGAGGCCTATTTTCGATTAATCGTAAGCTAATACATTAACGTTTTAATTGAAATTAAAATTCTATGGGACTACCCATAATTTAGAATTATTAAAACAACAAGCGATAATTTACACATGTACATACATTAGGGTAATAACTTTTTGTTTATTTTTTTTCAAATCTCAAGGTAAAATCATGTAGGGAATGGAAAAATATTAAGAACTGCATATTTATTTATTTCTTGCGTAAAAAGTTTTTGTTAAAAAAAATCAAAAAATCCGACTGCGAGCAAATTTGAACCGTTAAATATCCTAATTGGTCATTCAAAATGAAAAATCATAAGAGAAAAATAAAAATGATTTTAAATTACCTGTCGAATAATAGCCATTTAAATATAGTTCATGTACATAAATAAATATTTGAATATTATAAAAAAACTTCTTCTGAAAACGTTAATTTTTGTCGCTTACGATTAAATTGAAAATCGGGCTCGATATGAACATACCCTGTTGGAATTTTAGTTAGCTTAAAGCTAAATCATGGCCCCCTATGCTCCAATGGGAGTTAAAGGAACTTATATACATATACATATGTATATAAATCATGGTTTAACATATCGCTTATTTACTCAATCAAGTCATAACTGAACAAAAAAAATCGAATTTTTTAATTTAGTGATACAGAAAACTCATCCTCATATCGTTCTTCATATTGTGTAAAAATTTCAACTTTTGTGAAAAAAATAAAATTTTCTTTTTTCATTAAATTGAGAGCAAATTGCAAACTTCAAACTCGTATTCTGGTAAACTGGTTTGTTTCGAGTTATGACGTTGTTTGAGTAAATGAGCGATATACAAGTTACTACTTATCTTTGGCTGTGTTTTGAGATAGATTACAAGTCAATTGTGTGTAATTTTTATGTAAATGATTTTGCACAATTAAATTGTAATTTTCAATAATGTGAATTTTTCATATTAAAAACGGTCAACTTGTGTTTTTGAAAAACGTTGAATTGAGTGCTTTTCATATACTATACATACATACATACCTACCTACCTACTTACGTAATTTTTAAACAAGTTGACTGACTGCTTGCAATGCAGAAACTTCATTGTATGTATTTTTATTTCCCTATTAAAACTTAAGAAAAATGCAACCAACCAACCAAGCAACCAAACCGCAGCAGCTATAAATAAAACAAGCAGTTTTAATCATTGGTCGGACGAAAGCGGCAACGTTGCCTCTGTTACTTGCTTGCTATTTGAGGTAGAGATGGGCGCGTGTCGTGTTTTTTTCATGACAAGAACACGCACGAACCCGACACGATGTGCTCGTGACAAAATGTTGATTTCGTGCGTGTTCGGGTCGTTTCGTGTTGTGCAAAATTGACACGAAAAACACGAAACGATTTTAGATGAATGAATTTTCAGTAGAGAAAAAATTTAATATTTTGTATCGTCAAACACACAACACCAGCATATTTGTTGATTTTGTATGCAGTGATGCCAACTTTTTTGGCTCTAAAAGCACATCAAAATTTAAAAAAAGCACTTAAAAAACACTAATGTGAAAAACGAGTGAAGATCCAAACGGGTGAAGTTGATTAATGTTTAATATTTTCTAAACTTTTCTCTATTTAATGGAATTTACTAGTATCAGACGAAAAAGGTGTGGCTTACACTGAAAAAATTAGTGTACCAAATTTATATCAAAGTAATTTCAAGAAATACACAAACTTCTTAAAATCACTGCTTATGCCGGCCATACACTACACAAGCTCAGTGCTCAAGTCTGGCACTGTGTAAACTAAGCTTGTGACACACACTATACAAGTAAACTGTGCATTTTTTATTTTAGTTCGCCATAATGCTGTTGATTATTTGTATAATTCTTGGAACTCTGTCCAGAATATTTGTTCTGCGCTCATTTCTTGTTGTGAGCTCTTAAAAAACCACGAAAAAATTGTGCGTTTGCAACATACACTACACAAGTTCACTGTACAGTTTTCAAACTTGAGCAAATATCAAAATAATTTTGATATTTACACAGTTCACTGCGTAAATAGCACAACCACCCCCATACACTACACAAACGCACTGTACAGTGCGAGACTTGTGCAGTGAACTTGAGTAGTGTGTGGCCGGCATTAGTGCTTTTGCTTAGTTTGGCACTAACGCTCAAAATTCGGCGTTTTGAGTATTCAAAAAGCACTAAAAATAGTGCCAAAAGCACCAAGTTGGCATCTCTGATTGTGTATGGGCCTCTGAAGCTTAAAGTTAAGTACGCAAACCGATAATTTAGATATTAGTTGTGCAGATAGTATCAGCTGGCAGTGCCATATTTTGAAAAGCGACTCTTGAAAAATATCAATTAAATTTGCTGATTTTCAAATACCAATAATATGTATATCGTGCGTGCTGTGCAATATCGTGTTGACAAAATTTTACGCGTGCGCGTTTCGTGTAGTGTTGGAAAACTTCGACTCACGCCCATCTCTAATTCGAAGTATTGAATAGCATGTGCAGAATTTATAAATTCCAAAATCAAGAAACATACATTGAAGAATATACAAAAAAAAGTAAATAAAACAAAGAACAAGCAGTTCAGTTATTCCACTGCCGCCGTATTTCATTGTTGTTGTTGTTGTTGTTGTTGTTGTTGTATGGTCGTTGTTGTCGTTTTGGTTTTCGTCGTCATTGTCGGTTAGTTTGTTTTAGTGTGTGCTTTAGATAAAGAGCAAACAAACGTCGTCCAAGTGTATAAGTGAGAGTGTAGAACGTTTATTTGTTGTTTGTAAAACATTAATAATAATTACTTATTATTATTATTAAATTGCTGGACTTGAAGTGTGTTTTCTTCATCGTTCGCATTTTTATCGAGAAATTGAAAGTTGAGCCAACATTTTTATTAATTTCAATGAATGAACTTTTGTGTAACACTTTAATTGAAGATACAATTAAAATAAACGCACAGCCAAACACATTTTTATACAAAAACGCGTTCGTTTAAGGGTAATAAAATAGCAAAAGCAAAGAAAGAATAAATAAAACAAAAATTAAGCACCCAAATAATAAAAAAATAAAAAAAAATACAAAAATTAAATGTATGTACACACATGCAATGTTTTTAATTTGTTGCTTTTTCAATTAATTTTTAATTTCAGTGCGAATAAATCGTTACCATTGTGTATAGATTTCCCACTTTGCAGTAATTGTTTCAAGTTTTTTAAAATACGGAATTTTGTTTAAAAAGAATACGAATGATAAAAAATAATAACATGATAGAAGAAACTGTGTAATTCTCCAAAAAAAAAATAGTTTTTGCTTTTATTGCTTCAAAGAAAAGATCAATCACATTCATAGTGTTGCAATTGTGCAATTTTAGCCGGTGATTAAAAACTGGTAATACATAAAAATATATGTACATACTTGCTAATGCATGTACATACATACATACATACATACAGATACTTACATATCTACATAAATTTATATGAAAGTGAACTGGAGAGAAATGGGTTAAATATTGCAAAAAAAAACTAGAATTTTTCTTTATACCTACAAACATCCATAAATTCATATCTACATACGTATTTTAAAATCCAAGAAAAGGATCATTATTTATTAATATAATTTTGTAATTGTTATATGTACTACTACCTACTCATACTATATAAATAGAAAACGTTGTTAAAGATTCGATTTGTTCCCAGAAAAACTGCACGATTATCAGGTAAGTAATTTTTAAGTGTGTATGCAAATAAAAATGAAAATATTCCATACAAATAATGAAAATAATATATGGCCTTTTCGAACATTTTAATCCCCTACGAAAAGATCCGATGTAACTAGGTACCTCGTACATTTATACACACATATGGGTAATTCCAGAAAAAGGCCTACCCATGATACAATAATACAGGTAGCCGCGAATCTACAACAAATGAAACAACAGTGATTATTATTGCTGTTTTGTGATGAAAACTGTCAAAAAACCAATAGAAAATAATGTACATGTACTTGCGTTTACATGTAATGGGTGTTTTTTATTGAGGTATAGAACCAAAGTAAATTTATATAAAGTATATGCAAGTACTCAGGTGATTAATTTTTTTCTCGTGTAGTGTCAATGCATGAATGTCAAAAGTTGTTTACAATTTTCATACGCCATTTTGTTTTGCTTTGCTTTGTTATACACAATTGTGTGTAGTGAAAAAGTTGAAATTAATTTTTACTTAAAAAAGGTGTTAAAAAATATTTAAAAATAATTATATTTAATTATTAAAATAAATATGTAGCTTTTATTATACTTATTTCACGTAATAAAAGTTATCAATTAATAAATTTAATTTGGTTTTGTCTATGCATACATTTCCTTTTTGTTGTATGCAGATCTGGGACTTGCATTAAATAAGCAAATGCATTGACCATTTTCGCACACTCAACCAAATCAATACAAATGCAAATTTATTACATTAGAACTAACTTTGATAATTATAGTGCAATTTTTTGGCATTAAACTAAAATCTCTTCAAAGTAATACATTAATATTGCGCTAGCACCAAATCACATGGCGAAAAATGGAACGTAAATGTGTACATAAATAAAATCATACGTACATACATAAATATGTAAACTTTTTTCTATGTACATATCGCCACTTAAGGCAAAAATCATATCACTACCATTTTTATACAGCCCAATTATGAATAGTAATTCCCCGGGGGTTTTTCCCCTTTTCCATTCCTCCTATTATGAATTAAAATATCCCCGGAAAAAAAGTAGGTATTCTAAACATAAGAGAGATGGAGAAAAAACTCCCCGGGAAAAAAGTAGGTATTCTAAATATGAGGAAGATGGAAAATTTTTTGAGAGTTTTCTCCCCAAACATTTTGAAGGGAATTAATGCAAAAATTTTAAAATCAAATTAATAAATGTTATATGTATGGTATATGCATTTGTTTAGAACAAAAAGTTTAAATAAGCACTGGAATGTTATATATCTCTCTTGTTTTAGGCATTTTTATCCAAGCCCTGCGCACATCAACTTCAAAAACATGAACTACTTCTACCTATAGAAATAATACTAAAACACTAAAAATTTCACGCGTCCTTTAAGTTCACATAACAGGTACATGGAAGATTTGTTTTCCTATAATATCAAGACCGATAAGAAAAACTATGAAATTTACAATTTCCTTTGTATATACAGTAATTGGAAATTTAATCCATTCGCATCCACTTTCCCAGCATACAATTATTCTGCATGGTTGTATATGGTTACGCTGTCTATTTATTTTTTATTTAAGCAAAAAAGATATTTATATTAACGTACTATCTTATTGGCAATGAAAAAACAACATTTTTATTAAATTTCTATTAAATTGTTTATCTAATTTTTCTATTGCTGAACTCTTGCTTTATTGCAGAGTAAAATGTAAACATTAAAAAGCTGCTTCAGATTTTCCTCTCTCCCGCATTTGCTTATTCCCCTGCTATTCAGAATAGGAGAATTATTCCCCGGGAAGAAATGACAGGGAAGAGAAAAAACTCCCCGGGAATATTCATAATTGGGCTGATAATTTTTCAAGAGAAAGACAAAACTTGATTAAATTGTTCCAAGCGCTAGGATATTCCGTTTATAAAATCACCATTTTTTAAGATATAGCTTTACAATAAAATAAACGAAAACCTAATTACAAGCATCAAATTTAAATTTTCACTAAAATTTTTGTTTTTCAATCAGTGCTTATGAAAAGTAATGCAAGTTGCCCAGGTCTGGTTGTAATCATCTGTTTTTGACATTCATCCATTATTTTTACACAAACAAATCGCACGTTGCATATACTTTATATAAATATACTTTGTATAGAACTTTAAGTTGGCATCACTTTTTTAACTGGCGGCCATTTTGTCAGCTGTCAAGTGATTAATATTTAGTTTGGTTTGCCATTTCATCATGAACAGGTTGACAAAAGAACAACGCTTGCAAATCGTGCAAATTTATTTCGAAAATAATGGTTCAGTTCGCGAAGTTTACCGCAAGCTCCGTCCATTTTATGGTCGACATAATCGTCCATCAGAGCCATTAATTCGGTTAACCATGGATCGTTTTCGCACTACGTTTACTCTATGTGATAATACGTATCCGCAGAGACGTCGAACAGTGCGCACCGAAGAAACAATTGCCGCTGTAGAGCAAAGTGTTGAAGAGGACCCGAATGAATCGATTCGCCACCGTGCACAGCAATTGGAGCTTTGTCCATCAACTTTATGGAAGATTTTGAAGATTTTGAATGTGGATGAGTTGTGGTTCCAACAAGACGGCGCTACATGCCACACAGCGCACGTCACAATCAATTTATTGAAGGAAACATTCGATGAGCGCATAATTTCGCGGAATGGACCTGTCAATTGGCCACCAAGATCGTGTGATTTGACACCATTGGATTATTTTCTTTGGGGATATGTGAAGTCGCTCGTCTACGCCAACAAACCAGAAACGTTAGGGGACTTGGAAGCCAACATTCGTGGCGTTATTGCCAACATACGGCCCCATATGCTCGAAAAAGTGGTTGAAAATTGGACCTGTAGAATTGGCTTTATTCGAGCCAGCCGCGGCGGCCACATGCCCGAAATCATATTTAAACATTAATGGCATAAAATTATCTTTCCAATAAAGCCAAATTGATGGACATTAAAACGATTTTCTTGTGTTTTATTTCAATTCTAAGTTCTATACCTCTAAAAAAACACCCTTTACTTGTTTGTATTAGTACAGTTTTAATAGGCACTGTGTGCGTGTGTTGGTAAAACATAAACAACATTTGGCAGATCACATTACGAAACAAGCAAAACAGCTGGAGCTTCGCGGTTACCTGTATAATTGTATCATGGGCCTACCAAAAAAAATTGTTTGTGCAAAAATGTTTGTTTTGTTTTCAATAATAAAGTCGAAAGGTCTATCCTTTATCTGCCTTATTCATAAGAAATATTTGTTTCATAAGAGATTTATGAAACAAATTTTCTATGGAAATTTGATTACTTGAAATTTTTTGACCAAAATATGCGACTGTAAAAATACAAATTTTTTTCTGATCCTTTTCTTTAACGTTTATTAAAAGTAACGGGTATTATTTTTTATTTTTTGTAATTTACAAATTTTCCACTAACAATAACCTTACGCATTAGCACGAGTTCTAATAACGGACGTTTTTTTTAATTTGCTTTCACTTATACCTTAATGTCGCATCCGTTACATAAAATCAATATTTATTAATTTTTTTCAAATAAATAAGCATTTGTTATTTATTACTTTCTTTAGAATTAAATTTCAATCCATATTAGCAAAATTACTGCGTTTAGTTCTCTTGGAAAAAATTGGCGCGTCCGTATTTGTGATTTACCGATGTGAAAAAAAAGTAAAACAAAATTTTCATATATGTATCATAAATCTACACATAAACGATTTTCTTTCACCTTCACTTCCGCATTCACAAAAACAAAATATTCATAAAATTTCGCTAAATTATGTATCTATATTTCTATAATGCCGGCCATACACTACACAAGTTCACTGCACAAGTCTGGCACTGTACAGTGCGTTTGTGTAGTGGATGGGGGTGGTTGTGCTATTTACGCAGTGAACTGAGTAAATATCAATATGATTTTGATATTTGCTCAAGTTTGAAAACTGTACAGTGAACTTGTGTAGTGTATGTTGCAAATGCTCAGTTGTTTCGTGATTTTTTAAGAGTTCACAACAAGAAATGAGCACAGAACAAATATTATGCCGAATTAAAATAAAAAATGCACAGTTTACTTGTATAGTGTGTGTCACAAGCTTAGTTTACGCAGTGCCAGACTTGAGCACTGAACTTTTGTAGTGTATGGCCGGCATAAGTGCACAAAAATAACTTATATTTTTGTCGCGTCCGTTTCCTGCTGACATTTGCGGGGCTCGTTGCGTGACCGCGTGAGTTGTATATTGAAATCTTAGGTACATTTTTGTAGTTGATTGTCTCCTTGAATTTTTAACGTTTGTTACCTATGGACCTGAGCAGGGGAAAAAAGGTAAGAAAAAATCGATTTTTTTTTTAAATTTTTTTTGCGATTTTGATCTTGAAGATGAAGTGTTTTTGATTTTATATGTTCACAATTTTTGTTCTTTATGACAAGAGCTACAACTTTGCCTCAGAGGGTAAATCAAAATTCCGAACGGTTTGCAAGATATGAGCCTGAGAAAATTATCAGTTCTTTTTTTTGCAAAAATGACACCGATGTCCCAAATCTTTGGGGGCCCATAAAAAAAGTGCCTAACTTGGGGCAAAACTGGGAGGCAGGGATTTTTTTTTTGGATTTTTATCACTTAGTGGTGTTCGTATATGGTTATATTTTTTTCGTGTTGCACTGTGTACTTATTCCTTCATTGCTTTAAAATGGATCTTTCCATTCCTTTCTTGAGCAAAAATTAACTAAAAGTGTACGAAGGTCGCGTCCGACGCTTGGGAATTGCCCATATGCGTGGCATGCACATACATACATACATACATACCCAGGTAGCATTTTGTATCATAATCCAATCGTTTCCGAATCAGCTTGACGGGAAAAATAACCGTATATGAGCTCATTTTTCGATCATAAATGATACTCCCGTTGTGAGAAAATGGTACCCTACAGATGAATCATACCAAAGAATCAGTTATGATACGATTTGCTGATTATTTTTGAGCAATTTTCATATTACATCATTTAAATCACCTTTTTGCGGTTTGCATGATGTTCCGCTATTTTCAAGAAATCATTATTTGATCATATAGATGAATCATAAGTGAATCCTCTTTCAATCGTCCAAGTGATAAATCACTTTTTAATCATCAAAAGCGATCTGTAGAGAATCATATAAGATATTTCTGCCAAAAATGATCACCCAAATGCTAGCTGGGTATGTATACATACATATTATGCATTGGTTGTATGTACCTACAAAAGTGTCGCAGCCTTTAATAATTTTAAAGAAATTGAAACACTAGAGGTACGGTCACACTTGGCAAATATTTGCCCAAATAAGCCTAAACACTAAACACTAATGCAAAACCTTTTGATTCAAACAAGCGTTTATTAATTTGAAACAGTTTCATACATAAAATGTCATAGAATCCAATATTATTTGGAAACTTCATAAACAAGTGGCTGAATCAATAGGTTTATAATGCGCTATCTAGTGATAACGTAATGAAAGCTCAATTCTACCATCTCTAGTTTGCAACAGTCTTGCCATTGTTGTTCGTTATTTACTAATTATTCATATGCCTGTTTATGTAATTTAAAATTTATGTATACAGCAAATGAGCAATAAACATTACTTTTATGACAATAAGTACTAATAAATCGATACAAGTCTCATATGCGCTAGCACTGTGTCTTCATATCGCTCATTTACTCAAACAAAGTCAGAACTCAAAAAAACTAGTTTTCTAGAAAACGAGTTTAATTAATATTTTGAATTTTTACACTCAACTTAATGGAAAAAGATAATTTTATTTGTTTCACTTGTAGCACCAACCCACCAGAAAACTTGGACTTGAGAAAATGGTAGTGTTAAAAAAGTAGGCCGTAGTGTATGGTGAAAAGAAGATATATCTTGTAAGTGGTTACATATTCACCATTTTCGTGATGTATCTAATATATTGAAAAATTCCAAAATCTCGAATTAAAAAAAAAAATAATGAGTTAGGTGGTTTATATATTAAGGTAACTATGTTGTTTAATATTTTCTATACGCTGCATTACGTTAATGCTAATGCAAATTTATCGGAAAATGTCCAACCAAATTCTTGAAAAAACATTGGAATTATATAAAATCTACCATAAAGTAATTGAGAATTACTAAACATCTTAAAAGCTAAACAGACTCGTTATAGTTATTGGTGCTCGTTCTAGTATTGTAGCTGAGTCCAGGACCTATCAAATAATATAAATATATATATATATTTTCTTTGGATTTTCTCTATACTATCCTTCAGAAAATGCCAAGTTTAAAACTTGGCAATTCGAGTATCTAGATCAAATTCATGCTTTTCAGAAATAGATTCCTGGGCAATAATAAAGGAGGAGCATTACTTTTTTCCGTCTGGGTTGCTTTTACTTTTACATTTACTGGAAAATTCCTTTAGAAATGCATTATAGCTTAACAGAGCTCTATTAAAACACTAATAAAGTTTTGTTAAAAAACAAGGTTCATGTCAAGGCTTATAAATCTATACAAGCACAAACTTGAAATTACGCCGATTCCGACAGAAAATAACGCAGTGATAATTTTAAAACTCTTCATAACATGTTAACAATGAGAATTGTATTCTACAAATTAGCTGAACTACGAAGCACACAGGGATTTGGATAGTTAAGCAATAACTGCACTTAAAAAAATATTTGGATTGAATTTGTATCAGTTACATTTTAATAAAAATCTAATAAGAGATTGAAAATTTCAATAGCGGGATGTTTGGTCAGGCTACCCGTAACTGAATTCCGTAGCACCATAAAGGTTTCAAAAGTATATTAAAAGTTTACAATCTAGACTGAGGATTGAATTTTTACTAGTTAATCACCCAATGTATCTGAGTTAATTTAAGCTTCATTTGTGTTCGCTAGAGTCAATGTGGTGTTTCCATGTAAGCCGTCGATCAAGGTGTATGTTGAGGAACAATTTGGGAACAAGTATCTCTTTCTTCATAGGGTAAATGTTACCTGAATACATTTTTGTTCGTTTACTTTTATTCTCCATTAGTTCATCCATAGTTCAATAAGGCACTATTACGAATATTATATATTATATGTACTACGAATATTTTTTTTTTGCTTAGTATGTCTATATAAGAAAGACTCCGCTGGGGCATATATTATGTATTACGATTTTTTCTTTTTTTGGTTTAGTATATATATAAGAAAGACTTGGCTGGGAAAGACAATGAATCGATATAAATGGACCGTCAAGTCACACTGGAACAAGTCCCATAACTATACTTAGATATTAACCTAAGCTTAACAGGTATTTATACTTTTGAAATATGAGTGCCTCTGTGGTCGAGTGGGTAGTGTGCAAGCCTGTCATCCATGAGGTTGTCAGTTCGAGTCCCAAAAAATATCTACTCAAAAATAAATTATAATTGAATTTGTAACAATATAAACAAAAATTATAAGTTTTCATTGTTACGGTTAAGGTTCGGAATGACATTTTTAAATAATTATATTATTCTACACCGAATAGGTCCCTGTGGGATAGTTCAGTGACAAGTCAAAAGGCGTATACAAAGTATCAATTAACCCCATCCTAGGCCATCGCCATGTAAAAGTGACTGGTCCGCTTCATAAGAAGTATTAGAACACGGACTGGTCCCTATCACTTAAAGCCCGATCACGTGACTAGTCTTGTGTCAGTTCTAGAGATGCTAATCGGGACAGGTGTTTTGAAATCCCGGCCTTCGGGACTTAGTGATGGAGTCTCGAAATCCCGAACCGGGACTTTCGGGACTTACAAAATCCCGAAAACATTGTGCACAAATATGCGTCTTTATATTAAAAATAATATTTTAATTTTACAAAATATTTTTTTGCATATATAAAGGATATATGTAAGTACCTTTAATTGCAAATTTTCATTGAAAAGTGCAATGTATGTAAAATTTTTCCTAGAAAAGAAAAAGCCATAATATATATTATGTATATACCATATAATATTATCTACTAAAATATTTATTCAAAGCAAATTTTTAATTTTAACTTTTTATAACAGGGAGTTTCTAATAATTTTTGATTTTGTAGAAGATGACAGTTAAAAACATTATTTATGCAAAAAACGGGATTCAGATAATCCCGAAAAACATGGGCTTTAAAATTAAAAAACCCCGGGCTCCGGGATTTGAATAGTCCCGAAAATCCCGGGATTTCCCGTTTAGCATCTCTAGTCAGTTCCATTTCCTGCAGGGAAGTAAATGAAAAGTTAGTTAACAGTGTTGCCCTGTTAATACTTAAGTACAAATTAACTGGATTGGACTGTAATGTTATTTAAGTTTTTACTTATTTTAAGTACATTTAAAAGCTAAATTGATATTTTTTTCTCAAATATTCATAAGTCAAGCAGTTAATGAATTTTTGAGACATAAATATCATTGAAACAATGCGAATAAAATTCAATACTATCTGGTTCCCCTCAAACTAAATGTTTTAATGTTATGGACAACTCTTCACTAAAAAGTAAACATGCAAGTTGCAAGACAGTCGGTAATTTTTGCAAAATTTACAACTTACATGTCAGTACTTTCACGTCTAAAGGTGCGGTCACACTTGACAAACATTTGCCAAAAAAAGCGTAACCAGTATGTACTAATGAGGAATCTTTTGATTCAGACACGTGTTTGTCAAACTCAATAGTGGTTACGCTTTTTTGGGCAAATGCTTGTCAAGTGTGACCGTAGCTTAAGCGCAGGGTTACAAACAAATTGCCTTGCAAGTTCGAACAATTTTATTGTGTTAGTGAAAAAGTGTGGTTGTATTGAGTTTTTCGCACCTTGCACTTGCACTTGCATGTGTAAATGGTAAGTAAAACAATTGCAAACAAAATACATACATACATATGTACTTGACTTTCAAAATTTGAAATATGTATTCGCTTACATTTTATTTCTCTTGCCATCTGTTTAAAATAGAAGTATTTGATTTTTGGAAAAAATGAATTCCCTGGAAATTCAAAGAAAACGACTAGACTGGACGACGTTGCCATAATCCCTTAGTTCGGCGCAATAAATTTAAAATTAATATACATATTCATGTACATACATACATACATACATACATATGTATGTTTGTATATTCCCTCTAGTCAGCCTAGAACCATATGTCTCTATGTCAACACTCTTTTCTCTAGCGACAATTTCACTAGTTAAAATGTCGACAACTTTCCTTTATGCGCGAGTATAGATACGTTAGAGACAACAGTTCTAGTGTATTTCTGGTGACATTGTCAACGGACGCGTCAATAGTTTGTTTTCTGTGCACTCAATACCAGACTTGCATACCGATTGTCGGCTAGCAGCTTTAGATTGGCTCTATCAATTTAAAACAAATGTTTTTAGTTGAATAATATAATTTTGTTTAGACAAGGGTCACTTTGAATCTTTGGTTCAAATGTCTCTATATTGCCATAATAGAACTACCTCGTCAATAGTGCTAAAGTCTACTGGTGGATTTTCAATGACAACCCTATGTTATATGTCAATAGGCGATTACATTGGCTGGGGTACACCTGGTCAGTAGTACTATTGACAATGTCACTAGTAAATCCCTACAATTTTACTATTGACATCGAGCGAGGAAATATCGATATTGTAGACTAGAGCCCCTAAAATTTACTAGTGAATCTTTGGTGACAATGTCGCCATGTGGTCCCAAAAGAATTATTTAGTCAGTAGTGCTACAATCTACTGGTGGATTTCCAATGACAAGCTAATGTTAAGTGTCAATAGATGATTACATTGGCTGGGGTACACCTGGTCAGTAGTACTACTGACAATGTCACTAGTATATCAGCACAATTTCACTATTCGCAATTCCTGCAGGGTTTTTATGAAATTTAGCACTCGCAACACAAATGTATTCATGCATTTACATACATACATACACATGAAAACACATGAACACATTGATGTAATTAGCATTGCTTCCCTTTTAATTTATTCTTAACATTTATTGCTTTGGCACAGCCTCCTTTTACTATTCTTTAGAGCTAAAAAAATGCTGACTTTGACAAAAGTTTGCATTTATTCATGTATGTATGTAAATACGTGCACATATACACATACATACATTCATACATACCCTGTAGGAAGTGTCATTAGTGAAAAAGTTACGATTTACTTGTTGTCACCAGTACTACTGACGAATAATGCCCCAGACAATGCTTTCATCTAGAGACATGAGCTAATACTGACGTTGTAGACATTGGAAAAAGAGACTCACTTGTATAGTTTAGTAACTCTAGTTTAGAGATTGGTATTATTGACTCATACCAGTCTTTTTTCTTTTGGGAAAAATACTCTCTCGATATACCTATAAATGATAAAGCTGCCGGCAAAATGTTTTCCACTCATCACGCCAACCTTCCTACACGGTATGTGCATGTTTTTTGTTTTTAAAAGAATTCTCATTGTCTTTAAACATTTTTTATTATATACTAACACAGGCACTTTAAATATTACGTTCCACTAGAAAGAATCCCGCAGTGAATTTTCAGCAATGGGAATGAATTTAATAAAAATTACATTAATTGCATAAAGACGCTCATCTTATGAAAATTATATACATACATATGTAGGTACATGGAAAATAAAACAAAATACAGTGGGGTCTTAAATTTAATACGAAACTCGTTAATTTGAATTTTTTCCCGTAAAAAACATTCAATAAATTAATACCCTCTTTAATTTGAAATTATTTGAACCGCATTTCGATCACCGACAAAGTAATGTGGCCTTCAGAAATATAAGTCTGAGATTGGCGGATTTTTAAGCGAAGATAGCTGAAGTTGCTTTCTTGCCTATATCCCGGGACATCTAGTTGCTAGGAGACCAGCCGCATAAGCCGTCTTATGTGTTGGATTGCTATTAGACTCAGATGCTCTCCATTGACCTTACCGACCAGGGAGGCCCTGCAGTGTTCAACAATTTTTCACGAAAAAATTTGCAAAATCTGCATTTTATTTTTAAAATCTTCAAAAAATCTTTAAAGCAATTTTTTAAACAACCTTTTTTATATTTTATTAAAAAAATTTACATAAATATGGATGTACATGTGCAACATATGTATGTATGTATATATTTTTATAGAATGACTATCAAAATATGCCCTGCAGAAAATGCGAATAGTAAAATTGTAGTGATTTACTAGTGACATTGTCAGTAGTACTACTGACCAGGTGTATCCCAGCCAATGTAATTATCTATTGACATTTAACATTAGCTTGTCATTGAAAATCCACCACTAGACTGTAGCAATACTGACTAAGTAGTTCTTTTGGGACCACATGGAGACATTGGAACCAAAGATTCACTAGTAAATTTTAGGGGCTCTAGTCTACAATATCGATATTTCCTCGCTCGATGTCAATAGTAAAATTGTAGGGATTTACTAGTGACATTGTCAATAGTACTACTGACCAGGTGTACCCCAGCCAATGTAATCGCCTATTGACATATAACATAGGGTTGTCATTGAAAATCCACCAGTAGACTTTAGCACTATTCATTTACGACCATATGGAGACATTTGAACTAAAGAATCACTAGTACATTTTAGTGACCCTCGTCTACAATTTAATAAGAGTTGAGCCAACAAACTTAAATACATACATACCTACATACATACATATGTACGTAAGTTTTTAACATTATTGCATAGCATAATAAAAAAGAAAAACAAACTATTGGCAATATCAACAGAAATACATTAGAACTGTTGTCTCTAAAGTATCTCTACTCGCGCATAAAAGGAAAATTGTCGACATTTCAACTAGTGCAATTGTCGCTAGAGAAAAGAGTGTTGACATAGAAACATATGGCACTAGGCTGGCTAGAGGGTGTTTTTAAGAATTACGTACACAAGCGTAATAGGACAAAATAGGTAATATTCGTAATAGGTAATATTTATAAATATTATTTTGGGTTACAAAACGTTTAACAAAGAAAAATTTATTTTGTAAAGCTTTCGTAAACTAAAACTATTTTTTTATGAATACGGCAGAATAAGCTTAAAAGCTTCAAGCAAAAATCTTTACAAGCTAAAATCTTCGATTTTGAGTAAATTTTTAATATCTCATTACCTTTTTACAATTAGCTGCCACACTGGCTGAAGTCTACTGATGAGGAAAAGCCGCCAATTTTCCACACGCAAAGTTTACTTTGCAAAGTCTTGAAGAGAAAATAACATATTCTTTCCTAAGTTCAAAAATTTTAACTCTCTAAACTATGAGTCGTTTACACATAAAAGAAAAAAGAAAAAGAAGTAGTAGCAGTATTAGGAAAAATGTAAAATAGATTGCACTATAATTGGAGTTGAAAAATCTGCGTTTTTAGCCCAAAAATATTCATATCTGGATTTCGTGTTTTTGGAGGGTAAAAATCTGCAAAATCCAGATAAATCTGCATTTCTGGCAACCGTGAGGTCCTGTCAGTAGGAAAGCTACCGCCGGCATCGCTCTCACCTACTAAGCCCCCTGACCACGACAACGTCACAATCCCCGGCCCTATGTTCTTCCTAGGAATTAAAGGATTAAATATATAGGAATAATACAGAAAAAGTTTTCACTAATTAACATTTGAATCAATTAATAGAATCAATTAAATTTTCAATTGCTGTAAATAATTAATTAAAATTTTTAAGGCCCTTTCCACAATGTACAATTAAAAGGTAACAGGAACTTTAACAGCAAGTTTTGTATGAAAAAGTTAACTCTTTTCACAATGTACAATTAACTTTAACGGACTTTAACGACAAGTTTTGTATGAAGAACACCTTGACTCTTAATCATATATTGTGAAAAGGGACGTTAAAGGTGAACATTTATTTAATTAATTGATATTACAAAATTTTAATTAATATTACAAAATTGTTCATATAACTTTTTTGTGTGAATCTGAAGCTTTGAGTTCCTGTTTTTGAAACAACCAAAAACTGAAATTTTTTGCTTCAGTTTCCATGCAATGGTTTTTGGCCTTCAAAACGGCCACATGTGATGATTCATTCATTCATGTATCGGAAAAAATGCTTGTAAATAAATAATCAGAAATTTGAATTAAACTTATATTAATTAGAAGTCTCGGCTATTTGAACTTTTTCTTTGGTTCCCTGAATTGAAAATCATCGAAATTGGAATGGAATTCTAAGGGCCAATTTTACCAACTTATTTAAATATCAAAAAATGAATGAAAATCGACATTTAAATATGAATTGATATTTAAATAGAGTTGGTGAAATTGGCCCTTAGTCCTGATTCCACACATCAGGTTTACCCGATCAGTTTTTGATCAATTTTCTTTTGAACCTGCATTTGCGTTCATGAAACAAACTTGACTGTGTAAATTTGTTTCATCAAGTCTCATCAGTGACAAAACAAAACGAAAAAGCAAACTTGACTGGTACGGTCAAGTTTGTAACCCTTTTCATTCTCTTTTGCTCTCTGTTCTAAAAACTCAAGACTTGACGATTCAGACCTGTTGTGTGTGAATCAGGACTAACACTCTCACCTGCAAATACATGCAACGCCTGTGCGAAAAGAAATTTGCTCTATGCATCTGAAACAGGACTAAAAATTCCTAACAGTTAACAATAGATGTTTCAGTAGTAAATGATAAATAGGATGTCCTGGAGTAGTCAGCAGTTGCCTTTTTATTTACAAATTGCGAGCGAAGACAATATCAATACCGAAATGGAGGTAAATACATACAAATGCCTACGAAATACACTCGGAATATGAGATAAGGAAATTCTTGAATGGAAACATCAAGGCTCAAAGATGATACAAAGAAACTAAGGAACGTATACATACTATGCAGCCGACGCTAACTAGCTTTACTGAGTGATGATCATACTACGAAGACAAGTCTATTTCCGAGAGTGATTCCGAACAGGTCGGTTCAACAAAAGTTTATTTGGACAAACGATAGCTCACGTCGCAATTACTGCACTATTTTTAATAGGGGAGCAGCAAGCATCTACAAAGTAGAATTTACAATGCAACCTACACATACACACACATCTACAATATATTTTTTTTTTGTGTACGTACTAATGTCCTGCACAAGACCATTTATAAGACTTTTCAAGACATGAGAGATTTTTCAACTGCTTTAGTACAGCGAAATATTCTAAAACAAACGCTAAACAACACTATTGGCAAGGCATTTGTTTCAGTTGTTTGTCTTGCCAACAGTGTTGTTTAGCGTTTGTTTTAGGTCTTATAAATGGTATTGTACAGGACTTTAGTACGTACGTATGTATGTAAGTACATATGTATGTTTGTTTGTACGTTTTTACTGGATGCCATATGCTCACATATTTGGCCAGTGCAAAATTGAATAGGTATTTTTTTGTTGTTTGTTTGTTAAAAAAGACAATTCCAAAAATATACTCTGTCAAGTACATATGTAGATACTACATACAATTAAAATTTTTGGCGGTCATTGAATTTGGGAGAAAACTGTATGTTTTCGTTTAGCATTTTGAAGGTCGTTTTTGTTGTATGTGTACGACAATACATTGATAACATGAAACAAACTTAAGGAATATTTTCTTTCTTGTTGAATGTCTGCTTTTATTTTGGGTTTGAATGTCTACCGATCATTATGATGGGGACATTAAACTTTTAGTAGGTAGTTTATTTTTGCGATGATCGCGCTTTTTTTGTTGTTGTTGCTGGAACGATGAGTCCGGGCGACCGACCGACTGTTTGTCAGACTTTATGCCCATCCGAATGTGGTTGAGTGACTGGTTGGGTGGCTGGCTGGCTGGCTGCCCTTACATTGCCTTCATCGCATCGCCATGGGTGTGAATGAATTTCTTTTTAATTTTTATCTATTTTATTTCTTGTTGTTGTTGTTGCTTCAATTTTTCGTCCCATCATTTTGTTTTACTGCCGCTTTGTTTTCCCGTGTTTGTTGTAATTATTGTAGTAATAAAATATTTTATTTGGCTAACCATTTAGACCTAAATCTAAATGCTGAATAACGTCATCAATACTGATTGTATTCAATGTATACAGTAGAAAATTCACTCGTAGTTATTACTCATGCGCTTTTCGAAACATTAGTTTTCGCATAGACGTTCGTTTGAAAAGTCGCCTTTTTGTTTATAGTAATAGTAATAATAATAAAAAATAAATAAATAAATATGTATGAGGAGCATATACATAAGAAATTAACTTAAAAAAACACAAAGTAAAAATATGCATGTGAAATATACAAAATAATAAACAAGATACTACGTACGAGTACATATGTACGTATAGATTCATATACATTAAAAGTATTTAAAAAAAATTGAATAATAATAAAATTGTATTAAGTAAAAACTCGTACATAGTATGTGCAAAAAGGAAAAACCGTGCCGAAACTAAACGTGTAAAACGTTACAAACACTTGTAAGCCTGAGAGCGTAAAAAAATATTAAACTGAAATAAAAACTGCCCGTAAGAGGAATAAAGAAAGCAAGGAAACAAGATTAATTTCATTTAACTAAAAAAAAAGCTAGTAGACAATTTGTAAATTGTTGACTATTGAAGTTGATAATTTTAGTTGGTTGTAACATGTAAGGTTTATCATATACATACATACATACATACATACGTACATACATACATAAATAAATCGTTAAAATATTTTGATATTAAGGGCCAATTTCCCCAACTCTATTTAAATATCAATGCATACAAAAATTAATAAAAATCGATATAAATAAATCGTTAAAATATTTTGATATTAAGGGCCAATTTCACCAACTCTATTTAAATATCAATTCATACAAAAATTAATAAAAGTCGACATTTAAATATGAATTCACATTTAAATGGAGTTGGTGAAATTGGCCCTAGGTCTGCTTGGGTATATATAAATTTTATAATTTTATATAAGTATGAATTCATATTAGAATGGATTTGGTGAAATTGGCCCTAAGTCTGTCTGCTGGGTGTATATAAAATCATATTATGTTAGTAATAATTTTATTTGGAATATTTGTATTTATACATATGTATGTATGTATGTATTTACTATTTTGAAACTTTTTTTCATTGGTTTTAAACCACATAAATAGTACCTATACACAGTTATAAATATAAATATATTTAAAGTATTTAATACATATGTATTTATGTATGTGTAGTAGGGTAAGTGCACCAGTAGTCGGCCAGTTAACTTTTTTTTCGTTTTCAAACTTGTGCCATTTCTGATGTGAAAATAGTATTGCGATGATACGTACTTATTATAATTCTGTTATAAGTATTGTTTTATGCTCATTTAACTGTTTTCCAATAGAAAATATATAAATGCAAGAAATTTTAATATGTTCCAAAATGCATCCTTTTTGCCAGTAGTCGGCACCCATGTTCCTAAGTTCGGCAATTGATGACCCTATAGTCGGCATGCAATTTTCTGCTAAAGAATTTTATAGGAATTCAAGCTCCTTTTTATATAGAATATTGGCCTGCATTGACCATTTATAAGACCTTTCAAGACATGCGACATTTTTCAAACGCTTTACTACAACGAAATATTCTAAAATAAATGCTAAACAACACTGTTGGCAATCTTTTTTTCGAGTTCTTTGTCTTGCCAACAGTATTTTTTAGCGTTTGTTTTAGAATATTTCGCTGTAGTAAAGCGTTTAAAAAATGTCGCATGTCTTGAAAGGTCTTATAAATAGTCTTGTGCAGGACTTTAATATAGAATAAAAATTATTTATATTTTTATAGTTCTGACTGCACCTAATATGGAAATGGTGCCTTCTGTTATTTCTTACGAGTTTTTTCAGGATTCGGCGTATTATTGGTGCATTCATTGGTTCAATTTCCTTGGGTAGTCATATTTGAATGAATTAATAATTATACTTGAGGCACAGGGCCCTGCGAACTAAAAGATCTATTGTATCGCTTACCAGGTACTAGAGCACCTCGTCTATACCTGCTATCCTGTGGAACCACAGAGGGCATAAAGATTCATATTACTTCACAGTACTACTGCTCTAAAGTTTCATCATCTGCACAGGCTGTTACTCCCAATGATAAGCCTGTTTAGGTGTTTTCTCAGTCTGTAAGGAAGCCTGTGAGCATTCCTAGATTATTTTTATTTTAGGACATGGGATCATTCAAACGATTTTTGTTATACTTTATAATCATTAGGTTTCCATTCCTCGATCCAGGGAGAGGTGTTTCCTGGTATTTCTGATCTCCATCCATATATATTCCCGGATTTTATCCTATCCAATGAGAGGAAACGGTTCTGGTCCGACCTTGTGTGCGCTGACCAGTTTGTCTGCATTTTCCTTTCCATCAACTCCAACGTGTATGTGAACTCAGCAGAGTACGACCTTATTTATGCTGTGTAGCAGATTAAGCTTAATGTGGCAGTCCCAAGATAACTTCGAGGTATAACTATATCAACTAAGTGCTTTAAAGTCCCCCACACTGCTGCCACTTTGAGCGACTATGCTTTAATGGCAGCAGGTTGCTATTTCTCATCCTCGGTAGTACCTTTCAGGATAAAATTGTGTGCATATCTCAATGGCATAAACTTCTGATAAAAAAGTTAGAGATCTGAAACGATCAGAGTCTTCGAGGGATCATTGTTCCCATTGGTTAATTAGATAGTCACAATCTGTTCTTCCCGGGTCGTTGATGACTTTTTGCTTGGCAGCAGTTTCTATAAAAAATTTTCGAGGTGCGATCTCAATGAGAGCCTCAGTGAATCTCCAACCGATCTCTGGTCGTAGCTTTCCGACCAAGCAACAGCATCATAAGTGATGATAAGTTTCACTATCATAGTGTATATATCTTAAGGTTTTGCGTGTGCAACTCTTATGTTTTTTCTGCATAGATATACTCACCTTTAGTGAGTCTAATATCACTCCTAGGTACTTGACCTCAGATGAGCTTTCTAAAAGCTCGCTTTCTACTGGGATGGTTTGCAGAGTATGATTGTCCTCCTATTGGTGAAGGGAACAATGAACGCCCTTGCGGAGTTGATATTCATCCCTACGATTAAGAACATTTCCTTCGCTATCCTTAGTCCGTTCTGTACAATGTCACAGAAAGTCTGTTCAAAGTGGTCATATTTGCAATCATACAATTTTCTGTTATTGCATGAAGTAATTATCCCTTCTGAATTACAAAATTTCAATCTTTTTAGGATACTCAGTTCAATAAACTTATAATAAAAGTTCATACCGACCTTAGGAAACTGTATGCCTGGTATAGAGTATGTAGTATGTATACTCCATACATATTACTATGCCGACTACTGGGTAAACTCGTTTTAAACTAATTTTTTTTAATAGCAGTGGCAAGAGAGATGATTACTATACTATTTTGCAATTTTTGAGCTTAATATGAGAAAATACTAATTTTCCTATAGTCGGCACACCCCTGTCGACAATTGGAAATCATGAAAAATTTTGTTCCTAAAGACGGCACCCATTAAAATAAGCAAAATAGATTTTCACATTAATATCAATATTTTAGTTGATTTGAATCCATAGAAACCGTCACTTTTAAGAAATTACTTCATTTAATGTGAATACTCACTTGTTTAAGTTGGGCTCACCACTAAAAAATTTCTTAAAAAACAGGCACAATCGCCCTCTTTAAAAACAGTCACGGAAAGAGGCAAAAAATATACCAATATACTCATCCCATTAAAATTTACTCAATGTTTAGAGAGAAGTAAGTATATTTGTAATGAAAATCAGATCTTACTTATATATTTAATGGCCGCTATTCTTATTTATATACATTTTTATTTAAAAAGGCCGACTACTGGTGCATGCCGACTTTAAGAGCCTTTACCCTATATCTGCCCAGTCTTGCTATTTTTTTTTTTTGTTTAACAATTTCCATTAATTGATATTAATCAAAAACAAAACGTTCATACATGTGTACATACATATCTACATACATATGTACATATGTATATACATGCATACATATGTATATATGTATGTACATATGCATGTACTTATGTTTATTAAAAGAGGAGAGGACAAGCACGAAAGAATTGCATAAAAATTCTTAAAGGAAAGCTTGGTACGTTTGCACAGTGGGGTGGCTTCATACATTTTTGTTCAAGTACTAGGTATAAATAGTTGTTTTAGAATCTAAAATTTAGATCATTGAAAGTTGAGTCCAAACATAATACCTACCTAAATTAAAAAAAAAATATTTATTTTTTAAATCAGCCCCGCACAGAGGAGTATTTGAACCAAAAAGCTGGCCAAAAAGGCAAAAATGAATTTAAAGAAATCTTTAAAACTAAGTACGCAGTTCGATACGCAACAAAATTTTACATCATATTGTAAATTTTAAGGACTTTAGGTTGCGATTTGTAGCTCTAAAAATCTGCTAAGGTCAGGAAAGTGAAGAAAATTACATGTTTTTAATGTTTTTTTTCGGTTTTAACATGTTTATATACATATGCCCTTATGCAAAAACGATTGTTAAAGTTAAAGCCTGCTTTAAAATCGGTTTTGCCATACAAAATTCGTTTGTTAAACCAACTTTAAGCTTAACAATCGTTTTTGCATGGGGGTTAATCTCTTTTGGCATTAAAACAAAAATATAATCTCTTTTAAAAATTAATAACAAAAATTAAAAATTTAAAAAACCCCCCGAATTATCTAGAAAAGATGTGACATCTTCGAAGCGGCTGGACCGATTTTCTTCAAACATGGCTAAGAACCATCTCGATCAAGTCACCTTTACAACGGAGAAAACTAAATCAAAATCGGTTCAGCCGTTTGGCCTGCACGTGGACACGGACTGACACACAGATACACAGACACACACTACAAACTTATAACACCCCCTTTTTTGGTCGGGGGTTAAAAAGAAAAAAATTATATATAATTTTTTTTGCAAACAAAAAACAAGAAGAGGGTTTTAAAAGTGAAGGTAGTTACATTAAGAAATATGTTTTATATCACAATAAAATTTGAAATCGCAATAAAAAAAGTTTGCGCCATTTTTTATGCTGATTTTTTTAAAATTTCACCTTTTTTCTGTTTTTGCTCATCTTGCATGGATAAATATGAGTAAGGAATCTTTTTGTCAAACATGAAATGTTTTAAGTTTAACGTTTATTAACGCACTAATAATCCCAAATTATTATTTTACTTAATTAGTAAAATAACTTTTTTATTAAAAATACATTGAAATTGATTATTGAGGGGTTTAGCTGGATCCTATGCGCATTTCACTGTTGCTAATGCAGATCATCAGGGAACCTTTACCCAAAAATCTTAGAACAACTAGAGTTATTATGTTATAAACTTTCATTTAAACAAATGAGAAGTTCAACAAATAACAAAGTTGAAACAAGAACTCAATAATCAACATGTTTTTTTATTTTCTTACTTAATTTGGGATTATTAGTGCATTAATAAACGTTAAACTTAAATTGTAGCAATTCCCAAAAATAAAACACTAATGAAATGTTTTGTTTTGAGGGGAGAGGTTAGTCCCTCTTCCATTAAAAGCTCATAACTTTAATTTTTATGATATCAAGGCATAAATAGTACATTTTTTTAATATTTACATTATTTTTGCAAATAAAGGAAGAGGGAATGAAAATGGCATCTTACAGTCCCCTTGGAGCAAGTTTCGCCGATGAAAAAATTTAAGAAAAAAAATGTAATTTGAGACATTTTTGGATTTAATTCAACTGTAGTGAATTTTAATCAGAAATAGTTTCTAATAATAATCATTCAATAAGAATTGCAATTACTGAACTTAAGCCCGATTAAGAAATTATTTCAGATTAAAAAAAAAATGTAATTTTTCAGAGGTGGGATTAGTTCTTCTAAGGGGACTTTTTCCCCCTTTATCCGATTTTTCTTGTTTTCAAAGCTTAACTAACAGCCTAGAACTATGAGACATATTTCTAAAAAGTTTCATTTGTGTAGGAGCACTCAATAACTTTTCACAAGCAATCTAAACTAAAAAAAAACAGTATTGGGTAGCTTTTTGGCTCAAATACTCCTCTGTGCTCCGTCCCGCGGACCATATAATGTAAATCGATATTTTCGCATAAAATTTGTTCCTCTCCAAGCAAAAGTTTTAAAATTGAGTATTGTGTACATTTTGTAGTTTCACCAAAATCTGCCACGCCCACCGCCATGAAGTAAATTTGATAACAAAAAACAAACTAACAGTTGTTATTAAGCTTCAGCAAACTTAATAAGCGAAACCTAATATTATATTTATACATATTATATTATTATTACTATTTTCTAAAAGGTAAATCTGGTATGTGAAACCTTTTCAGTCTCCTAAATTCCTCCGTTTCATCTAGAAGATCTATTGCTAATGTTTGCAGAGTTATTGGCTAAGACGATTTAAGTATCTGTATCTAAATTTATTTGATCTTTATGAATGGTGCATTAATTATCATTCTAAGTGTTTTTGATTGATGTCTTTGTAAAATTTCTATATTGGAATTGCTTGAAGTACCTCATAGTTGAATAACGGTCGAAAATTAGAAGTTTTGACATCAGAATCCCACTGTGCGCTCGCAAGCGTGGCGCGTGTAAATGAGCAATAAAACCTGTTCAGGAAAATTATTAAATGACGTCTGTCTGTTTACCAAAAAATAAATTAGTAATAAGTAATACTTTTAATATTTTATTTTATACATACATACATATCGTTGGTCACAAATTGGCCCTAACTCGTACTTTTCGCGAAATTGAGTTTTTCAGCGATTCCAATACATTTCACACAACTACTCCTCGTCACAAAAATTTACTGCAAAAGTTTAAAAAACTGTTTATTATTATATGAGTTAGGGCCTTTCTACTTGTAAACAACGATATGTACATATGTATGTACATGCATATGTATGTGTGTATATATGTATGTACATACATATGTATGTAAATGACTGAAAATAGTGGGAATGAAAAATCTGTATTAAATTACACAATACTAGAAACTTTTTTCTATTGCGTTCCAACTTCATTCGAAGTTTTTGGAGTATTTAACTCATCTATTCTTGGTTTGAGTTCGCTTTGGTTCTCAATATAAAACAAGTGGAGTCATATTTCATCAAAATCCATTCAGAGTTCATAGTTGTATTTATGAGACCCACTGTTTTCAAAAAAAAAAAAAGTCATGCGCCGTCAAGCCAATATAATTCAGGATTTTCAGTTCGATATCGATAGAAAATTTTAAATATTTTCCTATAAATTCTATTGCAATATTTATTTATTTAGTAGTAAGCGACAAAAATTAAAGTTTCCAGGAGAAAGTTTTTTTTTGTATAATATTCAAATATATTTTACATACATAAATTATGCGCTTACGATAAAACTTTATAGCCCGTGTCTTAAAACTTTTCAACAATTTTGGCATTTTGATAATTCCAAAATATGGGTGGGTAGGTAGGTTCATACAATTTTAATTTAAATAAAAACGATTAAATCGCAAAAAGCGCTCGATATGTATGTATGTATGTTTGTATGTTTATATTGGGTGATTTTTTAAGGGCTTTCGCATTTGATTTAAAAGAAAAACACATAAAATTTAGAGAAATGTATGAAATCTTTATTTGAGTCGGTGAAACGATGTATATAATTCAATGTTTAAAAATTGTTTCATGTAAATGTTGACCGCGGCTACGTCTGAAATGGTCCATACGCTGGATCCAATTTTGGCCGGTATCTCACGAATAAATTCTTGAGGTCTTGTCTATATGAGCCTTAAAATAGCCCCACAAAAATTGTTCTAAAGGCGTTAAATCATACTATCTAGGCAGCCAATTGACCGGGCCCAAACGTGGAATAAACTGTTCACCGAACTCTCCTCGCAATTGGGCTATTCACCCTTATTCCATTTGTCGACGTCGACGTCACTTTAACACAATACTAAAAAATTGGGGCTTGAATACCCGTTCTCGAAAACAACTGACTCCTGTTGGCAGGCTAATGCCATTTTCTAGAATTAAGGGAACGGAAATATATTGTCATTAGCACAAAATTGTTCTCGAGAGCGAGTAAACAAGCTCCAAGTTTTTGGTATTTTGTTAAATTGACGTCGATGTCGACAAATGGAATAAGGGTGATTGTTTTGCGTGGTGTTGGGCATCTGGTACCGTCTTGATGAAACCACATGTCAACCAAGTCCAGCTCTTCCATTTTAAGCAAAAAAAAAAAACAGAGTTGCCATAAACAGTGTTGACAAAAAGAAAGTTGCTAAAAAAATCACCCTATACATGCATATAATGAAGAATGTGAGTAGAAAGAATATCTATATCTTGAATTGTTCGGAATAGGTTTTGGTTTTAAACATGTGGCTTCTCTTTAAAATTTTCTTAGAATTTGCAGTAGATTTAAATTTTGCTACATATACATATGTACATATGTATGATTTTTTATTTCTGTGACACACCTTAAGGTACATATGTATATAAATTATACATATCTATATGTATGTATACATATATTCACATAAATGTGTATGTATGCATATTTACGTACGTTTACTTCCTTACACTAGCCCTATTATCGACTCTTATCTGTTAAAGGTAGACCGAAAAGCCGTTAGCAATAAGTAGCAGTATGTGCGTTGTATTACAAAATGTACGTACAAATGAATTAAAAGTAATGAACAACAAACAATGAGATAAAAAAGATAAGCAATAGGGCTACAATTCGGTTATGCCGAATATTATTGGCACCCTTTAGCCATTTGTAGCAATTTTTTATCTTTAATATTTTACAAGCAATTTTTGATCCTTTTCAGAAATAACGTAGTTTTTATATATTATATACATACATATCGTCACTTTAAATGCAAACGGACGTAACTACACTTTTATATTTTTTTTAGGTGAAACAAAAAACCTTACAAAATCAATAATAATAAAGTATTTTTGAAAACGTTCTTCGAAATTTACTTGTAGTACGGATACTTACATATACAGTGAACAAAGAAAAAACTTGTACAGCAAACGCTCCGCTCTTCTAATCAAAATATCTCTGTTGCTTTGTAAGATTTTAAGATAAAACCAAAAGCAGTTTCAAGACAAATTAATAAGCTTTCTATAGAAATCTTTAATTTTATTAAGAAATTTATTTTAATACTAAAAAAATAACTTAACATAAAATAACACTATTTTCAAGAGCCAAAAAAAAACTTGTACACTAACTCTTCTTTCAGGAAGGAGCTATGAAATAAGGAATACACTAAAAATTAGTACTAAATGTGGCCACGTCTAGCATCTAATAGATTATTTTCATAGAATGAACTGGGTTTTTGGCAATTTTGGGAGCTATATGGTCCAATATGCCCTGGAGAGCACTTTTGAGTTAATTTTTACACATAATCTACAGCTCGCGTAATTTTTTGTTCACATACGCCCACAGAATTTCATTTGTACTAAGGCCAAGGATCTAGGGAGGATGTGCCTGCAATTTTTTTCCATTGAATGGAAGCCATTCTCTTATTATTGAAGACGAAAGTTTCGGGTATTTAACTCTAACTAATCAATAGTCTCCACTTACATTTAATTTGGCAGCTAACTGTGCTAAATTATCTCTTATTATTTTTAAATAATTCATTTTATTTATTGTACGTTCCATAAAAAGCGGATTTCATACACCACTCGATCCCATTGGGCCCCATACCATCATATTACACCCCCCATGCTTCACCGTGTTATTCAGGTTTTTATCACTAATGCTGGAATTCCTCTTCGCCACAAAAATCTACAACGATAACATCCAAATATATTAAATTTGGATTCAGCAGTGTCCCAAAAGTCATCATAGTGATTAATATAATCTTTCTTTGCGTGGCAAAGAAAAGTTCCAGCTTTAACGATAATAACCTGAATAACACGGTGAAGCATGGGGGGTGTCATATGATGGTATGGGGCCCAATGGGATCGAGTGGTGTATGAAATCCGCTTTTTATAGAACGTACAATAAATAAAATTAATTATTTAAAAATACTAAGAGATAATTTAGCACAGTTAGCTGCCAAATTAAATGTAAGTGGAGACTAGTGATTAGTTAGAGTTAAATACCCGAAACATTCGTCTTCAATAATAAGAGAATGGCTTCCATTCAATGGAAAAAAAATTGCAGGCACATCCTTTCTAGATCCTTGGCTTTAGTACAAATGAAATTCTGTGGGCGTATGTGAACAAAAAATTACGCGAGCTGTAGATTATGTGTAAGAATTAACTCAAAAGTGCTCTCCAGGGCATATTGGACCATATAGCTCCCAAAATTACCAAAAACCCAGTTCATTCTATGAAAATAATCTATTAGATGCTAGACGTGGCCACATTTAGTACTAATTTTTAGTGTATTCCTTATTTCATAGCTCCTTCCTGAAAGAAGAGTTAGTGTACAAGTTTTTTTTTGGCTCTTGAAAATAGTGTTATTTTATGTTAAGTTATTTTTTTAGTATTAAAATAAATTTCTTAATAAAATTAAAGATTTCTATAGAAAGCTTATTAATTTGTCTTGAAATTGCTTTTGGTTTTATCTTAAAATCTTACAAAGCAACAGAGATATTTTGATTAGAAGAGCGGAGCGTTTGCTGTACAAGTTTTTTCTTTGTTCACTGTATGTATTTGACCATTTATTTCCTTTTTATATATATGTATGTATTTAAGCTTTTATGTTAGTTACATTCCTTGCAATACAAAAATAGATGCTTTCGTAATTACGTCCGTTTGAATTTCTTTAATAAAGTAGTAATTTTTGATCGCAGATGTCTAAATATTTGCGTGAACCACAATCAATCAAAAACTCGATTTCGAATTTTTGTGTAGTTACGTCCGTTTGCATTTAAGGTGACGCTATGTACATACATATGTATGCACAGCGGGGCCTTTACGACTGGTGATTTTCATGAGTGATAATTACAGGCAATTTTTAAAATTTTTTTTTGGTTGGGGGCGCAAAAGCAATTCTGGGGGATTAATGCCACCTCAAAATGGCCTTCCCGCTCCTCCGAAGTGTTACTATTTGTACTATGCAACATACCTATTAATTTTTAAGTTTTATTTGATTTAATTTTTTGATTTATGAATTTTTTATTTATTTTTATTCCGATACTACGAGTATCAGCACAATTCTAATATCCCAGGAAATGCATTTTCCGATAATAAAGTCCTCTTGTTCTAAAAAGACGGCGAGAAAATATAAAGTGAGAGAGAGAGAGAGAGTTTCGAATTTTCGAAGTCAGCCGTTATGCCAGGGTTTATTTTTTGAAAAGTCGCATGATTGTGTAGGATAGTGATTCCTAATTCGAAAATGTTTTCTATCGTTTCAAATCACAGAGTATATACCCAGAATGACAAAACTTCGGTTAGAAAATTAATATTGCAGAAATTGCAAATGGAACGACAAGCTTACTACATGTGGTGAAGAGTATACAAACATAAAAAAGTAAAGAAAAATAAATGGATGTGTGTGACAAAAGATAAACAATTTGTATCGATATAATTTCCAGATTGGTCGGGTTCTGAGTTTTCCTTGCTCAGTCGGTTGACATGCATAAGTATATGTACATATGTACATATGTATGTATAGGTATGTGCATGTGTTTGTACGCTACAGCATATACGAAGGGTGTTCAGAAAATAAGAGGAATTTTTTGTTGTCGCCTTCCACACGCAAAGAAATGATATGGTTGTAGTATGGTTGAGAAAACAATATTATGTTCTCTGAAACAAATGCGTGGTCTTTGCAAACTAGTTATTGTTGTTTTAAACATTAATTACGTTACGATAAACAAAGTAATGTTTGAATTTAATAATAACATTATTATATTCATAGAAAGTGCGATATGGTTAGAGTTTAACAATATATTTAGTTTTGTTAAAAATTTTTGACTACAATATAATTTGTATTATTGTGTAAAAATAATATGATGTAAATAGCAATATAATATTATACAAAACCATACTATGTTAAGTTTAAAAAAAATCTTTTTCAGAAGCATCTGTCAGTTCAGTGTTTCGTTTGTAAGCTATTGGTAGTGCGCGCGTGGTGTTAAATAAATAAAAAAAAGTATAAACAAAAGGGTAGATAAATAAAAATATATAACATATGTAGATATGTATATCTCTTTATATATGTATATGTACGTGTCTGTATTTCGTGTATACACACATGTAAGTATACATTTCTAAATATACATTTGATTTCAACAATATTAATTTATTTTCTATTTAACGCACAGCTGTTTTAAACAAAAAATTTACCAATAAATATATGATTAAAAAACAAAATATTATTGTTATATAAAATAATACTACGGTCGTAACAATATTATTATAATATTAGATCATGGTATGGTAAGTCTGAATTATATTTTAGTCACATCTAACAATATTGTTGTCATATTTACAATACTAAGATTAGGTATAACAAAGTTAATAGTTTTTGTAGATAATATTATTATTAACTCAGATAATAATATTATTTAAGCTTTGATTTTCTATTGACAATAATATGATTGGACTGCAACCATATAATTCAATCATAGTATGTTGCTGTTTGATTATGGTTACCTCAACCATATTTTTTCTTTGCGTGCAAATAGTCCTCGTTAGATATTACACACTTGTACCACCCCTAGATCTTTGGGATAGCCTGCAGTTCTTTCAACAGGCTCTCCTTATTTTTGGAAAGTAGGAAATGTCGCACGGAATACATAATATATGTAGGTTTTGCCCAAAAATTTACGAACAAAACATTCGAAAAAATTTCACTACATGGGCTAGTCGCTAAGCCAACATCGTCAGCGACTTATCTCATAGTAATTCGGAGATTGTTCATAATCATTTCTTTTGGTTGTTGATGTACAACGTCTTCACGGCCATCTTGGGAACGCTTATAGCCACACGTAAACTCTTGTTTTAATCATAGAAGCCTCGCCATAGGCCGTTGTTAACATTTCACGCACTTTATTTCATTTCTTTACGCTAAATTTGTTACAAACACTTTGATCTTTTAACAAACGAAAACCTGTAAGCTCATAAAACCCAGTTTAACCTTAGCAGCTGCTACAGGTGAAGAAATTCGAATGTACATATACCAACATAATAATTTTTTTTCTCGACAATTGAAATCTTCAAATCCTTCAAATTTAAGAACTCCCGTTATTCTCTGAATGCACCTCGTATTAACGTTTTTTTTTTTTTGTTTCACGGCCATTCCAGCACTTACTGCTCCATAGTGTTGTAAGTACATACATATGCATGTAATTGTGTACATATTTATCATGTACATATGTATGTATGTATATATGTATGGATGTATGTAGGCTTACAGAACAATGGCAACCAACAAACAATTACTTTTGATTTTCTGTGAAATTGTTTGGGAGGTGGGGTGGGGTCTGGTCTGGCGAACGAACAATGCGTGTCAAAATAGTCTCTTGTGTATGGAAACGTAATGTACTCGTAATCGTACTCGTACTCGTATAATGCCTATTTTATTTCCTCGATAATTTAAATTTAGGTGAAATGTTTGCCTCATGCACTCCTTAGGGATCAATTGAAACGTTTAAGTGTCCGGCAAAGTTGCCTGCATGAATAAATATTTATGTATGTATGTACATACATATGTATGTATGTATGTATGTATCTTGGGTATGAACTAGTTGTAAGTGGTTTTCATAATTTTAACAATAATAATAAAATAAAAAGTAAATATGAAAGCCAACATCAAATAAATGTTCCTACAAAAGTGAAGTTCAGTGATCTCTTTGTAATTCTTTTAAACACTTTCATAAATAATTCAAGCAAATAAATAAGATAAAAAGAGCAACTAAAACTATACATGCGAATAGAAAAATAAAAACTGATACATACATAGTTAGTACCTTAATGAATCAATGAGATTTTTTTTATTTTATATTCGCTATGCCTATTTAGTTACTACACTTCGCCCTTTTCTCAATTAAGAAAATTCATTTTTAAAATTAACTCATGGACAGAGTTTTTATTAAATACAGTGTAGTGCAAAACAACCACACCACACAGAAAAAAATAGACACAATTTAGATTCGATAATTACTATGTGTCTGTCGTTGGCAAGCGAGATGAATTTTGACAACTTTATTCTTTAACTCAATAATAATCTTTATCAATACAGCGAGTTTTCACAGTGCAACTCAAAAAAAAAAAATATAAATAAACTCTCAAATATCGTCCTACATACACAGAGAAAAAACTACCTCATAGAATCAAGAATATTTTCTCGATGAAACGCTTTTAGTCTAAGGGGTATCCCAGCAGAAAAAAACGAAGATTTTTTCATAGAGATTCCTTATTGTTTTAATGTGGTAAATCTTATTAATTTTATCAAGAAGAAAACCACATAAAATCAAGAAGAAATCTTGATTTTATGATTTATTTTATTAGGGTTTCTTATAAATTGTAAACTATAGTGATTTCTTATTGATTTTATTAGGTTGCCTTATTGATTTTTTCAATAAGGTTTTCTTCTTGATTTTATTAGGTTCCTATATGATTATTTGTAAAGCATCTTATTAATTTTTTTAATAAGGAAATCTTTTTGATTTTATGAGGTGTCTTGTTATTTCATATCTTTAAATAGACATAGAGACAATTTTTTTTATGATCTTTTTCATTTTTGTATAAGAATGTTTGCACAATAATTTCAATGATTATTCAGGCTGCTTGTTAGCATATTGGTTAGAGTGCTTGTCTATCAGGTAGAAGTTTGTTGGTTCAATACTTGGTGAGTAAGTTAGTTAAGAATATAACATAGTGTATATGTATGTATGTATAAATAAATAACAACTACAATATACTACATACATACATTTAAGCAAAGCACAAAGAATAAAGACATAAATTTGTTTTTATGTGGTCGCCTCATAAAAACTGGAAGAAAACCTTATTGAGAAAACCAATAAGATAACCTCATAAAAACTACAAGATTTCTTCTTGATTTTTTGAAAAAGGTTTTCCCTGTGAAATAAATAAGATTTCCTTATTAAAAAAAAAACCATAGAGACTTCTTATTAATTTTGTTCTATTTTATGAGGTATTTAGTAGGCACTGCTTTCTCTGTGTATACAACAACATCATTAAAACTTAAAAAATTCTACAAAAAAACGATTTGAAAATTTTTTGCTTTTTGAAAAAAATTCTCTTCGTTTCAATAAATTATTTTTTTAACTAAATATTCAATAACTTATTTGTAATTATACTTATCAATTATGGAAATATTTTTTCACAGGAAATTAAAAAAAAAGTTGTTGAATACCGGCATACATATATGCTTTAAAAAAGTGTTTTATGCGCATTCAATATGCACTAAAAATTTTAAAATATGCCTCAAATTTTAAAAATAAATATGGTCTTAAAAATATGTAGCTTAAATTGGCTTATTTGGAAATTAAAGTATATTTTTAGTTCAACAATTCATTGAAATTAATTTCTATCTATCGGTGGTTTCATCTATTTGAATCTATAAATATTAATTTTTTATACACTCAGGGAAAAGCTGCAATTTAAAAATAAGAATGTGTCACATTGATTAAATAATTTTCAATATACATAATAGAAAATGTATATTGAGATACTTAATAATAAAAAAAATTAAAAATTTTAAAAACCCCCGATATATCTAGAGAAGATGTGACATCTTCTAAGCGGCTGTACCGATTTTCTTCAAACATGGTTAAGAACCTTCTCGATCAAGTCACCTTTGAAACAGAAAAAACTAAATCAAAATCGGTCCAGCCGTTTGGGCTGTACGTGGACACGGAGCGACACACAGATACACAGACACAAAATACAAACTTATAACACCCCCTTTTTTTGGTCGGGGGTTAAAAATAAATAAAATTAATAAATTAATACTATACATTAATATTTTTCCATATTGAAATAAGAAATTTCCACATAACTAGACTTTCGTTAACGTTTCTTATTAATTCAATATGGTTTTGATTGATTTTAAGCTGTTTTTTCTCTGGGTGTACATTTGCGACGTTATTTAATAATTTTTCAAAAATACTTTTTCCATATTTTGAACGTAAAAGCATCTCTGAGAGCACTTTGTAGTTTCTATATTCTTCGGAAAAGTTTTCAATATGTTCATTTCGCATTTTGAATAGAGAACTGTTGGCAGCTAAAAACTCTTTGCACATAATAATTAAGCCAAATGTTTAGACTAGACACTACATGCATTAAACATTGGAAGTGAGATTTAGATGGAGAAAAATAAAAATAAAAATAAAAATATTGCCCAACTTAAAATAAAAAAAATCCAAAAAGTTTCAAAATGTGCCCAAATATGCTCTAGAAATTCGAAAAAATGCTAAAAATATTCATATAAGATGGCAATATGCAAAATCATGCCTTAAAGGGAAAAATATGCAAAAATATGCACTAACAACAAATCAATGCCAAAATTCATAAAAATTTCTTATTTCCGCGTCAATACGAGTACGTCACTTAAGAAAAAAACATGCAATTGCATATTTGTGGTTCCCCTGGTCATAACTCAAAAATAAGACTTTAAAGTTGATATTTCAATTGAATTTGGCATAACGCATTTACGGCCTGTCCCACGATGTCAACACAAATCGTTCGATCGTCAGCTTGTATTGAAAACAACAACAAATTTTCTAATGTTATTGTTGTTTGCAATACAAGTTGTCGATCGAACGAATTCTGGTGACATCGTGCGACAGGCCGTTAATCTTGTAAAAAAAAATTCCTTGTGCAGTCAGTCAGCTCTTGAATGAATAATATTTTATTTTTTATAAATTTTTCCATTAAGTTGTATGCAAATTGAAAACTTTAAACTCGTTTTCTGCAAAACTAGATTTTTTCAGTTATGCTAGAAGATTTTCTAGAAAAAAAGAAATCTGCTTTCGGTTGTTGTTAGTGTTTCCTTGTACTGCTCATAATTTTAGTTTTAACAAAAATAATATTTGTAAAATTAACAAACTAACTTTGGTAAAAGTAAATGGAAGAAGATACGAGTATTTTCTGTTGTTTTTGCTAAAAAGCATTAAAATTATAAAAAAAAATTAAACCTGTATGTTGGAGTATGATAACAAAATTAAATATGTTGTATCCCAGCAAAAAGAAAAAAAAAATGGCAAAATAAATTCTGTAAAGTTCGACTTTAACTCGAACATGAAGGCTTCAATACAGACATTACATATAAGTAGTTGGTCACAAGTAGAAAGGCCGCAACTCAAATAATTGTAACTTTACAGGAGAAGGTAAACGCATAATAGAAATAGTGCAAATACTTATAAAAGCGTTATTTTTTACACTATTATTACTTTTGTGACGAGGTGTTTTTGTGTAAATGTACTAAAATCACTGAAAAATTAATTTTCGTAAAAAATACGAGTTAGGGCCTTTCTAGTTTTTAGTTTCGGCGTTCTTTTCGTTTTGGTTTTTTTTAATTTTAGGATTTTTTAGTTCTAGCATTTTTGAAAATTTCAAGAGTTTTTTCTCTTACGGTTAACAAAAAAAAAAATCAAGTACCAAGCACATTTTTTCGGTTTTTGGCGATTTTTCTTTGGGGCTTTTTTCCGTTTTTGGGATAATTTTCGGTTTTTGGCGTTTTTCAGCTTTGGCGTTTTTTTCTCTTTGGCGATTTTTTTAATGTTTAGCTGCTCGCTTTAGAGGACCCTTTAATTTTTAACTGTCAGATATTTGTTGTTCTAGCGGTCAAAGTTTTACACATTCTGTGAAAATTTCAGGTACTTAACTCTTAAGGTTTTCGAGAGAACAGCCTGTGGCAGACAGACGGAATCATGAGCTCAAAGAATAACGAACTGATTCGATTTAGGGGAAAAATGCGAGATTCTCATATTAGCGTGTCATTGAAGATCATGTGTTTGTGCGGAAATTTAAATAAATTCATCTTATAAATCGGTGTTTAAGCAGTCCATAGTGATTTTTATATGTGCATTTTCATCAATTCAATAAGGGCGAATTTATTTATTTTTTTTAGGAAAGCGTTAAACATAAATTCAATTCTTGTAATGGCGCGAAAATGGCAAACTCTTTGAATCACTTAACTTTTTTTTGCTGGGATGCTATATTGTGGCGATCAGTATTAAAGCTGGAATATGTTATTTGTTTTAATTAAAATTCAAACTTTATGATTGCGCTGCTGCATTTTTGTGTAAACATTTGTTGGGTGGTTCCAAACAATTGTATGTGCGACTTAGGTACAAATTCCACAGCCATTAGTTAGCTACATAATAGCAATAGCTAACCGATAATAGTTGATTCACAGCCTTTTGTTTAACATAAGTTAAACCGCCAAATGTCATTGGTTAACAAATAGTTAGACAACAGCTGATTCGTTGTAAACTTTATTAGTATTGTGGTTTTGTGAACAATTCTAGACATATTTCAGACATACTTTGTCAAGCATCTTCTTTGTATTTAGCTGTAAGACATTCTTTTTGTTATTTTCTATTATATTATATATTATTTCAGCACTAATTTATTTAATTACATATTAAAGTAAGACGAGGGATCACTTATTTTTATTCATTTATCTGCTAGAGCAGAGCTGCCAATACTGAAACTTAATAGTTTGATCTTGCTTATTTTAAGAACTTTAGTTAAACAATAGTTAATATTTTAGTTAACTAATAATTAACTAATGACTGTAAACTTGGCCCTTAATAAACTTAATCAAGCATTTATGAATTGATTAAGAACATAATCGACAATATTTTTTTTTATACTCGTACCTTGTTTATTGCAAATTTTGTGTCTGCTGTAAAATAGCTTTTATCTAAAACTCTTGATTAGATAAAAAATAGCTAAAATAAAAAATATACAATAGATAAATATTTGGGGCAGTCGTAAAACCTGTTATACATATATAAATGTTCATGGTTTTCAATAATTTTTGGATTAAATTAAATGTCATGTGTTATAATTTTAAATCAATAACTTAACTTTTAAAATTTGGATTCAAAACACACTAAAGGAAGCCACCACGAGGTAAATTTTATAAAAAAAAACTATATACATACATATATAACTATAAATAAGCTATTTAAATCAATAAACAGTTTATGCTTAAATTATTTATCAGCAATATTCTGCCATTGCCTTGTCAGGTTTTTTCTTTCAGGGTTATAATTGCAATTATTTGTTTTTATTTTAGTATGAATGAATACATACTTTTCTTTTTGATTTATAAAAATTATATCACTAAATAATTAAAATTTTAGCCCTGAAGAAGCTACGCAAATGAATAATTAAAATATAATTGATAACAATTTACACATAAACTCTTACTAATTTAAATATAAGTGATAAAATTTTCCCCGTGCTTGATGAATTCATTATAAGCACATCTATAAACTTATAATATTGTTTAAAAAGGGTCGAATAAAAATTCTTATTAACAAGTACATTTTATAAAAACTAAGACTACGACCCCTTTCACACTCGCAAAGTTTGACAAAGTCCTTTAAACTCTGTTTCACTTCGGCACATGCAAAGTTTATAGACTTTAAATCAAGTAGCTTTAAGTAAATCACTTCAAAGTGTTTCCACCGAACTTGTGAGTGCTTTGTTGATCGAATTTTTGTACTCAATTTATGCACGGGCTTTATAAGGTGGTCGCAGCAGCTGTAATGTGAATTTTATTCACATGTGGTTGACATTTAAAATCGATTAAATATTCCTTAATGTCATTTTTTCGAAATTGTCAACCACTATTGATGGATGACCCAGGGATGGAGTTTGTAATTTTAAAAGCATACATAAATCGAGTTCGAAAAATAGTATTTTCGACATTATTTAAAATAAATCAACCACTTTTAGGTGATTTATTCGTATGCAAAATGTAAATGATAAATCATGTAGAAATTAATATGATTTGCACAAATCATCATGATTTGTATAAATCATGCCGCTGGAAACATACTATTACTTTAAACTTTGCGAACAAATTCAACACCTTAAATAATCCGCTGTTGGACATATTTTGCCATGAAACTAAATGTTGTGAAACTTGTTGCGCTTTTTTTTATCTTAAATACTTAAATAGCAAAAAAAAAAAAAAACAACAAAGTTACCAATTTTGAAATTAAATTAAAATCAAAAGCAAACAACTTTGTTTAAAATTAAAACTTGTCACTTTACGAGTATAATTAACATCATTGTTATTTATTTTGAAAGAGTTTCATTTACTATTCTAAAAGAGAATGCTTGTGCTGTAGATATGTACGAGTATGTATGTATGTATGTAAATATTTTTTAATGAAAAATTACTTTGACAACTCAAGTGTACTATAATCTCAATGTGAGGAATCCCTTGTGTTTGAAAGGAAGCTCTAAGTTTGTGGGCTTAGTTAAAAATGTTTTTTCCAATCGCTTCAAGTCATTAATTTTGCTTTTTCTACAATATGTATGTATATGCAATGTATATGTATATGTTAACATGCATGCATACATTGCGGATGTGCATATGTATATATGTACATAATATGTGTGTTTATATACATATGTATATGTAAAAAGCATACGAACATATGTAAAGGGTGCTTGTTTTAGAGTGTCACAACTTTCAGTTGGCATCACTGCTTTATTTTAGCACCCATTTAACAGATGATAGTTGATTTTTGTTAAGTCCTAGTTTACACTATGCAAGTCTTATTGCTAAGCTGACTAGTTTGAGGGAGAGAGAGACGAGGGGAACAGAAACGTTTCTTTTCCCCTCGTCTCTCTCTCTCTCTCTCTCCTCACAAACTAATCAGCTTAGCAATTAGACTTGCATAGTGTAAACCAAGGCGAATCCAGTATCAGGTGAACTCTTCCCTACAACAATTTTACAACACAAAAAACAACACGTAGTTGGCTATGCTACAAAACCAATCTGTCAGAAGATTTCTAAGCGAATTTTGACATTTTGGTTCAAAATGCTCAATTTGGCATCAACAGCTGATAATCAGCCGAGGTAATAAGGTCACCTGATACTGAATTCGCCTTGGTGTAAACTAGGACTTAGTTTGCTTTAAAATTTCATTATGAATCGACCTACACCAGAGCAACGTGTAGAAATTGTTGAAATAGTTAATCAAAATAATTTTTCTATGCGTCAAACTCATCATGCACTCCTTCCATTTTCCGATGAAGCCCCTTTCTGGTTGAATGGATACTTAAATAAGCAGAATTGTCGCATTTGGAGTGAGGAGAATCCACAAGCTTTTGTGGAAACACCATTATATCCACAGAAACTTACTGATTTTTTCGTACTTTAATTACGTGGCATTAATCTTTCAGATATGTGGTTCCAACAGGACGGAGCCATATGCCACACAGCGGTCGCTACAAATTGATTTACGCAAAGAAACTTTTGCTGAAAAAATAATTTCACGTAATGGCCCCATAAAGTGGCCACCAAGATCGTGTGATTTAACCCCATGGGATTATTTTCTTTGGGGTTATGTTAAGTCACTTGTTTACGTCGATAAGCTACAAACAATTAAACACCTGTAAATCAACATTCGAAGAGTTAGCGGCGAAATACGGCCGCGAAAAGCTGTTAAAAATTGGTGTTCCAGATAGCGCCTTCTACGCACCAGCCGTGACGGCCACATGTCAGAAATCATATTTAAACATTAATTTCATAAAAGTTTCTTTCCAATAAAGCCCGTTTCATTGATATTAAAAATATATTTCCTTCTTTTATTATGATTTGAACTTGAGTCACAATATAAAACACACCCTTTATGTTTATCTAAAGGCCACAAAGAATCTCAAATGTTCGGCAAAAGAAATAATAGCTGCCGATGCCCTACAGGCAGCGCAACTATGTCACTATGCAATGACAATTGAAAAATTATTTTCATTAAAAGCTGTAATAGCATTTTTCTGTATTTCAGTTTAGTTCAGAAATCTCTGACTGTAATAGCCCACTTGACCTGAGATTGAATATAAACTAATGCTTGCTAAAGAGAAGAAATTTAGAAACAAAATTGTTGGAGATCACACAAGACGAGATGAGCGACAATGTCGCTCAGATTGTCGTCAACACTGTTTTACTGAAGACAAAACTTATGACACTGTCACTCAGATAGTCATGAACGACGATTTCCTTTAAATTGTCGATTAGAAAACCTAGTCGACAGGCGACACGTCGTACATTAATCGTCGAAGACAATGTCGTCTGCGATGATTTGGCCAACTGGGTAGCCTAGTGAATGTGTGCTAGTCTGTTAAAATGGAGGTACCGTGTTCGAATCCTGCATCGTAAGTTAAAGAATTAAAAAAATAGAAATAAATAAAAAAATAAAATATTTTTTTTTTACTTTTGCTGCTGTCTTTTTGCGATATCGAAATTAATTTGATACTGGCTCACTTTTAATAGTGCTAGCGAAACTTCGAAATCGAATGTTTTTTGGAACAAAACTGATCGACAGGTAAACTTTTTTTTTATTAATTTTTAAGAGTCATTCTCTATAGTTTTACATGATAAGTGTTCGAGATATGTTCGCAATCGATATCATAGTACTAACCCAATTTTTTTCTTTTTCCCCTGCCGTTTTGATAAATTTATCGATAAATCTAGTACTAACCCAATTTTTTTCTTTTTCCCCTGCCGTTTTGATAAATTTATCCACATGGGGCTAAGATTGGTTTAGTCACTCGTGGATGAATTCGTAGCCCAATTATTGGGTTTTTGCCCATGAAAATTGCATATGAATGCACCTTTTCATTGCTCTAATAATATTCGTCATGGATTGTTTTATCCTTTTGAAGGTCAATCTCAATCTCAGTGTTGCTCTTTCAGTTAAGGTGCGGGAAATTCAAAAAGTCACGTAGTTATTGATCCGCCCTTAGATTTTTTTTTTACGTGTTTAATTACAAAAATCTGACTCCGAAAATTCTTCTTTCCTGCTGCTCCTCCTCCCCTTATTTTTGATTGCCATGGAATTCATAATTGGAGAAATTTATTCTCGAGAAAAAATCAATGTCTTGATTTTAGTTTGGACAGCCTGGCATTTTGAATTTTTTTCCCCTAAGATTAACATTTCAAATGGTTAATTTTATACACAGATAACGTTTCTACATACATAGATATGTATGTAAGTATAATCATTGAGAGTCTTTAGCACACTTTTGTCTAATCAATAATGAAAATATTGACAAATGTGGCAGTCCAGCACGTTTTCAATTATCAAATGTTCGCATAGAATATAAACATATATTTATAAAAAATCTTAAGTATATCTAACTACCGATTATAGACACTTCCATTATTTGAGCTTCTGAGGTAAAAAGTGCTTAAAACGAGTTAGGGCGATTTTGAGTTATCTTCATATTCCAAACTAACCCTGGGCAAAATATCAATTAAATTGTGCTATTTTACAGCAATTTTATTTTTTCGAATTACAATCTCATATGGCATAATAGCTTAATTTAGCTTATACTTTGGTAAATTTCAAATTAAATACATATATGTATTAGTTATAGTGTGTAGAACGATGTAGTTAACACCGATTTTCCCAATTTAAATGCAAAAGATATAAATTTGTAGAAATGGACTTAACAGTTTAACCGTGCTCTCGTACAAAACAGTAAAATATGACTTAAGCTGTTCTTGCTTATTGCCACAGAATTAATGCATTCGTATCTAAATACATACATACATACATATATACATATTTTTAATTATTGTTAGTTTTAATTCTTTGCTTTCGTTTCACTTTAAAAATTGCATTCTCCATCTCTGCACTAGAGTGACATTAATAAATATTTTATAAATGCTTGCCATTGAAAGGGTTAACACTCGTTAGAAGTCTTAAAGAAGTCTTAGTCGCTAACAAGACAACTACACAGCGCACTTTATCGTGTATTGACACAAGCATTAAGTAGACAAACAGAATGTCATCGTTATTCATATTCATGTATTTATAATGATACCACATGCATATAAATATACATACATACATATGTACATACATACGTATGTATGTATGTACATAGTAGCCCCAAAAGAACAAAAAATAACAGAAACTAGTATGTATGGCCGCACTATAATTTTTAAGGATATAAACACACGTACTCACGTACATACATACATATACATACATATATACGCTTGTTTGCATGTGAATTTGTAAACGTGTGATTACACACACACACACACACACACACACACTTGCATAAATTCCTACCAGAAGAAAATAAGAAAAATAAAGAAATGCAAAGAAACTATTTGTTTATTTGTACGTTCATGTGCACTTACACACACACACACACACATGTGCTAACGAACGAATGAGCGAACTGACACATAAATTCATGCATTCATACATACATACATACATACATACACGTGTATGCAAATTTGTAAGTGTGCGTATTAAATATGACATGATATAAAACTAAAATTAATATACAAGAACATGTCAATTACATTCAACAATTCTTTTCTTTATATTTTGCATTGAAAGACAAAGTTGTACTTATACTACGAGTACATGCATTTACACAAAATACGAGGTCAATCCAAAAGGCAAATCATTTTCGAAAACTGCATAAAAAAAAAATAAACACGTACTACCTACAAATAATTAGTTTTTGATGTGTAAACATCTATACACAATCACAAATCTTGAGTAAGATGTGCGATGCGTTATCAAGTACAAGAAGTACAAATACACTCAACCGAATTTTAAAGCATACCTTCAGGAGCAATGTTAATTTTAATAGAAATTGCTTGTGCAATAGTGTTGCCAGTGGGGATAGTTTTGTTAAAAAGTTGAAAACTATAAAAGAAATAAAATAAATATAAACTTGTAAATAAAAGAGCGTTTTAAATGTCAAATATTTGTTTAAAAGATATATAGCAGTCTTTATAAAGAATTTATAATATTATATTATAAGATATCTTCGTTACGTACTGTTGCCTTAAACTGAAACTGGTGCACGGCAATTGGGTAACAATCTCCATCTCATGCCAATTATTATGGGTGGAGATTTTAATACAAATTTTGCAAACCCACAGTCGCAAGCTTTATCAAAATTTTTATTTGACGTTTTCCAGTTGCATATGAGCAATTCTCCACAAACCCCACAACTAATAATTCCACTACTATAGATGCAGTTTTCCATAGATTTTTAAATACAGTAGAGTCAAAAATTTATACAGCTTATTTTAGTTAACATAAGCCAATATTAAAAAAAATGTTCATTACTAGATGTTTACACATCTCCCCTATGATCGGACTCACATTGCTTTTTTTTTTTTACAAATCTTTAGTTAAAGCTAAAACTATACTTTTTGTTAAAATTTTTTTTATTATTTACTTTTTTGAAGTTTGAAGTTTTTAATTAATAAAACAGAAGAAATCCGTGAAAAACATTATTAACTCAAGGTCAACAAATAAGAATTTCAAAATTAAAATGAAAATATTTTTTAAACTATAAATATTAACAACTGCACAAAATCTAGCAGATTTCAATTAAAATCTTTATGAATATCTTGAACATTTGTCAAGATTCTTTTGTTCAAAACAAAGCCCATTAATAGGGCAATTACATTGTCTGGAAATCAAATACTTACGAGATTTTGAGCTAAATTTTGCTGCTATTGACTATATTTCCCATACAAAACGAAATCTATGTTGTCAGTAGATTTGTAGCAACTCTACTCAAAATCTAACATGTTTATTTACTTTTTAATACCCTGTACAACATATTTATAAAAAAGATGAGTGAATTGGCTACGGTCTGCTTAAAAAGGTGCGTGAATAGGCTACACTGCAGTTGTTTGGCTGAAGTTTTGGAAACATTTCAGTTAATGGGTTTTGTGTTGGATAAAAAATCTTGATAAATGTCAAAGAAACTTGATGTAAATGGTATAGATTTTCATAAAGATTTTAATTAAACTCTAATATATTTTGAGCAGGTGTAAATGCCCCATTAAATACATTGGAATCATTAAAATAGCTGCAACAAAAAAATTAGAACACAGCTGTATAATGAATATGGAAGGAGTTAAAAATCTATAACTGCTTGAGTAACCCTAATGGAAAAAATAACTTTTAAATCTGCCCTCCATCCTTGTAATAAATACCACATCTGTACGAGTATACACATCAATTTTTATTTATATTCTGCAAGTCTGCATTATAGCAACATATTTATTATTAACCTATAAAAATGTATGCGTATGTACGTCTCCATTTCATTAACAGAAATATTCATTTCGACAAATTCACCACAAAACTCAATAACAAACCATAAGACGATTAACATTAAGTATGCAATTTTAAAGGAAAACTCTTGTGGCGGATTTGATCACATGAAAAACACTTTAAAGGGGAAACAAATATATAAAGCGGCTTTTGTATGCGATAAATTTGTTACATTACAGAAAAAAAAACTTGATAGTAGCGCGATAATTTTTAACTTCCCGCTACCAAAACCTGGAAGTTATGCCTCTTTTAGACACGCAAAGTTTACTTTGCAAAGTCTTAATTCAGCTGTGTGAAAGACAGAGAGAGGAATGCTGTCTCTTTCTGTCTTTCTCCCAGCTGAATTAAGACTGCAAAGTAAACTTTCCCTGTGTAAAAGGGGTATTACTGATTTCACCTCCTGAGTGATGTATTTTTCTTGCTACAGGGGTTTTCTTTAATTTGGAACGATTTTCCGTCATCCCATGTCAAATTTGGCATGTGTGTTTTCTCAGTAGACTTCAATTGCTTAATAAACAACAAACGTAAACTCTATATATTTTGAACTACTAAATCGTTCAAGTCCAAAATCTAATCAAAAAATCTTTCATAACCCTTTTAGACACGGAAAGTTTACTTTGCAAAGTCTTAATTCAGCTGGGTGAAAGACAGCAAGAAATAGTATTGCTCCCTCTGTCATTCACACAGCTGAATTAAGACTTTGCAAAGTACACTTTCCGTGTCTAAAAGAGGTATAACTTCCAGTTTTTTGTAGCGGGAAGTGGTATTATATCCGTAAGAAAAATTGCGATGAAAATTAGTCCTGGCAAATACCCCTTTTAGACACAGAGGGAGCAATACTATCTCTTTGTGTCTTTCTCCCAGCTGAATTGAATTAAGACTTTGCAAAGTAAACTCTCCATGTCTAAAAGGGGTAAAAGCTCTGCAGTATTACTGCACTAACGAATATACCCTAATGTTACTGGCATCGTTTTTAACTCGCTTGCCAAGGAACTATGAAATATTTATATTTATGTACATATTGTATGTATGTGTGCGTCATTAGATAAAATATACATACTTCTTGGTTTTCATGCTGTTCAGGTTTTCAAACATTTACCAAGGAGTGGCTTCTTTGTCATCAATATTTTAGTGCTGCATTTTTATTTGGCTTTCTGAAAATTATTTTTATTTGTGTGCTTTTAAGTAGAAGATTAAAAGCGTCATTGGCCGCCTGAACCAATAAATAAAAATAAAAACCATGTCAACACACAACAACTACATTTAAAGATTAATATCAATTAATTAAGTCTCTGATCTCCAACATAAATATTGTGTCTGAACACATATTCGCAACTTTTGAATTCAATTAGAAGAAAAGCTAATAAAATGGAAGGCCTATACATATATGTATATAGAGGCCCATAATTTTTCAAAAAATAAATCTCAAAAAGAATCCTGGTCTCAATTTAGGTGATGAAAGTTTTCTTGCATTAGCTTTCCATTTATTTATTCAAATTTGCATTTTCATTCACACAAATGAAAATGTGAGAACAACATGAATTTCAGGTATGCGGTCTTAAGTTTTAGTTCGATCCGACGGTGCCTTTCGGGTGCCTAGTACCCGATACACAATGGGGGATTTTGTTAAAAAAAAATGGAAATAATTCTGAAGTTCTAAACGGGCCGTCCGAAGGCTTTGAAATTTCATACAGCATTTAAGGAGCTGTCACAGAGCCTCTTTAAATGAAGCGGAGCCACAAAGCGCCAAAGCGGCCAAACTTGGGCAAATAAAAAATTAAAACCGATAACAAGCTGATGTTTTTCATCTGATAAAAATAATTTTTGCAAGTGGATTTTTTTTTTCTATCCAAGAGCTAAAAAAAAACAGTCTGCTACATTTATGGGGTTTCGCTTACAGTTTAGGAAATATTAGGGAAAACAATTTTGGCTTTTTTTACCAACCTTATTCCACTGTTATGTCAATGAAAAAGTCAAATCTTGTTCGATTTGGAGAAGGAAACTTATTATGAATTAAAAATAAAATTTTTAACATTAAAAAAGCACAATTAAGCCAAACGTTATACGCAGTTCAAATTAAAATTATGAAAAAAGTAAATTTTTCGCCATTATGAAAAATTTCGCTAAAATACCAACCCCATATTTTTACTTGCTCAAAAAATATTGGCGCATATTCATAGTCAAAATAAAGTACACGTTAAGAGTTTAGAAGCAGTATTTTGTATGGTAATACTGGTTTTAAATTCTTAAAGTATACTTTGTTTTGACTATGAATATGCGCCATTATCATTTAATAAGAAATATTACAAAGAAATTTTTTGTTATTGAGGGAACCAGATTGTTTCGAATTATACCTATGTATATTTTTTTTTATAAATATCAATAAATTAAATAAATGTTTAAACCCGTTTTTCTCTAAATCCAAGGATGAAACCAAAAAATTCATCATGCCACCTTAAGACACAATGGGCCTTATTACGCGTGTCGTATTACTACTTCGACTACAACGAAGAAGCAAAGTTTTTTCTTTAATCTAGTACAAAATCGAAATACGACACTCGTAATTAGACGCAATATGTTTTTTAATATTTCCAAAAATATTACAGTCTTATTTATAAAACTTATTATGGCTTTATAAAATGTTTTTAAAACAAAATTTTTCTTAAAAATCCTTTATAAAGCCTTAGTAATTTTTATAAATAAGGCTGTTAGAATACAGCACAAATACTGAATAAATCCCATTTTGGGGATTTTGCGATTTTTTTGGGAATTGCCGGAAACTCAAAATCAAATTTTATTTGTTCTTACTTACAAATACTGTATGACATTTCATAACAATCGGACGACCTGTTTAGAAACTTTAGAATTATATAAATTTTTTTAACAAAATCCCCCCACGGTGCCACCAGATGGCACCGTCGGATCGAGCTAAAAAATTAAGACTGCATTTATGACAGCAAACCTCCTATTTTGAGTGGGCATATATTAAGAAATAAGCTGCGACCAGTCTAATGTGCACCCTTTTCTATTCCCCTTTCTTCTATCGCCAACAAAGCAAGCCTTTCTGCCAGCAAAATTTCATCATCTAAACTGGGACCCAGTCCTGTTCAATGTGTAAATTAATCTGTGAAATGTGTAAATTGTGGCATTTATGAGTTCAGTAAAAATGTGTCATTTAATAGATTTTTTTAAACTCATAAATGTCCCCTGTTCATTTCGAATTGCAGCCCGAAAGCAATTCCCAAACGATGAATGTTTCATAACAAATAATTCATAAACAGCGATATTGATAAATCTCAAATTGACTGAATAATAAAAAAAGGATGTTTATATGTACATGTTTAATGTTTGTATGTATGTATGTGTGCATATATTTAATACTCTTACAATAAATAGTGCAAAAAAAAAAAAAAGAAAAAAGAAATAACACAAAAAAAATCTTTCCTTTTCCTCTGTTTTAAAGAACGCAAGACTCATTGTCTTGGAAATAATTTTCTGTTGTGTCAGTTTGTTTTTTCACACAATCTTTAGGCATTTTATTTATTATACTCTTACTTTAACACACTTGTAAATATTTTATTCAATATACGAACATTTATTTGCACAAGTATTGTTTATAATAAAAAAAATATGTAATACGAGTAAGAAAAAAAAAATTAAATAAAAATGAAAAACTTTCAATGACTAGACTTAAAGAATGATAAAAACAGAGCAGTTACAAGGCTGAATTGATTTTCAATTTGTTCGTTACAAAATTGTTAAAAGTGAGGATAAAAAATAAATTCAGCAACGAACAGTTGAATATGATTAAAATGAACATAATAATTCGGTTGTATAATATCTTATTTTATTTTAAAAGAAATTTTTTCTTAAATTAATTTATAACTTTTCTTGGTAAAGTGTAGCAACAAACTGCCTACGTATATATTATGTCTGTAAATAATTCGTTGTAACACTGTTTTACTGTATAAGTCTTATACATACATATATTACACAAATTCATGTAAGATTCACTATAGTTCTCAGCTTTTTATACCAAAAAAAAAACTTATTTCGGCTATAAATAAGTCCGTTGTTATAAGAGATGAAAATGTTAATAGTTTAAATTAAACCCAAAAGTTGTTGCTATTCAGTGCCTTTGTTGGCCTCGTTTTTTTGCTTGTGATTTCTGTTCGTTTAGTGTGAATGTGTGCTGTAAAATTACAAAAGAATCCACTACAACCGGGCTGCAAATACATACATAATTTATTAAATTTATTAGTTTTTCTCCCTAATAAATTTTTATGCTTTTCCTTACTGCTTGTTGCGAAAATAGCGTTAGATTAGATATACAAAACCTTAACTACTATTTAGACTTTGTTTAGGTATTTACATTTTCTATAAATAGGGCTTGTTGCCTTATTTTATTTATTTTTATTTGACCCAGAAGATGGCCAATGAGAGAGTTAGAAATAGATATATGGCTCAATAGGGGTTAAAACCTCTTAAGGACCATTAAATGTCTTTTTATTTTTAAACAACTGCACAAAAGCAGGACGTTATCAATGCGGTTATATATTTATATGCTTGTTACCTCAGATTTTCGTCAGGTGGAACATAAAACGTTACAGGCTCCAGTTCGGTATTTGCCAAGTCTGTTCTTGGCGTGAAATATTTTATTAATTAATCACCTCTATCATAAACAGTTTTTCCCTCGAAATATTTTCCCTTTTCCCTAAATTGCAACCGTGAATAATTTTTCCCCAGAAATCTGTTCCCTTTTTTGATTCACCTTATCGTGAATAATATTTTTCACATGGGTTTTTTCACTTTTCCCCTTATTCACTTCATCAATTAAAATATTTAAGAGCACTACTTTAAAAACATTGCATTTCCCAGCAAAAAAGTTTGCTTACTAGAATGCAAAAAAGGGTATGTACTCTTCAGTCGTAAGTGCATACAATTTGACTGAATAACCCATTATTTTTGTTTGAGAAGTTCAAAAATTATGCGGTAGCCTATACTTTTTGCCTACAAATATCCAAAAGTTAATAGATTACTGATTGCCTAAACGTATTCAAAATTTAATGGGTTATTTTGTAGATTACTTTTTACCTAAAAATAATTTATTTGCTAATAAAAATAAGTAGAATTTTTTTAAAAATCATAATTTTGCAAAAAAAATATATGAACATGTATATTGAATAATATGCAAAAATACTTAAATTTTGTAATAAATTTTTCTCTATATAAACTACAATAAGTACTTTCACGTAATGATATAAATAAGTACCACTCATTACTTTGTAAGCCATTAAAAGAGTACTACCCATTACAAAATCTTGAAAAATTTTTGCTGGGTTGTAACAAAAAATTTGTGTATTTCTTACTATGCTACATAAATTTATCTAATTTTCCATTAATTTTTAAGCTTTGGAAATCTTCTTCCTGCTTTTCATATTCACTGCGAATTGATAGCGGGAACAAACGTTCTCATAATAACAAATTTCCCTTCATGGCGAATGAAAATCTCATGGGAACAAATAATTCAAATTTCATTCACGATAGAACTGATTATTATTATTTTTTTTAAATAATCAAGATAAAAACTTTGCTTGTTTCTAAGAGAAGAGATCTTAAGAAAGACCGTGAAATGAATTTTATAGGTTTTGGCTGGTGCTCCCTACCTCCAGCATTGGTCGAAAATTAAATTTTTTTTTTGCAAAAAAATTGCACGTTCTTTTTTTTATAAATTTTCAGGTATTTTATTATAAATAAACTTGTTGTAAGCAACTTGTCAGAAACTTTTGACATCTTACACAATAAATGTAGGCAAGAGAGGAGATTTTCTAAAAACTTAAAAATTTTTCTAACACAATTTTTCCCAATAACAAAAAGTTTTATACAATTATTTGTATGTATATCAGGAAACATTTTAATTTAATTCAATAGTACGCATTTAGCTTTGAAAACTGAAAAAATATTCTTATAACTTCAATACTTTTCGAAATATTTAAAATAAAATTTTTAATATAAAATTGAATTTTCTAACTATTTTTCTTTTTGCCTAAACTGTTGATCTATATTTCTTTGCTTCAAATGTTTCTTAAGTTTTTTCTATATAATCACAATAGACGACGTAACTGTTCAAAATAGTTCAAAAGCTGCGGACTTTTTTCCACTTTTTTTTTTTTTATTTCATGCCACTGTGCATCGGTAAATGCATTTATGAGTAAATAAACATAAATATCCTGCAGAAAATTTGATGACAATTGAACCAAGCGTACTCGTCGTAGGACTTGAGAAAATGGGAGTGTTAAAAAAAGTAAGGCGCAGTGTATGGTGAAAAGAAAATATATCGTGTAAATGGTTACATATTCACCATTTTCGTGATGTATCTAATATATTGAAAAATTAGAAAATCTCGATTTCAAAAAAAAAAAAAAAATAATGAGTTAGGTGGTTTCTATATTAAGGTAACTATGTTGTTTAATATTTTCTATACGCTGCATTACGTTAATGCTAATGCAAATTTATCAGAAAATGTCCAATCAAATTCTCAAAAAAAAAAAAATGGAATAATATAAAATCTACCATAAAGTAATTGAGAATTACTAAACATCTTACAAACTAAAAAGCTTCAACAGACTCGTTCTAGTATTCTAGCTGAGTCCAGGACCTATCAAATAATATAAATATGTTTATTTTTTTGGATTTTCTCCACATTGAAAGCTGAAAGCAGGACATGATCCATCAAAAACTGGGATGTGGTGTTTCCATGTAAGCCGCCGCTCAAGGTGTATGTTGAGGAACAACTTGGGAACAAGTATCTCTTTCATCATAGGGTAACACATTTTTGTTCGTTTACTTTTATTCTCCATTAGTTCATCCATAGTTCAATAAGGCACTATTACAAATATTATATATTATATGTACTACGAATATTTTTTTTTGCTTAGTATGTCTATATAAGAAAGACTCCGCTAGAGCATGTATTATGTACTACGAATATTTTTTCTTTGTTTGGCTGGGATAAATATAATTGGACCGTCAAGTCACTCTGGAACAAGTGCCGTAACTATACATAGATATTAACCTAAGCATAACAGGTGTTAATACTTTTGAAATATGAGTGCCTCTGTGGTCGAGTGGGTAGTGTGCTAGCCTGTCATGCACGAGGTTGTCAGTTCGAGTCCCAAAAAATATCTGCTCAAAAATAAATTATATGTAATTGAATTTGTAACAATAAAAACAAAAATTATAAGTTTTCATTGCTATAGTTAAGTGTCGTAATGCCATTTTTAAATAATTATATTATTCTTCACCGAATAGGTCAGTTTGGGATAGTTCAGTGACAAGTCAAAAGGCGTACACAAAGTAACAATTAACCCCATCCTAGGCCATCCCCATGTAAAAGTGACTGGTCTTGTGGCAGTTTTATTTCCTGCAGGGTAACTATTCATTTTGGTTTTTCCATCTTCAGTTAGGTTCAGGTTAGCGATTGTGTAGGATAGTTAGTCCCAGCCTTTATACGGCTTTTCTATACGCAAAGCTCACTTTGTAGAGCCTTGAGTTCATAGGAGAGGACGGGAGCTGTTCACCCTTCTCAAGCTGTCAATCAGACGTGACATAACCATAGCCGTTCGAACTAAACTAATGGGAAACACTTTAACGCTATAACTCTCACCAATTGAATTTTGAGTTGGTTATGGTTATGGCATTAAGGGTATGTCACGTCTAATTTGAGCTTTACACTTGTTTCTTCTTTATACTCTTCTATTTCGTCAAGCATAGAATTAATTTTTCATTCAGTAAAGTTTAGCGATCTTTTATTTATTTTTTTTTTTCAAAGTTTTGGCAGTTTTGGTTGTGCAAAGAATGGATAGCCTGTTACAAAACAGCTGTTCTTTAACGACTATTCTAGAAATGCCACAATATTAATTTTTAAGCTATACACAAAATATCGACGTGTGGTTATTGGTTTGCCGCAGTAATAATGTATTTTTTAATAGTATGTGCGGCAAACCAGTAACCACCCGACGATATGGTGCACTGAATTACCGCTATTGAGTTTAAACTACACATATAAATTTAACTATAGTTCAACTTAACCACCATTTTTTATATAATAAAAAAATAATTGGGAGTAATATGCTTTTTGCAACTTTAAGGAGCCATATATTTATTTATAAATTTAAAATTTAATAATTTTGATCTTTCCAACAAAGTTTTCAAAACTTATTGAAATATTCAACCAAAATCATTCGAAAATAATTAAAAAAAAAATGATTCGAGTATTCGAATTACTCATGTTTAAACGACAGCTCTAATCATGAGTCAGCCAGAGTCAGTTAATGTTTTAATAAGATAAAAGGAACTCTCACATGTGTACATTGTGCATGCCGTCATATAAATTCAAAAAGGGCGTAACTTACAAAACTTCCAAAATCAACTTTTTCATTGATTTTAAGGAAATCCAACTAGCCACAGCGTTTTTACACGTGCATGCTCAAAAATGCTCGAATTTATTAACGAAAGTCAAAACACTACTGAGAACTAAATACACTAAAACTTATAATAAACTGTTTTTTTTTTCTCCTGTAAAATATCTTAAATATAACTTACACCTTTTTGGAATTTATGTGACGATACTCTTGTGTTAATACATTTGATATGAAAATATGTACATATGTACATATCTGGATATTTAAACTTAAGTTTATAAAGTGTTTTAATATCTAAAATTTTTATCTTTCTTTCAACAACAACTATGTACAATATGTTTGCAATAATTATCGTGTGTATTTATTTATCAATTTCTTTTTGCTCTCTTCCAACAACAATATATTCTTAGAGTTATTCTGGTTGCAACCATTAACACATTACAATGCCGGATAGATTTAAAGTAACAAAGACTGAAGAAAATGAAGAGGCTCCTGATTATTTAGTAGAGGAATCATGTACGGGAAAATTACTAAATGACTTAAGCGATAATGGTAAGTAAGATATGTGTAATTTTTTACTTTACATACATACATACATACTTACATATTTATGTATGTATTATGTATATACATTTAATTTATTTTATAGGAAATTACGTATAGTGGCGTTTGATTTTTTCTTTTAAAAGTAAGGGCAATATTTCTTGCCCTTTCAAAGAGCACAAAATCAATTTCATGTTCATTAGTAATTTTAATATACATATGTATTCCCATGCATCCTATAAGATTTATATATATATATATATATTAGTAGCTTAACCCGGTGTGCTTCGCTACCCCTCCCCTCCCCGCAAAAAAAAAATATATATATGGCATTGGTGGTGCAATATAAAAATTGGATTTTGCCACGCCCCTCCGCCCTTAGACCGAAAATAAAAATCAGACTTTACAGTATCAGTAACGTGACCAGAAGCTTTTTACAAAAAGCGGGACACGATCGTTCAAAAAGCGGGATTTTGACGAAAATACGGCCAAAAAGCGGGATTTTTAAATAAACAACTATTTGAAAGCGGGATGTGTAATACGCGCATAAAAAGTTTCGTATGTACTTAGGAAACACAGTTTTTAACTCAAAAGAATCGATTTTAAACAAACAAAAGTTTTTATTAACAAAAATTTTTATTTAGTAACGTAAAATAAATAAAATTAAAGATTTTTTGACTTCATTTACAAAACAAAATACGATTTTTATACAAAACAATGTACAAAACTTAAGGCGAATGATAGCAAGTGGCCTTGTTAGTCCATATTATCATCAACTGACTACACCAATGTGTCAAACTCTTTATAAAAAAATAAGCAAGAACTTTTTATTTTATTATTGACAGTTTGGTGAATGTCAGTTATTATTCTCCTAATAAGCCCTCTTGGTAATACATTCCTAAAGCAGCAGAATGTCTGCACATATAAAGCACTGTAACAAAAGGATCTTTGAGTGTGTACGTTTGTATTTTTATTTTTTTCATTTGAGGAGCTGCCAGATCCAAAAAAAATAAACAATAACTACACTAAAAAATATTTGCAATAAATTTTTATCAGTTACATATTAATAAAAATATATTAAGAGATAAGAAATTTCAAAACTCTAAAAAGCGGGATAAAGCGGGATAAAAATTCAAGGCGGGATCAACCTCAGAAAAGCGGGATGTCTGGTCGGTCAGGTTAAGTATCACCCGCCCGAATATTCTGAAGATTCCCTGAAAATTTCATCAAAATCGGCCCAGCCGTTTTGGAGTCCATACGTTACATACATACATACACACATCCTGTTTTATATATATAGACATATATAGATATGTATATATGTCATATGTGGATTCCGATAGTTTCGAGTAAATTGAGTTTGAAGTTTGCACTCTTATAAAATTGCATCAGCAAATGCCACATACGACAAACTCAGCACTCCATATCTCGAAAACCGTATGAGGTATCGAAAAACTGATTACGCCAAATGAAAGATCAGGTCGGAAAACCTAAGGAATCGATCTTAACTCAAAACCGCAAAAAATCCACATGCGACATTTAAATTATCAACCGACGATATATATGCATATATATGCATATGTATAAGTATGTATATATTCAGCAAATTTCTTCAGGACCATAGGCTGCGTACCTAGAATCTCCATGTCTATCTGTTTGCTGCGATGTGTCTCATTTCGTTAAACGAAGAGTATAGGACCTCATACTCATGGCGGCTATTTCTACGTCAACCTGTCTCCGCGGCGTATGAGCAGTACGTCCTCTCCTTCGGTTGCCCTGTGGGTTCCTTTCTATGGCATTTCATGTGATGTCGCTATATGGCCTTCTAAGGCTGTGGCCAATCCACCGCCATTTACGCTTTTTTTTCTCTTTAGCTATAGGATGTTGATTCATGTGCTTCCATAGCCATAGGTAATGGTTATAATACTTTACCATAAAGACGTGGTTGTTCATAGAGAATTTAGCTTTCATTACAAAAAAAAAATATTCCATTTACAATAAAAAGCTGAGCTGACACCACACACAGTGAATCGAAAAGAGCTAGTTGTTCCGTTCTACTAAGTGTTTAACAGAATATTTACAATTACCTTTGGTGTTATTTGTTCATTAATAATTATCACTTACTTAATTTGGCATACAAAGCGAATCGAACTTTAGCCTAATCAAATCGTAAATATAGAAACAAATGAAGTTCGAATAATATAAAATTTTAAGGACCATTTTCACAACTTGCCGTTAACTAAAGGTAGAATTTTGTCGGACCGATAAATGGCTTTGTATTATAAGTCCGTGATTTATTATTATTTTTATCCATTAAATATTATTGTTATTGATGATAATAACAATAAAAAATTAAAGTTGTAATAATGCAAAGCTATTTATCGGGCGAGACAAAATCCTACCCTTAGCTAAAGGGAAGTTGTGAAAATGGCCCTAAATATAATTTCAGTTCTGTTATAAATTTTGTTTCTTTTGCTTTTACAATTAGGGAGTTCACAATAGTGTTTTAAAATATATCTTGACATTGCAACGTTTCAATTTTAATACTTTAATATGGGCTGGCAAGTTTGTTGTTTTTTTAATATGGCAACATGGTAATGTTAAACTAAACAAATTAAAACTGTCAGCGCAGCTGTAGTCGATGAAAAAATATTTGTATTTCTCGCTGTATTTATGCATTTTGCAAAACAACAGTTATTTTGATCAATTTATCAAACAATAACTTCGAATTCAATTTTTTTTGTTATTTTAATGCTTTAATAGACTGTGTTTTATATCATTACCTGTTCACAATGAAAATTATAAGATTGCCCAATGTTGCCACATTAAAATTTTAAGATACTCATTGTGAATTCCCTAACTGTATTTTATATCGTTGCCTGCTCACAATGAAAATTTTAAGATGGCACAATGTTGCCACACTTTTTTTTTAATTTTGAGATACTCAAATTCAGCTGGGAGAAAGACAGAAAGGGATAGTATTCCTTCCTCTGTCTTTCTCCCATCTGAATTAAGACTTTGCAAAGTGAACTTTGCGTGTGTAAAAGGGGTGTCATTGTGAATTCCCATAAATATTTTTTTCTTAATGGCGAAATTTTGGTGCAATTGGTGTCAATTTGCTACAAATTTCATTATTATTGAGAAGGTATAATTTGAAAATTCTCAAATCCCTACACTGTTTCATTTACTTAGTTACAATCCCTACTTACGTACATACATATTTACTACTATGCTCTTATCGCATTATACGAGTATTTTATTTTATACATACATACATACATACATACATACGTATCTTTTTTGTTGGCTTACATAATCTAAACATATTTAGTTTTTTTACGATTTTAACTTGTACAATTTGGTGGTACATACGGATTATTTTATATGTATTTCGGGAAACGAAAAGCGTATGTGATACTGACCTACTGTTCGGGTTCTATCTTGGTTCCTTTTTTTTATATTTTTGCTAACAAACTTCGTTTTCTGGGTTTCGTTTTCATTTGGCTGTATGTTCGCTTAACTTTATAACTCACTCTATGTCTGGCCGTGTGTTGGTTGGATGGCTGGATGGCCGACTGTTCGACTAGCTCACTTTAAAATTTGTTTTAGCTAATGTTTTTAAGTCCTTTTTTTAAGGTTTAACACACTTACACACATATACATACATACATACATACATGCATATTTACACATAAATAAATTCAAAGGTTCTTGTGGTTGTATTCGTTTTATTTCCCACTCTCACTCTCTACCTCTCAATCTGTGTTGACCAAAATTTTTGTGTGTTCGGTCTTTATTTTAGCATCTCTTTTAGCTGGAAAATCTGGGGATGCTCGCTGAAGTGGTATTGGTCAACATAAAGTGACTTACATAATTTCGTTCTAAGGAGTGGTTAAGCTTTTTTGTAGTGTAACCAAATAAAAGCTTTTAATGCTTAACAACGCCAGACAAAATATCCTAGATTTTTTTAAGTATTTGTTAAAGCGAAAGTTTAACCAGATGAGCGATGAAATGAAAATAGAGCTGCCAACAATACGCTTAATAACTGTGATGGATTTTGCTAAAGAGGAAAGTTGGGGAGCTTTAAGAATTAAAATTAAAAAAAAGCGATCTAAAAAATCAGTCATTAAAAGCTGTCGATATTAAGATAAAAACAATGAGGCTGATAATCAAAGTGGTTCAATTGAAAAAAAAAGAAAATTCTAAGTAATTAAGCTCCAAATTAATTTCCTTCATGCTAAGATCCAGGTGGTTGGAAAAATGTTCGTCAATAATGAATAGTTTTAGGTCGCCATATAGGTCTGCTGAAATTCGTAGAGAGATAGACATTAGTATTAAGTGTTGATTGCGGCATCTAAACAACTTTTTGTTTTTGGTACTTGTATCCCTTTGGTTCTCAGCCAAAGTATATGTATGTTTATGGAAGGTGTTAGTCGATTATGTATTATCTAACTGATATTACAAAATATTTGAAAATGAATAATATCTGTGAAAGTTTTAAACTTAAATTGATTATTGCAATAATAATTTAATTGAAACAGTTGAATTATTAATCGAAACTATTCAGCCCTGTCATGAACAGTTTTTCCCTCGAAATATTGTTCCTTTTCCCCAAATTGCAATCGTGAATTATTTTTGCAGGCGAACTGAATTACTACATTACGTAATTTCAATATTATACTTCCAATTCTACACAGAGAAAAAACTGCCTAATAGAATCAAGAAGATTTTCTCTATGAAACGTTTTTAGGCTGAGGGGTATCCCAGCAGAAAGAAGCGAAGATTTTTTCATAGAGATTCCTTATTGTTTTTATTTGGTAAATCTTATTAATTTTATCAAGAAAAAATCACATAAAATCAAGAAGAAATCTTATTATTCACAACTTTTTTTACTCAATTTCCGTTATTTTTGGCACCAAAAAACAATCCATAGAGAAAAACTTCTTGATTCCATTAGGTTTTCTTATAAATTGTAAACTATAGGGATTTCTTATTGATTTTATTAGGTTGCCTTCTTGATTTTTTTTAAAAGGTTTTCTTCTTGATTTTACTAGGTTGTCTTATTGATTTTTTCAATAAGGTTTTCTTCTTGATTTTAGTAGGTTCCTATATGAGTATGTGTAAAGCATTTTATTGATTTTTTTAATAAGGAAATCTTCTTGATTTTATAAAGTGTCTTGTTATTTGGTTTCTATAAATAGACATAGCGACAATTTTTTTCATGATCTTTTTCATTTTTGTATAAAGCTGAAGGTCCATACCATCCATACCGTTTAATGCGTAGTTGCGTTTTATGCATATGTCAAAAAGTAGAATCAAGGTAATTGTATGTGTCAAGTTACAGAACAAAGCGCAAGGAACGTATAGACGCATATGGCGGTTAAAGTAGGTTTACTTTCTACTTTTGTATCCGTCGCATGCATCATGCTATCTTTTATAGCCAAATCCCGTGTGGTGAGTTTAATTTTTTTTCTCTTTTTGCATTAAAACAACAAAAATACTTGCGCATAAGACGTATTGCATGTAACTTGAATTTAGAATCGGAGAGAAACATACAACGCATATGCAAGGAACGGATGGACCTTCAGCTTAATCATATTGGGTAGAGTGCTTGTCTATCAGGTAGAAGTTTGCTGGTTCAATACTTGGTGAGTAAGTTAGTTAAGAATATAGCCTAATGTGTATGTATGTATGTATGTATAAATAAATAACATCTACAACATACTACATACATACATACATATGTATGTGGTATAGAATTTAAATGAAAATACCTAAGTACAGAGAATAAAGACGCAATTTTTTTTATTTTTTTATTGAAAAAATCAATAAGACAACCTCATAAAAACTACAAGATTTCTTATTGATTTTTTTCAAAAAGGTTTTCTCTATGAAATTAATAAGATTTCCTTATTAAAAAAAACCATAGAGATTTCTTATTAATTTTGTTCTATTTTATCAGGAATTTAGTAGGCACTGTTTTCTCTGTGTGGCACAAAAGACCAGATCATTGCCCTATTCTAAGGATTTTCACGAATAAAATGAACAGAGTTAATTGTTACTGTCCTATAATCATGAACTAGTGACTTCTCGTGAAATAATCGAGATGTGTCAAATCGCACGATCTCGAGGTCATTTCTCTAAATCAACTTATCGGTAAAATTTTGATTTTAATAAGTTGATGGATGCCATCCTGTTGAAACCACATCTCGCCCAGATCAATCTCATCTATATTTTCAAACAAAAAATCACTGATCATGATGCGGCAACGATCTCCATTTCATTTTTAAATAAATCTGATCAAATGATGACATCAGCATGTAAACCTCAATAAACAGTGAACTTTTCTGGATTTATTGGAGTTTTCAGGGTCTATTGTGGATTGGTTTCACTCTATACGTGGGAATTTTGCATAGTAGAAGATCCATTAATGAAAAAATGATACTAATTGATCTCACTGAGCACACAAAGTCGTCTATAAAATGCGAATTGAAGACTGATTTTCAAAGTAAATCTGGATAATTTCTTTCCGCTGTTCAAGCATCAATCTATTCATGAGGATTTGCCAGAGTATACTTATCAAAAATGTCAAAAAGTATGACAATAAGTTAACCCTTTTGTAAGTTCTAATAGGCTTAACAATATTTTAATGATATTTTTGAACAGTTCCTTTATAGTTAAATGGTTACTCGAAATTAAAAATCATAAGTGAAACCTAAAGATGATTTTAAAATACCTGCGAATGATACCCATTTTGGTATAGTTTGGCGACTTTTTATTTTTTTCGTATTTAAAAAATGGCGTCTGTTGGCCGCCATATTGAATGTTTACTACTGTCATCCTTAGTGACATTCCCAGGATTAAGACAAATCGATTGATGTAAGAATCATCAAAATCGGTCCACCCGTTAAAAGAACACACATATACATACATACATACATAAATACATAGGTACATAGTCGGGTAAAAATCGAACACAATGGGCCTGATTCCGAGTGTCGTATTTCGACTACGACTGCGACGATTTTGTACTAGATTAAAGGAAAAATGTTGCAATATACCTCGTAGTAGACACTCGTAATAAGGCCCAATATTGCATTTAAATTCGTAATATTCCAAATACAAATACATATAATTTATTATTAACCATTTTGGGCAACTCTATTTTCGTACAAAGCACAAAATGTAGGCTCGAAAGCTTTTCCATATACACATTCTAATACAAATGCAATTTGTCAAGGATGTTTATGAGATGCTGCTGTATAATTTTCGCTCCATATTTTCTTAATTGTCCTTAATACGCAGGTGCTGTCTGAGACATGGACCTTCTCAATACGTTTTAAGGCAACAGCAGCTCATACACTTTTCACTTTTTGGGATAAATCAGTTCAGTTTAGTTGGAATTTTCACGAAGTAGCACAAAGTTTTATCTCCATTAAATAAACTTTAACGCCAATTTTCTTTAGCTACTCGCAAAAAAAAAGAAAAGAAAAATAATTATAGAATACTTAAAAATGGAAAATTTAATTTGAACAATTACTTAAAACGTTTACCAGCACAAATTATATATGTATTTTTTTTTTCTTAATTGTTGAAAAAGTCTTTTTCCCCAATTTGTTAAATACAAGAGAAAAAAAAATTATTCTGAAAGACTTGCATTTATTAATGTTAAACAATAAAAGTTAAAATCCAAAATAACAATTACATAAGCAATTCTTTAAATTTACTCTTAAATAAAACAAAAATTCACCAAGAAATTCTTTAAACGAAAAATAAAAGGATAAAATAAATATGCAAAAAGTATAAAAGGGTATCAAGAGCCTCAAACAAAACTTTTGTTGCACGAATGAAGAAAAAAAGAAAGATGCAGACTTCAAACGGTATGTATGTACCTTCTGCTTATCAAAGTGGAGCCCTAGTTTCAAATGCTGGATGCAAAAACAATTAAAGTGAAAAACTTTAATAAACAATTTAATTGAAATGAAAAGAAAAACACAAGCATGAAATTCCAGTTGTAGAACGAACGAAACATACATTTATTTAAATTCACTGAATTAAATGAAATTGTTTTATTGTATATTTCTTTATTTTCCACTTTCTCTTCCTCTCTATGCCTCTCAAAGAATGAAAAATTGTTTGTGTACTGTGTGGTCTTTCAAAAATATACTTAAATAGCTTGCAAATTCAAAGCTAAAGTTATGTATGTACGAAAACAACGTGTTGTTTGAAGAAAAGGAAAAGAAAATATTGTGAAGAAATAAAAAACAGCAGCAACAACATCAAAGAGAAAAATAACAACAGAAAATTAAAGGGGTTTTAGGCAAAGGAATTTAATAATAAATTATTTTGTCGGCCAGTAAGTGGAACACGTCTGGCATCCAAAATGACAGACAACAGTTTAGGGGATGAAGCTTCCGAAATGGAAAATAAAGTAAATGAAACTAACATTGAATCTAATCAAAGTGGTAAGTTTGTCCAGCAACAAAACAAATAACACAAACACAAACACACAATGAAATGCAATGAAATCAAACAAACATTCAATATGTTTATGTATGATTGCAACAAATAAATAAAAATACCTACATACATACATAAATAAAAAAAGACAAAAACAAGAAATACATCACTAACGGCATTTTAACCTACATTGCTTTTTTAGCACACACACACACACACACACACACATATATGCATGTATCAGGGAAGGAAAATGACTTCTTGGATTTTGTACCAACTGTGAGAACAAAATGTACTTTTTGGACCATGACGGTACCATTTTTTTAATATTTATTAATAAGAACGGAAACGTAAAAAAATTTTTAAAATTCAGAAGTAAACAATAAAAAACAGAAACTGAACAAAAATGTGTATAAAAATTAAGTATAAAAACTAACATTAAAATATTATTATTATAAAATAAATAGCATATTGCCCGCTACTTTTGCTACTATCCAAGATGGGGTTCAAATATAAAAGTTCGCGAAACTCGTCATTTTGATATTGTGTTCAGCTGATACCTTCTTCATGTGGATTCCTTAAACCTACTCATAAAGGCATTTTATTTTGGACCCATATTTATAAGCGTGTTTCTTGTCCAAAAGAAATATATTTTGATAGGCCATTTTATTCTAGTCGTTACAGAAATTCTTTATATTATTTTTTATAATGTACCAACCAAGTACTTTTATTTGAAATCTATATTGATAGAGTTTAGTTCTAAGATGTTAGTTCCTTAAATTTAATCGTCAACCCTTTTTAATTCAGACTCGTATTGTTAGGCCCAACACCCACTAACCAAGTCTTTTTGTTCTAGACCCATATTGATAGGAATTATATTCCTCCATTAAAATCACTTAGAAGAGATTTTTTCATGCTGACAATTTTTGTAATTTTGGGACTCTTTCGTTTTTCGATTTTTTTTTGGCATTTTTCGTTTAGGTGCGTTTTTTCGATTTTGCGATTTTTTCTTGATTGAAGAAACCTAAATCTTTCTAATGTTAATTTCATTTGAGGTTTTGAATTAATTTACATATTTATTTTATGAAATGGGATTTGTAAAGAAAAAGTGCCCGTACCAAAAAGTGTTACTATTTTCACCACTTATTTGTATGAATTTCCATGTAGCATTAAAACATTTTTGAGACTTTTTCAAAATAAGACCAACTGCTTATTCTTTTGATTTTATTTCGGAAGATAATTACCAACCTAATCCCTTTTTTTTATTCAAATTTAATTCAGTTTGAATTTTGGGCTTCTTTGCAATTTTTAGGCTATCTAATGTGGTTTGCGAGATAATGCCATAGCATTCGAGTTTCCAAAAATCCCTCCTTAGTGGATCTATACATTGAAAGAGGAACCTACACACCAAATTTCAGCTCTTTACCTTATTTTTACATGTATAGCATATGTACCTTATCATTAACAAAAAAGCACCGAAAACGGGTACGATTTTAATAATTATAAAAGCAAATTTGCAAAAAGTACGAAAATTCATTCGAGATTTTGTCTAGAATAAAAGCATGCGCCAAAAACTTTTTGCTAGGTTCAATAATTTAAAAATTCAGTTTTTATCCCCTTTTAATCCCTAAGAGTACACATATCGAAAAGGTACCAAATACGTATCGGCTTATTTTTTAGCAGCATTCGTGTGTTTTTGGAATTTTTAGTCTATCCAACGTGGTTTCCGAGATATAAAGAAAACGATTTTACCCTTTTTTACCTCTTTGTATCCCTTAGCATTCGAGTTTCCAAAAATCCCTTCTTAGTGGATCTATTTATTTTAAGGGGAGCCTTCACACCAAATTTCAGCTCTAGCTATAGTCGTTTGGGCTGTGCGTTGATACATCAGCCAGTCAGCCAGTAACGTTACTCTTTTATATATACATATGTCGATTACATTCATAAGGGTACATTCGTAGATTAGACTTGTTAGATATCGTTTATTTTACAAATTTTGCTTACTAACAAGTCTGTTATTTTCATGCACTATAAAATCTAAGTTATGGGCATAAGAAATGCGCGATAAAACCTAAACCACACCATTGAAGTAAAGGAGCGATATGTAGTTAACAAAAATAAATATAACCACAGCCAAGGCGAGTTCATGTACTGTCAAGTTCAGGTGCTGTCAAGTTAACAGCTACAGTTACAGACTAGACAGAATTTTTTTTTGCAGAGTTGACACCACTTGGTACATGAATTTGCCTTGACAACAGCATTGCAACAAAAACAGAGAAGCTGACAGTCTAAAATGAAACAAAAAATTTAAGACAACATATGCAAAATTAATGTTAACATATAGTGAAACATTGGCATTTTAAATTGTACCAAGTAAGTCGCGGTAGTACCACGGTACCAACGAGGTCAAAAATGTACCATAAAAAGTACAATTGTACCATGATTTCCATCCGTGGCATGTATCGTATGTTAACGCACAGACTCACCCAACAACACAACACAACACAACATAACAGCTCAGAGATTTTCATTTCCTTCCCTCTCTCTCTCTGAATAAACCAATCAACCGTTATGTATAGGTGTGCTTGTGTATGAGAGTGTGTGTGTTTGTGTGTCTGATACTTGTGAATTCAAAAACAAAAAACCAACAATAAAAATATCAACTAAAATCAATTCAAATTAATTCATGCCCATCATTGATTTTATCTTTTTACTACGACAAGCTAAACAACAACAACAACAACAACAACAACATTAGCACACTTTTGCCTACTCTGGTTAATAATAAAATTAAAATTATAATCAAGTATGTACTCATAGTATGAGTATAAAAGTAAATCACCTCATCTCCTCTAAACCGATACTCTTACGATAACAATAAGTGATAAACTCGGTAAATTATAAAACACACATCTACATCAGCGTGACCATATTAGCTTATTTTGAGCTAAATTTAGCTTATTTGTTTCAGATTTAGCCTTAAAATTTTCATTTAGCTCTTAGCTTATTTTTCAGCTTTTTTTAAAAAGTCATTTAGCTTTTTTAGTCTTTTTTAGTCTAAATTGCGTGTTCTCTAAAATATATTAAAAACATAAACAACTTATAAAAATTATAGTTTTTTAGCATTGCAAAATAGTTTACAAAAAATACAAAATGTAAATTATACGACAATTTTATAACAGAAATGGAAAGAAGAAAAATAGTGGATAATGGCAGAATGGTTAGAATTCCAATGCAAAAAGTTAAATTCATATTAGTGGCCAAAACACTTTTTGAGTTTTTTGGGTATAAAATTATTTGACTTGAGTTGAACGTTCCTTCTGCGGCATCAATTAACTTAAAACAAAAACCTGAAATAGCCTTAAGCCTGGATAGCACTATGTACCGATTTTCGTCGGGCCACCTCAATAAAGTCATAAGTATTAAGCCAAAATGGCATTATTACTCAATTAATTCTGGAATAAGTCTATATGGGCTTATAACCAATGCAGTGTGGCTCAATTATGTCCTTGTATTTCAAGTAGTCGATAAATAAGAGCAAAATCTTTACTTATGACTTTATTTCACTTTATTTACCTTAAATAGCATTAATTCCAGTGATGATATCTCTAAGAAGAGCAAAAGCACATTAAGCTGTTGCAAAAAGGGTAAAAAGCGGAAAAAAATACGAAAAAGAGGGTAAAAAAGCACCAACACTTTTTTTCATTTTAATACATTAAGCCATTTAAAAAAAGGAGAGTTTGGGGTGTAAAACCTCATTATATAATTTCAAGTTTTTGTGTCAAAATATTTAATATTAATTATATTAATTTTTCAAAATGTTAGTAATTATATGATCTGTGTTAGTCATTTGGTAAGTGAAGCTTAGGTCTAGATTAGGATAAAGATGTTACTGAAAAATCATTTACACATGCAAAATGCATTAAAAGCAACACTTTTTTCTTAACTAGCTTAAAAGTTTTTGTTTTTTTGCGATATTCACCCTTAATCCAGTTGTCAACATTGACAACACGTCAATACGATACCAAAAAATTGGGATTTGGCTACCCGTTGTCTAAAACAACTGACTGCTATTGACAACCTCATCCTGTCAATTGTTCTAGGATGATTAAATATTTGTGTAAACTTGAACAAATGCTTATTGCGTACTACTATCAATCAAATATTATGCAGAGAATTAATTAAAGAGATATGCTGCTATTATTAAAATTAAAAATATTTTAATTTTTCAAAAAAAGCACCAAAAGCACTGTGAGAAATTATTAAAAAGCACTGTAAATACCCGCTTTTTAAAAAAGGGTATTAACCAAAATTTCGCGTTTATGAAGAGGCAAAAAGCACCAAAAAAACCCGAAACGCACCAAAATACCATCACTGATTAATTCACTTAAAAAGCTTTCGTATTTTAGTATAAATGTTTTTACATTTTTAAAACCATTTTTACATTTTTAAAAACATTTTAAAATTATTTTGGGGAAGTTTTTGTTTTGTTCTTCATTAAATCTAAAACATTGATCATCAAAAGGCCGCCCGTGGGCACTTTGTTATGCTCTTTTTTACACGTACATTCGTACAAGTATGCAATTTGCTCTCTTTTACATTAGAGATGTATGTTGTTGCTTATCATTGATCTAAAATATAATAATTAATAAATAATTTCATTAAGCAAATATTCTATATGTATAATAAAAAAATATGTTTGTGTAACGTTAGTTTAGCAATAAGAAACTATTGAAAAGTGATCAAAGAAGTGGAAAAAAGTTTAGCTTTATTTTCTAGCCTAAAATGTAACTTTTTAGCTTATTTTAGCTTTTTTTCAAACGTGATTTAGCTTAACATTATTTTAAAATCTGGTCACACTGATCTACATACATATACAAACAATAGAAGCAAAAAAAAAAAAAAAGAACCCGCAGGTTCATTCAGTTAGTTGATGCTTTTCAAAATAAACTATGTAATCATACATTTACTAGAAATTTATCAATATTGATCTTAACTTCATGTAAATTTTTGGCCTCAATTTTGAAATAAAAGAAATTTTGTCAATTTATTGGTTCTTTTTTTTTTGTGGTACGAAATTGGCCATCATTGGATACAGCGGTGTGGTACACATTTTAATTAATAGTCATTAAAGTTAAACCAGTATTAATATGTATGTATATGTATTATGATTTCTAAATGTGCAGTAAAACTCATTGAGGTTCACCAAAACACTTTTATTACACGTTTTCATGATGGAAACTAAATATTTAAATAGTTTCGAAATTTTATCAAAATATGTAGTTCTATATGGGGTAAAAGCTTTCGAACTTTGAGTTCACACCACACACTTTCACACCTCGTCACATCTCTGACGATTGTGATAGAAGCTGCTGCCAAACAAAAAGTAATCAGCATCGCGGGGAAAAGCACAGACAGGAACTGTCTAATAAGCCAATGGGAGCAATCACTCTTGGCAAGACGATTTCCCCTACTTGCGCAACCCTCCGACATGATCAATAAAGTGTATGACTTCGACAAGAGGGTCGCAACTGTTCTGGCCAATAGAAGGGAATGTGGGAAATAGAACCCCGGTATTCCTTTGAAACTGGCACCATCAGGTGGTACACTGATGGTTCCAGAACGCCGACAGGTTCTGGTGTGGGAGTTGTAGGACCAAGGACTAACTACCATGAGTCGTTGGGAAAATCTACCATCTTTCAATCGGAAGTTTATGCCATTGAGAGATGCGCACAATTCAATCTTGATAGGGGCTATCGAGGAAAAGAAATAGCCATTTGCTCGGATAGTCAGGCTGCCATCAATGCGCTCAGCTCATGTGAGTTTACCTCTAAGTTAGCGTGTGAATGCCGCATTAAGCTTAATTCAGCTAAGCAGCATGAATAAGGTCACACTCTGCTGGGTTCCTGGACACGCCGGGGTGTTACGTAATGAAAATGCAGACAAAATGGCCAGAAGGGGAATCGGATTGGACAAAATTCGGGAAGATATATCGACGGAGATCAAGAGTAATAGGGAACAACTCTGGCTCAATCTCCCAGGATTGAGGCATGCAAAGCTAATGATTGGAACGTATAACCAAAATCGTTTCATAGCTTTCATGTCACTGAGTAAAAACAATTTAAGAATGCTCACAGGCTTCCTCACAGGCCATTGCAGAGTAACAGCCTGTGCAGATTCTGTGATTACGAAGATGAAACTCTAGAGCATATTCTGAAGGACTGTGAAGCGTTATGCCACAGAAGATATAGCCAATGGGGCAAGCACCTATTGGAGGATTGGGAACTGCCAACTCTGCACCCACTGGCAATCTTGAGATTCATCAGGAGAGTAGGTCTAGATGAGGTGATCTAGCACCTGGCAAGGGATACAATAGATCTATTTTGGTCGCAGTGTCCTGAGCTTCCCCTTTGACTTAATTCATTCATTCATGTAATTAAACATCTTTATTTAAAGTCTGTTAAAAAAGTTAATTTTTACCAACTTAAATAACGAATCACCCGAAAGTATGGTAACGCTTTTCTATTTAATAAGACAGCGATCACAGCTGTTTAACTATTTAAAATAAATTCAGTAAAGTGCGACTTTGACTCTCGCACGAAGGGTTCCGTATGGACACTACATATGTATGTATGTATGTATGTAATACTATACGAACTTTAACCTATATAATCGAATATCTTATCCAATGTAAATATTTTTTAAAATATTTTATTTTTTTTTTTGTTTCTGGCGACTTATTTTAGTTTTAGTGATTATTTTAATTTTGACGCTTTTTTTGATTTTAGCAATTTTTTTAGGTTGTGGCGACTTTTTAGCTTCGGCGATTTTTCTATTTTGGGACTTTTTATTTTTAGCGTTTTGGAAAATTTCATTCAAGGTACAGCCAGTTGCATGATAAAAATTACATTATCTGACAGAAAAGTTCTTTGCAGAATGGTCCTCCAAACTTAAAAATACTTTCTGGATTATTAATCTACACAAAAACAAAAAACTTTTTTGTGGATACAGCCACATTCACAGAGAGAAAACAGTTCCTACTAAATACCTCATAAAATAGAACAAAATTAATAAGAAATCCCTATGGAAATCTTATTAATTTCATAGAGAAAACCTTTTTGAAAAAATCAAGAAGAAATCTTGTAGTTTTTATGAGGTTATCTTATTGATTTTGTCAATAAAAAAAGTGCGTCTTTATTTTCTGTACTTCTGTATTTTCATTTAAATTCTATACCATATACATATGTATGTATGTATGTAGTATATTGTAGATGTTATTTATTTATACATATATACATACATACACATTATGTTATATTCTTAACTAACTTACTCATCAAGTATTGAACAAGCAAACTTCCACCTGATAGACAAGCACTCTAACCAATATGCTAACAAGCAGCCTGAATAACTATTGAAATTGTTGTGCAAACATTCTTATACAAAAATGAAAAAGATCATGAAAAAAATTGTCTGTATGTCTATTTATAGAAATGAAATAACAAGACACCTCATAAAATCAAGATTTCCTTATTAAAAAAATCAATAAGATGCTTTGCACATAATCATATAGGAACCTACTAAAATTAAGAAGAAAAAAAATTATCAAGGCAACCTAATAAAATCAATAAGAAATCCCTATAGTTTACAATTTATAAGAAAACCTAATAGAATCAAGAAGTTTTTCTCTATGGATTGTTTTTTGGTGCCAAAAATAACGGAAATTGAGTAAAAAAAGTTGTGAAAAATAAGATTTCTTCTTGATTTTATGTGGTTTTCTTCTTGATAAAATTAATAAGATATACCACATAAAAATAATAAGGAATCTCTATGAAAAAATCTTCGCTTCTGTCAGCTGGGATACCCCTTAGCCTAAAAATGTTTCATAGAGAAAATCTTATTGATCCTATGAGGCAGTTTTTTCTCTGTGGAAAAAATTTTACTTTTCTAGTCTCTCTAGCCTCAGATTGTGCCTTACATAAAAAAAATGCTTAAAATTTTTCTTTTTGAACGCCATCAGCTAGTTACGTTATTTTGGTCTTCTACATTTCTAATAGATTATAATATTTGATTGCTCATGTCCCGCTTTTTGCAAAAAGTATCTGGTCACGACGTTACCTATCCTCGTAAAACTTAAATATAATTTAAATATACGAGGCTGGGCATTTAAGTATTATTTAAATGTGACTTAAAACACACAATTTCGAATTTAAATAGAACTTCAAAATAATAAAAATTTTATTACCAAGTCCAAAAATTGGCTATTAGTATAAAAAACGTATTTTATCAGAAATTCCTTGAACTAATCACCGCTTTACGTAGCGTATACAGCTGCTATTAACTATGACATAATATCTGCGAGCACGTCGGCATAATAACAAAAATAAAATTCCGATATTTCTCTACATCTCATACAAGAGTGTTCCTCGTAATTTTAATTTTCTTTTATAAAATTTCAGTTTATGCAAATTCTCATCGGGTTAACTAACATGTTTTAACGTAACATAATTATCTCTGCGATTGAATTTGACGCTCTCATCTTACATATTGTGTTAGGTGTAGATCCTATGTTAGGTGCAATCGAAACTACTGTGCTCTGCCAAAAAAAAACTTCAGGTCGCATAAAATGTCAAACTGTTTGCAACGCACAAACAAATATTTATTTGCCATTCAAAATTATGGCCAGTTTTTGTATATACATATATATATATAATTTATTTATTACATTGTTGCCACTTTTCTAATCGAAAGTTAATTTTATATATCCCAAACTTTTTAATATGTATTTCGTTTTTGATGAAGGTAAAAAAGTTCATGTTTTCATTTTCATCTTTGAAATTTAATAATAATACAAATATTACCTATGTATGTATATTGCCTATGTATGCATACATATACATATGTATGTACATATTCCAGGACATAAAAAAATCCGAAGAAAACTTAATGCTTAAAATCCTCAAATCTGTCTATTTATTCAGATTATGCAAATTTGAATGAAAATTCATAAATATGTAAATATATCAATCATATCGCATTAATTTGTTTGTCTTCTCTTATTATATACTAAAGGGTGTTTTTTTTTAGATGTATAGAACTTCGAATTGAAATAAAACACAAGAAAATCGTTTGAATGTCCATCAATTTGGCTTTATTGGAAGGATAATTTTATGCCATTAATGTTTAAATATGATTTCGGGCATGTGGCCGCCGCGGCTGGCTCGAATAAAGCCAATTCTACAGGTCCAATTTTCAACCACTTTTTCGAGCATATGGGGCCGTATGTTGGCAATAACGCCACGAATGTTGGCTTCCAAGTCCCCTAACGTTTCTGGTTTGTTGGCGTAGACGAGCGACTTCACATATCCCCAAAGAAAATAATCCACTGGTGTCAAATCACACGATCTTGGTGGCCAATTGACAGGTCCATTCCGCGAAATTATGCGCTCATCGAATGTTTCCTTCAATAAATCGATTGTGACGTGCGCTGTGTGGCATGTAGCGCCGTCTTGTTGGAACCACAACTCATCCACATTCAAAATCTTCAAAATCTTCCATAAAGTTGATGGACAAAGCTCCAATTGCTGTGCACGGTGGCGAATCGATTCATTCGGGTCCTCTTCAACACTTTGCTCTACAGCGGCAATTGTTTCTTCGGTGCGCACTGTTCGACGTCTCTGCGGATGCGTATTATCACATAGAGTAAACGTAGTGCGAAAACGATCCATGGTTAACCGAATTAATTGCTCTGATGGACGATTATGTCGACCATAAAATGGACGGAGCTTGCGGTAAACTTCGCGAACTGAACCATTATTTTCGAAATAAATTTGCACGATTTGCAAGCGTTGTTCTTTTGTCAACCTGTTCATGATGAAATGGCAAACCAAACTAAATATTAATCACTTGACAGCTGACAAAATGGCCGCCAGTTAAAAAAGTGATGCCAACTTAAAGTTCTATACCTCAATAAAAAACACCCTTTATTTACATAAATATGTATGTATATTTACGTGCATAATAGAATAGAATTTGTTTAATTCTGTACAAAATTTCAATAAAGTAATTTTTATTATAGGCACTTTTTGATTATATTGGTGCACATAATCCTCCACCATGTCTCTATAACAATTATATAACAATTTATTTCTGCTAAAACGTTTATATCATCCTCCCAAATGTTCAGCACATTCCATTATTATGATTATCGTTAAGAGAAATAAAATGAATACAATCATGGCATTATCGAACTTGTGATAATAAAAATTGTACAATCAGTTGTACCGAGGACAATGACAACAACTGGATGCAGCTATAAAATCAAATACATCCGGCCAATGTAGAGGATACCAATTGACAACTATGTATGTATGTATGTATGTACATGTTTTTCACACACAAAACAGTCACTTGTACGTGTACACACATACAAACATAAATACACCCATTCACACACACATACACACACAGAGTTATTTGCAATAAAGCCCTCATAAGAAAATTGAAGTGTTTTATTTACAACATTTAACAAAAAATCAACGAAAAGAATTCCCTTGTCTCCTTTTATTTCTTGTTGAAATATTTGCCCACTTATTCATATTTGATTTTTTTTGGGGCCAAATGCTTTTGATGCTGTGCCATAGTTTGTACCTTTTATAAACTGCTTATGTACGTCGGTGGGGTTAGAGGGAGGAATCAAGGAAAGAAAACAGGAAAAGCAAATGAAAAAATTAAAAAAAAAATACAAATTCTACTTTTTTTCAACTGGATACACATTTATGTTAATCAGCCGTCACTCACCGTATCTTCGTGCAAATGATGCTTTAGCTGATGTATATACATACACATATACATACATACATATTTATCTACATATTTACTGAATTGGGTCAAACTTTTTAACAATTTACTTACGCCTAACAATAAACACAAAGAAGAGTTAAGTGACACCACAACGACTTGGAGCCTTTTGGCACACGCAAAGCTTTTATTTGACAGAGTCTTTTAAATTTTATTTTAAACTTGCTTTCACTTCTGCACACGCAAAGTTTACTTTAACAAATTTTCACTATATTCACGAAGTAACTACTCGTATATAAATGATGCAAAAAAAAAAAAAAAAACTAAAGAAACGTACGAATAATACGAGCAAATTTGAGAAGTTTTCTTTACAAGCTCAAGATTTTGCAGAGTTATACCATGTTCACACTTACGTGTTTAACACCTCATTCGTGCTTAAGAGTTTAAACACGACGGTTTTGAGTTGTTTTACCATACATTGACTTGTTTTGTTAAACATCTCAAATGAGATGTTTTAGATTTAAACACTTTCTTCCTTATACTATATTCACACTTACATATGTTTTTAAACGTGTTTAACGCCTCATTCGTGTTTAAAAGCTTAAACACCATGATTTTGAGATGTTTTACCATACATTGACTTGTTTTGTTAAACATCTCAAATGAAGTGCTTAAAATTTAAAAACTTCCTCAAAACACGTAAATGAAGTATGTTCATTCCGTTTTTTGATAACTCTGGCAGCTTTGTTTTGTTATTAAATGGCGACACCTGAAAAATTATTTGGTAAACAAGTAGTTAGTTAAAAAATACTAAATTATTTACAAAAATATTTGTTGTTTGAAAATAATAAACCAATAAAAAAAATATAATTGTTCGTAATTTTTTACAAATACAATAATTTACTCACGAAACGTCAACCCTAAACATCTCAAATGTAATGTGAACGGTTGTGTTTAGTTTTTTAAAACACTTTCCTTAAATACGTTTAAGTCCAGAAGTGTGAACATAGTTTAAGAATTTAAACATCACGATTTTGAGATCTTTTACCATATACATTGACTTGTTTTTGTTAAACATCTCAAATGAAGTGTTTAAGATTTAAACACTTCCTTAAATACACAAATGGAGTATGCTTAGTGCGTTTTTTGATAACTCTGGCAACTTTGTGTTGTTATTAAATGGCGGCACATGAAAAATTATGTAATGTAAACGGTTGTGTTTAGTTTTTTAAAACACTTGCCTTGAACACGTTTAAGTCCATAAGTGTGAACATAGTATAAACTTTCCGTGTGCAAAAGGACTCTTATTTTATACTAATAAGTCGAATTAAGTGAGAAATTTTTTAGATTTAATTGAACTGTAGTGAATTTTAATCAGAAATAATTTCTTATGCCCTAATTCTGTTCGACGAATGTATCGTCTTGTCTATGGACGAAAAAAAGAAGCAGTTTTGATTCTTTAAAACGATTACACTGTGATACACAAAAAATATTCAGGGATTCTAATGTACCAATTCTATTTTGTTGGAGTCCATGGATGACGAAAATACCGTTGGTTTTTTTTGGTCACTTCATAAACTGATTTTATAACGGTAAATGTAGTGAAAAACGGGGTTTCTTAGATTTTCAGTTGTAACTTCTTTGTTTCCCAACGGATTTCTTTTAACTTTACGTTGGTGAAAAGAATTGAATATTATCTTTCAATAAAGATATATTTTTTGTAAATCGACTAAGAAATGGCTAAGTTACAGTCGTTGAAGTGTACAAAAAACCAATTAAAAAAGTATTATTTTGTTTTCCTCAGGCTATAAGTTGCTTATGAGTTACAAAAGAATACTTTTTAATGGATTTTTTGTACACTTTAACGACTGTAACTTAGCCATTTCTTAGTCGATTTACAAAAAATATATCTTTATTGAAAGATAATATTCGAGCCTTTTAACCAACGAAAAGTTAAAAGAAATCCGTTGGGAAACAAAGAAGTTACAACTGAAAAGCTAAGAAACCCCGTTTTTCACTACATTTACCGTTATAAAATCACTTTATGAAGTGACCTAAAAAAACCAACGATATTTTCGTCATCCATGGACTCCAACAAAACAGAATTGGTACATTAGAATCCCTGAATATTTTTTTTCTCAACTTTTGTAGCACAGTGTTATTATTTATTGTCTATGCTAGAAGGTTCGTGTATTTGCTTTATGATTTTGTGCTAAACATTATATCCAACACATATTTTTTAATGTATTTTTCAAACTATTGTATAATAATTTAATTGAATTTTTATGTTTTAAAAACATGGCAATAATATTTATATTTTTCATTGTCAAATACAACAACCATTTTTTAAGAAAATAATTTAGAGACTTCAAAGACAAGAACTCAGAAGCATTTTCAAACAAATACGTCCTAAATCTTCTTACTGAATTAGGGCATTAATCAGGCCTAAGTTCAGTAATTTCAATTCTTACCGGATGAAATATTTTTATTAATTAATGTGACTTTCTAAAGAAGAGAAGAAAAATCAAACTAGACTTTATTAGATGAGGGAAATACCGATATTTTTCTGTGCAGCCACGCACTTCATCAGCACCCATGTGTCAAACTTAAAACTCTGAAAAGCATATAATTTTCAATATAGCAATATGTTAGCGTTAAACTAAAATAAGTTGAAACTGTCAGCCCAGCTGTAGTTGATGAAAAAATATATAAAAAACGCTAAATACTACATACAGGCAAATCTCGGTATAACGAATCTCGCTTTATCGAAAATCCGATATAGCGAACTTCCACATTTTTTACATTAACGGATATAACGGATAATGAAAAACCATCACAAAATATAAAAAGATAGCAACATATTTTTGACATTTACTGCCTGGAAAATGAACGGCAAAAAAAATAATTTAACTAAATCTATAGCAGCAAAATTTTTGTTTCGTTTGCCGCAGAAAGTTTGTTAACTTTTTGTTTGTTTTTTATACAGAGAAGTAATACTTAGGTTTTATTCTTTTGCAACTCTGCTTAGTTTTTGGACATTTTTAATAGTTCTATATTGCAGAGCCTCTGGTGTTAATGAGGGCTGTTAAATTATCTAAGCTGTGCTTAGTAGCCATTTTATTTTATTGGTTATATTACTTCGCTGATGATTCTGCTACACAATGATGTTACATTAGGATTAGTATCCCTTTGTAGCTCAGTGACCATTGTCTAGTCTATGCCTTGCACTTTTCTACAACAACTGATACAAAGGAACACTAATGCATATCAGAAAAATGAGTGCTGTTGTTATTTAATGACTGTCGGAGACCGGGCTCAAACCCGGGACCTTCGGTTTTTTAGTCAACGCTACCCCAACTCTAAATTAAAATGTTGTATAATACAGAAATAATTTTTGATTTATTTAAATATAATCTGCTAAATACTGCGAAAAAAATAAATACATAACTCAAATGATTTTCGTTCTTATGGGCACATGCATACATACATATCGCTCATTTAATCAAACAACGTAATAACTCAAAAAATGTAACTTTTGATGCAGAATCAATACTCATATTGCTGTTCATATTGTGCAAAAATTTCATACAAATATCTTGTTGAGAGAAAAATAAAATGTTCTTCTTCTATATTTATGATTTGATTAGGCTAAAGTTCGTATCGTTATGTAAGCCAAACTATATGTGATAATCCCCCCTATTGTGAATGGCGTCGTCGACGTCACATCAAGACGACAGTAAAAATTGCGACTTGTCTACTCTTTGTCGACAACAAGCCTTAGGGATTAGTAAGAGATTGTCAATACGATCCCATTTCTGTCGATAAAGATTAGGCAAGTGAGAATATTTACTGTCGTCTTGATAATACCAAAGTTAATTGTATATACTCTGGTAAAACACTAGCAGAACGCAACAACTAGCTGTTTTCGAAAGTCTGCTTTTTTCATTAAATTGTGTATAAATTGAAAACTTTAAACTCGTTTTCTGGCAGACTAATTTTTTTCAGTTATGATGTTGTTTTAGTAAATGAGCGATATGTATGTATTCCGTTCGTATGTGCATTGGTTTTAATGTGAACATTCAACAAAATATATAAAACATCTTGTTAAATTAGTGAAATTAATTAAATACGAAAGGAAATTAATTAAATTCGAAAGCAAATAATAAATCATTTTATTTTTTTCTTTCAAAGCAAAAAATAATGTAGCACAATAATATTAATAATAATACATGTGTGCATGTTATTATAATTTAGTATTGTATATAATATTGTATGTTGTTTGGAAATGGTGTACCAGGGCATTAATTTAGCATCTTCATCAACTACATTATCGCTAACCAAGTTTTGCACAAAAGCGAATAAGGCTCGGGGTATATTAAAAACACACACAAACACACACATACACATACGACGTTACGTGTATGTATATAAGTGCACACACAAACGCAAAATTATTTAACGCCCAGCAAACATTTTCTCTCAGAATGTTCAAAATCGTGGAATAATTTTAACGTTTAATAATCAATTATTTTTCACCATTTGTAGCAAAAATATGTATTACTTGTGAAACGCATGGGCTATAAAAGTGGACAATAACACTGTGCTACACACACAAATATAACAAAGTTGTGCCAACTGATTCTTGTAGACAGGACTAAAAACAGAACTTTAAGTTGGCATCACTTTTTTAACTGGCGGCCATTTTGTCAGCTGTCAAGTGATTAATATTTAGTTTGGTTTGCCATTTCATCATGAACAGGTTGACAAAAGAACAACGCTTGCAAATCGTGCAAATTTATTTCGAAAATAATGGTTCAGTTCGCGAAGTTTACCGCAAGCTCCGTCCATTTTATGGTCGACATAATCGTCCATCAGAGCAATTAATTCGGTTAACCATGGATCGTTTTCGCACTACGTTTACTCTATGTGATAATACCAGGGATCGTAACGGTTATAATTTTTATTTTAAAAATCACTTTTTTTAATCATTATTTCTTGATTTTTATTTATCCCTCACAAAATAACTCTTATTTTGTGACTTTTATTTATTCCTCAGAAAATAACAGTTATTTCTTGATTTTTATTTATCCCTCACAAAATAAGAGCTATTTTGTGACTTTTATTTATTCCTCACAAAATAACAGTTACTGTTTGATTTTTATTTTTTTGCTTAACTTTTAAAATGTAGAAAGCGTAATTTTTTGGTTAAAATGAATATTAACCGATTTAAAATTGAATTTATCGCCAGAGTCTTTAAAAAAAACTCTTATATGTTAAATTAAATTTACGTTTTTATTATTTATTAATTTTAAAAGTTAAAATTTTTTTGAGCAAAAAAATAAAAATCAAAAATTAACTGTTATTTTGTGAGGAATAAATAAAAGTCACAAAATAACTCTTATTTTGTGAGGGATAAATAAAAATCAAGAAATAACTGTTATTTTCTGAGGAATAAATAAAAGTCACAAAATAAGAGTTATTTTGTGAGGAATAAATAAAAATCAAAAAAATAAAAATCATTGCATCTATCGGTAGTCCATGTAACATGGAGTATCTTGGTATATTCCTTGTGCACGTAACACTTCTCTATTATTGTGATTTTTTTACTTTAAATTTGGAAAATAATCGTTATTTGCGATCCCTGGATAATACGCATCCGCAGAGACGTCGAACAGTGCGCACCGAAGAAACAATTGCCGCTGTAGAGCAAAGTGTTGAAGAGGACCCGAATGAATCGATTCGCCACCGTGCACAGCAATTGGAGCTTTGTCCATCAACTTTATGGAAGATTTTGAATATTTTGAATGTGGATGAGTTGTGGTTCCAACAAGACGGCGCTACATGCCACACAGCGCACGTCACAATCGATTTATTGAAGGAAACATACGATGAGCGCATAATTTCGCGGAATGGACCTGTCAATTGGCCACCAAGATCGTGTGATTTGACACCATTGGATTATTTTCTTTGGGGATATGTGAAGTCGCTCGTCTACGCCAACAAACCAGAAACGTTAGGGGACTTGGAAGCCAACATTCGTGGCGTTATTGCCAACATACGGCCCCATATGCTCGAAAAAGTGGTTGAAAATTGGACCTGTAGAATTGGCTTTATTCGAGCCAGCCGCGGCGGCCACATGCCCGAAATCATATTTAAACATTAATGGCATAAAACTATCCTTCCAATAAAGCCAAATTGATGGACATTAAAACGATTTTCTTGTGTTTTATTTCAATTCGAAGTTCTATACCTCTAAAAAAACACCCTTTACTTATATCGGCGCTTTAAAAGTATACATGTGAAACTTATTTTACGGCCTATTTAAAGTTGCACCCTTGTGTAGTAAAAAAAAAAATTATAAAATCGTATGACACCTAGTTTTTTTTTATATAGTGTCCTTAGAAAATTTATTCAGCACATTAATAGTAAGATTTTGCTAGTATACGTTAACCCTCTAACTCTTTTCGAAATGGGCCTTTTTGGATTTTTTTTTTTTGAAATAAAGCAAAAATTGCCTTTAAAACAGCGATGGATATATGTAGCTGAAATATTCTAAGAAAACATTTGTCAAGAAATTCTACTATAGGTGTCAAAACACAAAAAACAGGAAAATCGTGTACTCCAAAAATGCTTTTATTTATACTTTTTCGAGCGATGACAGGATCTAAAATATATAAGACTGCAGAAATTTCCATTTTAACTTTTCGCTCATAAAAATTTGTGTTATATATATTTTTTTAATATAAAATTTTTTACATTTTATTCTACGGATATTGCCTCATATATATTTACTGTTTAAAAGGGCTCTAACATATGTTTGTTTGCGGGGTATTGCAACCCAGCTAGCATTTGGGTGATTATTTTTTGGAGATATCTCTTATATGGTTCTCCTCAGATCACTTGTGATGATTAATCACTTGGGTGATTGAAAAAGGATTCACTTATGATTCATCTATATGATCAAATAATGATTTCTTGAAAATAGAAGAACAAAATGCAAAGAAACCGCACAAAGGTGATTTTTGATCTAATACTAAAGAAATTTGCTAAAAAATTAATCAGCAAATCGTATCATAAATGATGCTTTGGTATGATTCATCTGTAGGGTACCATTTTCTCACAACGGGAGTATCATTTGTGATCGAAAAATGAGCTAATATGTGATTATTTTTCCCGTCAAGCTGATTCGGAAAAGATTCAATTGTGATACAAAATGCTGGCTGGGTTAAAGTACTTATGGCTGTATGTATGTATATGTGTATGCATGTAACTGTGCGGCTGTGTGCGCGTTTGTGTGTATAGAAATTTTTGTACACATTATGACCTAGGTTTAAAAATATATAGTTGGTGTGTCAGTGCATCAACGATTTCGCTATAGAGCGATTTGATATATATATTTTTTTTTTATTTTAAGGCAGAATTGAATACGAATGAAAAGAAAGGAAACGTATACAGTGGAAACATATTTCAATTTTTTTTATATATGTAGTAGATACATACTTGCATACATACATACGGATGTATATAATGTGCACACAATATCTTTTGAATGCCTATGAGTATGCACATACATACATATGTATATCACCTAGTTACACACTTTTGTATCTAGATACGAGTATATATATACATCCAAGCATAGATATGTATATATTTTCGAATATACTTACATATGTATGTATATGCATATGTACCCTGCAGGAGATCGAACTAGTGTCCAACTGGTATTTTACTAGTACAGAAGCCACCACCACTAGTTCCCAACCGTAAACTTTCCTATAACATGTTAATGCTCAAATTAGCATTGAGTGTGTTTAGAAAATTACTAGTGCCATTGGTACTAGTTTAGGACTAGTTAATTACCAGTTCTTTTGCAAAGAAAAATCCTATAAAATTGGTGGTTTTATTCCTTTGTTACCCAGTGACAACTGCTAATTCGCAATTATTTATCAAAATTCAAAAATACAAAAGGTTAATTGTAATTATTTGATTATAATTATTTATAGGTGAACCTAAAACTTTAATAATTGTATAATACCAATTTTCGTACAGTGCAAGTGCTCTGTTAGACAGTCAAAATTTATTTTGCAATGTGGTGCCATGGAACTACTTCATATACTAGTACTCATCAGAACTAGTAATTTTATACAACAACTTTAACCCTTTTCGCACTAGTTCTTGCTGTTTTAGTAATTATACTAGTAGCTTTTAGACAATTGACACATATTCTCCTGCAGGGTATATTATATATACAGGATTCTTATTTGTGATATTTTTTATTATTATTTCATTTTATTTAGATTAAAAATCAGATATGACTGCCATCTTATTTATGTTTTATATATTTATCCCATTTATGAACGTTAAAATTTATATACATACATACGTAGCCAGCAAAACAGTGGAGGTATTTCTTAAGAAATTACATTTTTATGACTTTGCAGAGATTCAGTTGGAGATTTCATAGCCTTTCCCAAAGTGTTTTATTTTCGAAATGTCTGGAAACAATAGCTTTAAAATATTTGCGAAAAAATAAGTGTAATTTTGAACCACATGACTCACAAGGGTTAATTTTCAATACAGCACCCTTGTCGATTTTTAAAATTTACGAATTTTCCTAGTAATCGGACAACTTTGACTCTACACCGAAAGAATTTTGCTTCATAAGTCCAATGAAACAATTTCATTAAGAATTTTTCACAAATATAATGATAATTTCACAAATCCAATGAAAATTTCATGAATATTGTGAAAGAATTTCATTGGAATTGCTCAGAGCTCAACCAAATTTCTTTGTGCGGTCTTCTCACTCAAAAGACCTAAAAATGAAACGGAATCACTCAGTGTCTGAACAGCAACCCTCTTTTTCCTTTCAATCGTGTTCTCGCTCCCGGGTTATGAGTTGAGCGTAACACACGAATCGGTCTCTTACTGACCGCATGATACGAACAGAATCGTTCGTTGCTCAGCTACTGAGGGTCAGTAAGTGAGCAAAACAAGCAAAGTGTTTGCAAAAAAGGTCTTTATTTTTATTGTTGCGTTTGCTTTATGTTGTTGCCTTAAATATTTCGTCACAGGCAAAGCATTAAAGAGCAAGAGAGAAGATAGTAATAAAAGTAGTAGGGAACTGTTCCTCCGGCCCCAATTAAACTTTTGAAATTTTAAAATTTTAATTACCCAAATTTTAAAATTCTTGGAAATTTGTGAAATTTGATACCCTTGAGTTTTCAGCGGCACGCTTTGATGTTTTTTTGTTTACATTAGGAATTTTTTGTTTACATTAGGAGTTTTTTTGTTTACATTAACTTTGTGTGAACGGGTGATTTTTTTTGAGGTGGCATTAATTGTGTGAACGGGTGATTTTGTTTTTTGTGGGAATACGTTAAGTGGGTTCATAGGTTGGAGGTCTTTCTTTTTGTAATGCATGTATGTATATGCCGACGGGAAAATCATGAAAATGATTTTTCCTAGTACCAAAGGGAAAATCATGAAATGATTTTTCCTAATACTAATGGGGGTGAAATAGTGAAAATTAATTCTTCCTAATGCCGACGGCAATACATGATTATTTTTCCTAATGCCTACGGTAAAACATGAATATTATTTTTTTCAAATGCCGACGGCAAAACATGATTATTATTTTTTTCAAATGCCGACGGGAAAATGATTTTTCATAATTCCGACGGGAAAAACATAAAAGTTATTTCTAATGCTAATACAGGAGTTTAAGGCTGGCTGTGATTTGGGGTGGGTGGGGTTGTTGTCGTAATACATAACTGAGGGACTTTATGGATGTGTCTGTCTGTCTGTCTGCCTGTCTGTCCGTCCGTCTGTCTGTTGTGCGAGGCTGTGATTAGCCGGGGGAGCGTGGTGTAGTTGAGGTAGAAGGGTTCAGTGTATGTGTGTATACCTACCTGTCTGTTGGAATTTGTGTGAGGGTGTGATTGACAGGGGGCGGGGTGTAGTTGAGGTAGATCGACTGCGTGTATGCAGGTGTTGCAAGTCTGTAGGAATTTAAGGCTTATAGTGATTTGGGGTAGGTGAGGGTGTTGTTGTACGAGTAACATATATCCATGGGAATTTGTGGATGTGTCTGTCTGGAGGAATTTCAGCGAGGCTGTTATTGGGAGGGGGTGCGGTGTAGTTGAGGTTGATCGACTGCGTGTATGTATATCTATATGCTTGTAGGTGCTTAAGGCTGATCGTGATTTAAGAGAGGTGAGGATGTTGTTGTAATATGTATACGTAGGAATCTGTATGTATGTATGTCTGTGAAAATTTAGGGCTGATCATGATTTCGGGTAGGCGAGGTTGGTGTAGTAATATGTCTGTGTGTATGTACATATGTTTGTAGGAGTTTAATGCTATTAGTGATTTGAGGATAGGTGAGGGTGTTGTCGTACGAGTGATGTATGCGGGGGAATCTGTATGCATGTTCGTAGGAGTTTAAGGCTGATCGTGATTTGTGTTGTTGTCAGTGTTGTTTGTAGGAATGACCGTGAGAATTTTTGTATGCATATCTGTAGGAATTTAAGGTTGGCCGTGTTTTGTGAGGGGTGGTGTGTTGTTGAAATAATTTGAATTTTTCTTAGATGAAATCTGGTATATATGTGTGTGTGTGTGTGTGCGTGTGTATGCGTATGATTTTCTCACGCTAGTAGTTTTATGTACGTAGAAATAAATTGTATTCAATATCGAGATTTGGTTCTATAAAATATTTTCATATATCTGATACATATACATAAGTATATTTTCATATTCAAGGTTGCTGGGTATTTTGTCATGCTTAAAATTGTGTATATTTTCATACTCAAGGTTGCTGGGTATTTTGTCATGCTTAAAATTGTCCAGCTTTAAAGTCTGCCTACGAGAAATTTGTTTATATTACAGATTTTGTTTATTTAACTACGTCCGGCTTCTTTCCCTGAACTTCTTTTCATACGATCATGGGAATTTATAGTTTCTCTGTCCATAATAAGGTCGTTTAGCTTGGGCATGTGCTCTGACTGAATGGTTTGCGTTATTCATATATTTTTATGATGTAGATATGTAAGTGTGATTGTCAAGATCTAATAAATATTTGAGTATTGATAAGAAATTTGATATTATGTGTACATACATATCTACAAATTGATTTTATGTATGTATGTACATATGTATGTACATACAAATAAGTGTTTGCCTCCGTGTTTGAATACATTTTTTTTGTTTTTGTTGTTGTTCTAAATATTCGCCTGGTCTTTTATATATAGATGTCAAATATCTTCATAGTTTTTTTATTTGAAATTAAAAAACGTTGATTTAATTTTTATCTGTATTTACTTCAAAGTTTGTGAGGATTTGCTGTTTTAAGTAAAACTAAATTTTTTAAGATACATACTTTAGAATAATAGTAACTATAATAGAAATATTTCCTATATTTAATTTACATTTGTTTAAAGTTGATGCAGCTTATCTTCATTCTTAGAAATATTTTGATACAAAATTTTTTCCAGCCGTAGGCTTTTTTCATCACCTTTTACATTTATTTTAGAATATCTTGCATTGCCTTTTATACATTTATAAACATTTTTAAATGAAACTGATCCAGCAGTCCAGCTTATGTAATGATAGTTTTTTGTTAGCCAGCTTGCTTCTTTTTTTTTTATTTTTTATTGATTATTGAGTTTTATAATGAAATTATTATATTCGTAATTGTTGAAAACAATCGCTACTTCTTTTGCGATGAAATCATTTGAATTACTTTTGAAACCTTGTACGTATATAAAAATTATGTTGTTTTCCATATTACTCAATTTATAAGACTTTTCGAATTTGACCTTTGATAGGTATATATATTCTAGTATATGATCATGAATAAGAATACAGTAAGCTGATTTCTTTGCTTACTATTTCAAATTAAAATTTTATTCAATTAGCCCGATATTGAATAAAAGGAGCTTTTTTATCTTAAACTCTGGTACAGGTAGAAACGCATGAGATTCTTTCATATACTACCTTTGCTGGAATCTTAGATACATGTAATAACTATATAGAATTGCATTACGTTTATTTTTAAATTTTATGTTAGGATTATCATCATATGCATATGAGACTGAACTTAAATGTACTTTTAAATTAGTTAATTCATAATGAATAATCTTATTTTCTTCTTGAATAGCGAACAACAGAAAACGAAGTCGTTTTCTTACAATTTAGGTCTAACCTCTCAACTGGTCCTCTAGTATACAATATGACTTTATATGTCAACATTTCTGACTCCTCTTTGTCAGCGTTAGGGATAATTAATTTTAAACTTTTTATTCTTCAAATTGTGTTACTTCATACTGATAATATGTTTAAGTACATTAATAATGTACGAGTATATGTTTATTTTATGACGGGTCCCTATAGCTTTTATTTGATGTTCTAGATGAAGTGTTTTTTTTTCTAATTTTATTAAAGTTTAGCGTATTGCGTATATATTTCTAATATATTTAAGTGAGCTTTTTGTACCTGTCAGACAGAGTGTACGTATCAGTTGATCAGTCAGTCTCTCTTTTTATTTTATTAATTTTTTCTTCTAATGTGTCACTACTATTTTTTCAGATTTTACTACTTGAAATAGAAAATATTTATATAATTTTAAAAGTATTAATATATACATACATATAGGTAAATATATGTATGTACGTAAAAATTAGTTCATATACAAAGAAATACATCTTTAATAATCAACTATTCTAGAAAATCGATCTAAAATAACACATTTACCTCCATCATCATTTCACCGTCAGTGTTTTCATAAAGTGTTAGAAACATTGGAATATCTATGTTTAGGAGAATTTTTACTTCAAGTGTTTCTATATAAGATTTGGTGTTTGACCCCTTGACGTTATTGTGGTTAACGTAGGCTGCGTTGTATCGCATTCAGATGTAATAATTTCTCACTTAGAAAAGGTCCTCATTACCATCAATCATACCTGTATATAATACATTCATGAGTTGAGTTGATTTAGATACAATTGCTGTCTACAAATTAATGATTAGAAAAAAGCTTTCTCATCACATTCTAACAGGTTTTAATATTTTGCTAGCATGCATGCTTTAGCATGCTATTCTATCAATAGTGAGGCGAGAGTCCGACATATAGTGGTGTTTCAATTAAAAATCTATACAATTAGAATTACGAATTCACTCTTTTGAATTTTTGACAAAGTAGATACATATGTATGTATGTATTTCACTTGCCACAAACTCTTAAAATTTCTGTACTTATAAAAATATGATGTCAGGAATTTTTTTAAATCATACATGCTTCGGCATGCTTCCAATATTTTTCTCGGTAAATTTATTTCATACTCATACAGATACAGATATAAAGTAAGATCTGTTTACATTCCATTTTACAATTTATGCATGCTTCAGCATGATTCTAGTTGAAGTCTGTATTTATTTAGTAAGTTTGTTTGATACCCATTCATACACATGTACATTGTTAAAGATTGGATATCAAAATCCAATTTTCTTAGTTTATCTAGAAATGAACAAAGTGAATATCTTTTATAATAACCATATTCACACTTTAAAATTTTGTGTGCTAGAGCTTTCGAAATGGAAAATGTACACCTTTTACTACAAAAATTGATAATATGATGTGTTGCTGAATATTTTGAACTCTTAAGTTTTCACAATATTTCATACAGACCATCAAGTTTAGAGAATTGTAGTATATTAAGCTATTTATCTTCCCTGAGACCTAACATTCCTAATCAATCCTTCAAAAAACCAATACAAACTAGATTTTTCCTTTTTAATTTTATTTATATTTTCATTGAATTTCAACATTTTGTACCTCTTCAAATTACTGTATACTGTATTTTGCACCTTTTTCTCATTCGTTGAGTTAACTTTAATCGCAAATATTTCAATGATGAGATGAACTTTTCTATTGTAGGCATTAAGTAAATCTTTGTGTATATCAATCCACTTATATGAACCATTATACCTAAATTCTTAAAACATAATTCCTTTTAATGATCTATTAATTTATTCTACTATTGATGCTTTCATATTATGAAATTTTTAATCCTCTGTTTATGCATGAATTTTGCAGTGTTTATTAAAAATTCTTTACCAACATCTATATGTATTTTTTTGTTTTGATACTCATATCATTTCAAAAATATTTTCCATTGCCTTGGTTTTTTTTCGAGTGCAGCTTTTATTTTCAACGATACTCACAATATAAATTTTGAGAATGTGTCAGTTACAGTCAGCAAAAAATCAATAATTTCTATTTTCTCTAGAATAGCTACCCAGTTCACCTAAATCAGCTCCATAAAAGATCATCTATTCCATTCATTACATCACTACAATACACAAACAATTTTATAAATTTATTATGGATTACGTTTACTAAATTTCTTTTTAAGGACATTGAGTTGTTTTACAGTTTTTTGGCGAGTGTTGTGATCTACTTGATACATTTTCAGCTATTTATACTAAAATGTAGTTAATTTTCCAATCTATAAATTTTATCGCTCAGCTGTTCAATTTGTTTGTCAAAAGATGATTTAATTTTTAGAATGTCTTTTTCAATTTTATACCTATCTTCTATCGTTAATTTTATTTCGCACTCCACTCCATTAATTTGCATTTGAATATATCCTTGAATTATATTAATGCCTTAAGCTTTATTATTAATTCATCCTTTAGTTTCTAGATTTGAGTTTCCAGAAACAATTTACTGATAACATTATTCTCCGTCAGTGAATGATGATGATTCTCTATGTATGCATTGGTAGAAATTATATATTTTATTTAGTTTTCAAAATCAAACTTGTCATAGTATTTTCACGTTTTATCAATCACTAAAGAAAATAAACCCACTTTTAAACTCCATATTTGACCATCAACTTGTATTTTATCTTTAGTCAGTTTTAGATTTCTATCACCAAATTCCCATTCATTATTGAAATCTTTAGGTGAGTCATAGTTTGTATCTAATTCATTTCTTCCTTTCAAGACTAATAAGTTAATATAAGTATCTTCGGTGTTGGAAAGCTGTGGGTAAAAATCATCTTCTTCATCATCATAATCATTCACAGTATTAGCATCATTAAATAAGATGGTATTATCAAATATTGTTCCTTTTGAAAGTTTCTTTAACTTCTTTCTATCTTGACTGATGGTTTCTGAGGCTTTAATACTTATAATATTTTCAGATTCTATATTGTTTTTACTTTGTTCTTTCTTGTGTATTCTTTCAATATTTTTAGAACTATTCATGAATTCTTTGAGAGGTTCTGTTTTAGGATCAAATATACATATCTCTTAGTTGTTCACGTGTATCTATTTCACCAGTTTTTATACTACGAAGCTTTTTCTTCAAGACGCTTCTTATCAACACCAACTGTTTAAAATTTTCTCATACATGTTTAATAATAGCAAATAAGAGGTATCAGCTATTAGATCAGGTACCACCTATTAGATCAGCTATCAGCTATCAGATCAGCTTATCAGGAGCTGGTCTGGTTTTCAGATCAGCTTATCAGGAGCTGGTCTGGTTTTCAGATCAGCTTATCAGGAGCTGGTCTGGTTTTCAGATCAGCTTATCAGGACCTGATCTGGTTTTCAGATCAGCTTATCAGGACCTGATCTGGTTTTCAGATCAGCTTATCAGGAGCTGGTCTGGTTTTCAGATCAGCTTATCAGGACCTGATCTGGTTTTCAGATCAGCTTATCAGGAGCTGGTCTGGTTTTCAGATCAGCTTATCAGGACCTGATCTGGTTTTCAGATCAGCTTATCAGGACCTGATCTGGGTTTCAGATCAGCTTATCAGGAGCTGGTCTGGTTTTACGATCAGCTTATCAGGAGCTGGTCTAGTTTTCAGATCAGGTTATCAGGTATCAAATCAGATTATCTGTTTCAGATTGGGTTATCAGTTTACAAGTAGCTGAACACTTATAACATCTAGATGAAGGAAGTTTAAGGTCAGATAAAATGTGAAAAACTATACTGTTATGTAGTCAAGTTATTTTCTAAGACGATCGTCACTTAATTCAGTATCTTTGCTTATAATCAAAATTCCATATTTTTAATACCAACAAGATTTATATTTTTCTCACATTACTTAAACATTCTAACTACATTATGATTATTTCCTATCAAATGTATGGTGATTCTGGTATAAATTTGACATTAGTAGAATGCATCAACATTCTTATCTTACCCCATACAAAAATATGCTTCTCACAACATGGTTAAATATCATATTGGTATTACTTCTAGCTTTCTTAAAAGAAATAACAGATTCATTATCTCTAAATGTGTAATACCTATGACTTTCATTAATGAAATTAATTTCTACAGCAATTCATATTTAGATTGTCTTTGAGTATAAATATGAAGATGATTTCAAGTTTTACTCCATCAAAACTTTCTAGCCAGCCAATAATAACATTATTATTATTTTTTTATTTATTTTTTTTTCGCAATTTGACAGACCAACTATTCTTGCACGAATAGAAATTGATAGAAGGGAACTATGATTTATTTTTGAGCTATCGTTTGATGACTCATCAAAATTTCGTATCATCCTATATTTAGGTTGTTTTACTAACCGCTTTTGTGTAACTAAATACATTTTATAAATATTATCTCTTATTATACAAAAAGTAAAATAATACAGCTTTTCGATTTCAGAAAATATTTTCTAAAATCGTGTAGCTGCATTATTTTATTTTTTTATAATAACAGATAATGCTGCATACTCACAATCAAAACAACATAAAAATATTATTTGTTTTGAGTATGAGTATGCGTCAATATTTATGAAATGCATTTAGTTACAAAAAATGTGGTTAGTAAAACAAAGTATATTTTAACAGTTTAAAATCAGTATTTTGTACGACAATACTGGTTTTAAACTCTTAAAATATACTTTGTTTTGACTATGAGTAGGAACCATTATCTCTTATTATAGAAAAAATAAAATAATGTAGCTATACGATATCGGAAAATATTTTCTGATATCATATGGCTATATTATTTTATTTTTCCTATAATAAGAGATAATGGTTCCTACTCATAGTCAAAACAAAGTATATTTTAAGAGTTTAAAACCAGTATTGTCGTACAAAATACTGATTTTAAACTGTTAAAATATACTTTGTTTTACTAACCACATTTTTTGTAACTAAATGCATTTCATAAATATTGACGCATACTCATACTCAAAACAAATAATATTTTTATGTTGTTTTGATTGTGAGTATGCAGCATTATCTGTTATTATAAAAAAATAAAATAATGCAGCTACACGATTTTAGAAAATATTTTCTGAAATCGAAAAGCTGTATTATTTTACTTTTTGTATAATAAGAGATAATATTTATAAAATGTATTTAGTTACACAAAAGCGGTTAGTAAAACAACCTAAATATAGGATGATACGAAATTTTGATGAGTCATCAAACGATAGCTCAAAAATAAATCATAGTTCCCTTCTATCAATTTCTATTCGTGCAAGAATAGTTGGTCTGTCAAATTGCGAAAAAAAAATAAATAAAAAAATAATAATAATGTTATTATTGGCTGGCTAGAAAGTTTTGATGGAGTAAAACTTGAAATCATCTTCATATTTATACTCAAAGACAATCTAAATATGAATTGCTGTAGAAATTAATTTCATTAATGAAAGTCATAGGTATTACACATTTAGAGATAATGAATCTGTTATTTCTTTTAAGAAAGCTAGAAGTAATACCAATATGATATTTAACCATGTTGTGAGAAGCATATTTTTGTATGGGGTAAGATAAGAATGTTGATGCATTCTACTAATGTCAAATTTATACCAGAATCACCATACATTTGATAGGAAATAATCATAATGTAGTTAGAATGTTTAAGTAATGTGAGAAAAATATAAATCTTGTTGGTATTAAAAATATGGAATTTTGATTATAAGCAAAGATACTGAATTAAGTGACGATCGTCTTAGAAAATAACTTGACTACATAACAGTATAGTTTTTCACATTTTATCTGACCTTAAACTTCCTTCATCTAGATGTTATAAGTGTTCAGCTACTTGTAAACTGATAACCCAATCTGAAACAGATAATCTGATTTGATACCTGATAACCTGATCTGAAAACTAGACCAGCTCCTGATAAGCTGATCGTAAAACCAGACCAGCTCCTGATAAGCTGATCTGAAACCCAGATCAGGTCCTGATAAGCTGATCTGAAAACCAGATCAGGTCCTGATAAGCTGATCTGAAAACCAGACCAGCTCCTGATAAGCTGATCTGAAAACCAGATCAGGTCCTGATAAGCTGATCTGAAAACCAGACCAGCTCCTGATAAGCTGATCTGAAAACCAGATCAGGTCCTGATAAGCTGATCTGAAAACCAGATCAGGTCCTGATAAGCTGATCTGAAAACCAGACCAGCTCCTGATAAGCTGATCTGAAAACCAGACCAGCTCCTGATAAGCTGATCTGAAAACCAGACCAGCTCCTGATAAGCTGATCTGATAGCTGATAGCTGATCTAATAGGTGGTACCTGATCTAATAGCTGATACCTCTTATTTGCTATTATTAAACATGTATGAGAAAATTTTAAACAGTTGGTGTTGATAAGAAGCGTCTTGAAGAAAAAGCTTCGTAGTATAAAAACTGGTGAAATAGATACACGTGAACAACTAAGAGATATGTATATTTGATCCTAAAACAGAACCTCTCAAAGAATTCATGAATAGTTCTAAAAATATTGAAAGAATACACAAGAAAGAACAAAGTAAAAACAATATAGAATCTGAAAATATTATAAGTATTAAAGCCTCAGAAACCATCAGTCAAGATAGAAAGAAGTTAAAGAAACTTTCAAAAGGAACAATATTTGATAATACCATCTTATTTAATGATGCTAATACTGTGAATGATTATGATGATGAAGAAGATGATTTTTACCCACAGCTTTCCAACACCGAAGATACTTATATTAACTTATTAGTCTTGAAAGGAAGAAATGAATTAGATACAAACTATGACTCACCTAAAGATTTCAATAATGAATGGGAATTTGGTGATAGAAATCTAAAACTGACTAAAGATAAAATACAAGTTGATGGTCAAATATGGAGTTTAAAAGTGGGTTTATTTTCTTTAGTGATTGATAAAACGTGAAAATACTATGACAAGTTTGATTTTGAAAACTAAATAAAATATATAATTTCTACCAATGCATACATAGAGAATCATCATCATTCACTGACGGAGAATAATGTTATCAGTAAATTGTTTCTGGAAACTCAAATCTAGAAACTAAAGGATGAATTAATAATAAAGCTTAAGGCATTAATATAATTCAAGGATATATTCAAATGCAAATTAATGGAGTGGAGTGCGAAATAAAATTAACGATAGAAGATAGGTATAAAATTGAAAAAGACATTCTAAAAATTAAATCATCTTTTGACAAACAAATTGAACAGCTGAGCGATAAAATTTATAGATTGGAAAATTAACTACATTTTAGTATAAATAGCTGAAAATGTATCAAGTAGATCACAACACTCGCCAAAAAACTGTAAAACAACTCAATGTCCTTAAAAAGAAATTTAGTAAACGTAATCCATAATAAATTTATAAAATTGTTTGTGTATTGTAGTGATGTAATGAATGGAATAGATGATCTTTTATGGAGCTGATTTAGGTGAACTGGGTAGCTATTCTAGAGAAAATAGAAATTATTGATTTTTTGCTGACTGTAACTGACACATTCTCAAAATTTATATTGTGAGTATCGTTGAAAATAAAAGCTGCACTCGAAAAAAAACCAAGGCAATGGAAAATATTTTTGAAATGATATGAGTATCAAAACAAAAAAATACATATAGATGTTGGTAAAGAATTTTTAATAAACACTGCAAAATTCATGCATAAACAGAGGATTAAAAATTTCATAATATGAAAGCATCAATAGTAGAATAAATTAATAGATCATTAAAAGGAATTATGTTTTAAGAATTTAGGTATAATGGTTCATATAAGTGGATTGATATACACAAAGATTTACTTAATGCCTACAATAGAAAAGTTCATCTCATCATTGAAATATTTGCGATTAAAGTTAACTCAACGAATGAGAAAAAGGTGCAAAATACAGTATACAGTAATTTGAAGAGGTACAAAATGTTGAAATTCAATGAAAATATAAATAAAATTAAAAAGGAAAAATCTAGTTTGTATTGGTTTTTTGAAGGATTGATTAGGAATGTTAGGTCTCAGGGAAGATAAATAGCTTAATATACTACAATTCTCTAAACTTGATGGTCTGTATGAAATATTGTGAAAACTTAAGAGTTCAAAATATTCAGCAACACATCATATTATCAATTTTTGTAGTAAAAGGTGTACATTTTCCATTTCGAAAGCTCTAGCACACAAAATTTTAAAGTGTGAATATGGTTATTATAAAAGATATTCACTTTGTTCATTTCTAGATAAACTAAGAAAATTGGATTTTGATATCCAATCTTTAACAATGTACATGTGTATGAATGGGTATCAAACAAACTTACTAAATAAATACAGACTTCAACTAGAATCATGCTGAAGCATGCATAAATTGTAAAATGGAATGTAAACAGATCTTACTTTATATCTGTATCTGTATGAGTATGAAATAAATTTACCGAGAAAAATATTGGAAGCATGCCGAAGCATGTATGATTTAAAAAAATTCCTGACATCATATTTTTATAAGTACAGAAATTTTAAGAGTTTGTGGCAAGTGAAATACATACATACATATGTATCTACTTTGTCAAAAATTCAAAAGAGTGAATTCGTAATTCTAATTGTATAGATTTTTAATTGAAACACCACTATATGTCGGACTCTCGCCTCACTATTGATAGAATAGCATGCTAAAGCATGCATGCTAGCAAAATATTAAAACCTGTTAGAATGTGATGAGAAAGCTTTTTTCTAATCATTAATTTGTAGACAGCAATTGTATCTAAATCAACTCAACTCATGAATGTATTATATACAGGTATGATTGATGGTAATGAGGACCTTTTCTAAGTGAGAAATTATTACATCTGAATGCGATACAACGCAGCCTACGTTAACCACAATAACGTCAAGGGGTCAAACACCAAATCTTATATAGAAACACTTGAAGTAAAAATTCTCCTAAACATAGATATTCCAATGTTTCTAACACTTTATGAAAACACTGACGGTGAAATGATGATGGAGGTAAATGTGTTATTTTAGATCGATTTTCTAGAATAGTTGATTATTAAAGATGTATTTCTTTGTATATGAACTAATTTTTACGTACATACATATATTTACCTATATGTATGTATATATTAATACTTTTAAAATTATATAAATATTTTCTATTTCAAGTAGTAAAATCTGAAAAAATAGTAGTGACACATTAGAAGAAAAAATTAATAAAATAAAAAGAGAGACTGACTGATCAACTGATACGTACACTCTGTCTGACAGGTACAAAAAGCTCACTTAAATATATTAGAAATATATACGCAATACGCTAAACTTTAATAAAATTAGAAAAAAAAAAACACTTCATCTAGAACATCAAATAAAAGCTATAGGGACCCGTCATAAAATAAACATATACTCGTACATTATTAATGTACTTAAACATATTATCAGTATGAAGTAACACAATTTGAAGAATAAAAAGTTTAAAATTAATTATCCCTAACGCTGACAAAGAGGAGTCAGAAATGTTGACATATAAAGTCATATTGTATACTAGAGGACCAGTTGAGAGGTTAGACCTAAATTGTAAGAAAACGACTTCGTTTTCTGTTGTTCGCTATTCAAGAAGAAAATAAGATTATTCATTATGAATTAACTAATTTAAAAGTACATTTAAGTTCAGTCTCATATGCATATGATGATAATCCTAACATAAAATTTAAAAATAAACGTAATGCAATTCTATATAGTTATTACATGTATCTAAGATTCCAGCAAAGGTAGTATATGAAAGAATCTCATGCGTTTCTACCTGTACCAGAGTTTAAGATAAAAAAGCTCCTTTTATTCAATATCGGGCTAATTGAATAAAATTTTAATTTGAAATAGTAAGCAAAGAAATCAGCTTACTGTATTCTTATTCATGATCATATACTAGAATATATATACCTATCAAAGGTCAAATTCGAAAAGTCTTATAAATTGAGTAATATGGAAAACAACATAATTTTTATATACGTACAAGGTTTCAAAAGTAATTCAAATGATTTCATCGCAAAAGAAGTAGCGATTGTTTTCAACAATTACGAATATAATAATTTCATTATAAAACTCAATAATCAATAAAAAATAAAAAAAAAAGAAGCAAGCTGGCTAACAAAAAACTATCATTACATAAGCTGGACTGCTGGATCAGTTTCATTTAAAAATGTTTATAAATGTATAAAAGGCAATGCAAGATATTCTAAAATAAATGTAAAAGGTGATGAAAAAAGCCTACGGCTGGAAAAAATTTTGTATCAAAATATTTCTAAGAATGAAGATAAGCTGCATCAACTTTAAACAAATGTAAATTAAATATAGGAAATATTTCTATTATAGTTACTATTATTCTAAAGTATGTATCTTAAAAAATTTAGTTTTACTTAAAACAGCAAATCCTCACAAACTTTGAAGTAAATACAGATAAAAATTAAATCAACGTTTTTTAATTTCAAATAAAAAAACTATGAAGATATTTGACATCTTTATATAAAAGACCAGGCGAATATTTAGAACAACAACAAAAACAAAAAAAATGTATTCAAACACGGAGGCAAACACTTATTTGTATGTACATACATATGTACATACATACATAAAATCAATTTGTAGATATGTATGTACACATAATATCAAATTTCTTATCAATACTCAAATATTTATTAGATCTTGACAATCACACTTACATATCTACATCATAAAAATATATGAATAACGCAAACCATTCAGTCAGAGCACATGCCCAAGCTAAACGACCTTATTATGGACAGAGAAACTATAAATTCCCATGATCGTATGAAAAGAAGTTCAGGGAAAGAAGCCGGACGTAGTTAAATAAACAAAATCTGTAATATAAACAAATTTCTCGTAGGCAGACTTTAAAGCTGGACAATTTTAAGCATGACAAAATACCCAGCAACCTTGAGTATGAAAATATACACAATTTTAAGCATGACAAAATACCCAGCAACCTTGAATATGAAAATATACTTATGTATATGTATCAGATATATGAAAATATTTTATAGAACCAAATCTCGATATTGAATACAATTTATTTCTACGTACATAAAACTACTAGCGTGAGAAAATCATACGCATACACACGCACACACACACACACACATATATACCAGATTTCATCTAAGAAAAATTCAAATTATTTCAACAACACACCACCCCTCACAAAACACGGCCAACCTTAAATTCCTACAGATATGCATACAAAAATTCTCACGGTCATTCCTACAAACAACACTGACAACAACACAAATCACGATCAGCCTTAAACTCCTACGAACATGCATACAGATTCCCCCGCATACATCACTCGTACGACAACACCCTCACCTATCCTCAAATCACTAATAGCATTAAACTCCTACAAACATATGTACATACACACAGACATATTACTACACCAACCTCGCCTACCCGAAATCATGATCAGCCCTAAATTTTCACAGACATACATACATACAGATTCCTACGTATACATATTACAACAACATCCTCACCTCTCTTAAATCACGATCAGCCTTAAGCACCTACAAGCATATAGATATACATACACGCAGTCGATCAACCTCAACTACACCGCACCCCCTCCCAATAACAGCCTCGCTGAAATTCCTCCAGACAGACACATCCACAAATTCCCATGGATATATGTTACTCGTACAACAACACCCTCACCTACCCCAAATCACTATAAGCCTTAAATTCCTACAGACTTGCAACACCTGCATACACGCAGTCGATCTACCTCAACTACACCCCGCCCCCTGTCAATCACACCCTCACACAAACTCCAACAGACAGGTAGGTATACACACATACACTGAACCCTTCTACCTCAACTACACCACGCTCCCCCGGCTAATCACAGCCTCGCACAACAGACAGACGGACGGACAGACAGGCAGACAGACAGACAGACACATCCATAAAGTCCCTCAGTTATGTATTACGACAACAACCCCACCCACCCCAAATCACAGCCAGCCTTAAACTCCTGTATTAGCATTAGAAATAACTTTTATGTTTTTCCCGTCGGAATTATGAAAAATCATTTTCCCGTCGGCATTTGAAAAAAATAATAATCATGTTTTGCCGTCGGCATTTGAAAAAAATAATATTCATGTTTTACCGTAGGCATTAGGAAAAATAATCATGTATTGCCGTCGGCATTAGGAAGAATTAATTTTCACTATTTCACCCCCATTAGTATTAGGAAAAATCATTTCATGATTTTCCCTTTGGTACTAGGAAAAATCATTTTCATGATTTTCCCGTCGGCATATACATACATGCATTACAAAAAGAAAGACCTCCAACCTATGAACCCACTTAACGTATTCCCACAAAAAACAAAATCACCCGTTCACACAATTAATGCCACCTCAAAAAAAATCACCCGTTCACACAAAGTTAATGTAAACAAAAAAACTCCTAATGTAAACAAAAAATTCCTAATGTAAACAAAAAAACATCAAAGCGTGCCGCTGAAAACTCAAGGGTATCAAATTTCACAAATTTCCAAGAATTTTAAAATTTGGGTAATTAAAATTTTAAAATTTCAAAAGTTTAATTGGGGCCGGAGGAACAGTTCCCTACTACTAATAAATAACAATAAAAATATCTGTAAATCAAAATATTTGTAAACGAAGTGTAAATGTAAAATAAAAGACAGATATGTGTACAACAAAAACAAAATTAATCTTCATGTATGTAAATGTTTACCTATTCACACTCGCAACACACATACATTCTCAAAAGACCGTTTGCCGAGATTTTACGAAATAAAGGGTCTCGAGTGAGCACATGAGCCGACCGATCGAACAAAAACGGTCGTTGGTTGAGCGAAGAGCAAGCCAAAGAAGAACGAAGTTTGAGGGTTTTTTTTCGCGACAGCGTCGCATTGTATCAGTGGACGAGTGTTTTTTTTTTCTGACAACAAGCACAAGAGGGACCAATTATTGCGAGCTCTGGAATTGCTTCGTTGGTATTCTGGTTTCGTAAAAATATTTTATTGGATTTATAACAACAATATTTTCTAATTATTAAGAAACCCCTTTATATTTAAGTTATTTCATTCTTTTCATGCAATTATTTTATTGTTTCGATGAAGTTATAGCACTGCATTAATTACACTGTTAAATAAATTTGATGAAGTTTTCAATAAAATAATTTTGACGAAACTGGTTTCATTAATCCAACGAAGCGTGACGTTGGTTGAACTTTAATGAATTTTTCATTAGATTAATGTCGAAATTCATAGAATTTAGGCCGAAAATTCTTTCAGTGTACGTTGTCCGACTTAAGTCTAATTTTCACCATGTTACTTTTAGGCTAACGACCAATTTTTGTGTTAGTAATTAAGTTATAATTATTTTTTAATTTTATTTAAATACGAAATTTTGTTTTTGAGTGTAAATTTAAATACTACTTAAATGCTCAACGTTGTGTATTTAAATTCTATTTAAGTTTTACGAGTATACCATATGTTTTTGTGCTTGTCCGTGTGTGTTTATTGAAAAGATGTACATGATACATGAACATCATGTGGTCGTATTAAAAAATTTCGTTTAATTTTTATAAATATATAACACATACAATATACGTATGTGGTATTCAAACGGTAGTCTTAAGTCTCATAATGTCTTAATATTGTAATATAGTTTAAAAAATTTTTAGTTGTGGCTTAAACAAAGCTAAAGCGAAAATACAAATAAGTACAATATTTATAATTGTAAATTATGAGGGGTTGTTCACATCAGTTATATTTTTTTGTGTTATTAGCATTTGAATGCCCATGGAATAAATAAATAGCAATAACTTTGTTGCATAAAATGTGTTTTTGTGCAATTTTTAATGTTTTACACGTTGATAACTAAACTTTATTATTTCCCAGCGAAAAAGTTTGCTTACTAGAATGCAAAAAAGTGCATGTACTCTCCAGTCGTAAATACTTACAAATTGTATTAATAACCCATTATTTTTGTTTGAGAAGTTCAAAAAGTATGCGGTACCCTATGTTTTTTGCCTACAAATATCCAAAAGGTAACAGACTATCAAAATCTTATAGATTACTTTTTGCCTAAAACTATTCAAAAGCTAATTGACATTTTTTTCTAATAAAAATAAATAGAATTTTGTAACATAATCATAAAACTTGTACCTGCTTTGGGATTGTTAAAAATTATAATTTTACAAAGAAAATATATAAATATATATGTATGTTTATTGAAGAATATGCGAAAATACTTAAATTTTGTAATAAAAATTATAGTAAATCAGAGTTTCATTATTAACTAGAAAGTACTACAATAAGTATTTTCACGTAATGATATAAATTAGTTGTAATTTTATTCATTAGAGGACAGTCATTATTATACACATGAAATAATTATATAAATAAGCTATTGAAAGAGTACTACTCATTAAAAGTCTTGAAAAATGTTTGCTGGGTTATGGAAAGCTTTCCATAACATTTGGAAATTTTGTAGAGCTTGCGTACTTTCAACGTCATTTAATAAGAACTTTAATTCACTAATGAAAAAATGAATGAAGACGTATTTAAATACAATTTAAATTTAGACAAAAACTAGCTAGCTAAATACATACTTAAAAACTAGGAGTAAGTGTTACAACCCAGCAAAAATTTTTTAAGATTTTGTAATGGCTTATAAAGTAATGAGTGGTACTTAGTTATATCATTACGTGAAAGAACTTATTGTAGTATTTTCCAGTTAATAATGAAGTATATATAGAGAAAAATTTATTACAAAATTAAGTATTTTTGCATGTTATTCAATATACATATTCATATATTTTCTTTGCAAAATTATGATTTTTAAAAAATTCTACTTGTTTTTATTAGCAAAAAATTATATTTGAAAAATTTTAGGCAAAAAGTAATCCACAAAATAACTAATTAAATTTTTAATACTTTTAGGCAATCAGTAACCTATTAACTTTTGGATATTTGTAGGCAAAACAGTATAGAGTACCGCATACTTTTTGAACTTCTCATACAAAAATAACTGAATAACCCAGTCAAATTGTAAGTACTTGCGACTGAAGAGTACATACACTTTTTTCATTCTAGTAAGCAAACTTTTTTTGCTGGGAACATTCCGCCTGCATTTTTATGAAAACCAAAAGCTGAATTTTTAGTGCAACTCTACTAATAATATTTGGATGTATTGAAAATCTTTGGAACTTCTTCTTTTTTGCTGGTATATTTTTACATATAAATTAGGGAGGTAACGAATACCAGTTTAGCGAATGCGAATGCGAAAGCGAATAATACAATTTAATTTTTGCGAAAGCGAATGCGAATGCGAAAGCGAATGCAAATATTACAATTCGTTAAAATATCACATGCAAATAAATTTTTTTAAGAGTAAGTCTAGATGATAATTAAAAATAAGTTTACACAATGTTAGGCAATACTCCCATTTATACTTTGGTCCTAAAGCCTGGTACTCTGTTCAACATTTCATGTGAAATGCTGCTAAATACATATGAAGAAAACTTTGAATGAATTTTTCCTGAAAAAAATCTTGCAGAAGTAGTACTCTGTTCATCTTGGGAAAAACATATAAAATATATATTCAACATTTTAAGTTTTCATAAGAAATAATATCAGTGGCACTTGTTTCGCGTGGAATTTACAACAAACAAGGACTAGTTAATATTGTTGTACGAAGTAATGAATGGTGTTCAAAAGTTTGAATAGACTAGTCTTAAGCAGAAAATATATTCGCGCAAATCAAACACTGTCTTTTCTTTTTCAAAACTGAAAAATATTTCCAAACACCACTGGATTTTGGTTTCATTTTGATACTTATGAGAACTTATTGATAGAAAAGTTTTCCGCTAAAATATTAAAGTTTTACATGTAAGTACATGAATCTTTTTCATGCTGGTTTAAAATAATTTTCGTCTTTTTGATGTTCGTCGTAAACTATTTTCGTAAAAGAAGTACCTACAAAATTTTTTTTTGTCTTTAGTATTCGCTTGAAATATTTGCATCCATTTTAGCGAATGCAAATAGCAAAAGTAAGCGAATTATTTGCGAATGCGAACATTCGTTACTTCCCTAATATAAATACATAAGTATACTGTGTACCTATGAGAGTTTTTTTTTCATGTAAGCACACACACACACACATGCTTTCGTATTTACTTACACACATACATACGTAAAAAGAATTGGTTAAAATTTCCAACACGATCTTATGCCCAAGTAATAAAAATATATGAAGCTGAGCAAAAATTAGGAAAAAAAAATTGCAGGTGCTTCCCCACAGCTAAAACACACTTCCATCTGTAATGTGCGTACGTATGTATGTATGTATGTATGCATGTGTGTATAAATTCACAATACAAATGCACGTACACAGGTGCGACTTTAAAGAGATGCACACCTGCAACAACAACAAACAAATACATGAACACAATTGTTTTTATTTTTTATTTATTTTTTGTTTTTGTTAACATTACAGGTCACAGGTCTTTTAAGCTGTTTGTGTAAAAATATTTGCTTTTAGGTTATTTTTTCGTGAGTGTGTGTAAGTATACATATGTACATACTGTATATGTATGTACATATGCCCATATGTATGGCCGTGGGTATGTGCAAGTACATAAATATAAAAGCATTTCGGCTCAAGTATGTAGTGGTAATTGTGCCAGAAATTTTGAAATGAAAAGCACACATACATATGTATGTACGAGTACTTACAGTGTCAACCTTTCGGTTTATTAAGAGTCAGTCGGTTTCTACTTGCTTGGGAACTAGAGATTAATTTTGATTTAAATTTGTTTTTGCTTTGCAGTTTTAGTTGCTATTTCAAGCAACCACTGATGCTGGCTGGTGGTTTAAACTTGCATTAAAACTGTCCACGTATAAAAACCACAATTATTTTTTTTTCATGTAAAAGTGTGTGTGTGTGTGTGTGTGTGTGTGTGTGTGTGTGTGTATGCTTATGTTATTTTTATCAAAATTAGATTTGAAATCATCTTGAATTTTTTTTAGCAACACAAATTCTTAGTAGTGGTATACCTAGCTATTCTTTCTTTTAATAATTGAGTTCGTTTGATTGAACAAATCAATCAATTTCGCTTGTTAAAATATTTGCTACTAACCTTTTTCAAGTTTATAATTTTTTCCAAAGTCACTTGAATATTGTGGGAATTAAAGAAAGTATGATAAACTAGCAAATTAATCTCTATTAACTAGTATTTGGTCAGAATTTAATATTTTATTGTTGACATTAGATAGTGAAATATGTATGTAAGAGATATCTGGGAAGGTACGAGAAAAATACTACCTAATCTTAGAGTGACCCTATGTTTCTCCATGATATTTATATCTCAAACTGTTTATAAACAGAATACAAAAATTTTTAATCATACACTTAAACCTTTTTGCCATAACTAACACAGATTTCATTAAGCTTACTAAACTTAAAATGGGTCACCGACGGCATATACATAAATACATATAGACACTCAGGGAAAAGCAGCAACTTAAAAATAAGAACGCGTCACATTAATTCAATAATTTTCAATATAGTAGAAAATATATATTGAGGTACTTTAAAATAATTAAAATTAATAAATTAATACTGTAAATTAATATTTTTCCATATTGAAATAAGAAATTTCAACATGAATAGACTTTCGTTAATGTTTCTTATTAATGCAATATGTTTTTTTATTGATTTTAAGCTGTTTTTTCTCTAGGTGTGGCTTAAATTTTATGAGTATCAAGAAAGTAAATATTTTATGGAGCAAAGAATTTGAAAAAAAAATCTAAAAAAAAGCCCTAATAAGAATGAACCACAGATTTCGTGTAAAATTACTTGTAGAGGATGCGTATGAGAAATATACAATTTATTTGTATAAAACTTATACGCACCGAACACCCAATCCAGTAAATTTACAAAATACGTATGTATTATGTACATATGTATGTATATACATATATACCAGATTGTTGGCCAGCTAACTAAATAATATCGGGAGCCAGCCACGTTTACTTTATTAATATTGTAAAGAACCATTTCTTTATTTTTTTTAAAGCAATACATATGTATAGAATTAATCTAATGTTAAAGTGAATCAGTAAAGTGAAATGTTGTTTGTTTCGTAAATTATTTTTGTTAAATTTATCTGTTGATCTAATTTTGAAGTGAATCTGTTTAATGTGCGAGCTTTTATAAAAGAACTTTGTGCCTTTACGCCGTCGAGAGCACAACAGGCCATCAATCAGGTCTCGGCGACAACAACCCAGGAAACACGAAATCAAATCTCTGAATTAAGATGAAAAACATTTGCAAATTACGAGTACGTATGAAAGGAAGGTGAGAATAAATGATTTTCTCAATTGGAAAATAGTTTCACCTCTTTGTTTTCAAATAACTTGCAAACATTAGTCGCTTGAGAAAAAGTTTGATTTCAAATAATTCTTAATTTTAAATCAAAAACACACTGGCTTCTAATTATTTTTTTATGTTTTGTCTAAATAATTAACAAGAAATGAAGTAAAAAAATGTTTTTCTTTAATATTTAATAAAAAAAAATTTAGTTTTTATTTATTTATTTATTTATTTGACTTAGTCTTACGAATTAATTCTAAGGCTAAAGGTTTAAGGAGCGCTAGCTGCCAGGGCTATCGGCTCAGTGAATTTAGTTTTTAATTTAATTTAATTTAATTTATTTCTTGTATAAATAATGATCCTATAAGCAGTATAGGACATTATTAAATTTTTTGATAAATAATAAATAATCTATAGAAAAAAATATATAAAAATATATTTTTCATACGTTCACATTATATTTCTACAAGTAACTAGATTGCAAATTTTTTCTATTCCTGTCCACCTCCCCCCCCCCCCAACAATTTATTTTTACAATATTTTTCATTTTAATTTGTATATTTTCAGTATATTATTTACTTCCAGGACATTTGGGAAGGACACTAGTCTTTTAAATTTAAATGGCCAAATTGTAGGTGTCTATTGTCTATATTGCGTCTAGTTAAACATTTAACTCACTATAAGTGAAGAACATTTTTTTGTTTCACATTTTTGAAAAAGGACATTTTTGAGTATGCGTATCCTTTATCTGAATTGACCGAAATATTTACGAAGCATTAAATATGTTTAAATTAGTGTCTATACACAATTTCATTGAGTTACAATTATTATGCTCTCTGTTATGGTAATTTTTTATTTCAGGATATATGTGAAGAACCCGAGTCCTTGGAAATTAAATGGCCAAAATTTATGTGTGATTATATTTTACCAATCAAAGCGTGTGTTCCAAATTTCATTTCTTTACGATAACCCCTTCTATTTTTGGCTGCTCGTTATATGAACTCACGACACTGTGCGTCCTCTTCTTTAACTTCCTCGTGGATTCCGGTCTATGTGCATTTCTTGTGATGTCGTTCCTTGGCCTTCTTAAAGTGTGGCCAATCCACTGCCATGTACGTCTCTTGTGGCAATGCTCTTACTTCGCCCCAGGTTTTACTCATTCCGGCTAAGTTAATTTGCCTTCTCCACGCATGAGCTGGGCGTCCTCTTATTTGACTTTTTCGCGGATTATGGTCTATGTGCATTTCTTGTTATGTCGTTCCTTGGTCTTCTTAAAGTGTGGCCAATCTACCCCCATATACGTCTCTTTATTTCTGTGGCCATGATTTGTTGGTTAGATTGTTCCCAAAGCCTGTTGTCGGACAAAAGTCTAGGCTAAAATATTCACAATATCCTGCAAAGACATTAATTCACAAGCACTTGGATCTTCTGAATGTTTCAAGGGGCAGCGTTCCATGTCTCACCGAGTCGTGTGTCGTATGTGAGTGTTCATATTACCATCCAGCGTTATTCCTTTAATCTCCAATTCCCAATGATCGCCATCATCTTCGCCTTTGGTAGATACAGGCACTGTAATTGATGCTTTAGCATTTGATGTGGCTGCAAATGAAGAAGCTGCAGTTCCAACATACTCGTCACTTTTCTTTTAGTCTTGTACATCTACATTCGGCATTACTTTCAAATATAACTTTTTGTTGGGCCCACCGCACTTCTTCTAATGAATTACGGTTCATATTGAGGGATAGCGAGGCAGCTATACCTGCTAATTGTGACAATTTCTTAGGATTTTCCGCTTTCCTATTTCCAATTTCACAGCGACATCTAATTTACAAACTTCTATGCATTTGATTGCATATCCTTTTTGATTTGTAGTCTTTTGGAAATGGACTCAACAAAATTTTTTACATATGTATATCAGGACATGGGGAATTATTTTGTATTATTATTATTTGGTAATGCAACTTTTAGTTAGTGCTTATTGTTGCGCAGGTATTTTTCTGGCTGTAGGACAGATAGTTGTATGTAGTTTGTTTCAATAGTTGTACAAAAAAAAAACATGCAAAAAGTTGAGTTATAAAAAGAATGAAGCTGTCGTCTATCTCCTTCTTCAGCACATGTCTTTTCTATCACTATACCTTTCTTAAAGAAGATAACAACTTGTAATGTAGCAGGCATTTATTGCCTGAGTATTAATTCTCTTAACAAGTAGTAATTAAAAATATCAAAAAAAAAAACCCGACTGCGACCAACTTAGAAGCGTTAAATATCCTAAATGGTCATTGGAAATGGAAAATCATAAGAGACCTAAGATGATTTTAAAATACCTGTCAAATGGTACCCATTTTGATATAGTTCGCTGACATTTTATTTTTTTTCGTACTTAAAAAATGGCCGCCATATTGAGTTTTGACTACTATCAAAATCGGTCCACGCGTTCGGTTTATATAGTGCCGCAAAGGAACACACAGACATATTATGTCTATAATATAGACCAGAGGTTCTCACACCTCTTTCTTCGGGGACCCCTTCAGAAATTTTAATAGTAGCACGGCCTACCGCAATGCGAAATATACGTTTTACATTTATTATACAAAAGCCATATTACTAAATCTTATTAATATTAACTTTTGAGGAATCATAACAATATTTGTTTAGCTCTTCGCGGACCCCTTGGAATTTTCATACGGACCCCCAGGGGTCCGCGGACCCCCATTTGAGAACCGTTGATATAGACTCTATATATTATATACATACATACATACATACATACATACATACATACATACATACACACATGCATAGGCTGATAAACACAATTCCCTTCTTTGAATTCGCAGTGTGCTTATATGATCACATAATCTGCCCCTTCTTAAACCTGCCTGCCCCTTGCGAAATATCGACTACACAGCTGATGAGAGACTTTAGAGTAGCAATGTTCTCATGAGCTTAGCTATGGATTTTAATAATGTTATTCCCCCCAAGTTTTCACATTCGCTTACATTTCTTTTTATCGGGATTGCTATTACGATACTTTCCTTCCACAGCGTTTGCTGTTGCTTGTAGATGATCGGTATAGTATTCGTACAAACGGTTGACTTATTGGTCTGGTGATGCCAGATTGTTATCGCAAACTCTCTTTAATCACCGCTGTACTTCTAATGTTTTTACCTTAAATTTTCTTTATAATGATAATATAAATTTATTTTCAAAATGGTCCCAAACCGTGTTGACAGATTTATTTTAAGCCTCCCCGCCAATTGGCTTGTCGAATATCGCCAAATATCGCCAATAACATTAAATTTGAGCTACAAAAAATATTTATATTTTGTAATTGTAATACCAATATTGTTAAATTTGAAACTCAGTAGCTTAATACCTGCCTATAGTAAAACAGAAAAATTAAGAAAAATATCTTTAAATAGAGAAAACAACTCTCCTTGGCACGAACTCGTTTATGTTGTAGAAAAAATTCCTTAAATGCCTTTTATTAACATTATTCTTTATTATTGAAATTACAAAAGTATGGCCAAAAATATCGCCAAGAAATTCAAATGTTAATTGCCTGTCGCTTTTTCAAAATTTTCATCGCCAAAAATAAGATTTTTATTACCACCTTTGGTGACGAATCGCCAAATCCGGCAACACTAGTCTCAACTGACATTTCCGAATAATAATGCATACCCAGCGGTAAAACTCAGAAGACCTTCTTGGTGCAGGTCTTATTAAAGGACTCTTTCGCATAAAAGATACGATACACATTCCACACTCTCTTCTATGAGAAGGGAAAATCGAAATAAAAGCAGAATCCATTAGTTTGAAGGCCTTCCAGAATCTCTGGCGAAAGAAGCAAGAATATATGAGTATGGAATGGAGCGAGCAGGCCTTCTACATCCAAAAGAAGCCATACAGGGGCCTTCTAGAAGGCATCCTTGCTCCTTCTAGTTCCCGCTGGGTACATACATACGAGTACATACATACATATATTTATGTATGTATATGTATAATTCTACTGTACGTGTGCATGTCCTAAACGGCTGGACTGATTTGAATGAATTTTTTTTGTATGCATTTGGGTGGTGCCCTGGATGGTTTAGATTCACAAATCAGCCCGGCAGATGGCGCTGCAGTCGGTATCTAGGTTATTTATCTATACTGCAACTAAACGACTGGATCGACTTGAATGAATTTTTGTGTATGCATTCAAGTGGGGCGTAAGATAACGTTTGCCACGCTCAGCTGGTATTCACATAAACATATTGGCGGTATTCAGTGTTTGATGCAAATTGTCTTGCGTCTTCGAAAATGCAAAATATCGTAGCTTTTCTTTAAAATCCAACAACAAAATACACACACAATCCAAAGAAAAGCTACGATATTTTGCATTTGCACTTACGCAAGACCATTTGCATCAAACATCGAATAACGCCATTGTTATCTTAATATATCAACGCCTTAACTCTTTAATTTTTCAAACTAATGTTTTGCATCACATTTCGATAGATTAGATGCTCATCTCTCGAAATATGCAAAAAACTCGATTTTTAAAAAATAATAAGTTAGGACGTTTCTATATTAAGGTAATGTGATATGTGTGTATGTACGTGAGGACATCATCGTACCACCTTTTTTTTGTGCAACAAAGTTTGAAATTTTTTTTTATGATTCATGACGACCTCTTATGCCACAAAAAAAAAAAGAAACGAATTTTTCCTTTTCATCTTGATTTCGAGGTTTTTCATTTGTAACATTTTAAGCCTTTAAATTATAATTAAATTATAACTAAAATGTGAATGTAATAAATCAACATACTTGTATAATAAACACATAACTCTTATCTGAATAGAAAATTGAAAAGAACGCAGCACAAACAACCAGAAAATATTATTTGAGCATTTTTATTTTATCCGCAGCATTTGAAATTTTAAGAGCAAAAAGTTTTTTTTTTTATCATTTTGCTTGAATAAAAGTTTCGAACTGAGTGTGACATGGCCGGAATAAAACAAAAAGTATTATTTCTAACTATGCACAGCTTTAAGCCATTTGCAACAGAACTTAAAGGAAGAGATAATGAAAGGAATGCGAATAAAAAAAAAGTATCTAAATTATAAAAATTGCGAGCATGTGGCTTAAATAATGGGACTTATTATATAATACTGATAAACATAGATGTGCATACATACTTGTGTTGTATGTTCAGCTATTCAATGCAGATACCTAGGGAGAAAATTTAGAAGAAGAAAATTTTGAAAGTACTTGGCAAAAATCCTTTTGCTTTTAATATGAACTTCAGTAACATTCAACAAAGATTCGAAGATAAATAAAAACTTTTACTGTCATATTCATGATTTTTTGTTTTATTTAGCTGAAGGCTATATGATAGATACTCGTATGTATGTAACAATAAGCATATTAAAATATTTCCTTATACGGGCGTTCCAATAAGACATTTCATTTTGAATAGCCCACCATTTTAATAGTTGTCACGACTCAACTAATTACTTCATAGATGACAATTAAAAACTACTCCGTTGATAAAAATAGATCGATAAAGCTTTAACAACGCGTTGGCTGAAGTAGTTAGTTAACACGCTGACTACAAAATCGAAGGTCTGGGTTCGAACCCCATCACCGATAAAGTCAGTATTTTTCTGATGTGCATTAGCGTCCTTTTATGTCAGTTGTTGTAGGTAAGTTGAAGTGATGAAGGCATAGACACTGGTCACTAAACTATACCGACTTCAGCGGATACTAGTGTAGCAGAAGTAAAATAAGCAATAAAATAAAATGGCTACTAAACACAGTTTTAAAACTTTAATGCGCCTCATTGACACCAGAGGCGCTGCAAAAACAAAAACGTGTAAAAAGCAGAGTTGTAAAAGAATGAAGAAGCTTTTCTCTCTCTCTCTTCCTTCACCAACTGACTTCTCTATAACTATCCCTTTCCTAAAGAAGGTGTTACTTATTTATCTTTTCAAAGTGTTACTTCTCTTACAAAAAACAGCACATTGAAGCTATTAATTCACTACAAAAAGGTTTGAAATTTCGCGTACACATTTCGCAAGACTAAATAATTTTTGGTTCATTGTGAAGCACCAGCAATTTTCTCACCCAGAAATTTTGAAACTGGTGCAAAAATGTGAGCTGCTGGGTGCAAAAATGTGATGTGAAGAAACGAACTCATGCACGTGGTGCGATTTTTAGTCTGGTGAAGTCATTGCACCTTACTTTTTCGCAAATGAGGCTGGAGCAATTGTTACGGAGAACGGATTACGCTACCGAGCGATGATTAATGATTTTGTATGGCGCGTATTGAAAGATATTGATTTAGTCGATGTTAATTTTCAACAAGTAACCATAACATTGCTGTTTTGCGTGCGAAGTTTCCTGACCGTATGATTTCTCGAAGAGATCTTGTGACTTAACAACTTTAGACTTTCTTCTTTGGGGCTATGTGAAATATAAGATCTATGCCAGTGGCCAACAATCGACTAAGTTTTCGAGGATTTGGTGGATAAGAATATGATCCTGCAAGCGTAGCCGTGGTGACTATTTGGCTGATATTGTTTTTCATTATTTCTAGTCACACAGAATGAAACCTCGTCTTAGAAGACCCTTTTTTATTTTGGTTCGATCTTAATATTAATAAAGTTTTCGATGTGCCATGAGGGCCGGGCGATAAAGTGTTTTGGTACAGATTGATCAATATAATTATTTAGTTCCATTTAAGACAGCCATATGCACAATTTGTAAAGAACTTTGTGCTTTCACACCGATGAGAGCACAACAGCCAATCACATCACGGCTTGCTGCTTACTTTGCAAAGAAATAAGAACAAATTATAAGAGCTTTCAAAGCTGTTTAGCTCAAATCTAAATATCAGAGTATGTGCAATTAGACGTAGCTGATCTAAAGCTTAAATTAGACGTGTCATGCCATATTGCCATAGACATAAACTAAATCAAAATTCATTTGGTTTATATAATTATGACTATGGCGTTATGGCGAGTCATCTATTATTAAATACAGTGTCGCCCATTAGTTTGGTTCGAACAGCTGTTTTGTATTGTTATGATTATGGTACGTCTAATTTAAGTTTAAGGTTAACAAAAACCTTATGCGATTCCGACTCCGTTTGGGGCTTATGTTGCACTGCAAATAAGGATTTGGTCCTGTTTGTCAAAGTCGACAACTTCCGACTTGTCGTACACTTAAGTTCAAAACAAAAACAAATTTTAAAATTTTAAATGTAAGTATGCGACAAGTCGAACACTTTAATTCAATAGCGAGATAGTAACGGCCTTCAGTACTAGAGATTGGAATGTGACTGTAAATAAGATTAGATTCGGCAGACTCATGCAGATATACTAGGGCAAGTAATCTATCTGGATGCTGTAAGCATTTCAATGTTGCTAACGCAGATAATCAGTGAACCTTTACCCAGAACAACTGAGAAATATTATGTTAAACTTCCATTCAAACAAATGAGAAGTTCAATTAATATCAATGTTGAAACCAGAACTAAGTAATCAAAATATTTTTTATTTTCTTACTTTACCATTTGCTACATTGGCTGACTTTTTTCAGCTCAAATTGTAGTTGTAAGAAGTATGAAATTAAAATAAATGTAAAAAACAACAACAACTATTGCTTTCGCAAGAACAGAGTGTTGCCACACCACTATTTTTGACAGGGTGCAGTGAAGTTAGGAATTGGTTTTTTTTTGTTCTTTTTCCTTCAATCGTATTTAATTTCGAATTGATTGACCAAGTGCATAGAAATAAGATTATGTGCAATATATGGAATACCTGAGCTGAAAATTACCCCCAACGTTTCTCTGCTGACTCATACGTAGTCTTTTGTTCAAAAGCTCCCATTACGATCTTAAAATCCATGAGTCACTTCCTACACAATCGCACGATCTACGAAAAAATACAACCCTGATCTGATGAATTGTTATTGTCTTTTGAAATTTTTCATAATGCCGGTCATACACTACACAAGTTCAGTGCTCAGTTCTGGTACTGCGTAAACTAAGCTTGTGACACACACTATACAATTAAACTGTGCAGTTTTTATTTTAATGCGCCATAATGCAGGTGATTATTTCTATAATTCTAGGAATTATAGAGCGCAGAATATTTTTTCTGCGCTTATTTCTTGTTTTGAAGCGTTTGAGCGTTTGCAACATACACTACACAAGTTCACTGTATAGTTTTCAAACTTGAGCAAATATCAAAATCGTTTTCTTATTTACTCAGTTCACTGCGTAAATAGCACAATCACCTCCATAGACTACACAAACGTACTGTACAGTGCCAGACTTGTGCAGTGAACTTGTATAGTGTATGGCCGGCATAAGCTCCATCATAACTCGTGTACAACTACTGTTGACCTTTCCTTGGAGGAAATTGTGATGGTTTTTTTTTTGTAAATTTTTAATAAAAATTTTCCAATAATAAAATTAATGTTGTCGATTGCAATAGATTGCCGCGAGGGTTTCTCGATATGCAGAGAATATGAAATTTAAAAAAAAAGAAGATGTACTAAAAAATAAAAATAAAATTTCCTTGCAGAAAAATGTGATGGTCAAACCGCAGATGAAAACAACGAAAAATCAAATCATGAACCAAGTTTATATTTATACGATGAAGAGGCAGAAACGCGGCCGCATGTATCGCAATTTATATCATCACTTGCCAATTATGAAAATACCATACCTGCAGCAACTGATCCAGATGCTAAAGCTCCAACGCCCTCAGCGCGTATGGGTAAGTCTGGGTTTAAAAATACACTTTTTTCAAAGAACATTTATTCCTTTCTTTTTTAAATTATTTGCCAATGAAATTTATAACGAGTTTTTAACCCTTTTGAATGATTACTCTTTCATTTTTTTTTTTTTGTGTGTGATTTCGTTTGATTTTTCTTTTACAGGTACGCTGATTGGTGTATTCTTGCCTTGTATTCAGAATATTTTCGGTGTAATTCTCTTTATTCGTTTAACATGGGTTGTTGGTACTGCTGGTGCTATTTGTGGTTTTCTTATTGTTCTAACATGCTGTTGTGTGGTAATTATTCTAACAAAAACCAAAAAATAAATAAATAATTAAGTAAAACAAAAGCAAAAGGCAAAAAGCAAAAACATTTAATTAAAATCCTTTTTTTTTTCCTTTTGCTCTTACTGTGGTGTTTATCTTATTTTGGGTTAAATAAGATTTGCATGAGTTGCTTCTCAAATATGCAAATGAACAAAGGCCATGGTGAATGAACGAACGTAGATTTCAGATTGATGAGGTTAAGTGAAGTATGAAAAATAAAACATGAGGCATTAAGAGTTTTTTTTTTTTTTTTGCTTCATTATTACCAAACTGAGTGCAATAAATTGATAACCCAATTTAAGTATATAAAGCAGTGGTGTCAAAAATAAAACTATAGTTGTATGTTTGAGAAAAGTTGTCTCATTAGTCTATGAAGTACATAGGAAAAAATAAATATTTGGAACAAATGCAGTTTAGTAAAGCAGCTAAAAATAAATAAAAAGGAGCCTATGTGATAGAAAATTAAAAAATAAGATGAAAAAATTAAATAAAAAAGTTGGCGGTGACCCATATTTTTCAAGTTATCGGGCTCTGAACTTTTCATAGGAAACTCTGAAAAATCTCAAAAAAATAATTTTTAAATAGCTTATCAGATAGTAATGTGAAAAATAAGAAAAAAAAACTTAATCAAAAAAATTTGCTGCAGGCCATATTTCCCGAGTTATTGGTCTTTAAAGTTTAAATAGAAAGTGCAGTTTAGTGAAAATGCTACAAAAAAAGTCAAAATGTCTTTTAATTATTATTAATATTAATTTCTTTCCTTAAACGTTTTACAACAGCAAACACATTAAATATCGCGAAAAGCATTGGTGATCATAGAATATTTTTCGCATACCACTTCTTTTCTTTCACTGTATCTGCAAACAAATTAATACACCCGCTACGCATCTGTTCACGTCGCTGTCTCATCGACGACTAAATGAAAGAGAATAAGAATGTGTGTGATTTTACCTAGCACAATTGTGCTATGAAACTGACATCAATGATATAAAGCAATAAAATATTTATATTATTCAAAACAATAATTAAGTTGAAGCAATTAATTATAGCTACATTATTTGTTTTTAAAAATATTATATAACTTTGATGAAGGAGAAACATTCGTCTAATGCCATCCATACTTCACACAAGTTCACTGCACAAGTCTGGCACTGTACAGTGCGTTTGTGTAGTGTATGGTGGTGGCTGTGCTATTTACGCAGTGAACTGAGTAAATATCAAAAAGATTTTGATATTTGCTCAAGTTTGAAAACTGTACAGTGAACTTGTGTAGTGTATGTTGTAAACGCTCAGTTGTCTCGTGATTTTTTAAGAGTTCAAAATAAGAAATGAGCGCAGAACAAATATTCTGGACAGAGTTCCTAGAATTATACAAAAAATCACCAGCATTATGGCGAACTAAAATAAAAAATGCACAGTTTACTAGTATAGTGTGTGTAACAAGCTTAGTTTACGCAGTGACAGACTTGAGCACTGAACTTGTGTAGTGTATGGCCGGCATAAGACAATTACGTACAAGCCATATGCGCAATGTGCAAGCTTTTAACAAAGAGCTTTGTGCTTTCACAGCGACGAGAGCACAACAGCCAATCAGATTACGGCGACGAGAGCACAACAGCCAATTAGATTACGGCGACAAAAATGCTTGTTGCTTACTTTGCAAAGAAACAAGAACAAATTGTAAGAGCTTTCAAAGCTGTTTACCCATAGCATGTGTGTTTGGATGTAGCTGTTCTAAAAGAACACACACAGTTCATATTATTATTTTTTTAACTAGGTAAAAGAAAAGAGCATGGAGCCGATATATGCATCCTCGAAACTATTCAACCGATTTGGTGAAACTTAAAATACAAATAGAAAAAAATTATCCTGCAATAAGCACCTTTAATTTGAAAAACAAACAAAAATCAATTAAAAATTTTATTGAGTCAACTAAACTTTTAATTAAATAAAATTTTTGAACAAAACTTTAATTGACTCCATTACATTTTTAATCGATTTTGAGTTGTTTTTTTCAATTAAATGTGTTTATCGCAGAACAATTTTTTTCTATGAAGGCACAAAGCCACACAGGATTTCTAGTTTTGAAGCTTTTTGGACGTTTCGGCGATTTTTTTTCAATTTGACGGTTTTTGCCATAAATGATGACTTTTTATGTATTAACGCGTCCTTGAAGCAATTTTTAAAACATTTAAGCTTTGAAAAATTTCCCATTAATACGGAAGCTTAAATACGCCAATACGACTCGCATGAATGGTATTTTCCATTTTTATGGAATATACGAGAAATATAAAACATGCAATAGGAAATGCCAAATTAATAAATTTTGCGTAACATATTTATTTATTATAATTTTTTTTTCATATTTCTCATATTTGTATATTTTATTACCCTATCACCACTAATTTTCGTAAATCTCTTATCCATCATATAGACTATGCTAACAGCAATTTCAATGTCTGCCATTGCCACAAATGGTGTAGTTCCGGCAGGAGGAAGTTACTTTATGATATCAAGGTAACACTGGGCTAACTTGAACAAACAGTACAAACTTATTACTTATTATTATTTCATTAGATCACTTGGGCCTGAATTCGGTGGAGCGGTGGGTATGCTGTTTTATACGGGCACAACTTTAGCTGCGGCCATGTACATCGTTGGTGCGGTTGAAATTGTTTTGGTATGTATGATTTTATAATCGCATAATTTCTTTTTTAAATAATTAAATTTTACTTATGTAGGTCCAAGTTCACCAACTATATTTAAATATCAATTCATATTTAAATTTATTTATTCCATGAAAAACAACTTATATTTAAATATGAATTAATATTTAAATATAATTGGTGGAATTGGCCCTTATTGTTTTATATAAAATATATGTATATTGAAATTGATTATTGAGTGGTAGAGCTAATTCCTATATGCATTTCACTGTTAACAAAGGCATATTATCAGGAAAGCTTTAAACAAAAATGTTTTCAAACAACCAGAGATATTATGCTAAATTTGTGTTTAAACAAATGAGAAGTCTAACTAATATCATAGTTAAAACAATAACTCAATAATCAAACTTTCACTTAAAAGAGTGTTTGATTAGTAAAAAAAAATATAAAAATAACTTTTCTTCTTTTAAAGACGTATATGGCACCTTGGGCTTCAATATTTGGCGATTTTACCAAGGATGCTGAAGCCATGTACAATAATTTCAGAGTATACGGCACTATTTTACTGGTGTTTATGGGTAAGTTGTATTAAATGTGTTTCTTTTTGGTTTATAAGAAGCCACGTTTAAAATAATATTCATTTCTTTTTTATTTATATTATAGGTTTAATAGTCTTCCTGGGCGTTAAGTTCGTAAATAAATTTGCTGCCGTAGCCCTGGCTTGTGTCATTTTCTCAATAATAGCCGTCTATGTCGGTATATTCGACAATATTAATGGCAATGAAAAACTTTAGTAAGTATTCAATATTTATAAATAAAAAAATTTAAATATGAGCTATAGTTAAGCAAACATACACGCTTTTGCTTAACTATAGCTGTTACTCGTAATATAATTTAAAATAATTTTTTTTCAAAGAATCTTCAAACAGTTTTATGAAAAAATATACAACTTTAAAAAATCAGCTTAGCAATAAGACTTGCATAGTGTAAATTAGGATTAAATGATTTTTTCTCTTACAAAATTCTTACATAAAACCAACATTAATTTTAATAATCGTTCATGAATACCGTTGTTAATCATTATTTCTGTTACTCTACAACTTAAGCATGTGCGTTCTTGGCAAGCGTTTATTAAAGGATATACCCATCGAAAATTGTACAAAAGATGATACTTTTCTAATGGATTTATATTGCCCTAATGGTAAATGTGATGATTATTATTTAGGTAAGTCATCATGAAAGTGTATGAGTATTAAACTGAATAGGTATAACACGTTTGCAATTTTTGTTTTCCTGCAGCCCATAATGTATCTAAAGTTAAAGGCATTAAAGGTTTAGCCAGCGGTGTGTTCTATGATAATTTGATGCCCTCCTTTTTAGAGGTAATGATGACAACTTTGGCCAATAGACGTGGTTAACTTTATTTATGTCTCGTTTTATTTCAGTTCGGACAATTTATTTCATATGGCAAAAATCCTGAGGATATTGACAATACAGCTCCTTCCACCTACAATCAAGTCATGGCTGATATAACCACATCCTTCACTCTGCTTATTGGCATCTTTTTCCCCTCTGTCACAGGTTCGTACATTAAATAAGCTCTTTAGTAGAGTTCGACCGATTAATCGGCTTCGGCTTCGGCCTTCGGCCAAAAATTGGTAATCGGCCAACATTCGGCCTATGGCAAAAATCGGCCGATTAGCCGAAGCCGAAGCCGAATATTTTTCATTCCAAGCTTGAAAAATAACATTATTTTTGGTCGTTGCTCGCCGACAGTTTCTGTTGTGTTTAACGTTTTGAAAGGGTTGCTTTGAAATACAACCCTGTTGCTTTCTATTTTCTTTTACTTGGACGTTCTTGTGAGTGATCATATGAAAAAGCAATCTAGAAATTGCAAAATAGTTTTATTTTTCTTGTTATGTATCCAATAGATATTACAGCTATTTCAGTGATCTCAAAAAAGCAAACTTTTTTCTTAATTCATATAAAACGTAGGTATCATTTTTAAAATTTAAAACATTCGGCTTCGGCTTCGGTTTTGGCCGAAGTTTAAGATTTTAGCCGAAGTTCGGCTTCGGCTTCGGCCAAAAAAAAAAACGCCTTCGGTCGATCTATATTCTTTAGTTTATATTTTTCTTATTTTTTGTTTTATTTCGTTTAATTTTCTTTTGCTTTTTTAATTTTTTAAATCTTAAATCATTTGGCCGTTGACTGTGCTGGCGTAGATTTAGTTGTTTTTTTATGGTTACACTAATCTAAGCTAATTAATTAAATGTTTTTTTTTTGCTTAACTCTCACCTTGCAGGTATTATGGCCGGCTCGAATAGATCAGGTGACTTGGCTGATGCCCAAAAGAGTATACCAATTGGCACAATTTGCGCCATTCTCACCACAAGCACTGTTTATCTGTCATGTGTTATGTTATTTGCCGGCACCGTGGACAATCTATTGCTTAGAGACAAGTAAGTTAAACACCCCAAAGGAAATATTTAGTAAGATGTGATTTTAATTAACAGCAGTTGAATAAAATCAGTGTGGTTTAATTAGGCTTTTAGCGCTTGTGCTATAATTAATGTGTGCAGATATTTTTGGGTTTGAACTGTCTCATTTGTTTTATAATAGTCTTGTGTTGAAAGCATTTAGCAGTTCTTTTTTTAATATTCGCATATTTTTTCGTTTATTCTTAAATCACGAGTTTATTTTAATTTAATGACAATAAAAAATTTAATGTTAAATCTAAAAAACAATTGCCAACAATGTTGACAATAAAAAATTTAATGATAAAAATCTGTGCAGTTCAAATTAAAGCTAAAGCAACAAGCACACCGTGTCCGTTTACATTATGCAAATCTTTAAACTTTCTTATGAGTAACCCTGCAGACAATTTGGTGACAATTGAACCAAACGTGCTCGTCCTATGACTTGCGAAATGGAAGTGTTAACAAAAGTTAACAAATGGGAGTAGTGTATGGTGAAAAAAGATATATCGTGTAAATGGTTGCATATTCGTACTGTATCGTCTGGATCTTTAGCCAACTTAATTGGGACTCGGTCTAGTATTGTAGTAAATGGCACCACCACCACACCATATGCAAAGTTTACAATCTAGACTGAGGGTGGAATTTCTATCAATCAGCCAATGTATCTGAATTAATTTATGCTTAATTTGTGTTATAGTGGTTTCAGACCTAAACTTAAAACCTGTTTGTAACGTTAAAACCATAAACAGCTGATTTTGCATTCATACACAGAAAAAACTAAGTCCTGATTCACACACATCAGGTTTAGCTGATCAGTTTTTGTTCAATTTTCTTTTGAACCTGCATTTACGTTCATACACAGCGTCAAGTCAAGTCATCAAGTCTTATCAATTTGCGTTGTCGTAGAGTATTACGAATGACAAAACAAAACGAAAAAGCAAACTTGACTGGTACGGTCAAGTATGTACCCCTTTCCATTCTCTTTTCCTCTCTCTCCTAAAAACTCAAGACTTGACGACTCAGACCTGACGTGTGTGAATCAGGACTAATTTTCCATTTCAAACACAAAATTCTCTGAATCAAATATCAATTTTTTCAATTTAGGTCCTACAAAGAAATTTGTAAATTCAAATACAAAATTTTGTAATAATGAGACATTATTAGATTTAATTGAACTATAGTGAATTTTTAATCAGAAATAATTTCTTAATCAGGCTTGAGTTCAGTAATTTCAATTCTTATGAATGAAATATTTTTATTAATTAATGTGAGTATCTAAAGAATAGAAGAAAAATTAAACTAGACACTATTAGCTGGGGGAAATACCGATATTTTTCTGTGCAGCATATAAGTATTATTGTAGTGGCTTTATGTTACTTTGTTTTTGCTTTCTACAGTTGACTTCGCTTTTCAGCATTCTGAAGCAGTGATAGTTCAATTAAATCTAATAATGTCTCATTTAATTCATCATGGGCACGTGACAAAAATATGTTCACTTGGCGATCACTGTTCACTTGGCCAGAACTGCTTCAGAATGCTGGAAAGCTAAGTCAATTGTAGAAAGCAAAAACAAAGTAACATAAAGCCACTACAATAATACTTATATGTATGTACCGATGGTGCATCGAATAAGTAAAAATAATTAATGTGATGATCGTAAAAGATAAGTAAGAATAGTTAAACATACATAGGTAGAGTGATATAACTTCGTGCTAACCTAAATAGAAAATGGAAAAACAGAAAATGAATAGTGATACTTACAAATGTGTTTGCCAAAGGCAAATCAATAATTGTATACACAATCAATTCTCATATTCCATTTCATAGAAATTTAAGTTTAATAGCTGATGTTAATAATAATCTCTACCCCAGTAGATAGACATGGGTGCTGATGAAGTGCGTGGCTGCACAGAAAAATATCGGTATTTCCCCCAGCTAATAGTGTCTAGTTTAATTTTTCTTCTATTCTTTAGATACTCACATTAATTAATAAAAATATTTCATTCATAAGAATTGAAATTACTGAACTCAAGCCTGATTAAGAAATTATTTTGTAATAATTTGTTTGAAAAATAACTTTGTTGAGTAAAAAAAACAAGTCACGACGTTTTTCGGCTTCTTGTCCGAGTTCACACGTATACAACACGAGCATTTAAAGAAAACAACAACATCAGCACATGTCCACGTTGAGTCAACCCTGAAGGAAATGTCGATGGTGAAAATGTACTGAGTCGCTTTTGACTTTGTCACCAGTTCTACTCTCTAATTATTCCCCATACAATACTTTGTGCTATAGACATTTAGCATGTGCTTGTCATTGAAAATCTACTAGTAACACTAAAACAGTTGACTAGGTAGTGACTACATAGTTCTTATGGGAACATGGAGACAGACCAACCAGACACTTAGTGGTACATTTCTATACCTTACGTACATACAATTATAGGAATATTGACAAGTTGTTGCAAAACGCACCACAAATGCACCACATCTGTTTTCTCTCGTTCTTTTGTGCTGACGAATATAACAGAAATTGTAGACAATGTACATACTACTAGAATTTTAGTGTTGACATAGGGACATTTGGCCCCAGTCTGACTGCAGGGAATATTGACAAGTTGTTGCAAAACGCACCACAAATGCACCACATCTGTTTTCTCTCGTTCTTTTGTGCTGACGAATATAACAGAAATTGTAGACAATGTACATACTACTAGAATTTTAGTGTTGACATAGGGACATTTGGCCCCAGTCTGACTGCAGGGAATGAACAAGCAAGGAAAACACAAACACAAGCAAATGAAATTAAATGATACAGTTTTTTATATAAAACAAAATTGAAACAAATAATTTACTGGAACAGTAAAAATATTTACCGAAACTAAATTTTATTTCAAAACACACGTTTGTTTGAAATTTTTTTGCGAATAATTTTTTCTGTGCACTGCAAGTCTGGTAAATTCAAGTTTTAATTCACAGACTGTGTAATAAATTTGTTCAAAACAAAATAAATCTCTTGTTGAAATACGTGAATTTTTGCTGTATTTTTTTTCTGCTTTTTATAATACTTATTTGACAAACTGTAGAACTGTTTTGTTTTGTCTGAAAAACTCAGAAATTAAAATGAAAACTATTTTATATTTTGTAAGTAAACATTTTAAAATTGTGGAACTACTTATACAAAGTGAAGAAATGCTGGGAAATCAAGTTATTGTATATAAAAAAAATGCACAAATACATTAGAAAATAAAACTTTTTTATCGGCAGATCGATGTCAGTGATATCGTCGGCTGTCACTTCCCAGAGTTCAACGAAAATATTTTCGTTGTTTTCCGTCCAAAAGATTTTTTTTCCGCAATTTTTTTATTGTTATCCATTTTTAAGTTGCAAATCTTTCAATCGGCATAAACATTATCAGCTGATTGCGGTAATTTTAACTTGGCAGCACTGAACTTAGCACAGCGAAAACAAGGTTGCATTTCATAAAACCAACTTAAAACCAATTCAAAAATGGTTTGAAGTTGGTTTTAGCAAAATCATTTTGTATGGTAAAACCAGGTTTAAACAGTTGGTTTTAACGTTAAAGCCAACTTTTATTAAAACCATGTCAGTGTGAAAACCACTATTAGCTTAGAGTCAATATGGTGTTTCCACGTAAGCCGTCGATCAGGATGTATACAAAGCAGATGGGGTTTTTTTTATTGAGGGTATACGAATACGAACTTTGCATACTGTACATATGTACGTATGTATGTTTGTGCAGCTCTGAATTGCGCATTTCAAGTACATTCTGCAAGAAAAATTGCGCCATGTAAACGGAAACTTAATGTTGCAATTTATTTTATAAATACATAAACAATTGGCATGAAAATTTATGTTGTTTAACTATTTTAGATTTGGTCAATCTATTGGTGGAAAATTGGTCGTAGCTAATATGGCTTGGCCAAATCAGTGGGTCATTCTCATTGGATCATTCTTGTCAACCCTGGGCGCTGGGTTGCAGAGTTTAACTGGAGCACCGCGTCTCTTGCAAGCAATAGCTCGAGATGAGATTATACCATTTTTAGCACCCTTCGCCAAATCATCATCACGTGGCGAACCCACTAGAGCTTTGCTCTTAACCGTACTCATTTGCCAGTGTGGTATATTGTTGGGTATGTGCTAATTTTCATACAAATAATAAGTAAATTTTGTTATTAAGTAAAGTGAAATTTTAATATTTAAAGGTAACGTTGATTTGTTGGCACCCTTGTTGTCAATGTTTTTCCTTATGTGTTATGGATTTGTTAATTTGGCTTGTGCCGTACAAACATTATTGCGAACACCCAATTGGAGGCCACGTTTTAAGTTCTATCATTGGTCTCTGTCACTAATTGGCCTTACTTTATGTATATCGGTTATGTTTATGACATCTTGGTACTTTGCCTTAATTGCCATGGGCATGGCAGTTGTGATATATAAGTACATTGAATACCGTGGGTAAGTATGAATTTATATTTCCCTATTTCGAGGTTTTTTTGTAATAGATTAAAGAACAGCGCAACATTGATTTCAATATTTTATATTTATTTAACGCGTGTCGAAAAAAAATTATTTCTTGTTGGTTTAACGATTCAAGATGCATTTCGTTGCTGCTGAGCAACACTTTAGTAAACTTCAACCACAAAAATTTGTTCTTTAGTCTAGGACCAAAATGGCGTAACCGCCATTTTTTATTTTGATAACAAAATAAAAATGAGCTAATTTATTCATAGAGCCGAAAAAGAATGGGGTGATGGTATAAGAGGTATGGCACTTACAGCAGCCAGATATTCGTTGTTGCGTTTGGAAGAAGGCCAACCGCACACCAAAAACTGGCGTCCACAGATATTGGTGCTTTCGAAATTAAATGATAATTGTATGCCAAAATATCGCAAAATTTTTGCATTTGCTACCCAACTTAAAGCCGGTAAAGGTTTGACCATCTGTGTGTCGGTTATACAGGGTGATCATACCAATATCGGCAATCGTGCCATAGAGGCCAAGCACGCTTTGCGAAAGTATATGGATGATGAGAGAGTAAAAGGTTTTTGTGATGTCATGGTGGCTAAAGAAATTGGTGAAGGCGTAAGTTCAGTGTAAGTTTTATTTATCATTTAGCATTTGCATATCATTTGGTTGGAAGTTTAACAGACCTTTTGCTGTGCCTTAGTATACAGACAATTGGTTTGGGTGGCATGAAACCCAATACAGTCATTGTTGGCTGGCCCTACAGCTGGCGTCAGGAGGGTAAACAGAGCTGGAAAATCTTTATTCAAACCGTGCGCACAGTGGCTGCCTGTCACATGGCATTGTTGGTGCCCAAGGGTATTAATTTCTTCCCTGAATCCAATCACAAGGTAAGTAACGTTTTGCCATACGAAGACTTTATGGATTATTGTTGTAACTCAGAGTGAATTTAAGATTGGCGGTAATATTGACATTTGGTGGATTGTGCATGATGGTGGTCTTTTGATGCTGTTGCCGTTCTTGTTGAAGCAACATCGCACTTGGAGAAATTGCAAATTGAGAATTTTCACTGTTGCCCAAATGGAGGATAATTCAATACAAATGAAAAAGGATTTGAAGACATTCCTGTATCATTTGCGTATTGAGGCCGAAGTCGAAGTAGTTGAAATGGTTAGATAAATAAATCCGAATCATATAGTTAATATAGCATCTTAATGAGAATACTTAACTTAATTTTAGATGAACAGTGATATCTCGGCTTATACCTACGAAAGGACATTAATGATGGAGCAAAGAAATCAAATGTTGCGTGAATTAAGATTGAATCGCATTGAAAAAACCAAAGTCGTATGTACAAGTATTCATATCTTTTATTATTGTTAATACCTTACCGAAATTTTGAAACAATTCAAAAGGCAAAATTAAAAAAAAAGAATTGTTTCTTTTGAAGCAGTTCTTTTTTTTTAATATTTTTGTAACTTTGACATCAAGCAAAGAATTTACTTACTAACAGTTCTGCATATAACAATAATACTCGTACTCTTATTCACGCACTCACTCACTCGATCACTCAGTTTCAGTCACTTGCCATTTTACAGTACACACGTACATAAATGATTGATGTCTTTCGTTTTGTAAGATAACTACCTATTTCTATTTGTTTTCTATTTTTCTTTTTAATAATTTGTATTTGTATTTATTATATTATAAAATATGTTCTGTTTTTATTTTGATTATTTTTGGTTTTTCTCGGTTTGGTTTTCTTTAAATATAATACTTAAGCCCATTTGATTATGTATACATATTTACCTATTTTCTATTTGTTTATATAACTTAATATTTTAACACTACCTGTACTTTTTATTGCGAAATCAAATGTTTAAAACTTTCGAATGAATACAAACAAACAGAATTTAGTGGACAAGAAATCGACAGCTGGGGAGGACAAAATGCCTTTGGTAAAAATAACAACAAAACTAAAAAAAAAATATTCTTTTTTCCAATCTATTCTCTATCTTCTATCGTTTATATTTTTATTATTCAATTGTTAATTAAGTGTTTGTATTTTACAATTCATGTTCTATCTAGTTAGTACATGATGGATGTTGTTCCTTTCGTTCATTTTCATTCATACAGACAAACACAAACACACATTCAGGACTATTGTACGTTGGGGTAAACACAATAATATGTACGTATGTATGTCTCAGGAATGTCGGTTAAGTGAACTTTACATTAAAAAAAAAAAAACAGTTAATCAAAATTACGCAAATCGATAACAAAAGTTAAAGCTTAATTTTTTCACATTTCCTGCATAGAGCAAACAAAAATATTGTGTGTATGTATATAATTTGCTTATTTGATTTTGCTTACAAAAGAAACCGTCAACTCTACTGATGCAATGCAAGTCCAGATTCACACTTGTCAACTTTTGTTGATCAGCTGTAAGAAAGACAGAGAAGGAAATACAAATATCTCTTTTTTTTCTACCAGCTGAATTAAAAGTTGACGTGTGTGAACCGGGACCAACTTTTAACATTGGAAACCGTTAGATATTTATTTTTACAGACACAACTCAACTGCAGCCACGTTCTTTGCTATTGAAAAATTCGTGTGTTAATTTCGAAAATAACATTAATAAATAGTTTTTTAGCATCTTTTGCTATTTTCGGAATCAGCGAACGAAAATACATAAGAATCAGTTATTAGAGAAAATTAAAATAAAAAAAATTTTTAAGGACTAAACCAAAAACACAATTTTCAACATCCTTGCAATAACAGTAAGATATCGTAATATACCCACCAATTTGACTCTACTCAATTGAAATAGATTTTTGTGTAGATTAATTAACCAAAAAGCAGATGAACAGTCCCTGATATACATATATATTAAGCGAATACAAAAAATTATGAAAATACCAAATAGAATGTCACTATAGGGTAATTCCATTTTAAATCAACGAAAGAAAACGCAATTTTTTACCTTACCCTCTTAGAATTGTACAAAAATTTGCACGAATGTTCTATAGTACTAAAATAATATAAATTCAAAAATTTTGGATATCTAGATTTTGTGGTTCCCAAAATATGGCGCTTCGAAAAGTAGGGAATTCATTAAAAACACATATAAGTGGTCTGTCATTATTGTTCATATCTTCAAAAGTTTTTAAGATACAGGGTCGAAATTGGTCCCATTTAATAGGTATTGAGAATAGCTTTTAAGCTGCATTTATTTTCACTTTTTTTCTGAAAGGTCAAAGATCACTGTCGCGTGATTTAAAGTTCGGGGAACTATATCTCAAAAAATGAAATTTTTAAAATTCTAAAAAAATATATATTAATCCTGACAGTCTCTTCTGCATTTTGTGCAAAAAATTTGAGTGAGCTCTTATTAGTTCCTGAACTATAGACAATAACTTGAAATTATTTGGGAAATTTGTATGAATTTTTTTTAAATTTTTTTATTCCTAGTACACGTAGGAAAACTATTCAACATTTTCCAGTAAAAAAAGACACTCCAAAAAAGTCATGAACATGTAGAGCTTGTGATCTGAAAGTAATGCAAATTTCGATCCGTTCTAATGATTTTTACATAGGGTTATCATTTCAAGAAGTTCTCTTTCTCGATGCCTGCAGGTCATGGTCACCGAATTGGAAGTGATTTTAAGAAAAATTTCCTTTTTTGTGCTCTATGATAATATTTTCATCTAGGAAAAATGGTAAATAGTTACCTATTTTAATAATTCGTTTCTTTTTATACGAATTTAAGCCCGGAACAGTATTTTCATTTAAATTTAAGTAAATAACTTTTAAATTTTAGACTAAAATTAGTTCATAAATTTCTTTAAAAAATTCGATTTTTTTTAAATTCTGGTGGGTATTTTCTAAAACTATGCAGAAATTACAAAGTTTTGTATGACTAAAATAAATTTCTACATAGTTTTCTGCTAACTACTGGCAAATTAATAATATTGATTTTTTGGAAGCAATCAAAATGTAGTTCCTTTGGAATGACTTCCAATTTTTTTTACTGGGTTGTTTAATGTTTGTTTAATGAATAAAGGTTTATATTAAATCGAAAGCAGTGGTTCTGAAAAAACTGTGTTTATTGTGTTTACCATGACCGGGAATTTTCAATAGAAAACATTTACAATTAATTAATCGCATATATAAAAAAAAGTATTTCTTACTTTTAACTCCGTTTGTCGAAATCAATATACATATGTATTTAATATCACCCAAATAAATAAAAAAAATATAAAAAAAATAAATTTGTTTCAAACAATTTCACATCGTTATCAATATCTCAGGAATAATAAGAGCTCACTCAAATTTTTTGACACAAAATGCAGAAGAGACTGTCAGGATTAATATATATTTTTTTTAGAATTTTAAAAATTTCATTTTTTGAGATATAGTTCCCCGAACTTTAAATCACGCGACAGTGATCTTTGACCTTTCAGAAAAAAAGTGAAAATAAATGCAGCTTAAAAGCTATTCTCAATACCTATTAAATGGGACCAATTTCGACCCTGTATCTTAAAAACTTTTAAAGATATGAGCAATAATGGCAGACCACTTATATGCGTTTTTAATGAGTTTTTCATTTTTTGACGCGCCATATCTCAGGAAAAACAGAAGCTGGAAGTCCAAAATTTTAAATTTATCTTAGTTAAGTAACGTGCAAAAAGACAACTAAGTTTCATAAGATTCAAAGGTGGTCGAGAAAATCCGTTCGTCGGTTATAAAAATTTTAACCCTATATCTTCAAAACTAGAGTTGCTAATGATGTCATCGTAAACAGCAGATGAAACCAGTGTTTAAAAAACTTAAGTCGAAGTAGCAAAAGTCGAAACATTTTTACTTTTCGCTGCTTGGCCTTTTTCCAACTGAATGAAAATGAACCAATATTTTGTTTGAGCTTGTGAAAGTAATCAACAGTCGCAGTCGAAGCAGAATCAGAAAACGAATTATGAACAATTGCGCACCAATTTGAACAGTCGACGATTTTAAAAGTTTGAATTTGATTTGTTGTTGGTTTTGGTTAGTTTCGCTACTAAAAGTACAAGCAGTCCGTGTGCTTTTCTAAGTAGCAAACAGTACAGTCGAAGAAACAAAAGCTCTTGCTTTTAGAAGCTTTCAGCAGATTCAGTCCACTATTTTGTAGTGTTTGTCATGTTTTTGTTGTTGTTTTTGCACATCAGACAAGAAGCAAAAACAAAAACCACTTTACTGCGCCTGCTTAAAACTTTTAAAAGCAAAAGTTTTTGCTTCTTCGACTGGGACTGTTTGCGACTTCCAAATTCATACCCCTTTTCCGCACGGAAAGTTTACTTTGTAAAGTTTTAACTCAGCTGTGTGAAAGACAGAGGAAGTAGTACAGTCTCTTTCTGTCTTTCTCCCAGCTGAATTAAGACTTTGCAAAGTAAACTTTCCGTGTGGAAAAGGGGTGTCATATAAACTGCTTCTTCTTTTACCTGCGATACTAAACAAAAAAAAGCAAAAGCAAATCAAATTCAAACTTTTCAAATTGTCGACTAATGAAAGTACTGCGCAATTGGTCATAAATCATTTTGTGGTTTTGCTTTGACTGAAACTGTTGTATTTTTCAAAAGCGAAAGCAGAAGCAAAATGAAATGAAATGGAAATTATTTAAATTTTTTAAACATTGGATGAAACTATATAAGGATCAGCTATTTTTTTATTTAAACAACAAAATCTGTTGTGCTATCTATAGCTTTCTCTTGTGTGCTGACTTCTAATTAAGCTATATGTAAAACATTTAGATTAAAGCAAATAAATATTCGTGACTACTTTCAAAGCGAATTGACTTTATCGCTACAACATGTACAACAATACAAAAAACAACATGTAGTTCGTCCGGCTTCAAATAACCCCATCCGTCAAAAACAGTAAATTTAAATATTTTTCCATATAAAACGTATTGGAAATAAATTCAATAAAGTGTGACTGTGACTCGCACACGAAGGGTTCCATACGGACACTAGATATGTATGTATGTAATACTATACGAACTTTAGCCTATATGTGACCTTCTCCGAGAAAAGGGACCTAGTGTGTCAAAAAACGGATGTGTGTCAAAATCGATAAAAATTAGAAAAACATTAAAATTTTATTTTTTTAATGCGATTTTCTCAAAACTTCATTTTCACACACTAAGTCCCTTTTCTCGGAGAAGGTCATATATAATCAAATATCTTACGTGAGGTAAATTTTATTTTAAACCAAATACCCGGTAAACTTTTTTTCGGTTTTTTGGCGGTTTTTCTTATTTTTCTTATTTTTGGCGTTTTGGCGTTTTTTTTTTATTTTTTCGGTTTTTGGCATTTTTTCATTTTGGCGATTTTTTCGATTTGATTTTTAGTTTAGCACTTTTTTTCGTTTTTGGCAATTTTTTTCGGTTTGGCATTTTTAAATTTTGGGAGCTTTTAGTTTTAGCGTTTTTGAAAATTTCAAGAGTTTACCTTGCCTTTAATTTTGATTTTTGACAATTTTAGTGTTAATTGGTGTAGTCTGCATAAAAATACACTAATTTTGCAAAATTCTAAAGTCTATATATATTTGCACAAGGCGGGCCAGAAGTCACGCCTGGGTAAAAAAGTCACGCCTGCGTCAGTAAAATTAAATGCCCTTTGGAAAACAGTGTTACACCACCATGCAAAATTTAACGACCGAGCAACGAACCAAAAAGGCCCACCCTGTATATACATATATTATATGTGATTAAAACTTTTTTTCGTTGCTCGTTTTGGAACACCCTTGAAGCGGCCTAAATTCTACATATTCTGTTAAAATGTTCTGGAGAAAACAGCCTGTGACGGGCAGACGGACAGCGTAGCGAAAGCAATAGGGTTCCATTTCACCTTTGGTGTACGGAAGCCTAAAAACAGATTTTGGCAATTGGGATCTAAAGCAGTTCAATTCGGCATCAAACAGCTGATCATCATCAGGGCTGTTTCGCAATTCTCCTTGCTTAAGAGTTTATATAAGCTTATAAGAGGTTTCACCGAGACTGAACATTTTAGTATATGTAATTAGATGGGCGAACGGATCGCAAAATTAAGCCACAAAACATACAGAAGTGTAAAAAGTGACAGGTAAAAAAAGCTTTAATCAGGGTTTTTTTTTTAAATTCGTGGAAAAAAGAGACAAACATAGTATATTTGTTATTGTAGATTATATTACTACTTAGTGCCGGTTCACACGTTTCAACTTTTGTTGCTCAACTCGTAATTCAGCTGTAAGAAAGACAGAGACGGAAATACAAATATCCCTTTTTTGTCTTCCAGCTGAATTACGAGTTGAGCAACAAAAGTTGAAACGTGTGAACCGGGACTTACCAATTATCATAGCTAATAAAATACTTTGAAATTTTCTTGCACTAGAAATAAGAATCAAAACAAAACCGCCGAAAAAAGCGAGGAAATAGAAAAATACACTTATCTGTATGCTTTGTGAATAACCGTCATATTCCATCCCATCTGTTTTGCTCCAACGTGCTTTGGAATGTGTGTCAAGGAAATCATTTTGGTTAATCACACTTTCTTTTATAGTTTGAATGAAATTTTCATGGACTTCAAGGTTATTTTTCTCCATCATATCCATATTTTACAATGAACTTTTTTATATGATGTCATTCTCCATTTTCAAGTTTCAGAAAAAATCGCTAGAGTGTCTTGTTTTATAAGATCATCATCTTAAGATTTTCGCACCGCACACACCTTTAATGTTTCCTGCATTCGAGTCATTCAAGTCAATTGTATTTTGTTTTCATATATCTTTAATTGATTTCATATGCAAGTAATACAGGGTGTGATAATTTTGATACAATAGCACTTTTAACTGCCAATTAGATTTATTATTTCATAAATATAAATTACTTAAATTATATAGATATTCTTTTCTTTGCGGGAAAACATTTAATTTGATCAAAGAATTTTGTTTAAATGATCCTTTGGCAAAACATTAGAATGTAGAGAAAATAGGGAAATTGAGAAATTTATTTTTGTATAAAAACCTTTCTTTGTAATCGTTATAATTATAGAAATATACACATATGTGGATAAAATGTTTTTTTCGCCATCCAATATAAGACATCATGACCTGAACCGCTAAATAATTGTTCGGAAAATTCATGTTGTCAGTCTTCAATGAATGCCAAATACTAAAACGCCAAAGGTAAGACCACATTGGGTGATGCGACGCGACGTGACACAGCACGACAAAATAATCCCCATATTATGGTTGGCGTATTTCATTTTTGACTACGACGTTTTTGTAATAAATTAAATAACAGCGCAACATATTTTTTTTTAATCTAGGACCAAAATGTCGTAGTCGAAGTCAAAATACGCCAACCTCGATGAGGCCCACATCACACAAACACATTCACATCACAGGTTAACCGACTACAACAAGTCCTTTGGCTCTATTGTAACAAATCGCAAAAAAGAACAGTCCAAAAAAGGGGAAGGGCGGTGATGAGTTGTTATTCTACAAAAATGTTGGCCATAAAATTTTACTATGCGCTTATGTCAGAACACAACAAAGTCCAGAACCACTAAAGTCCAAATTCGAAAGCATTTCTTTCGTTTCGAATTACAGAAAACTTAAAACAAACTTTGAACTGTCCCACAAGGGAATTTGTGAGAATACAAATGGGCAATCTTAAGTTTGGCTGGTTTTTGCTGTTTGTGTTAAGTTTGGGGTTTTGGTGGGTTCTGACATTTTTAGTAAAATTGTATGGCCCACATTTTTGTAGAACATTTTCTCCTTTATTAGAGGGGTGGGATGCCAATTTTTGGATCTATTCCAGCAAATCTTAAAAAATAACGCGATTTTCTGGAATAGATTAAAAAACTACCGTTATGTGGAGGAGTTAGAGGTTTAGAGGTTGTTCCACAAAAACATTTGCCTTAATATTTTATATAGAGTCGGTGAACATACACTATACCTTAGATGTAAAGAACACATAGTTCCATACAGCGATATTCTGCAAGAGCAGGCCAAAGGCGAAAGGGTACTTTAACCCCCTTAAAACAAAATTCCCATTCGATCTTTCGAAAACCGACACATACATATATATTTTTCATCCATAAAACATCGTAATTTTGCAAGAATTTCAAAATTCTTATGCAGTGTTATTAAAATATCTAAGAAAGAAAAATTAATTGACAGAAATAATCTAGAAAGTAAAGCATTTTCGGGAAGGGTTTCGCATAACTCACGTGAAGTGACTTAAAGCTTAAGCAATATCAGAATATATTTTCAATTCCAAAAGGATATCTGCTTGACTCGGAACAATTCTGAACAACAATAATGACTTTGAAAAACTTCCTTCTAAAGTACGCACGCACTGTATTTTTATTGAAATTATCACATCCTGCATTAAATCAATTTTGACAAACTAATTGAAGAAGAAAATATTTTTAAAGAAAAGCATGATTGATAGTAACTATTTTGTTTTTGTTTTTTGGAGAAATTATGATTTTTACAAGATTGGCAACCGAGATATCACCACAATCAATTGATTTTTGTCGAGGTTGTGGCAACGTGCAGCCATCCGTCCATACACTTGTTGTTTGTGAACAAAATATGCTTAAAGTTAGCTTTCGTTTTATAAAATAAATTACAGGTAACCCTCCTATAGTGCAGTATATACGTTTCTAAGAAACAGATTAAAGTATACATATGTACATATATAAAAAAGCGAAGCAGCTTTTGTTAAGTAAAATATTTTGATTATATTAGGCTAAACCTGCACCACAACCCAACATAACTCAGGCACATCAACAAGGAACGCCTAGTTCTACAGCAAATATTATAATGCCTAGAAGCACATGAAAGTACTACGTCACTTGCCAATGCTGAGTAATGGGCTCTGGATCAAATAAAAGCGTCAATCAGTGAATGTATCTTATTGTCGTTTGAATAAAATCGTCAATTATATATAAAAATTAATCCATTTTCTCTTTGCCACGGCATTACGGCGTATGAAATAAAAACATTAAGAGAGTATCGCGGAATATTACACTGGTGTAACAAAAAACCAACAGTTGAAATTTCCGTTATAAGCGAAAACGGCTTAATGGATTTGGATAATATTCGGTAAACTGAAAGCACGTGGTCCAGATAAAAAAATACATGGTATTTTTTAGGGGGTAAAACGGGTGAAAATTTGTACTTTTGGTACTTTTTCTGTTTTTTTTTAACTTGGTATAAATGCAGTTTATAGGACAATTTCAGTTTGATTCTGGATGCGAGTGAAGTCCGCGCACTTCCCTGTGACATTACAAAGCTAATAACACAAACTAAATGATATTTTTTCGTCAATCAAATTTAGAGGTGTCAAATAAACAGCTGTCAAATAAAAATATCAAGTTTTATTTTATTTACATCATTTACTGATGACAACGCGTACGTGTAGCCGAAAAAAATACGACTGCACGCACACAACTATTTGATTGATGGTTTTATTTGATCGTCTGCTGGGCACTTAACATTATCAGTGCCCATGTGTACCTTAATATATCATTTTTGCTTTAATCTTCTTTCAGAGACGAAAGTCCTGCACTCAAGAATAAATACTCTAAACGTTTGCTAAGCTTAGGTTAGGTTAGCAGGTTGCTGGTCTTGGTATCGCTTCCTCAGGGTGCATACAAACACGCTTGCTAAATACGATCATTTATGCTCATTTTGATGATGTTTCTGATGGAAAATATAACTTTTCTTTTTTAATTTTATCTCTTAGCCTTGAACTTAGAATAAATAATGTAAAAAAAGTAATTTTCGTGTGTTGATGAAAACCGTGTTATAACGGGTTTGTCTGTATAAAGGTAAAGGCTCAGTTAGCCGACTGTAATGGAATGTAACTGCAACGGTAGGAAGCAGCTGATCGATGTTGTTATGTGAAAAGTAATGGAAATGGTTAACCGGAATCTAAAGGCTCAGTTAGTCGACTGTAATGGAATGTAACTGCAACGGTAGGAAATAGCTGATCGATATTTTTATGCGAAAAGTAGGTTACGTTACATTACATCTCCATAACCATTTTCATTACTTTTCACATAACGATATCGATCAGCTGTTTCCTACTGTTGCAGTTACATTACATTACAATCGGCTAATTGAGCCTTAAGAATCTGTACATTACTTTTCATATAACAATATCGATCAGCTGTTCCCTACCGTTGCACTTAAATTCCTTTACAGTTGGCTAACTGACCCTTAAAACGCTATATATCGACCCGCTACGATACGTTTGGTGTTGCCAATCTTTCATTTTTAGTTTTATAAGTTGAAATTTGTCGAAATACATTGTTATTAAAGGTTTGAAAGTTTTCTTTATTTGAAACGAAATAACTGCATAATTTAAGTAAGTGTTTTGTAAAACATAAGTTTTCAAAAAATTAAATTTTTTATAATTTATTTAAGAGCCTGTTCCACGATGTCGATACAGAAAACATTCTATCGACTTATGTTGAAAGCAAAAACAAAGGGCCTGCTCCTCTAAATACAAAATTTTGTTTTTGTTTTCAATATTAATATTCGATTCAATCTATAGTGCATATTTAAAGGAGCAATCCCAAAATGTTTGTTTTCAATACATGTTGTCGTTCCAAAGCTTTCTGTCATACATCGTGGACCAGGCCGTAATTTTATTTTCCAGTGTACATAATTAGTTCTTGGGGCATAAAATATTCAGGCACGTGATGCAAATCGATTTTGAAATCGCAACAATTTTGAATACAAATTTTAAGTACACGTACATATTGTATTTATATATACATATGTACAATTGTACATATACATATGTATATACATATCGTCGATTGGCTTCTGGTTTGCTGCAGACATAATGTATTTTGAATATACTGCGCCGCAAGCCAGAAACCAACCGACGATATGTATGTAAAAGTAATGCACATACATGTTTAATTTAATTTTTCTTCCTGTCTCCGGCAGTTACGAGTAGCAATTGAATACCCTTTCGAAACCTGCATATTTTATTCTCTATTTCATTTCATTTGTTCATTTTCATTTCAATATTTATTCAATGTGTTATAAAATTAAACAATACATAACTCAGTTTTATAATTTCTCGTGGCTTAATAAATAATTGGTTATGGATTAGATCGTCTTTTTATTATTAATTTTTTGTTTATTTATTTTTATTTATTTATTTCGTATTTAAATTATTGTTAAAAAAAAACACACGCACACACATTTTCTTGAGAAGTTTATTATTATGATTTTTGTTTAATTTTATAGGTACAAACAATAATTGATCATCATCATGAAAGTATGAAAACATCATCCAAAGTCCGATTTGCAGATCCCACAGTAGAAGAAAAACACGAAAATGTCAGTTCTACTAAAATTAACAATAGAAAGAAAATATCCTAACATTACTAACCTTCAACAAAAAAAACCATCCAATCTTTGTTTTCTTTTCATTTTTCTTTTTTTATTGTTCTGATCTATAAATGTTTGTAGGAGTCGAAGGACGACGACAACAACATCGGTAAGGTCTATGAGACCAACGACGATGACAACAGAGAAAACAACAGAGATGACGACGATGAAGATGGCGACGGCAGTAATGATGAATATGTTGAGAAGAAACCGTAAGTGCTACGAATGAGGGGGGCACGGTGACATTTATAATAAGAATTGCATTCCCATTACTAATTAGGTGTATATGTAATTGCAAATTATTTCAGGCGCCAGACTTGCATGGACATGCACATGCATGTCCATCTAAGCTATTTTTCATTTACATATTCAGAAGATTTTAAAATTTCTTAAATGAAAATTTCTGAAGTAACCAATTTGAAAGTATAATATCGCATAACTTAAGAACAGATTAACGGATCGGAATCAAAATTTGCGGCATTAGAAAGAAGTTGAGCTCACTTAGAGATGTCTTAATATAGTGATTCCATTCGGTTCGTTGGACCTCGAAAACAAATTTTAAACCACTAAGGCAGCTACGTCCAATCCATATGCACAATGTGCAAACTTTTATGAAGAGCTTTTTGTGCTTTCACACCGACGAGAGTACAACATCCACAACAACAACATAGCAGACACCAATACTTGCTCTTACTTTGCAAAGAAACAAGAACAAATTTAAGAGCTTCCAAAGCTGTTTACCTCAAATACAAATATCAGTGTATGTGTATTTGGGACGTAGCTGCACCAAGGCTATCAAGTTCAAAATTCCATCAGCTCTTAATCTAAAAACAGACACGAATGGTTCGTTCGATAGATATTGTTGTCGAAAAAAAAAACTTCATACGCCTCATTGACACCAGGGGCGCTGCACACTGCATTATTAAAAACGTGAAAAAAGTAGAGTTGTAAAAGGATAAAGCTTTCTTCTATCTCTTCCTTCAACACCTGTCTTCTCTATCACTATCCCTTTCCTATCACTCTCTCTCTCACTATTTTCTCTTCAACTCACAGGTAGCACAAGGGGATCATTGTATTGGACCCAAGTGAGCTGGACTTTAAATTACACCCTTCCTTACCAGCGTTCTGCTAACGTAACCTTATAACTTTAAAAGTCTTCATCAAATCGATTTAAGATATGTAGTTATTAGTTATTATTTTATAGAGTTAAAAAGTGTAATTTGTTAACAAAGTGAAATTTGACAACAATCTGTAGTTTAGCGGGAAGTTTCATATTTTTTTTATGTCACACCCAATATTTTTACAAAAACTTCGTGGTTCCATTTAAAAACAAAAATGTTCATGCCAATTTTTGTGAGATAAATGTTTGCAAATGTTTATTTTGTAATTGCTTAATAAATATAAAAAATATCTTACTTTAATTTAGTAACAATAATTTTATCTAGAAATGAAATGAATGTGCGTCGCATGCACACGGCTGTTAAACTTAATGAAGTCATTGTAAATAAATCACAAGATGCCCAATTGGTTATAATGAACTTACCGGGTCCACCCAAGGATGTTAATCCAGCACGTGAAAACAATTGTAAGTGCCTAAAAATTATTTTTTTTTACACAACCAGCTGCGTACTCAGGGGAAGAGAAAGATATTTTAAAGTTTATTTCCCCCAAAAGCTTAAGATTAAGCTGATGCTTAAGGCATGGTCACACTTGACAAACATTTGCCCAAAAAAGCGTAACCAGCAAATAATAATGAGAAACCTTTTGATTTAGACGGGTGTTTATTAAGTTCAATAGTTTCCAATAATATTGTATTCTTTAACTTTGCGTATTTGTTAAATACGAAACTAATTAACTTAATAAAAACGTGTTTGCAGCAAAAGACTTCTCATTAGTATTTGCTGGTTACGCTTTTTTGGGCAAATGTTTGTCAAGTGTGACCGTACCTTTAATCTCTCATAATTCGTGTTTGTGTTTTTTTTCTCTCTCTCTAGATATGGAATTCTTGGAAGTTCTCACTGAAGGACTAGAAAAAGTGCTAATGGTGCGAGGAGGTGGGCGTGAAGTGATAACTATTTACTCTTAAGCAGTAAAACCAACAATATATTTAAAGAAAAGAAAAGAAAAACAAAACAAAATAAAAACACCACCCAACAAAAAAGAAGAAAATTTAAAAGATATTAAACAAAAAACAAAATACATACAAAAAAGATGATAACAACAATTTTGTAATATTTGAAACTTAGGCAACTTTTTGAATCAATTAATATTCAAGTAGTAATTTTAGGTATTAAAACAAAATAATAAATGAAAATAAAATGCAATTGAAACTATTTTAACTTAATTTTATGTAAAAAGATAATAAAAAAAATGTTATAGTAAATAAAAATTAAAAACAAATTTAGTAAAATAAATAAAACTTTGCGAGTTGAGTTGTTATTTGAAAAAATGTATTTATGTATGTGTCGCTTTTAAATTTCCAAAGAGAAAATGTTTTATAAAATTCACACGAAAAACAACTTCATGGTATCTTTTTTTTATTGATTTTTACATATAATTTACAACTTTTTTATTTTATATATTTCTATAACTTTAAATAGCTGTCTAGACTTGTGTCCAACTCATTCACATTTAAATTACATGGGTTTGATCATAGGTTTGTGTCCAAAATGAACTAGTGAATGAGTTCGACCCAAGTCTATATTTGTCGCATTATTCGAAGAGTTAAATGTTAAAAGTTACTTGGGAGTTTTAACTTTACAGGAGAAGTTAAATACATAATAGAAACTGTAATATTCAATATGTAACTTTTTTTGAACAAATGCTTGTTAAAGCGTCATTTTTTGCAATATTGCAATAAATTTTTGTGATGATTGTATGTGTTCTGGCTTTCACATCGTTTTCACATTTTTTTCTTGTGAAATCGGATGTTAAAGCACATCCTACGCCTGTTTAGGTTGAAATTTAGAAAATAAAAATTAATAGTATGTGTTCTTGCATCCGATTTTAGATGAAAACGGTTTTTAAATGTTCGATTTCAAATTTTTAGCTTTTTTCGTTTTCACTTTTGGCAAAAAAACTCGTATTCTTTTCACTTGTTAATAGTCTTGTCTAAATTTCAACCTAAACAGGCGTAGGATGTGCTTTAACATCCGATTTCACAAGAAAAAATGTGAAAACGATGTGAAAGCCAGAGCACATACAGATGTAATGCATTGGATTCACTGAATATTTTAATTTCTGCTTGAGACCATCGTTATATAATTTTGTCATCCATTTCTAAATAATTACAATCTTTTAACATAAACTACCTATAAGCATTTTCAACAGCAATAAATAAAACAAACAACAGATAAACACAAAATATAGAAAAAATCTATAATATATGTACATATGTACCTACATATAATATTTTTAAAACATACCTGGCAAAATAAATAGTCTTCAACAGTCAGTCTTCACATTTTTGAAATTCGCATTTCAAATCCGAACATGTGTAGGAAAACCAGCCACGTTAAACAAAATTCAAGCACATAACGATTTGATTTAGGCTCCGGAACGACCTGTCTAAACTTAACTACAAGTCCCTACCCACTCTACTCACTTATTTAACTCGTCGGCACCGTAATGACATACTTTAATGGCCTTCATAGCGGTCGAATAAGAACTCTTGATAGCCCTGGCTTGTCTCTTTGTTCTCTTTGCACCACTGCTAACACAATGGAACCTTAAATATTCGAGTGTGTGAGCTGATTGCCAACCTAAGATAACCTACACATCGCATAAAGATAAATACTTCCAAAATCTATTAAATTGTGACGCTACTGCAATTACTCTATTCAATTCTTGAATGCTCCAAACACTTTAATTATGCCATTGGAGTTGTATTGTTCTTAAAATTTCTGTCGGACACCTGCACTTTAATTTGGGTTGCAAGAATAAACGAACAAAACTCATAAACGATGTTTTTCCCCACAATCATTTTCCCCATATCATTTATTAAAATACTTTTCTAACCATATGCATATCTACAGGCCCAAAAAATTAAAGGTGCTACCAAGCCAAGACCTAAACAATGGCCACAGGTCGTTCCGTGCTGTAAGCTCATATCGTCTTTAAAAAATGTATAACTCATTGCAAATTTTCTTCTTTCACACATATTTTCTTTTAAAATTTACACCTGGCCTTAATTTTCAATATAATTTGCTTTTTTTTAAGCTATTTCAATTTTTTAAGCCAACACACACATGCACTTTTGCTCCATAAGCTGGTGCATACAAAAAACTTAACATTTCTTATTAAATTTTAATGAAAAGCAACGAAAATTTACTTTTTTTATTAACATTAATGATTAAATTTTCACTTGACTTGATTTTTATCACACGATATTAATATTTAATGAAATTAACTTTCTGTTAGAAGAATTTTTCACTTGTGCCAGTGCTGAAAAAGCGCGGAAACTAAATAACGCTTGACAATTGTCAAAGTTTTAACAAACACATCTGGCAGTACCTCTGACTCATAGCTGAGGAAACTGCCAGATGCAATTAATAAGATACAAAATAAGATTTACTTTAAAAATCATCACAGGAAATAAAAATTTATAATATCGTCACTTTTACATTATTCAACAACAAAAAAATTAGTTAAACTAGAAAAATCTTTGCACATAAAACCAACTACTTTAATGTAAATATTAATGTCTTAATAACATAATAAAAGAATTATGTAAATTTGTAGGTAAATACAAAATGAAGGGTATTGCCAGGAATCTCTAAAAATTTGCAATAAACAAATTTAATGTTATCCTACCAGAGTGCATGTAACCATAGTAATCTCATAAAGGCAAACGATATTAACTTTTCTATTTTCTTCAAAAATAATTTAAAAATCAAACATTTATAACATGACTGATGAATTGCAAAAGGCAGGACTATTTATCGACGACATATACAGACTACGGGTGCAGGATCCACGCGTAGCTGCAGAAACTATCGAATTGAGAGAAGAATGTTTGGAATATGCCAATAAATTGGAGGAATTCAAAAAGTTGGCTATAGAGTTCCATAAAATTGTCAATAATTATGGCAAAGATGTGGAGAAAGAAAAATTAAGGGCCATAGGCACGCAAAATAAGTTGAAAACTATGGCCAAACAAAGGCAAGCGGAACAGCAACTGTATCAGGTTATATTACTTAATGCCCTAGTCACATTTGTATAATTTTAATAAAAATTTGTTTTTCTCATTTATTTCTTTATTTATTGTAGAGTAAGATTCATGAAAAAAATTTAGAATTGGATCGCTTAAAAAGCGAATATCAGTATTTGCAGCGTATTGAATCAGAACAACAGGAGCTTATAAATAATTTTTTAATGAATCAATGAACTGACACATATTAATACATATACATTCATATGTACATATATGTTTTACGATTTGAATACATACATACATACATATATGTATAAATAAATTAGCTATATCCTAAAACCAGTTTATTTATTTCCCCACTTAGCACATGATTTCTTTGAGAGATTGTACATTTTAACGATAACAAGCAAAACTACATAAAGGTAAATTAGTTTTAGAGGCATTTGTACACTTTTGGATCAATCAATTTCTTCTAGATATCCGGACTCTACAGCCGTTAATCAACGTTCTTCCTCGCTGGAAGTGCCACTATCACGGTGACGTTTGTTTTTCTTAACATTGTTACGAGTTTCTGACGCTTTCGCGTTAATAGACTCCATATTATGCACTTTTTTAGCAATTTGTTTGAGCTTGAAACCTTTTCTGTCTTAGTTTCGCCATCTTTTGTTAGATCTTACATACTATCTTCCATTTCTTCCTGCTCGGCATTGTGTATCATCTTCAACATTGGTTTATTCACTATCTTTTAGTCAATTTGTATTAGCTTCCTTTACCCCTTTCCCATATGCTCTGATTTGTTCTTGTTGCATTTATGTTTCCTTTTTTCTTAGGAACTTCTAAAATATATTAGAATACTTCAAAAATAATCAAGTACCTAACATTTTTATAGCATTTATGTACCTTTTTTGTCTTTTTTGGCCATGGCCCATATTCTGTGGGCCATGTCTCTCTCGAATGCCCCCAATTTATCAATTATTTTATCAGAACAACAAACGTTTGTGCAGGACATTACAGCTGTTAATGTTACTCTCTATAGAATGGTATCACACGTAAATGATGGGTACTGCCAGATACAATCGAAAATATCATTTATACATGCATTCGAATAAAAAGGGATCATGTATCGTTTCTCTAATGGTCACCAAATCAAAGAAGACAAAAAATATAATTTTTAAAATCATTCTCAAATAAAAAAAAATAATAATGACTAGATTGATAACCCACTCCTTTTTCGAAAACGTTGAAAAGGAACGGATGCGCTGGAATTACACATACAATTGCTCTATTGCAGGAAACTATTTGTGACCATTAAAATCTGGCAACTACCTTTACGCTACAGTTGATGAAACACCCTGTGGTTCTCAAAACAGCTGATAGTAAAATTGAGCAGCTGTTGTAAACATTCTTCGTCGTTTTAATTAATAATGGAATTTTAGGAAATTTTGTTTGCACTGGAAATATTCAAATAGTTGTCCATTAACCATGGCTTCCAATAACTACCCTGCGCCTGAATTCTTTTCGATTGCTCCACCGCTAATGGATTTCGAGTCCGAGCTTGTTTGGTTGGATTTCACCGAGTCCTTCAACGTTAAAGTGGAGTACGACAAGAGCAACCGCATCAGCACTAATACCAGGGAACTAATGGAAATGGCATTCACTCAACCATTAAATTTACAAGATCAGAAAATGCTGCTCAATGAACTAATAAAAAATCCATTTTTTGTGTACCAAATACGCTTAACGCCTGACAAGGTATGTTATATTTCTTCCTCCTCTAACTACGAATAGTATGTAGTGCTTAAAATAACAATAAAATTCATATGGTTTTGTTAGTTGCCGCGTTTGGTTGAAAATAATCCAATGATATCCTTTGAAATATTAGTTAAACTAATGGACTCCCCAGAAATTACCGAATATTTTCATGTTTTGGTGAATATGGATATAACGCTGCATTCCATGGAAGTAGTTAACAGGTAATAATACATTTACTCAGCTCACGTAATCGACAATATTGAAATTGTTCCAATTCACTTAAAAGGTTAACCACTTCCGTAAATTTACCCACGGAATTCATACATTTATACATTAGCAATTGTATTTCATCGTGCGAAAATGTCAAGGACAAATACATGCAATCCCGCCTGGTAAGATTGGTATGCGTTTTTCTGCAATCTCTCATAAGAAATAAAATTATCAATGTCAAGGTAAGCTAATTAAAAATACAAATTCCAACTGAATTTGAATGAAACAATCAAATTTTCATAATTTAAAGGAATTGTTCATTGAAATTGAAACATTTTGCGTAGTTTTCAATCGCATTAAAGAAGCAGTAGCTTTATATCGTCTGCTCAAACATTTGGACATGGGGGAACCAGCACAAAATCCAATACCAAGTGGAAATAGTTCGAATACAACCTCATCATCATCATCTTCCAGTAAAAATGACAAAAATGGAACAAATAAATGTTAACAATAAAACTAAACCATGCGCCTGCCCGTCACTTTATTTAATTAGATGCTGTCAAAATTTTTCAAATTAGTTGGGAAAATATCTACTAATTATCCTATTCAGATGTGTTACTTTTATTTAGAAGGAAGATCTAATTAGGGGAAACACTGCGCTAAAAATATAGACAAGTTAATAACAGAATAATATAAGCAAGATATCAACAGAATGATAATGGGGAAAAAGAAGTTTTATATTTATTTATTTAAAAATAGTTATACTTTAATGCTTGTTAAGCTCAAACAATACAAATAACGTAATCATTACATTCTTTATTATAGCTTAATGTCATCAACGACATAATAATCCTAATAGCCATGTTGAAGCATAATCGTCTGCAATACCCGTTTTATTTGTGCATTTGTATTTAGGCGAGATTTAATGCCCAATGAAAAAGACACGGCCAATATCTCGATGGCATGTTCTTGCAGCAACAGAGTCATCTCAGACAAATTATCAACAGCTGTGGCAGCCACAGAGGGATTATCATCTCTAAGACACTGTATGTAGGCATTTAGGGCGCAACGATTGACATCCGACCTGCCAGGATTGTGCTTCAAATGACGAATCAACAAAATAAACGCGTTCGTTCGTATCTGTGCACTCGGCGAAAAGATTAACTCCAAGAGGCGATCAAATAATTCACTAAGGAAATTGAAACGTTTCGCAGTGAAACTTTCAATCTCCTGCAGCGGTCCTAAAATAGTGTCCTCCGCACTAGAATGTTTAATTATTTTGATGAGATTTGCAAAATGGGGTGATATAGATGCGGACTTATTGAACGAACCCGATATGGCGAATGTCACTGCTCCACGGCTATTCATATCTAAGTTTGATAGCTGATAACTGGATATAGAATCCGATGAATCCGTCTCCATGGTTGTAGACAGCTGGGCATTGCGATTTTCTTGTGACAAAGTATCTTCGAAGTCAAAATCTTGTTTAGTTTCCACATTATTCGCCGAAGAGCTAGATGATTTCTGTTGCAGTAACGTTATTCCTTGCACCAATTGATGCAGAGATTGCAACGAATTGTAACGATTTGCCAAGTCCATGAGGACATCAACATATTGCTCCAGAAATACCAAGGCTGTAGAAGGATTAGAGTTAATATAACCTTGCAATAATTCGATTAGTTTAAGCAATATATGATATGATTCCTTGACGTTGCTATACTGTTTGAAAAAGGTGAAATAGCATTCCAAAGCCGATTGAAAATCCTCTTTATATATGTCATCGAAACAGAGGGGCTGGAGCAATTCCAGTGTTCTCAGTATCTGTATGAAACGATGCATATGATACTCATCCCGTATGACGCGCAAACTAAGTTGACCACGACCCTGTATCAGCGATGATAATACTCCCATTTGCCTGAGGAACAAGGCCGGGTGGGAAGCAGCCATTTTACGTATCAATAACTCGGTATCGCCGGAAAATGTTTCGAAGTCTTTTTTGCTGAACAAATTGCCAAGACAAGTAATTAAATTGTTGGACACTTTGTCCGCTTGGCAGCCATTTAGATTTTGCAATTTATCCGTATACGAGTCCAATTGATGACTGCGTATAAACTTAATGGAAGGATACATTAAATACATTTGTCTTAAGACCTTTAATCGCAGCTTGTGCGAACAATCGCATTCGAAAACATACTCAATGAACTTGATTAGATTGGAAGTGGCCTTTTTGCACACACGGAACAAAAGGTTGATGCGGCAACACAACACAAACCCATATTGAGATGCAGAGTTCTTCAGTTCAGATACTCCTTCTCTTAAGATAAACTCTGTAAACATTTTTAGTTCTTTATCTGTGAGTGAAAATAAATTTTCCGTCGGATCTGCTTTTAAGACACAGCGGTCACGGCCTTGCCACAATTTCGGATTGTTTATGAGGGCTTGAACAAAATTTAAAACGGCTGAATAGTCAAGGTCTTGATCTTTGCACTCCAATAAATACTCGAGAGTGGAAATAATTGTATCCCAGTTTGTTTCATGACAAATCCAAGACAACAAGTAGAATCGAAAATCTCCCGAAGACTTTGAGAACAAGAATGGCAAATCTTGTTTATTATACACACAGCATAGTTCGGGATCGTTGTCCGAGAGCAAATCGACCAGCATGCCATCACTATACAGTGTGTGAGTGTGAGTGTGAGTGTGCACAGAGAATGATTTCATACGATTTCTAAATTGTAATAACATTTGTTGCAATGTCAACCTGGAGGGTTTATGGTGAAGTCTTGGCATTGCAATCTGTTGTTGAGAATGTATGGCCAGATTTTGCAAACATGTACTGTATAATGTAGACTTCATCATACTGTCCTTACTTCTGTTTGCAACACAAGATTTAAAGAACTTGGAATTTTCATCAATTGCACGAGGATTGAGTTTAATTATAGCTCTGGTTAACATAATAATATGCTTGGGTTCCAATATATTCATCAATAAGTTCTCCATAGTTACTTGATTCAATGTCTTAAGGAAGCCATGGTGTAAGTGTGATGCTTCCTTATTCAAAAGTTGCAGAAGTAAAAGCCTGAAGTCCTGCTCATTAAATTGGCTTCTGTTAGGACATTCTAGTACTTTGTATATAATTTCCTCGCCTTCTTTGTCATTATCAGCAGACTTTAGCGACTTGGTTGTGATGGGAACGGGGTGGGCGGGGTTTGGTGCTAGTTCGTCCAAATTAATGCATTCCAGTACATCATTTTTAATCTTTGGATTATCAGCCACAGTTTGAGAATGCGAATACAAGCCCAAGGCTTGTACAGTAAAGTGGCCATTTTTGGCTCCTCTCACCTGCTGAATTTCGATAAGTTGAGCCAAGTAGGCCTTGTTCAAAATAGCATTTTTAACCGTATCGAATTGTTCTATAACAGCGTGGTCCAATAATGCCAACAACTTTGACATTGAATTGATAGGGGTCCCAAAGTTTTGTACAAACAAAACAATTTGATCTGGCGTCAATTCCCTTATAGCAGCATCAATCAGTCTGTCTACTGAGGAACGAATCATTTTCAATTTAAGCCAATCCGGCAACAACTGAACTGGCTCATGCGGCATATTTGGTATGTAAGCTATGGGTACATTTCCTCCAAGCGGAAACCAATAATCCAAAATTGGAATGGATTCAGGCATCTGATTGCTCGAGTGCGTAAGTAGAATTATAAAAGCATGTATGATATTTAAGTGCAAGGGCAGTTGAATGCCATCATTAAATTGTACCATTAGCAAATCGGGATACTCAGTCCATTGATAAGTTTCATGATGATCGCCCAACTTGATGATGTAGTTGTTAAACATTACGAATAAACATTTTAATGTCTGTAAGCGGTTCTCCTCATCCAATTTGGACAATTCGTCATTTGACATTGCTGTTACTGTTCCTTCAGGCAAGGGAATAATGTGCTGAAACATGGTGCTGCGTTCAACAATCAATTGTGCCATATCAATAACATGATCTAACATATCAGTCACCGAGTCGTCTAAAGTATTTGCCGCTATAAATTGAATGTAAGCCATCACAAGGTCGGGTGAATTTTCCACTTGGCACGCCGATCTTAGCTGTGGTATTATAAAAATTCGTACGTCATTAAAGTGTGGTATTTGAGGTATGGCACTTAGCAGCCATTCATTTGGACTCAATTCGGAACATTTAAATATAATTTTTAGTCCTCGCAAGGCCGACGAACGCGTTTGTTTTACCGTTGAGCATAAACGCCTAAATATATAGTCCAAAATTTCACATACGGTTTGTTTACTATACGTAGGATCCATTATAACGTTGCGCAAAAAGTTGACCAACTCGGCATCACGACTATTTTCCTCATTGATAATATTAGCATTAAAAAGTAAAAACTCACATAGACACTGCACCGGCAGATGATTGAAGTCACCATCACTGTTCTGAACGAGATCCGAAAGCCATGGCATGGATTGTGTGGTTCCTTGTCGCTGGATAATGTCAAGTAATAAATCCGGTTTGCGGCTGCGACACAACAAATGGCCTATTTTCAGGGACTTATTTAAAGTTCGCAGCTGTTCCAAGACTCCACTTGGAACTCGCCGAGCCACACCCATTGGGTCCATTAGCATAAGCTGTGATGTTAAAATAGCATTTTCCTCCGTAATTACAGCCTGCGAAGTTTGAGCAGCTAAATATGATTCGAACTCTACAATATGATCGCGTTCTAGTGGCACTATCTGGAAAAAAAAGTTATTCCATAAATTTTTTATACAACGAATTATAAAAATACAAATCGTCATCTTAATATAGAGAAAGGCCCCAACTCGTTATTTTTTTTAAATCTTGTTTTTCGATAGAAGTACATCTAATGTATCGAAAAATACCAAAATCTCGATTAAAAAAAAAAAAAAATTAGATTAAGGTACCCACCCATATATGTACATATTAGGTAGCCCATATAAATACATAGGTAGGTAGGTAGTCCATATGCTACCAACCAAAATACTCCATGTTACATGGACTACCTATAGATGCAATGATTTTTATAAGCAGGGACCGTAACAGTTATATTTTTATTTTAAAAATTACTTTTTAAATCATTATTTCTTGATTTTGCGCGGCAGTGCGGAAACTACTCACTCCCGCAGCTGACAAATTGTCTCATTTTTAATAAAGTCCTGCACAAGACCATTTATAAGAACTTTCAAGACATGAGGGAGTTTTCAAATGCTTTACTACAGACAAATCTTCTAAAACAAACGCTAAACAACACTGTTTGCAATAATTTGTTTCAGCTATTGCAGGTATAGGAATAAAGAAGAAAATACTTCGTGACTGAAACATTTGTGATGCTTGCTTCTTTCTACGTATGGGCGCGTATAGTCTTGACGACATTGCTTGTTAGCACTCATATACACATATACCAATGCATCTATCGTGCTTTGCTTATAATGCGACAGCATTTATTATTGGTTTAGCATTCTACAGTCACGAGAATACATTTAAAAAACAAGACGTATTTACATTTCAAGACAATTTACGCAGGTCTCTAATTTTTAAAAATTATTAAATCTGCTAATACAGTCGTAAAGCAGCTCTGGGCGAGTCAACATCACGCGTCGTTGGCAATTATTTCTTAAATGCAACCAGGCCACTGTTGTTTATTGGCCTTCGAGAGTTTTGCGTCTCACCGCATGTGATTAGTGGTTGGCGTCGGTTAACGGTATCCACCGCAATATCCCGTTGGTTTCCATTAGCCACATGCAGGGACAATTATAAGAAAAAATATAAAAGAATACTGGTTGGAGAACCAAACAAAAAACTCATTTTTGAAGATATTAAAAAAGGAGAGGAATTTGGGGGTTCCAGCTTCGTATGCGACGGTGTATGTCGTTTGGAATTTTCTCGGAGGAGGCTCCTTAATGAGACTAACCTGGCATTTTGTGAATGTATAATATTCCGCCAACCTTTCTAGAGTTAAAAAAAAAAAAAAAAAAATCTGCTAATATTATTCCCAGCAAGGAATTCAAAGGCGGATTTCCGTCTAACTATATTTATTTAATTATATGTATATTAAACCAGTTGCGCAATTCAAAACTTATTGTTTGATCTTTATGTTGCATAAATTTTGTTGTTAACCACATATTTATAAGCTTACCTGCAATTCCTCCTTACTCATTGCAGCTTCATTAAATTGATTTGTAATACACATTTCCATTAGCATTTTCATAGTGGGATAATGATTCCAACAGAATGCCCCAAAAGTCGACGGATTATGGGCCGAAATCATCAACATTATCAACCAAGCTTTCCAATACAACACCGTAATTGCCAGCTTTGGTGGCTCATAGTCGATGGGTAAATTAATATTTTCTGGATGATGGTATTCGGCCATGCTAAAGAGGAAATCAATAATATCGAACTTATTTGCCTGAACCACTGGACAATTAGAGATGCGCATAGTAGATGCCCTTTTTATCAGAGATATTATTATATCAAATGTGTCCGGTATAGTGAAAGGTATTTCCTTTGTTATTCCTATCAAGATAATTCGCAAAAGTGTATCTTCATGTATCGGCGTTTCCGATACCAAACGAAGCAAGGTAGTCCTTTCCGGCTCAGATGGCCACTGATCGTAACGTGAGTACTGTTCGGCATTTTCCAGCAGCAGAATTTTGTGCAAACCTTGAAAAAATTCTCCAGCCTGCAATTTGAAAAGAGATGGAACAATTTCATACATCCATGACACACAATCCAATTGAATTTGACACATTTGATTGTAGAATTTCAAAAGAATTGCATTGCTGGCCGTATTATCCTTCGTTACTCTCAGTGATATGCTGGCTTCTCGAACTTGCGGCGATACGGACAACAACATGCTGAGGCAAGTTAAATCAACTATAGAGTGAAATATGCGATCTCGGAACTCAGAACTCTCAATCTGCTTATTCAATTCAGGACGGCCATTTAGAAATACTTTACAAAATACCACCAAGTTGATGTCATTACGCAGCATGCGCACTAATTCACGTAAAAATACTCGTAGAGTGCGCAAGCAATCATCACGTTGCAAAAGAAATTCCTTATAAATTTCAGCCAAATGTTTTGCTGAATCGTCGGGAGCGGCTTGGAACATCGTAGCTACAAAAAAATATAAAAACAGTCAGCATTATACATATTGATATGAAAAAATGCTTTCAAATTCAATTTAAAAAAAACGTACTCACCCAACATTCCCATATTGTTTGGGTTTCTTGTATTTGACAATTCATTTTGTACCACCAATTTCAGAATCACATTCAAAATTCCTGGCTCTAAACGTATCATTTCCTTGATACAGGACATATAGAAATTTATAAGTGGTTTTGTTTTCAATCTCATCTTCACCAATATCGCCAAAACTTCGTGATCTTTAAAATATCTTGCTCTTACATTGAAGCAAATATACGACAACAATTCCTGAGCAAACTTCACCAATTTTCCATTATGAATCCACAGTTCTAAACGTGATATGCACATATGACGCACCTCAACAAGACCCGATGTTTTACATAGAAATTTCAAAAAGTTGCGGGTATAGCATTCTTGTTGTTGACGTTTGTTTAATTGTTCCTTAATAGCATCGGTAACATATTTCTCAACAATCCTTTCAGAGTCTATATAACGATCTTTAACTTCGCAATACGACTCACAGCCCTGTTTGAAGTCACTAGGTTTGGCTGAGCCACTGGCTTCTGAATTGTCGCAAGAATCGTCATCTATATTTATGGGAACAGCTGGTTGTTGCGTGGATGGACCGGGTGTGGTGGTGGTTGGCGTACCGGCTCCACTTGTCCCCGCTACGGATTCGGGCTGTAAGCAATTCAGCTGTGGAATTCGTGTTTCAAAGGCAGCAGCTATATTTTCTATGAATGGCGCACACAGACTATTGTCAGACCAAAAGCGATCATTAATAGCATCTTCAATATAAATACGAATAAAAATTTCTGGCCATTGTTGCTTATCGCTGTAGGCACGAGCCAAAAGATTACAAGCCAAAACGTGGGAGTATGAGGTCTGCCTGATTTTAACATTAAAGTCCCGCCGTAAGATATGCAATAGTCCCGATGTTATGATATCATTGACAAAATAGTCAGGATGCAATTTGGCTAGATATAATATTCCTAGCATGGCAACTGTATCTGGTTTGGATTTGGCATATGATGATATCAAATTTTTAATGCAACCACATATGACCCTTACCAGAGTCTCGGTGTCGTGTTGTCCGGCAGCCGCAGTTACAGTCTCTACAATGTCAATCGAATCGCAATCTGTTGCCATTTGTTCCCATAACTCACTGGTAGGTGCCGCGTTGGCTGCATCTCCTGATGCTCTCGCGGTTGCTGATAATTTTGCCTTTTTGGCAGCCATCAATGATGTTGCAGCCCCTGGAGGTTCTCGTTTCCTATCCACTGAAGAACCACTGCTTGTTTTACTAATGGGCACAATTTTTGTTTTCGAATCATCTCTATAACCCTTCGATCCTAAAGCGAAAAATTCACTACCTGCATGCGACGACACTTTCTTCGACGCCCTCTGAGAAGATGAGGATGACTTATTGCGATCCATTTTTATACGGAATTCAAATAATTAGAGGAATAATTAATCGCTTCTCCAACTTCCAAATAATTTTTTTTATAAAGAAACGTAAACAATAGAAAACTTGCTCAACTAAATAATGGAATAGAACACTTGTAGTAATCAAAAGTTTGTTTTTCTTAAGAGGTGTGTTCGAAAGCACAGCTGATTGACTTTGTTACCATTATCTTCTTATTATCTTGTTATATTAAAAAAATTTGCTTAGAAGTTAAGGCTACATGGGGAAGATAAGAGCGATAAAGCATTAAATGAAATATGTATTTTATTCTCGAGCATGGACAAATAATAAAGAATTGCATTAAAATGCATTTAAGTCAAAGCTTCGACTGAGTTTCTTGATTTGGCTTATTTTGCTCTTAAGCTAGAGCACCCTGTTAATATGACGGCTCTGCTTTTTCTCATTACAACTGTTTTATAGTTTTGCAAAATCCATTAAACCAGAAAGAGGAGAAAAAATTTAGTCCAGCTCAAAGCAATCTAAATAGTTTAAAACTCGTCTCCGCTATTAGGAAAATATATATTAATAATTAATTTGTGAAGGACATTAATAGAATGGCTGATACAAGTAAAACACGCATGAACTTAGCGGCCATAAATAAGGTTGATCCCTATGCCAAGGACATAGTGGATACATCATCCCATGTGGCATTCTACATTTTCAATTCCGACCAAAACGAATGGGAGAAAACTGATGTCGAAGGAGCATTCTTTATATACAGTCGCAATGCTCAACCGTATCACAGTATTTTTATAAATAATCGCTTGAACACGACTTCTTTTGTTGAACCGATAACTAGCCACTTGGAATTGCAAGCCCAGGCACCATTTTTGCTCTATCGTAATGAAAGATCGCGTATTAGAGGTTTTTGGTTTTACAATAGCTTAGAGTGTGATCGCATAAGTAAATTGGTTAGTGAGTTGGTGCAGACAGCTGGAAGCTCTGTTGAATCTATCATAACAGCGGACAACTCGACGCAAGTGAATGAAGCTAAAGAGAATAATAATGTTAACATATTTAAAATGTTGTCAAATGCACAACAAGAATTTAACAATATCAACCAACAGCAACAAAAGAATTCAACTACCAATAATGTCTGTATGGGGGAACATACGCCAACTCAGAATATTGCATCGGGAAATGTATTGAAGTTTTTCGAATCTGCTAAACCAAAAGCAGAAATCTCAAATTATAGTACACCACGTATTTTACCAAATACATTGTCAGTGGAACAACTAGAGAAGCAGCAACGCGATGTTGCTCCCAATTCGCTTAGCACAGGAGGCGGTTCAACAAATGGAGAGAGCTCAAATTCTCTATATCATAGTCAAACGGAAAATGTGACAAATCGCTTAAATTGCTCTCTATTGGAAAATGCAACGTTGGAATTATCTAATTCCAAGTTCAATAAACCTTTGCCAAGGCCAGGCAGCGGATCTTCGGATATGAAATGTCTTATATCTCGTGGTCCCGATTTTGGCATTGCCAAAGCCTTAACAGCCGCTACATGTACATCTGGACACTTGCCGGGAGAACAAATTTCGCTAAGCAAAATTTTTTCTAATCTTAACTTACAACAGAGTCTGACACAGTCGAGCTCAGTCATGACAGCTGGTGGAGGCGGTGGGGATGTGGTAAACAAGCCGGCTCTTATGCCACCTACAATGTTCGATAAGCCAGCTTCAGCGTCATCGATAGAACCGTTAAAGATTCCATCAATAACGCCTAAACTTGAGCCTCTAAACAAATTTCAATTTGTACAGGCATTCAACTATTTAATTCAAAATGATGACGATTTTGTGCAGAAGTTACACGAAGCTTATGTTAAGGCAGTTTCCAAATTTGGAACGTATCAATAAGCCAGCAATGTATGTGTATACATATATAATAAAAATAGAAAATAATCGAGCAAATAAATTAATCGTTCCATAAAAAAACTATAATATACCTGCGTATGGAGGTATATCCAACATGCACACATTATGGAAAATTCCGAACAGAAAAAATGTGTAGAATGTGTTTTATTTTTCTTAAACATTTTTATGTATTAGATTAATTGCCGGAAATTCTTAACTCATAAATCTGCTTATGTCTTCAATTACTTTCGGAAGAAGAATCACTGGAGTCATCGTCGTCTTGTTCTATTAAAGATTTAAAATCCCTTACTTTTATTTTTTTTGGCACTATTTGAAGCAGAAATTCTAAGTTATCTTCGTTTTGAACTAAATCGGCCAAATGCTCATATTTTAATAAAGTTGGTTTTTTGGCGTTGATATAAGATTCCGTACTAAAGTGCTTAATAAACATTTCCTAGAAGAACAATTTAACAATTTGTATGGATTCTATAAAAGTGTATTTATACTCACGGTGGACTTGGTCATTAAGTATAGAACTTCATTAGTGATATTTCCAGTGTCCAGAGAACTCTTCATAATAGTCCTTATACGAGTGTGGGGCAATACCGTTTCCATCTTATTATGATCCCGTATAGCAATCACCAATATTTGGAATGGTTCAATACAAGGTGAATTTAATTACAGCATGGTTCAATAGTGCTATTTGTTTATAGTTAGGGCTGCCAGAAGATTCGGCTGAAAAATCTGCACTTTTTTGAAAAATCGTCGGCATTTTCGGCTTATTAATTTCGAAAATTGTCAAGAAAATCGACATGAGTTTTTTATTAATTTTTATTAATTAGACAAAAATAACAGTTATATGTATTAACGTGTATCAAAATTAATAAAAATTTAAATAATTTAGACTTCAACCACAATTTCCAAAAGCTTACAAAACACCAAAATCTCAATGCATTGTTAATAATTACAAAACTTGGCTGAGAAGCTTTTTAAAAAAAATTATGTATTAATAAATAAATTGAATTAAAACAAGTAAATTATTTTAAAAATTCTGGCTTCTCGATGTAATAGTACGTTTCCACTATGAGTAAAACTAGTTGTTTTTCTCAGAACACTTCGAAGTGTTTCCATTAAGGTTTTTTGTATTTTGGTTCTACGAATTTTCAAAATCAATTTGATTTCATTAGGAAGGCCGCAAACATTATTATTTAGATTAGTAAATTTTTCACTCATTTACATATAAACAACATATAAATACAGCTGGTGTGGTTTGTGCAATTGCTTAAAAATTTAATATTCTGTATTAGTTTCATATTTTATCAGAATATTGCGTTTTTTTTTTGCAAAGTTTCAGCCAGCAACGCAGTATTGCGCCGAAAAATTTTGTCATGTTTTGGAGGAAAACAACTTATTTGAGGTGTTTTGCTGATATGAAAAATGTAAGGGAAAACATGTAGGAAAACATTGGTTTTGAGCAAAACAAGTTTTTCTACTCCTAAACACGTATGTATATGGAAACGTGCTATAACAACAGTCTTCTCAACACATTCATATTCATGATCGTTTTCTTTTTCTACTAGAAAAATAATTTAAATTAAGAATATTCTTAGCAATTATTATGGCAGCCAATTTTTGTTTTTTCCACAAGGCAAGCTAATGAAATACAATCATCTTGGCCAAGGCGAATTCAGTATCAGCTGACCTTATCAGCCCGGCTGATTATCAGCTGTTGCTACCAAATTTAGCATTTTGAACCAAAACGTCAAAATTTGCTTAGAAATCTTCTGACAGATTGGTTTTGTAGCATAGCAAACTACGTGTTGTTTTTTGTGTTGTAAAATTGTTGTAGCGATAAGGTCACCTGATACTGAATTCGCCTTGATCTTGGCGAAATAGACCTTTCAAGCGTACACATTTTTTTTACTAATTTCCTGCTTTATCTATGACTTGGCAGCACTGACATTTTAGTTTATCTCAGTGAGCTATTATTTGTCTGGCAACACCCAAGAAGCTGTCAATAAAGAAATAAATCAGATAATGGAATATTTTCAATTCCGTTCATTGTGAAAAAATTAGAAAAAAGGTGATATAGCATTAAAAAAGCTATTTTTAATATGTCAATTTACAAGCTTCATAACGTAAACAAAAAGAAAATCAAGTGAACGTAATTTATAATCGAAGTAGAGAAAAAAGTAATATAAATTTTGGAAAGTTCTAACAGAAGGAAAATTCAATAATCAACTTATTTTATAAGAAACATCAATCGCATTTCTTCGTTCGGCCAGCTGTGTGGAGATTACGATTTGTGTAATTAAATCAATTTTTCTTTATGTCGTTGTTGTTCATGGTGTTGTGTATTTATCGTTTTGTGTAGACTGACTCTGTGTGTTTCTCACACAGTACTTATATGTAAGTGGTGGAGACGAAGGCAACTTGGTACATGACATTTTTTTGCACCAATATGTCGAAAGGGAGGGAAATGTAGCTCATTTAGTTGTACACACTGTGCCCCAATGATATATTATGTTAATTTTCGTATTTGAAAGGTGTAATCTGTATGTAATTCGGTCTCTTTCATATTATCAATAGGCAAAATGCAGAACCAACAACAGTCACCCAATCCAAATACGCAGCAAATGCAACAACAAGCCGTATCACAAACGCAACAACTGATATTGCCGCAACAACAGCAGACACAATTAGTGCAAAATCAAGGCAATACAGTGGGCAAGATCAATGACACACAAAATTTATCATCTGTTGGTAAGTAGTTTTAATTGACATATATTTTTGTTAACCCCCCCTCATGGTTCTTTCTTTTGCTAACTCAATTTGGACAATGCCAATGGAAAATTTTAAAATATTATAAGTATTTTGTTTGTGTTTTTTACGGTGGTGTGTTTTTCTACATAGTATGTATTTTATTTGTGTATGAAGACAGAAAAATAATGATAGGGTAACCTGTCTCCTTCTTTATAATATTAAAAAGAGTACATATTAGTTTGTATGTATTGCATGTGATTACGCGCTTGATTAGAGTATGCGTGTATGTTTTGTGTATTATTTGCCACTACAGTTGTGTTTGCATGAGCATAGGGCTGCCAGATACATTCGACCTGGCCAATAAAAAATTCTAATTCCCCTAAAAAAAATAATTCCGACTGCAAGATTGTTTGTCAACATGTACATATATGGACATACTTCTAAAATATATACCTCCAGTTTGTGTTTAAAGTTTAAAGGCTGGTGACATGGTATAAAAAATAAAAGGCGCTTTCATTCAATGTGTGCTTTTTGCCGTTAGTTTTCAAGAGAAATTATGGTCCATATCGTGGTTGGCGTATTTCGACTTCGGCAATTTGGTCTTAGATTATTAATGAAAAGCTGTTAAGTGTTCTTTAATATAATTATCTTAACCCAAGATTTAAAGAAAAAAAACCAAGTAGCTATAATAAGAAATTAATATCAAGTAAAATGATGTACATCGAGTTGTTGAACATCTCTGGTTTGGAAATAATTCATCATATACATATATATATATATATATATATATATATATATATATATATATATATATATATATATATATAAGGTGGGTCGATTTGTATGGAGAAAAAAAAATAGCTCAAATTACAAGAAAAATCGTATTCTAGGGACCAAAATAAGAAACTTTGCCGAAGGAACCATACCTCTAAAATGTATTTTGATGTCCCGACTTTTGATCCGAAAGGTCAAATTTTCTTGAAGGGTCAAATTTTGAAAAATCTCACTGACAAATTTAGAGTTCCTCAATCGAGTCAAAATGTATGACCGACCCCCACTAAATTTGGAGGGCCGACCCACCTATGCCAGTGGCACACCGGCTGGAACCACCCCTGGGGGTTCCCCATACAAATATTTCAAAAAATCAAATGTTTGTATAAATGTATAGGTCGATGGATGGGAAGAGACTTGTGTATTATTTTAGACCTTGAAAATTTGTTATCTTGGGTAAAATATATAAAACAATAACAAAATGTACATAATTTTAAGCCTTGGCAAATCATAAAACTGCCAATTACACCAAAAATCGCATCTTAAAACTCTGCATACATTAGCAATATGACTGAAAAATTCTTCAGCTTGCCTTAAACTCTTTTTGTAAACTACATACATAGATGCATAAGTATTTTCTGCTGAAAATTATTACGCGTTAAAAAACTTTCAAAAATATTTTCATCTAAGTTTGACGTTGTTAAATACAATAAATCTCACATCAACTTGTTAAATGAGAGTGAATTTATACTTTTTTTTAATATAAAACGCCGCAATTTTAAAATAATTTCTGAGCTAAATTTTGAAATAAAAAATATAGATAAATTGATGACCTCCTCCGCACAATACTTAGACTAGTTTCACATACCGCAATTCTGGTTGAACAACTCTTTAGTTAATAGTCGAGAGAGGAAATATGATGGCTCTCTTGATTATCATCTCCTCTCCCTGTAAACTCAATAGTTGCTCAACTAAAATTGCCATGTGTGAACTCATTAATATTCTTGTCGAATAATGAATGTCAACAAAAATGAGAGACAGCAGAACAAGTGCCTTATACTTATATAACCTTTCTGGTATTCAGTATCCTACATAGTCAAACGAGTTTTCAGAAAATGTAATGCCGACCAAATTGCGATTGTGAAAATTTTCTTAAAAACCTTACAATTTATTGGTATATGGAAGTTAAATATTCGTATATTGGCGCTTATCGGAAATAAAAGGCGAACAGTTTGTTCACGTGAAACTTTAGAATTTTGTATGAAAAAAAAGCTAAATTTCACGTAAACTGTCGCCTCTATTCCCGATAAGTTGAAATTAAATTTTTAAATGTCCCTACTTTATAGGGAAGATGGATGCCAGGTGGCATTACTGATGTAACTATGAATGTGTAAACTAGTATAAATACGTTTTATAGTATTTGTTTGGGCTCGTGTACATATATATATGTACATGTATACCCACATATGTATGCATGTGCTTACAAAATTTTCCGATAATGGCCTATGCGCTGTGCTACCGTTGTTCGTTTATTTTCTTTACCTTTTTGTAATGGTCGTCAAAGTTTGTACAGCAGGCAACACAGTCAGAATAACTTGACTAAGTATGTATGTATGTATGTAAAAACATACATACATGCAATAAAAATACACGTTTATTTTTATTTTGATGTTAGCATCACGTTTCATCTTAAACCACCCTTCCACCCACCACCAGCAAAAAAGCACATACATATCTATCCACAACTTATTTTGAGACGTTAATTTTAACTGCCTTTAGGAATGATTGGCTTTAATCATTACAGTCAAGATACATCCATGCATACATACATACATACATAATTAACTTAAACAAACAAAACCAGAATTTCTCAGGAAAAATGCAAATGAGAATGTCGTTACATAAAATGCAAAATAACGTATCATCAAAAAATTCAAAATTGATTTTTTTATTGATTGCGATTCACTACATCATATAATATATGTATGTATGTACTGTGAGAGTCAAAAAAAGCTGTACACCTGATTCTCTTATTGCAAGAAACATAACTGGGACGAACGATGAATATTTCGGTGCGAACTTTCGTCATAAAAAATAAAACACATTTGCTCATATGAAAATGGACACAACATCACCGTACAACGTAATTCGTCGTGTGTGACGAACTCTGAGATACATAGGTTTATTTCTATTTTGTACGCCGACGAACGACGAAAAAACAATTTTCTCTCTATCTTTGCATACACAATAAGCAACTTTATCAATTATGACAGTAGAATTCGGAGAGTAAATTCGTCGTTATTGTGCTTCATACGACGAATTTACTCAGCGAATTCTTATCGACGAATTCGTCAACGTGAACGAAATTCGTCGTTCGTCCCAATTGGGTTTATAGCATATGTATATCAAAAGTTTTATTTTGGTATTAATGATGATAGGTACAAAGCTTAGTTTGATAAACTGATAACTTTTATCCAAAATGATTTTCATGTTTTATATAAACCATGATTTCAAGATTTTTACTTAATATCTCTAATAGTTTTCATTTTATGCAGTTTTTTGCTTCTCCTGTAAACTTTTGAAAAGTGATGTTACGTTATTTTGCATTTTAGGTGACGATACGTGCATAAATGTAAATGGGTTTGTATCTGTTTTTGATGCATAAACAAAATATATACTACGTACATATGTACATACATATGTACATATGTATATGCAAAAAATTTTTTGAAGATATCGTCGTTAAGCAGCTCTGGGTCGAAGAACATCATTTCGCGTCATCGTAATTATTTCTTAAGTGCTGTCAGGCCTAGTTTTGTTGTTGGGCCTTCGAGAGTTTTTCGTCTCGCTCGCACTGGTTGACTGATCTGCCACGGATAACCGTATAATCTTGCGGTTTTTTGTGGAATTTCTTTACCCTACGTCTCGACTAGCAATAAATATGTCGACATACAGATATTGCAGCAGTTGTCAAAATTATATTATTGCTAGTGGAGACAGCTCATTGCAGGTACTTGCAATATATGTTGCAATAATTGTCAAACGCATTTTCGTTAACAATTATTGCAAGCGTGAAACGTCAAACTCGGTGTTAATTTATGTTCGACTTTTCTGTATTACATTTGACATTTATATAATATTAGTGAAATTGGGAAAATATACATATGAATGTATAATAAAATAGGAAAATAGTCTCTTAAAAACGTGTGTAGTAAAATAATTTGTATTGTTATAAATTTATAAACATAAAAATTCGTTCGATTAACCAGATATTTACAAGTGAATTGTATTTTTGTTCTGCACCTTTCCTGTTGACTTTTCCCATATTTTGAGCTACGATTTCCCATAGCCTTAACATAAGTAAAGAAATCAGCAATATTGTTCTGTTATTCTGCCGGCGTTATTGCTATATTGCCAACATATTTATTGCTAGTCGAGAATGGGGGTTAACAACCACGTTGCTACTTCCTATGTGAAGGCATAGGTCGTACAGTCAGTCACGGAATTTTTTTGGAAATACTGTTAATAACATCTTGGGCATATGGTCTAGTTACTCCGCCCATATTCGTGCAACACCATACTATGCAAATTTACTTTGTATAGTATTGTTGAATAAATAAATAAATAAATATATGAAGATATTTATGTACATACCTACATATGTATGTACATATGTACATAAATATGTGTCTACATTCATATAATTTTTATTGGGTTGATATCTAGTTGGTGAAGACGTTATAAAAAAATTTTAACAATTGCGCAAACGAGCTGCCTCATACATTCTGCCATTTTTTCAATTCTTATCATCCCTGGTTTCACTGTACCGCATCGGTGCGTTCTTCATATGTACATCCATGCATGCCAGTGTTACCAAAATGTATATTCAAAATTGCACATCGTATGAGCCAAAATTACCCGATTTCAACGGAATTACACCCAATATTAAAATAAATATTTGACACATTTCAAAAATCTTGTTTAAGGTCTACTTATGATTTGGTATCAGCCCCAATGAAATACAACGTATCGCTAGAGCCTATATTCAAAATGCGTCAACTCAAATTTGTTCAAAATGAGTTTCCGATGGCAAAAAGCTCCCCTATGTAATATTCATTTGTAATATAAATTTCGAATCAAATAAATGATTTTTTCTCGTTTTGTATAAATTTTTTTATTCTTCTATCTCAAAGTATAATTTTTTTGGTGAAAATAAATGCTAACTCCCGTGTAAATTTCCAAAATTAAAAAAAAGTACTTTATGATAAATCTACCTCATATCTTATTGCATTTGGCATGCTGAACACGAATCTAGTTTTTGAGATATGGTCACTTTTAACATATTAGTACATAGGGATTCTGATAAAAAAAAATTGGTAATACATATACATATGTATAACTTTTTAAGTGTTAATAGAATAGAAATATTATGTATGGACCGATTATAGTCCATGATATAAGATTTTGAAATTGAAAATTTGGAGTGACCTTGCTACAATAGAGATTGAGTTAGAGAGTTCCAAAGCTGACCACCTCGAAAGTTATATATTTTATGGTACATACATATTTTAAGTTTTTTCTTGTAGCTTTTCAATTCTTATATCTTAGCTTATATATATATAAAAAAAATCATACTTTTTCCGACAAAATATGCTTACTCTAAAAAAATGTTTGTTTTTTGATCGACTAATATATGCTATCTCAAAAAAATACACAAGCCAGTGCAAAATAAAAATTTTTTGCAGTCCTATAAATTAGCAAGCATATTTAAACCATATTATGGAAGGTTCATCATTTATTTTTACAATAATGAAAAGTTAGCTTTTTTTAAGTTGACGTATTTTGAATGAAATGAAATAGACATACATATGTATATGTATACGAGCTGAACACACAACAAACAATATGTATTTGATAACTATTTTATTTCATAAAAGTCTGTTACAAACAGCAAATAATACATTATTAATTAAATTTATTATATTTTATTTTATTTATTTATATATTTATTATATAAAACAGCTACGTCCAAATACACATACACTGATACATGGTGTAATTATACAGGTGACTGCGTAAGGATATTTTATACAAAAATACGGCAACCATACCTATGTAAAGAACCGAAGAATGTCAAAAGCATAAAAATAATTGTACTAAAACCAAAACAAAATCGAAGTTTTTGACATTCTTCAGCTACAAAGCACATAGAGCAAAAAATTATCAGCTGAAGTAACGCTGCCACCTAGTTAGATACACCTTGCACTGATATTTACATTTGAGGTAAACAGCTTTGAATGCTCTTAAATTTGTTCTGGTTTCTTTGCAAAGTAAGAGCAAGCATTGGTGTCTGCTGTGTTGTTGTGGATGTTGTATTCCCGTCGGTGTGAAAGCACAAAAAGCTCTTTATAAAAGATTGCACATTGTGCATATGGGTTGGACATAGCTGATATAAAACAAAAGAATTTCAAATTACCCGCGAACTACACCTGAGGGCAATTACCCACGCGCTACATATGCAGATAAAAATTACACCTGATTCGGGTAATTTACCCATGATTCGGCAACACTGATGCATGCATACATTGTGTATATTAAAAAGATACTAATATAAATGTATACATATATATTTATGTATGTATGTATGTACTTATACAGATATGTATACATACTAATATACATACATATGTATTGTTTATTCATTCCATATTTTGGTTATTGAAAAAGATCGTGGTATCGCACCGGTCAAACTAACTTAAGCAAATCTTAATTTTAAACCTATTCCTGTGCGTTTATACATACAGATGTACATAGTAAGTACATATGTACTTATGTACATCCATGTGTATCATTTGAATTTGTGTGGGCTTAATGCATGTGTGTTGGACTCTTGGTGTTGTCGTCTTCCCGTCTAAAATATTTTATGTTTAGAAATTTACCCTTGAAATGTTTGCAAAGCGCTACAAGAACCTTCTAATAATGTAATGCAATTTTATCTACATACTACATACATACATACATACATACATACAGTACTGTGCAAAACAAAAGCAACAAATTCCGCAAAAATAAATGGAGACGATTATTTCAGAATATACACCATATGCAACAAAAACTCTGAGCATAATTTATTTGTATTTATATGCCCTATGTATCGTATTGAATAAAATCTTTCTTAAAAAAACTGGGGTTTCGAAAGTTATAGAAAATAGTCCAGACTTTGATATGAAGCTGTGCATAACAAAAGCAACAAATTAATCCTTTTTGTATAATCTTTAGTTTTTTCATAATACGTGGATATCAAAGTGGATAAATTCTCAAATATTATTTATTATGCATTAAGGAATACATTTTGGATAAGTTAATGGAATTTTGAAGTGTTCGTTGCAATTTAGGATCCATTTTCCGAAAACACTCCTTCGGATTCTTGCAAAGAGGTTTGCAATGTCGATCGAGAAAGCTGCGTTTGTCGGTAAAGCGAGGATTGGAATTAAATTAATGTTCCTGACTTTTTTTCCAACCTCCAAGTATGTTATGGAATACTACCGCATTGAAACACCCATAAAAGAGTCATATTCCACTCGAAATGCCAAATAATTTTTATTTCAAGTATATTTTTTTTACAAATTTTTGGGAATGGTCTAACTATATACGTCGGAAAATAAGATATCAAAATCACCTAACCGCTGTTATGTTTAAAACTCATTTTAACATTTCGTGGTGAAAACGGTTTGCTAGGCAAGTGCCGCATTGAAGAGATGATATACCAATTCCATATATCGAACTTGAATTCTTCAATAAAAACATCGGTTTCCCATTTTATTAGGATTCAATTACGGTGTGTACTACGGAACTCCGTTTTAAGCAAAAAAAAATAAAATTGGTCTTGGTCAACTATAGTATTTTCTTAGTATGTAACTTTTTCAATTGCCTTCTCTGGCACGGTTTCGAGTTGTACCATAATGCACACTAATATTTCGAGATATTATAACCTCACTAGGAACAGAAATCGAGGTTTTGGATTTTTTGAAATGCATTTTGCTATGATAAGCTGCGGACGTTTTTCGTGGTGGTACCGCTTATCTAATGTTTTTAGATTAATTTTTTAAATATTAGAAAGTTCAGCAATACCTACTCTTCCCCATTCTTGCTAAATCAAGCAGCACCAATAACATTGAGAAATGCATTTTAATATTTAGTATGAGGACTAATAAGTACTGTTAAGCCTGTTGGACTTTGGAATTATAGGGATATATCAAAGAGTTTTTTGGTAATTATGACATTTTCCATTTTGTTGCTATTGTTCTGCACAATCTCGATACATGGGTTTGAGAATTTTAGTTATTTTATTTTTCAGGAAATATCAATATTAAAAAATTAAAATACGAATTCGTTTTCTAGTATGAATGCCTACAAAAGTTTGTTAAAAGAGCTGCTCGAAATAATCAAATGTCTAAAATATTTCAATTTTAAGTCAAATAGGGTTTTTGTTGCTTTTGTTCTGCACAGTACTTTACATAGATATATACATAAGTATGTACACACTTAGTTTTTACTTTGGGTGATTGTTTACTAGGTCCCTATGTACGTACATACATACATATGTATGTAGTAGCCAGTCAACATTTTTATGAAATTAGTGATCATATTCGAGTCTTCTTCGACTCCTCCGCGCATTTAAAATAAGCATTTATGCGCCCTTTTTCAAATCGAATATTACTGTTCATTCGGAAGAAAATGGTACCCTAGCCGCGAGTCTTCTAAAAGAGTCATACAATCAGTTTTTTTTTAATATTAGAAAAGCGTAACTCGAATTTTCAATATTTTACATATGTCTTTCAAGTTAAATGGCGATATACATATACATATACATATGTACATACATATGTATATATAAATTATATTGGACTATTGTGGATAGAAACCAAATTTTAGTTCGGTTGCCAGAATGCAATAATTACCAAAGACATGTTTTCCGGCAACCATAATTTCTTGGTTGCTACGATGCACTAATTAGCTACATATGTATGTATGTATGTATATATCGATGGCTTCATATAAGAAAGGCGGAACTCGAATTTTCGATATTTTATAGGAGAAGCAAAACTGAAGAAAAACTAAAGCATTTGTATGAATAAATAATTTTTTAAGTGGCCATAAGCCCTTGAGTTTTAACTGTAACGTACTAAGATCTTCAAGGAGGATGCAATTATACATTGTCTCCCAGAATACGTTAAAAACAAAGTTTCGAAAAAATTGAGATACTCCCTTTTAATATTATGCTATCGATATGTATAAAATGATATCAGTTATTTACTAGTTTTTAACAACTGACATTAAATGAATATGAATTGCTACATACATATATACATACATATGTAGGTACATAGTACATATGTATGTATGTACATATTTTTGATTTCATATCTTGATTTTTTTAGGGCTTTTGGAATTAGCCCATCGTGAATATCAAGCCGTTGACTATGAAAATGCAGAAAAACATTGTATGCAATTATGGCGACAAGATAGCACTAATACAGGAGTGCTATTGCTCTTATCATCATACATTTTCAATGTCGACGTTTGGAAAAATCGGCTCAATTTTCACGCTGGCAATAAAACAAAACCCTTTATTAGCCGAAGCTTATAGGTAAGTAAAACAATCTATACCTACTGCAGCTATTAAAATATGTACATATGTATGTATATATTGTTGGATATCAAACTTATCTGATTCCTTAGGAACTTCAATGTATAGAAGGCAAATACATATTCCAAAAATTAATTATACAATTTGCTTGTTTACAGTAACTTGGGTAATGTTTTTAAGGAACGTGGACAATTACAAGAAGCTTTAGAAAATTATCGTCGTGCTGTACGCTTGAAGCCAGATTTTATAGATGGTTACATTAACTTAGCTGCTGCTTTAGTGGCTGCAAGAGAGATGGAGGCCGCTGTGCAGGCATATATAACAGCTTTGCAATACAATCCAGTACGTTTGGATAAAAGCGATAATTTATATACATACATACATATGTAAAATGTTCTTTGTTTATTTCTTTTTCAAAATTTTAAGGACTTGTATTGTGTGCGCAGTGATTTGGGAAATCTCCTAAAGGCCTTGGGTCGCCTTGAAGAGGCTAAGGTATCTATAACTATGTTTATTAAAAAAAAATAAATAAAAACAAGAAAATGAAATTATTAAAATATGCAGCATGTGTACTTAAAAATTTGTTTTAATAATTTTCAGGCATGCTATTTGAAAGCCATTGAAACTTGTCCCAGTTTTGCTGTGGCATGGAGTAATTTGGGTTGCGTTTTCAACGCCCAAGGTGAAATTTGGCTGGCAATACACCATTTTGAGAAGGCCGTTACCTTGGATCCCAATTTTCTAGATGCTTATATAAATTTGGGCAATGTCTTAAAAGAAGCCCGCATATTCGATAGGTACATATATATCATTACGAAAAATACTAAAATTATTGTATCTATAATCGACTTTTAAATTTTTTTTGCAGAGCTGTAGCAGCTTATTTGAGGGCATTAAATTTGTCTCCAAATAACGCTGTTGTCCATGGTAATTTAGCTTGTGTTTATTATGAGCAGGGATTAATTGATTTGGCGATTGACACATATCGCAGAGCTATTGAGTTGCAACCGAATTTCCCCGATGCATACTGCAATTTAGCGAATGCTCTTAAAGAGAAAGGACAGGTATTAAATAAGATTTCCTGGATTATAAGCAATAGTAGAGTATTGCAATTCGCGTATCTCGTTTTTTCCTTTACTGTAGGTCAAAGAGGCTGAGGAGTGTTATAATACGGCTTTACGATTATGCCCCAATCATGCTGACTCTTTGAATAATTTAGCCAATATTAAACGCGAGCAAGGTTTTATTGAAGAAGCCACACGCTTGTATCTTAAAGCCTTGGAAGTTTTTCCCGACTTTGCGGCAGCTCATTCAAATTTAGCATCGGTTCTACAGCAACAAGGCAAGCTAAAGGAAGCTCTAATGCATTACAAAGAAGCTATAAGAATTAATCCGACATTTGCTGACGCTTACTCTAATATGGGTAACACACTTAAAGAATTACAGGACGTAGCTGGTGCTTTGCAGTGTTATTCGCGAGCCATCCAAATTAATCCAGCATTCGCTGATGCTCACAGCAACCTTGCTAGCATACATAAGGATTCAGGCAACATTCCCGAAGCTATACAATCGTATCGTACGGCACTAAAATTAAAGCCTGACTTTCCCGATGCCTATTGCAATTTGGCACATTGCTTGCAAATAGTTTGCGACTGGACGGACTATGAAGCGCGAATGAAGAAATTAGTAAGCATTGTAGCCGAACAGTTGGAAAAAAATCGTTTACCATCAGTACATCCACATCATTCGATGTTGTATCCGTTATCGCATGATTTTCGAAAAGCTATTGCTGCGCGGCACGCCAATTTATGTATAGAGAAAATTTTAGTGTTGCATAAACCTCCATATAAGTTCACTCGTGAAGTGCCGAATGGAGAACGGATACGCATTGGATATGTGAGCTCTGATTTTGGCAACCATCCCACCTCGCATTTGATGCAATCCGTACCGGGACTGCACGATCGTGGTGTGGTAGAGATTTTCTGCTATTCCCTTAGTCCCGACGATGGTACCACGTTCCGCTATAAAATATCCCAGGAGGCAGAGCACTTTATCGACTTGTCGACGATACCGTGTAACGGCAAAGCAGCGGACCGCATCTATAACGATGGTATACATATATTGGTAAATATGAATGGCTACACTAAGGGGGCGCGCAATGAAATATTCGCTTTGCGGCCGGCACCAATTCAGGTCATGTGGTTGGGGTATCCCGGCACAAGCGGCGCATCGTTCATGGATTATATAATAACCGATTCGGTAACAAGTCCCATGGAGTTGGCACATCAGTACAGTGAAAAATTGGCCTATATGCCATACACGTATTTCATCGGAGACCACAAACAGATGTTCCCTCATCTTAAGGAGCGCATTCTGGTGGCCGACAAAACTCAGTCAACCGTATCAGACAATGTGGCGGTTATAAATGCCACAGATTTATCGCCGTTGGTAGAAAATACGGGTGTCAAAGAAATACGTGAAGTAATCAACGCCAACAAGCAGGTGGAAATTACACATAAAGTTGCCGAACTTCCCAACACAACGCAGATAGTGTCAATGATCGCAAGTGGTCAAGTGCAGACCTCGCTCAATGGCGTAGTTTTACAAAATGGTTTGGCAACAACACAGACAAACAATAAGGCGGCAACTGGCGAAGAAGTACCGCAAACTATAGTCATCACCACTAGAAGGCAATACCATTTGCCCGACGATGCTATTGTCTATTGTAATTTCAACCAATTGTATAAAATCGATCCGCTGACTTTACAGACATGGATGAATATATTAAAGAACGTACCAAACTCGGTACTGTGGCTGTTGAGATTCCCTGCGGTGGGCGAACAAAATATTAAAAAATCCGTGGAAGAAATGGGTAAATTTTACAATTATCTTACACGAGTGCTATTATTTTTAAAATAGAAAGTTTTGGTTTACATTTATAATTTTTGTTATTCTTCATTTTTGCATGTTTTTCACAGGCGTTGATCCAGAGCGTGTGATTTTTTCCAATGTTGCTTGTAAAGAAGAACATGTACGTCGTGGGCAATTGGCTGATGTGTGCCTCGATACTCCATTATGTAATGGACATACTACATCAATGGATGTCCTGTGGACTGGCACACCAGTTGTTACGCTACCGGGAGAAACCTTAGCATCAAGGTAAATAATTATAAAAATTTCCAAAAAGCAACACTTTGCAGAAGAGAAAATCTGGGTTTTGAAATTATATTTTTATATAATATTATTATTGTATTAAAAAAGTGCTCTGCTGCAATTTAAGAAGTGAGCGAAAAACAATAGTGGAATTCATGGTTGGCTATTGTAGATCTTTTTTTTAAACGTGGCAATAAAAAAATGCATAAATTTTTATTTTACTATGTCTACAACAATATATACAATGCTAAAAAGTGTAGTAGATGTTGTAGCTGAATTTATTTACAATAGTTGGCACAAAAGAAGAACATTAAAACAAGCATTCTTTACAATACAGAAGAAAAGGTCCGCTCAAACTTAGATGTTTAAATCATGGTATATTTAAAAGGGTTTTAAGTTTAATACGAACAGTGAATCCCGCTAATACAGCACGAGTAGTAAACTTCTCAGAAGGGATCAAAACCGCTTTTATAATGTTGTAGCTTCTAATATAATTTTGTTCTTTAACATGAATAGTTAATGGACCATAAATAGCTGAGATGTGCCCAGAAACCTAAACATATATTACATATAAGTATGTTCAATTTAATTTTAGAGTTGCTGCCTCACAATTGGCTACTTTGGGCTGCCCAGAATTAATAGCTAGTACCCGCCAAGAATATCAAGAAATTTCCATACGTTTGGGCACAGATCGTGAATATCTTAAGACATTGCGTGCCAAAGTGTGGAAGGCACGCGCCGACAGTCCGCTTTTTGATTGTTCACAATATGCCAAAGGCTTGGAAAAGTTATTCTTACGTATGTGGCAAAGATTTTTAAGAAGTGAAACACCAGATCATATTGCCGCAATAGATAATAAGTAAATAAATTAATTTATTAAATTATTACAGCTATCCCACATATGAAGGTTTTAACACCACCTTAATATATACATACTTACATACACACATACATATTTACATCTTCTTCATATATTTCTTGCTATATTTTTCTCCTCATTAAAAACATCATGTTATTCGTAATTATTTTAAGTTTTCAAAAAATAGTAATAGAAGAATAACCAAACTAAACTTAAAACAGTTTATATTAATTTAATTATGAAATTATATAAAACAAATAAAAGAAATCTATGTATGTTGGAAGGAAGACGCCGAGCGAAAACATTTAGAAAATTGAATCACAAAAGAAAGAACATTAAATTAAATTATTATTAGTGATAAGAAAAACCAATATACATACATACATAAATAGAAAACAAAATAAACTTGTTGATTTCAAAAAATATTAATTAAAATTTTTAGAAAACTTGTCATTCTATTGTATTTTCAAAGTGTTATTAATAGTAAATTAATTATTTGGATACGTATACAGTAAAAAAGGAAAGCAAAATACAAATGATTAATCCTGAACAGTTTCAAAAGTGATTTTAAATGTTTATTTAACCTCTACTTTAGAAAAAAAAGAGATGTATTAAACAATGAATGGATGAATGTCGCCTGTGCGGAGCAGACAATTTGCTATATGCCGTTTAGTAATTTTTTTTAAAATTTATTTTATAATTTTTTTTATTTTCTTTATTCTCCAAATTTGACTGTGTTTGCATGTAATTTCCGCTATTAATTTTATTTTTCTTTTAAATATTTGCAATCATGTTAAAATTATATCATGATGAACGTCAAATCCCCTAAAATAAATAAATAAAATAGTGTTTCACATCTTATAATCAGTTTTGCGTTCATCGTAAAAGTTTAAAAGATGAGCAGAATTTGCAGTCTATATGTAGATTTTTTTTTGGGTGTTTTTTGGGTGAGGTTGTGTTTAATTATATAAATAATAAATTCGTTCTTTTCTATAAGCTTTCACATACATACACTTACGTACATATATATTTACACCCCTATATACACTTATTAAATATATACATACATATATAATAATATATATATATATATACATACGTATAAATAACTATACAATTCTAATTTATTATTATTTTTTTTTTAGAAATAAGATGTTACTATTTTAATAATAAAAGAGAAATTAAAATCAGTACTTTTAGTAAGCAATAAGTCAAAAGGAAAAAGTTCATAAATACAGAATTAAATTCCGAATGCAATTTTTAAATTGTTTAATATGTTTTTGGTTTTATACACACATATATAAAGTCGTTAATATTATGTTCTCTTAGCGTGCTTTTGCGCCCGTGTTAAAACAAAATATTTAACAACACTTATTATTTTCAATAACAAAATATTTAAGACTCATTTAGTTTTAATAATTCTTAAAAAAAAAGCAGAAATAGTACATTTATTAAATAAATGCTTTAATTAGAACTACCTACATACATACATACATATGTTTTGGAAAAAAATAATTAAAAAATACTTTTGAAAACAAAAAATAAAATGAATGGAGATAACAGTAAAAACGCAATTGGTGTACAATTTAACATTAAAAAAATTGAAAAAAAAAACAAATTCATAATAATAACTTCTGCGATAAATCGTAGGTTGGTCATACATAAAGAGATTCAGCCTAATATCTAAAGGTCTAATTCAGCATTCTTGTCATATGTGTATCCAATAAAAAGTAATGAACATATAACAACCCTTTAATCAGAGATATGTATATGGATTTAATTTTCATTTAAAATATTTTAAATGATGTAAATACTGATAATATTATAATGATGTACATAATATGTACATACATACGAGTATATAATTTAAGATCGTACATCATACAGATATTTACATAATGCAATATATGAACAATGTTCAATTCGTAAGACAACTGACATGATGGATGTACTTTTCAATCATTCAAAATTCATTCATGCCGTTCGAATTTCTTCCAAACGGCTGGATGGCGCTTTCAACAGTTAAGGTATCGCTATATTCGTCTGAAAAACCCCAAGTGACATTCGATAGCTGTTTGAAAAAGGAAAACAAAATGACATAGTTCTTATTTAATTTTTGAAATCACTGTGATTTGACATGTGATTTGCACAGGGTCCGTATATTTCAATATTTCGCCACTCTTTTTGTGTCGCTTCTTCAGGAAAATATATTTTTTTCTATTTCTGCAAATCACAAAACAAAAATATTTTGCTGAAGAAGCCACACAAAAAAAAGAGAGGCAAAATATTGGAATATAATAAAGAATATTTTTATATAAAAGCAATAGATCTTAGAAATATAAAGAGCATTTCATAATTTCAGATTCTTCAGTATTCCTCAGAAATTCTATTCCTGCTCATGTTAAAATTTTTTACTCACGATCACGCGACAGAAGGAAAATGAAATTAAATTCAGGCGGACTTGACTCAATTCGCAATGAAGGCCCTTATTATGAGTTGTATTCGGTTTTCGATCATCGCTGGCTGCAAGGTCCGTTTGTTTACCCCAAAATTTGTGCAATTTTGTGCAAATTTGTACTGGATTTTAATGAAGTGCGTTCGTTAGCACATAGATTTGCAAAAGAGAGTATCAATTGAGGGAGTAAATTGACAGTTGTTGACTGAAAGTCTGCAAATTTTAGCCAGTAAGATCCAGTAGATGAGAACAATATACATACCTTAATATAAAAAGGCCCTAAATAATTATTTTTTTGCAATCGAGATTTTTGCATTTTTCGATAGATCAAGGGTGTCCAAGCCCTATGCACTTGGTGTTCATTTGTTTTTGTAAAAGCGCTTAGCTATAGGCTGTGTGTTTCAATAATCATAGTAATTATTAGATGTTCATGTCATACTAATGACTAGATGTTCTATCGAAATATACAAAAAACTTGATTTAAAAAAATTATTTAGTGCCTTTTTATATTAAGGTAACTATATGTATTTATTTATATATGTACATATATTTCAATAAAATAAGCAAACAAAAAGTATAAAATTCTTATTAAAAACATTAAAAAAAAAGAAAAATGCATTAAAAGTGCTACAAAAACTGAAAATAATTAATAATGAATGGATGGTATTGTGACAAATGATGAACCTTCCACCAGTGCCATCACTTTTAACATCTGAGGGATATTCAAATTACCAGCGGAGAAAATAGTTGCCTGGGATGTTGGATTCGCCTTGCTTAGAGAATCGACCCAACCCATGAGAAATAATTGCTTTCCTTTATAAAGGATAATATTAAAAGATAAAAATAAAACACCAATTTATATTATTTAGGGAATATGTACATACATACACACATATCGCACCTTATCAACAAGAGGGTATTAACTCAAAATTTTAAAATGTTCAGTAGAGACGAAAAACTGTTTGTGGTTAGATTACAAGAGAATTTGAAAATCCGAATCCATAGTAGTAATTAAATTTCATTTGAAAATATACATATTTGCATTGTTTTTATTTCAAAATGTTGGAATTCTTGGGAAAAAACTCTATGTTTTGAGTTAATACCATTTTTCTGAATTTTCTCGATTTTTTTTTTTGTATTATTTTGAGTTAAGACGCTTTAGTTGAAATTTAAATAAAGTTTCAAAATATATTTTTCAACAAAACAGTATCAACTCAAAATACAACAGAATTTAAATAAAACAATTGGATTATTTTTAACTTGAATAAAGGCTCAAATCAAAATAATACCTTTTTTATGAAAATATAAGATACATTTCTGTGTGCACTTTTGTACTAACTCAAAATAATACCTTTTTGATTAGATATATAAAGGTAGTCACTACACTACCACAAAAATGGTTTCAAATGTGGTTTTCGAGGTGAAAGAGTAATCGGAATACGTTGAAATTTTTACAGTAGATAGATATTGATGTTGTTAGTTGATTTCTTGCAAAAAGTGAAATTTCAAAAATTTTGAGTTAATACCCTCTTGTTGATAATGTGCGATATGTATGTATACGACGTCCTTTTATTGTACATAATATTTGATGTACTCCAACATATACTAAATTAGATAAAGGCTTATAATGGCAACTTTAAACTTTTTTTTTTATTTCAAATACAATTTTGAAGAGTTGAAAAGGAGTATAAGTAACATTTATTTTGAGTATGTATGTACTCTTGAATCATATATTTTAAATATATGAATGTATATGGTATAATAAACGATCAATATCACAAATAAAAACTAATTACTATATTTTTAATATTTTGTTTAATTCAGATTTTTGATTTTTAATACGTTTTTGAAGTAAATTTTTTGATATATGCGTGTATATATTGCTATTAACACCTAACTACTATCTAAAGGCTAAATTATTGTTGATACAATCATTGTCTTCATAGAGATGTGGTGATGATTATTATGATTCGTGCAAGATACTGGGGTGATGAGTCTGTGAGCGAGTGAGTAAATGAACACACGTTATCTATCAGTTTGTGTAGGCAACAAAGTCATTCGGGCACACGGGCATTACAATTGCCATGATACATTTTAATGCGACCTTTACAAGTGAAATATTTGTCAAAGACATCACTGTAACCATGGTCTTTCCACCACGTGCACAATTGACGATTCCAAACGCAATCGAGACGGTAGATAAGTTTGGGAAATTCGTAGCCCAGCAAAGTGAAAAAGTCCTGATCTCCCAAATGCCCTTTGAACATGTACTTGGAAGTAAGTTTACGAACTTCGGACTCTTGGAGTTGCTGATGGTATAATTGCGAATTACGTATTCGCTTGAGATGCAACAATACCACACCCGAATTGAGGCCAGGATAGCCATGTTTAAGACCATGTCTTTCCGATTTTCTAAGCTTATGCTGAGTATGTTGCGATTCTTCTGAAACCAAGTTATGAATTTCATTGTTTGAAATGTAGAAAGGGTCGCCAAAGTCAGTACTTGGAAAATTCGCTCGATATCTGTACAAAATGTGACGATAGACGGGAGTCAATTCAGGCGCCAAACCATACAAATGATCAGGAGAAAATTTATCGAATTCATTGAATAAAAGACGAACATCTGTGCGGAAGACTATATCACAATCTAGTAATATTGCACGTTCCATATTTTCGTTGACAATGCGATGCAATCCCAACGATAGGAAGAATAACGAATCACTATAGTAGGATTTGGGAGTAGAGCTAAAGTAGGGTGTCATCGTGTTAACAATGTCCACGACTTCCTCGGCGCACAAACGCATATTGTACAAACTATAAATGATTGACCGTCTATAACGACGCACTTCAGCTTCTAAAATTTGATCAGCAGAATGGCCACTCGTTTCATCTGTGAGTATGTGCAGATGCAGCAAAACCCCAGAGTTGGCAAATTTCAATAAACTTTTTATGAACAATTCAAATTTAACATGTAGTTGATAATTTTCTTTCGTGTAGATGACAAAGATGTTGTAGTCTGAGGAGGAGGCGATGGTGCCAATTCCTGACCCTAATACTGTTGAGCTTAAATTAAATATTTGCACCGATGCATTTCTAGTCGATGGTGGCTTCAAAAGTAATGTCTTTAAGACTAAAGACTTTCGATATCTTTTCCTAGTTGTAGTCGAGAGACTGTCTTGAAATCTTAGTATATTCTCAAAATCAGCTTCATGTTCTGTATTTTGCTGCTCCCGTCGTTGGTCATGCGGCATTGTTGTTTTCGTTGATAGTAATTCTCCACCAAACGTAGTTTGAGCCACCACCGTGTCCGCTGAATTACGGTTGCTAATAAATAGGCCAAACAGTGAGCGTCTTCCAATTACGCTTGTATTCGCATAAAAGATGATAATACAAACAATTGCTGATATGGTTAAGAACATTACTTTGGCCATTTTAAGATGACCCAATTTGCGTGTAGCACCGCTTATTAATTTATCTCCTGGAGACATTTCGGCCATGTTATGTTAATTCGGGCTGAATTTAAAAAACAACTACTTTCTTTCAGTTCCTTTTTGCTTATTTTTTCAATTTAACTAAACCAATTGGAAAACAACTAATTGGCCTAAAAAATACAAATTTAGCTACATGGTTCCTTACGTGTGGAATGGAATGAAATGGAACAAGAATAAAATCAATAACAGTAAGTACTTTACATTTATGCTATTGTTAACATGGTGCGTTACATAAGTTAATGTTAAGTGTGCATTTGAACAGACTTTATAATACTACTTACCGTTACATTTGATTATTTAAATGTTGTTTATAGCAGTCTTCTCACGTGTTGTATAAAAACATTTACATACTTATACATATACATACATATGTATGGGTGCGTGTGTGTGTGTGTGTGTGTATTTAAGCAAATAAGCTTATATTTTTCACACCTTCATATCCAGCCTTTGCTGTAAGAGAGTAATAACTCAAAAAGTACTACTTTTAATTTAATATGCCATCGTTCTTCATATTATGCATACATTTCATAAACTATGTTTTTTACTCATTTCTTGACAGGAAAATTATACATAAATATATATACATACATACATATGTATATATATGTATGTATATGTGTATTATTTTATAATTGAAGTGTTTGTAAATTCAAAACTTGCAAAAACAAGCTAGTGCCTTGGTAATGAATGACATGGCGGTCGGTCGATAGTTTGTTAAAATAAAAATAAATAGTGTTAACACTTAAGTATTTAACACTTATTTTCCTTTTGCATTACAATTGACAGTTAACGAACGTACAATGCAGCTCTTTCTCTATTCCAATAAATTCACTCATTTTTTGAAGCTTAGCTAATTCTTTATGGTATTTATTTCCATCATCTTGCAATTGGGTCAGCATCTTAGAAAATTTACATTACTATGTATTTCAGCATTCGCTTTGCAATCGGTCCCACTGTGCGTGTGAAATTAGAAAATCTCACAACTCTGGACTTAGTCGGTATTTAAAATTTACAGTTTAAATAAACAATTAAATTTCCAAAGACTTACACCAACATAAAATAAACAAATACTCAACATTTAATAGTTTTATTACATCAGATATACAGATACACATACATATACATATTTATATGTATGCATATGTACGTATGTATATATACATATGTTTTTATGTATGTTTTATTGTTATTATTTTTATTAAATGTTTTGCAATAGGAGTAGTCTTATATTTTTTAGCAATTATAATTAATACTTTTATTGTTGCTTTTTTTTGTCATATTCTATAAACTTTTTTTCCGGTATTCAAAAGGGTGTATTAATTGATATATCGATTGTATCACACTTGTGAATACGAGCAACTTTCTACTCTCGCATGCATAATTTTTAAAAATTACGCCGGTTGTCGTTATAACGTAATAAATTTTGCGTATGATCATTAATTTGGAACAGGTTCATTATACATACATCATATACTACTCGTATTTTTATTGAATTAAAATTAGCAAGTTGTTGTTATATATTTATTTTTTTGTAGTAGTAATAAAACAATAATTTATGAATTATAAAAATACAAATTTTCTATAATTAAAATCACACTTATTACAAATGAAATGAAAATGGAAGCTTTTAAGCAAACTGGGAATTTTTGAAATTTTTGTATTAAATATTTTGTTTTGTTTTTGTTTTTGTTTTCCGAAACATTTATGTACATATGTATGTATGTACTTGTTAAATCTATTGATTTTGTGTTGTTTGATAAATGAACATTTAGTTGACACTTAGGAACTGTTAAATAAATACGATAGTGTGAAAACATACATTTTTATTTATTTATTTATTTTTTATTTTAACGAAACTAGACAATCGCGTTAATTATTAAATATTGTGATCTAATAGCTTTCATCATTTATATGAATTTTTAGTAAATATTTAAAATTTTTGTGTATATGTATGTTCGGTTTGTTTTAAATTATGTAGATATTTTTATTATAATTTTAATAATAATTTGCAATTTATGTCTTGTATTTTCTTAAAAGCATGGCCCAGAAATCAGGATACTTCGTTTGTAAGAATGTAGTCAACTTTTGAGCGTTCTGCGCCTGCTGTGGTGAACAATTGCGGCAATTGCGTACAATTACCTCGGGTAGAGCAGCTGAAATAAAAGGGAATTACATATATTATATTACTATTGGTTTGGTAAATATTTTGCAAGGGCAGTTAGTTAGTTTAGAAAAGGCGACTAAATCAGAAGGAAGGGTCGTTTTAGTGTTTTTCTTTTTAATAAAATATCATAATCATAACATACTTTATGGGTAGTAAAAAATGCTTTAGAAGAATTATGTTTATAGTGAAATGAAAAAATGAAAGGAGATGGTAAAAAGCCATTGCAGGGTTGGGTAGTGTTAAAAAAAAAACTGAACCAAGTTTGCAAATTATTTGATTTGATTTCGATTATTCACACGTAAAACATTTGATAATTTCACATTGCAAACGATTTATTATTAATTTATTGGCGTTAATGAAAACTTCATGATTGTAAAAATATATCAAACTGAGTATTAATAAACACAAAACATAAATGACTGGCAAAATTAGTCATGTGTGAAATATATGTATTCCTATTTAAAATTAGTGTGTACATTAATCCATACATATCTATAAATTTTTACTTGTATTTGATTTTATTTGTAATTTCAATGTTTTTAACACGCAACTTTAATATGACGTCAATTAAACTAAGGAAACTTAATTGTTAGTTTTCAAGAAATTTTAAGGTTTAGTTTAATTAAATAAGAAATATGTATTTGCTTTATAGTTGAAAAGACGGTTTTGGTTTAACAATTATTTTATTTATTGTATATGTATTTCCAAGTTTTGAAAATTTTAAATTTTACTCTGATTTTTTAAGATATTCTATACTGTATATACATATGTACATATATGCTTGAAAATTAATCGCCGTTGACTGGTCTCACTAAAACTCATAATACCACAAAAATTCGGAGCAGGTCCTTATTTTTATTTGACATTGCACAGTGGGGACTTTTGCAAAATAAATGGTATTAAATAACAATGCATTGTTACTTTATAACTCTTTACATTTTAGACCGATTGTAAGAATTATTTTTTTTTGTCTGAGAGGGAATAGCTTCCAATTGGTCCCATTGTAAAAAATTGGCGGGGCTTTGCCCATTAAAATTTATTATTATTTTTTACGAAACTTAACACACGCATTGAGCTCTAAAAAAGACACAATCTTCTAGTCCGTAGTACCAACGACAGTAGTTGATTTTCAATGACAGTGAATCAGCATTGTTTCACTAGTGAAATTTCCTACAGGGCATGTATGTATGTATGTGCGAATGAATGAACGTAATCGAATTTTGAGTGCAATGTGAAACAAATTATGTAACCAATTACAATTGGTTGTATATGTATGTATGTATGTAATTATTATTACTGCTAAAACAACAAGAAGTATTAAACTCATGGATACAAAATGTAAAAACAAAACTTAATTTTAGTGGAATATTTTTCAAGTTTTCGAAAACTTCACACATGCTAGTGCATATGGAAGTACTTATTTATGTACATACATACATATGTATGTATGTATGTATGTATGTATGTACATTTGGGTGTACTTAAAAAATTTCCATTTCAATGAAAATTTAATAAGAAATAGGTACGGCAAATTAAATTAAGAAAAACTTGTTCTGATTTAAATGTAAAACATTTAATGCGGTTTTTGATTAATGAATGAATAAATAAATGGACGTTAATATGTAGATACATGTGTATGTATGTAAGTATGTATTTATGTACTCGTCGCTTGCTTGACCATCTAACATAACTGACATTGGAGTACTAAAAAAATATACTTAATATAAAATAATATAAAATATACATATGTAAGTAAATAGTCTTAATTTTAGTAAAATAAAAAGGCACGTAAGTATCAAATGCATTAACTCACTCTATAATACCTTCAATCTGAGTATGTTTATACACAGGCTATGGATGTTTAATCGTCAAAAAAAAATACGCTTAAACTCTTGGTATTTATTCATCATTCGCCACCGTATACAATTATTTGTGTATATAAAATGGAATGAGAAATGTGTGGGTGTGTGTGTGAATTTTTGAAAACATGCTTTATGTATGTGTATAAATAAAATAGCCCTGCGTACACGCATGTGTAGTCGATTAATAGTCAGAGTATTTTTATATTCATGCGTGTGATTTTAGCTCATTTAGCTCACACAAGTCTATAAATTTTAGTTGCTGTCGTTTATACAACTATTTATGTATGTAAAACATATTTAAATATTCAACCCTGTTCTGCAAATCGAGTCCGAGTAAATATCTCGTTTTGAAAATATTAATAATGGTTCTGCAAACGTGTTTAAAATCATACACGATAATTTTATTTCAGATATGATATTGAGGAATCTATGTATATAACAAAAAAATTAAAAAAAAATATTTTTGTTGTCGGAGTTAGTTTTCTAAAATCGTGTGGTTTCAAATCGATCGGTTTACAGAACAGGGCCGATTATAAAAATAAGAACTTCATCTGAAAACTTTAATTTTTGTTAGTTACGATTAAATCGAAAATAGGGCTCACACCTGTTATTCGCCCAAAATAATCTGCGGACAAAAGTTTTTTTATATGTAGTTTGACTTTTCTCTCCTCTTCTTGAAAGAGAGGGAATTGATTGTTTATCCCAAGCCCTCAGCTTGAATTGGTTTTGTTTTATATTTTCTGGGGAAAACATGGGTAAATTCATCTTAAGGAATTGTGTTATACTAAAAATAACAAAAGGGAATATGACTCAGGAATTTAATTTTTATTTTTTTGTAAAAATGTCAGTTGGGATAGTTGGTCATGCAAGCGACGATATATATTAGGCTGAGTTTAACATTTAACATGTGGCATTTCATGTGTGCCTTGTGTCCAAAAAAGCGTAACCACTAATTACTAATTAAAAACTGTTTGATTCAGACACTTATTTATTAAGTTAAATAGTTTCATACATAACTAATAGGCAATTTTATAGAATCCAACATGATTGGAAACGGTTTAAATCATTAAATACATGTCTGAATCAAACAGTTTTTCATTAGTAATTAGTGGTTACGCTTTTTTGGGCACATGAAACACAGATGTAAACCCGGCCTTTTACATGTATGCATGCATATGATCCCTCTAGCCAGCCTAGTGCTATATGTCTCTATGTCAACACTATTTTCTCTAGCGACAATTGCACTAGTTGAAATGTCGACAATTTTCCTTTTATGCGCGAGTAGAGATACGTTAGAGACAACAGTTCTGTTGTATTGTATTTCTGTTGATATTGCCAATAGTTTGTTTTTCTTTTTTATTATGCTATGCAATAATGTTAAAAACTTACGTACATATGTATGTATGTAGGTATGTATGTATTTAAGTTTGTTGGCTCAACTCTTATTAAATTGTAAACGAAGGTCACTAAAATGTACTAGTGATTCTTTAGTTCAAATGTCTCCATATGGTCGTAAATGAATAGTGCTAAAGTCTACTGGTAGATTTTCAATGACAACCCTATGTTATATGTCAATAGGCAATTACATTAGCTGCGGTACACCTATTCAGTTGTACTATTGACAATGTCACTAGTAAATCACTACAATTTTACTATTGATATGGAGCGAGGAAATATCGATATTGTAGACTGGAGCCCCTAAAATTTACTAGTGAATCTTTGGATCCAATGTCTCCATGTGGTCCCAAAAGAACTACTTAGTCAGTATTGCTACAGTCTAGTGGTGGATTTTCAATGACAAGCTAATGTTAAATGTCAATAGATAATTACATTGGCTGGGATACACCTGGTCAGTAGTACTACTGACAATGTCACTAGTAAATCACTACAATTTCACTATTCGCATTTTCTGCAGGGATAAGATGTATGCACACACATTTACATATTCATATACATATGTACATACGTACATATTTGTATGTATGTATATGTACATAGATATGTAACAACTTGTGTTTTCGGATGACCTTTATAAGATCTTGCAAAATATCTGGGTTATGAGCATTAAAAAAAAATGCTGGTAAAACTTTTAACTTAAAACACACACACACGCACGCACACGCCAGATATCATTGCAAAAATTATTTATTGCAAATCGTAAATATTTTTATTTAAATTTACCTTTCAATTGCCGTCCCAATGGGTCGCAGGGACTCTTCTCGAGGACGCACATCATTTGACGGCTAACAAGGACCTGATTGTTAAGCATTTTATTTATGTTCTTTTCATCACAGTTGACTACCACAGCAGCAAGGATTAAATAAATCATAAAGGACTTGACAACTCGTGAAATAATTGCTTTCATTTTGCCGTCCTTTTTTTTGTTTGTTTCCTGCCTGGCTGGCTGGCAACTGATAAATTAATTGCCACAAGCGACTGACTGACTGACTGACTGCCTGTCTATTTAATTATGTACGTGTTTGTCTTGTTGTTATTTTTATTGGTGAATAATTAGTAAATATTGATGCTGTTGTTGTTTTTATGGCTAAAAATTATATAAAAACAAAAATTAAATTTTAAATTCAAATTAATGGCAAAAGCTTAAGTTTAAAAAAAACATCAATTATACTGTTTTACTTTAGTTTAATTACGTTTTCTGAATTTTTAATCTATTTTATTTTATTTCCTACGATGGATGACACACGTACTTATTTGTCTGCTTGTTATCTTTAAAAATCTGACTTTATGATTTTGCCAGTTTAAAAATTAAATGGGCAATTTTTCACACACGATGACGGAGGAAATGGCATAGCATACAAAACCCAGCAAACACTTGGATTCAATCTCCAATTAAAAATGAATGACATCAAGCAGTTAGATAGATATTCGTATGCAAAACGAATAACGAAAATTTATTTATTTGAACTTTATATTATTTGTAACATTTTGAATCTTACAGCAGACGAAAATAACGTGTTTAACACAAGTATGAACACATTTGCTTAGAAATGGTTTTTATTATCCCTTTCGAAAACTAAGTTAACTTTAAACTAACTTTAAGCTAACTAGTGCTGACTGACACTTGGATTACTTTTCAATGCGCTGATTTACACGGGATTAATTGTGCTGGCATAACATGCCAGTTTGTTGGTGAGAGAGGCAAAGAGAGGGGTTTTGCGTTTGGCATAATATTTCAACCAGCTACAACCCCGCATTAACAGCACAAAACCAATACACACACAACTTAAAAACCTGCAAATGTTAAATGAATACGAAAAACAATAACACACACAAAGCTGTGAATACGTATACATTTTTATGTCGGATGAATTAGTCTCGTGTGTTCTTAAAAAAACAAAAATTGTGCCGCATAAAAATTAGTCTCGTCTAAACTACCTCAATGGAAACAATTAAGTATTTTAACATTGCGATGTCCTAGGCGTTAGTTAGTCAATTGTCTTCAACTGACTTAAAGTTGATTTTATTTAAGTCAACTGGTAGTTAGTAAACTTGCAAAAAATGTTGCTGTTGTTCGAGCTATGTATCATCACACGTTGTATAGTCAACGCATTACTATCCAGCTAAAGCTTAAATTAGACGTGACATAGCCATAACGTCATAGCCATAACCAAACCAAAATTCAATTGGTTTCTATGGTGAGAGTGAGAGAGACTCGCCATAACACCATAACTCTCACCATAGAAACCAATTGAATTTTGGTTTGGTTATGGCTATGGCGTTATGGCTATGTCAAGTCTAATTTAAGCTTAAGACACCATCTAAATTTTAGATTCTAAAATAATAATAGCATAATGTTAATATAAAATTGAAAGGAGTTTCAAAGTAGATGAGAGTAAATTTGTTGGCTCTCACCAAATTTTATTACGTACTCAACTTAAGAATTAATTTAGGCTCAGTTTTGGATGACATTGTAGTTAGCTTTTAGTTAGTCTAAGAACAGTTAACTATAAGTTGATTATTTATGTAGTCTATTAGATTTTCTACAAGAAAATCTAAATTGTTCGAAATTTCTATAACGATGGATATGTATAAATGCACAAAGGGATTTGCTATGGCTGCGCTTGAAAGTTGAATAATAAGACCACAGCATGTTTCCAACGTATTGCTATGTGTTTGCTGGACATAAGCAAAATTAAACATGCGCATCACACATCCTTTATGTATGTATACTTTTTTAATGCTGCACCAGCAAGCAAATTGAGAATGATGGCTCAGTAAGTATGGGATGGTTTTATAATTCTCTATATGTATCTGTTCCAAATTATTCTGGAAATCACGTGATTACAAATCACCTGAGGTTTTAAAATCCCAAATGTAAATTGCTGCTGTTCTGAAAATTTATGTTCATATGAGACAAACATTTTTGAACAAAGTATATTTTCTTAATTTTATATTAAATATTATTTTCCAAACGTAGTAAAATAATAAAAATAATTAAACTGCAATAAATAAATACAAATATGAAAACAGTTTGATAAAAATGGTTGGGTATAAATTAACGGCCTTATGTATAATCAAAAACTGGCATGAAGTTAGCATATGTAAGTGACAAAATTGAACTGAGTTTCTCTATACAATTTGAAGTTAAAAATAGCCGCATAATCTAGTTTTAACACACGATTACGAGTACATCCTAGCATGATTTTTAATGTAAAATTGTATGGCAAAACATGTTAAGACCATATTCACTTTTGCCACTTATGCTAACTTCATGCCATTTTTTTGATTATACATAAGGCCGTAAGATTATAAGTTCATTGCTGAGTTTAAGGAAAAATTTTTACTAATGAAAACATACTGACATGTTTGACATGTGACTTCAGATCATTTAGTCAGGTAGGAATGTTTGCTGTGTATTGTTTGAGCCTGAGGCTGTAACAACAAAATCCATCATTAAAATACATCAGCTGATGCAGACAGGTGATAATTGCATTTCATGTATTGCATCCAAAATGTTGATTATTTTTTGCTTTGGTTTTGTTGTTTACAAAATACTTATTGTATTCTGCACACAGTGATTTCTAAGCCCAAGGAAGAAATATAAAAACTGTATCTTCTGAACTAATGATGTGATATAACTTAACAAAAAAAAAAAAAAAATAGAGAAATGGGCCATATCTCGTGGGGTGGTTACTGGTTTGCCGCAGTAATAATATATTCTTAATATTATGTGCGGCAAACCAGTAACCACCTGATGATCTGTTACAATGCAAGCTGAGATACAGTGTGCCAATGTTGATCACATCAGGCAAACATTTCATCAAATATTTCCTAATGGCTCAGTTAGTCGACTGTAGGTCCTAATTTACACTATACAAGTCTTATTAGTAAGCTGATTAGTTTGTTAGAAGAGAGAGAGAGAGAGAGAAAGAGAGAGAGAGTCAAGCGGAACAGAAACGTTTCTCTTCCCCTCGTCTCTCGCACCTTCAAACTAATTAGCTTAGCAATAAGACTTGCATAGCGCAAACTAGAACTAAAGGCTCAGTTACTAACTGTAATGTAAAGTAAGTGCAACAGTAGGAAACAGCTGATCGATATTGTTATGTGAACATAATGAATGCAAATGGTTATAGAGATGTAATGTAACGCAACCTACTTTCATATAAAAGTATCGATCAGCTGTTTCCTACGTTGCAGTTACATTACATTACTGTCGGGTAACTGAGCCTTAATGTAATGTAACTGCAACGTAGGAAACATCGGATCGATATTTTTATATGAAAAGTAGGTTACGTTACATTACATCTCTATAACCATTTACATTACTTTTCACATAACAATATCGATCAGCTGTTTCCTACTGTTGCTGTTACTTTACATCACAGTCGGGCAACTGAGCCTTAAGTCTCTCAATATCTCTAAATACGAGTAGCAAAAATTTAACGAACATAAAATTCATAGTTGACCAAAAGTTGGTACATTGTTTCAAATTAACAGATTAAAGAAATTGAATTCAGAAAATTGTACAAACAAAATCTCGGACCTTATTTCAAAATATTCGAATATTTACTAACACTTCTTGTTGAGAGAATCGTTTCCCCTACAAATGCGGTAGTAATTTTATTTGTTTATCAATTTTAGATTATTTAAGGAAATTAAAAAAAAATCAAATAAAATATTTAACAATTATTGTTGTTTTAATTAACCTTACTGAATGAATAATAATTGTCTTATTACAAGTATGTATAACTGAAATAATTGCTCACCGGCCACACAAAAATAGTCGTCGCATTAGCATCCATACACACATGTGAAAATTACAAAGAATTAATTAATTTGTTTTATTTGTTATATTGTTCTTTTTATAAATAAATTTTAATTATTTATAAGGTTATAAAAGGTATAATATAAATAAAAAAAGAAGAGAGTTGTCTTAGGACATCCGGTTATGGCTTTGCTACTTAGTTATTTAAAACAACTTTCATGTGTGAAATAACAATGCAATAAACTTATATTATGTATATGATGATGTCAAATTCTCTGCAAATATTTCAAAACGTTTCCATTTATTTCCCATTATTTTCTTTTCTAGCGGCGTGCGATTAAATTAATGTATTGTTTGTGGCTGGTGACAGGTGTTAGCCGGCTTACAACCGATCGGCGCTGTTCTCTGGTTTGTGCTCATATGCAAAAACAAAGCAAAAGCAAATTGAACAATCGTTCTCATTGTTCTTGTTTTGTTTTTGTTTCACTCACTTCAAAGAACGAAACAAAACAAAATCAAACAATTTGTTTGGTTTATTTTCGTACTATACTTTTAAGTACAAAGAAATCAAAACAAAAATAAATTTATAACTGTAATAGTGTCGATTATTTTTGTTACGAAAATTATTTCCTAACCCCTGTATCGCGAGATAAATAGCAAAGCTATAAAAATATCTGTAAGAATTGACGTTATAATTATAGTAAAAAAATAAAATACAATAGTATCCTGGTTTAACGAATTCGCGATACGCTTAATTTGTTCTCATTAATTTCCTGATAAAAAAACAAATTAGTCGAAATTTGTGTACTCGAAATGACATATTTTCTAATAGATCAGATTAGTTGATCTAGAAATTAAATATTCATAAACTTGTGCAAATGGTGTTGCATCGTAGCATTTGTAAAGTGATATAGCATATTTTACTCTTCACTAACAACATACAGTAGAACCTCGTTAAGTCGGACATATATAGTTTCACACTTTGTCCGGAATACTGAATCTTCAGGAGTACAGTTACAAAACTCAATACATAGTTATAATTATTTTTCATTGCCGAAAAATTCAGTTAAGTGATTAAAAGAAAAATAAATATTCTTAAGAATTCAATTTAATTTAATTAACTTACAGAAAACATCTGATTAAAAAAATTCATGGTGTGAAATAATAACTTATTTCTGTTTGAATGCACATATCTTTATGCTGTTTATCTGCTCTATTTTTAAATTCTTTTAAAAATTTAATTTCCTTTTCTATCGCCTTTGTTTGTTCGGCCCATAAAATCTCTTGAAAAGTTGACGTGTAAGGATTAGCGAGTGTGCGGATCATAAAGGCTGTACTGTACACAGAAATGCTCTTGCTAATCTTATATAAATATGCACTATTTAAAACTATAGTTTATATTTACTTTACATATGCAACACTTACGGCCGTTTAGGAAAGTGCGACTTTGACTCGCACACGAAGGGTTCCGTACGAATGCTATATATGCAATACCATACGGACTTTAGCCTATATAATCGAATATATTACCTGATGTAGACACATTTTAAGTACCCGGTAAACTTTTCTTCGGTTTTAGGCTCTTTTTTAGTTTCGACGCTTTTTCTTAGTCTTGGTGCTTTTTTCGTTTTTGGGATTTTTTCGGTTTCTTGCGTTGGCGATTTTTTTTAGTATTAATGGTTTTTTCCTTTTTGGCGATTTATTTTAGTTTAAGCGGTCTTTTAGTTTTGACACTTTTTTCGTTTTTGGTGATTTTCTTTGGTTTTTCGCAATTTTTTCTTTTGGCGATTTTTTTAATTTTGGACTTACATATTTTAGTTGAAGAGCTTTTGGAAATTTCAAGAGTTCAAGTTTTCAAAATTACATAATTAAAGTTACATTGACTGATAGAATAACCGGATTGATTTTAAAGAACAAACGAAGATGGCACGACTGTTGTAAATTTAGAGATGATAAAATTGAGCTTTCATTACAAAAAAGCTTTCAGCAAATTGAAATAAGATGAATCAAAACAATTCACATATTCCATTTGCAATGATGGCTGAGTATATATATAAAGCAGAAATCTACATCAACTGACATCACACACAGTGGACCAAACACAAAAAGAACGCTGATGATGAAGGTTTAGTGGCCTTCGAAAACGGCTAGTTGTTCCGTTCAACTATGTGTTGTTAGTCAGAATATTTACAACTAACTTTGGTGTTATTGGTTCATTAATAATTATCACATGTAATTTGGCTTACAAAGCAATACGAACCTTCTTAGCCTGTTCAAATATTAGGATTTCAATATTTTCCGTTGCTTGCTTTGAAAATTTCAGGTCCGCAGCTCTTATAGTTCTCGAGAAAACAGCCTGCGATAGACAGATGGACGGCGTAGCTAAAACAATAGGGGCCCTTTTTACCTTTGGTATACGGAACCAAAATGGAAAATAAAATAGTTAATGACAAAGCGAATATAAAGGGAAAGACCGAATAAAATATGTACATATGTATGTACATATGTGGAATTTTTTTTATAAATTTTTTCATAAATATAACATTAATATTCGATTAAAATAAATAAAAAAGAAGAGATGTGTTTTAGGAAATACGGTTATAGCTATGCTGCATAGCTATATAAAACAAACTTAATGTGTTAAATAACAATGCAATAAATTATATTATATGATGATGTCAAATTTGCCGCAAATATTTCCCATTATTTTCTTTTCTCTACAAAATCAAACAATTTGTTTCGTTTATTTTCGTACTCTGGTTTTAAGTACAACAAATCAAAACAAAAATAAATTTATAACTGTAATGGTGTTGATTACTTTTGTTACGAAAGTCACGTCCTAACTCCTGTATCGCGCAATAAATAGCATAGCTATGAAAATAACAAGTAAATTTATTTGAAAAATTTTCTTGTTATGAGTGAAAGTTAAAGAAAAAAGTATACCGGATTTAACAAATTTTTCGATATAACTCTTGTGCCTTACATTACATCGTTCATTCGTTAAACCGTGCTACCACTGTAAGTGCGTTATTTTGGACAAGGAAAATGAAAAATAAAGAGCTTGTGTATTGAATGTCCTGTATCACGCAATAAATAGCATAGCTATGAAAATAACAAGTAAATTTATTTAAAAAATGTTCTTGTTATGAGTGAAAGTAAAGGAAAAATATTAACGAATTTTTCGATTTAACGAATCGATCTGTCCTTATATCGTTCGTTCGTTAAACCGTGCTACCACTGTAAGTGCCTTATTTTGGACAACGAAAATGAAAAATAAAGAGTTTGTGTATTGAATTTTGACTTCAGGGTTAATTTATTATTTCGAGTTCAATACCTAAAAGCTTGTTGTTTTACAAATTTTCCATTTAGTAAAAAAGTATTGTATTTCTTTTTAATTTGAAATGCTTGGATGCTTATTAAGGCCAATCATGTACGAGTATAAGTATATACAAATATAAAAAAAAATATTATTCTGTTGTTGAGTTTCTTATTTGTATTTTTATTTTTGTTAATAATTAAATACATATGTATGTATGTATGTATATTTTTAGTTACAAATTATTGTGCTTTGAAATTCAATAAAATTTTCTTAGGAAATCCTTAACTACGAGTATCTGTTAATGTGGTGTCAAATCAAATTCAAACTTGTAAATTAGTTTATGTAGAATTTCAGTATTATATTTCGTGCATTCATTGATTTTTCTAACCGCATACAAATTGTTTAAACATTCGATACTAATGGAAAATACCTCTTCATTATTATTATAATTTGTTTTTTTTTCATATTGTTTAACGTAATATTGTTAAATCAATAATAAATTTGCAATAAAAACAATTTTTTTTCGTGTGGATTTTTCTGTTGAAACTACGAGTACGTATCCGAATGATTGTAGTGATGCTAAAAAAAATCTTTAACTTATGGATGTTAATTAGCGACAAGAATGTCATATGTAAACATTTACGATATTTGAAATTAATGTTGTTAGAGATTTATTTTCTGCTTAAAATTAACAGCATTTTTTTTTTCAGAATAACGAAATAAAAAACCAAGATACTTCTTGAAAGTTTTTTTTGGACCGATTACGATTTTGCTGCAAATGGGTCCCAGCTAGCATTTGGGTGATAATTTTTTGCAAAAATCTCTTATACGATTCTCCTCAGATCACGTTTGATGATTAAAAACTGATTTATCACTTGGGAGATTGAAAAAGGATTCACTTATGATGCATCAGTATGATAAAGTAATGATTTCTTAAAAATAGAGGAACAAAATGCAAAAAAGCCGCAAAAAGAAACCTAATGTTTTAAATACTACCAGAAAATTGCTCAACAATGAATCAGCAAATCGTATCATAAATGATTCTCTGGGATGATTCATCTGTAGGGTACCATTTTCTCACAACGGAAGTGTCATTTATGATCGAAAAATGAGCTCATATGCGGTTATTCTTCCCGTCAAGCTGATTCGGAAAAGATCCGATTATGATACAAAATGCTAGCTGGGGTAAATAACATAAATAAATACACACATTCATACATACATATCTACATACATACATATAATGCATATTTATTAACATTATTTATAAACATTATTGTTTCTTCAGAAATGAAAACAAAGTATAAAGAATATGTATGTATTTTAAAATGGGGGGGGGGGGGGCTCATAAAAGACTCTTCCCGATGTGTCGCGGCTAGGGTACCATTTTCTCCCGACAAGGGAGTCATTTATGATCAGAAAATGAGCTCATATTCCATCATTTTAATCGCGGAAGGGAGTCGTAAGCGACTCATCTATGATCAGAAATCTCGCAAAATGCTAGCTGGGTATGTACATATGTGTATGTATGTACATATGTATGTATGTATGCATGCATATTCGCGACCTGTTATCTTCCCAGATAGCATTTTGTATCATAATCGAATCTGTTCCGAATCAGCTTGACGGGAAAAATAACTGCATATGAGCTAATTTTTGATCATAAATGATACTTCCGTTGTGAGAAAATGGTACCTTACAGATGAATCATACCAAAGAATCATTTATGATACGATTTGCTGATTAATTTTTGAGTAATTTCCTGGTTGTATTAAAGCATTAAATCACCTTTTTGCGGTTTCTTTGCATTTCGTTCCTCTATTTTCAAGAAGTAAATATTTGATCATATAGATGAATCATAAGTGAATCACTTTTCAATCACACAAGTGATAAATCAGTTTTTAATCATCAGAATTGATCTAATGAGAATCATATAAGAGATTTCTGCAAAAAATTATCACCCAAATGCTAGCTGGGTTAGATATTATTATTGTTATTAGTTGGTAATTATATAACGATAAAAACAATTAATTCCATTAGAGAGATACGAGTACCAACAGCAACCAACAGAAATGAGTTTTGTAATTCTCAATAATTTATTGAGAGTTTGTCTATAAGGGTTGGGGTTTTGTGGTTGAAACAGTGATGGGAAATGAGATTTGCATTTTGGTATCAAAAACAAATTTTTTTTAGTACTTTTTTGATCCCGAGAGTACCAAATATTATAATATTTCTTATTTAAATTTTATTAACAAAAAATTATAAGAAATTCATTTACAAAAAAAGGAACACATAGGTACAAATATACAAATAGGTGTAGCCTGGATTAGACTTAATACTGTTGGAACATAAAGCTTTCCCCCGTATTCCACAGCTCGCTAAAGCTAAAGCTAAATTCGACCGTCTAAAATGCTGAACAAATAGAAAATTTAAAATTTTTGGCGATGACATAAAGCAATAAAATTTCGGCGAATTACATTTTTAAGCCATTACCTGATTTATCAATACCCGTTTGAAAATTGCATTCGTAGCCGAAAATCGACAAATTGATTTTATGGATTCTTAGCGATAGAGATTTAGCTTTAGCGAGTTACAGAATACGATGGCTGTTGATTTATATTTTGTTTTCATGAAATTTTGGTAAGAGGAAATCCTTTCGACATTTACAGAGGAGTGAGGCATGGATAAAATTCCGTAAGCTACTCTCGATATATCAGGAAACATGTATTCATCTAATGCGTTTTTATATAAGCCAATGTTGGTTGTTAATATTTCAAATTATTTTTCTTTTCTTTTTTTTCTTTTCCCTGGGAACATTTTAATTAAAAGTGGTATAATGATATTGGTTTAACAGATAAAATACTTTCAGGGGGAAACTTACTAAACCAAACTAACATTTTATTGTCAAAGTCCACTTTTGCCCTTAGAACTTAATATAAACTTTTTAAAAATTTCTTTAAACTGATTTAAAACAGTTGTTTCAATAGATCAACTTCTGTGCCACATAAAATATCATTGAATGAAATATGGTTTTCGTTGATATTTAATTGTGGTTACACTTTTCTAAAAGATCTTTACTAATAAAGCTTCGTTCTATTTGTCGAAAAAACAATTTAATTCTTGGCAAAATATATGCATGCGCGAGTCTTCTGACTGCATTTCTAAGTTGCCCGTGAGAGTATCAAATTTCTTAGGGGAGTACTACGGTACTTTTTCATGTCAAATAGTATCAAAAAAAGTACGATCGTACCAACTTTCCCATCACTGGGTTGAAATCTACTGATGAGTTGCTTGAGCAGCAATGAAATGCATCTGGATGTGCTTAACCAACAACAAATATATATATTTTTTTTAATTTGATTAATAAAATGTAAACTTTTTATAGCTTCTTCCATATTCCATAAATATTTTATTCCATTGTCCCAGTTCCCACTACTCATGTCTTATTACTAAGCTTTTCACTTTTTCTTCTTTGAACTTTCATTGCCGTTCACATAATGCAAGTCTTATTTTTGAGCTCATATTTATAATGCGTAGTTTTGTGTATGCATGCATGTGTTTTTTTAACCCCCGACCAAAAAAAGGGGTGTTATAAGTTTGTAGTGTGTGTCTGTGTATCTGTGTGTCTGTCCGTGTGCTCGTACAGCCCAAACGGCTGGACCGATTTTAATATCGAGAAGAAAATCGGTCCAGCCGTTTAGAAGATATCACATATTTTCTAGATATATCGGGGGTTTTTAATATTTTTAATTTTTGTTATTTAACATTACGAATGAGAGAAAGCAAAACGTATTGACAGTGCTGGTATTTTGGTGCGTTTCGGGTATTTTTTGGTGCTTTTTGCCTCTTCATAAACGCGAAATTTTGGTTAATACCCTTTTTTAAAAAGCGGGTTATTACAGTGCTTTTTAAAAATTTCTCACAGTGCTTATGGTGCTTTTTTGTAAATAAAAATATTTTTAATTTTACAAACCAAAAATACTTTTAAGCGCTAATAGCAGCATCTTTTGACTGAGCCTTCTTAAATTAGTTTTAATGACAACAATTGAAACTATGTTGAAAACAATTTAGAAAACTTTTCATAATTGGGTTTAAAAAATTAAAATTTTTCTTGCAAAATAGAAAACGAAAGTAACTGGAAAGTACCACATAATTCTCTGCATAATATTTGATTGATAGTAGTACGCAATAAGCATTTGTTAAAGTTTACACAAATATCTAATCATCCTAGAACAATTGACAAGATGAGGATTTCTATAGCAGTCAGTTGTTTTAGACAACGGGTAGCCAAGTCCCAAGTTTTTGGTATCGTATTGACGTGCTGTCAATGTTGACAACTGGAATAAGGGTGAATATCGCAAAAAAAAAAAACAAAAACTTTTAAGTTAGTTAAGAAAAAAGTGTTGCTTTTAATGCATTTTGTATGTATAAATGATTTTTCAGCAACATCTTTATCCTAATCTAGGCCTAAGCTTCACTTACTAAATGACTAACACCGGTCATATAACTACTAACATTTTGAAAAATTAATATAACTAGTGTTCGCCCAGTGGTTGAAAATCAACCATTAACGCACAGAGGTGGAGAATAGAATGAAAATATTTAAAGTTTGATGAATTTAAAACACAATTTAAAAACTATATTCAAATATACATATGTATAGACTCCAAGGTAAACCACTCTCTTAAACCACTTTCTTAACTACTAAATACGAATTTAAAATTTCATTTATCGGCATAAATAAGAATAGATTTTAAGCAAACTATTTAAAAAAAGTTGTTCACTTTTTGAACTAAATGTAATTAGATATTTGCTCCTAGTGTTTTCACTTCATATTCATTAGTATTGCCCAAAACAAAAATAATCGTTTATTTTTTCATTGAACGCTTTTTCTCTAAAGTTTTAGACTCCCCATTAAAACGTTTGTTACAAAAAAAGTTTCTATTCCCTATTCTTTGAGAAAGACCCCATATGTATGTACGAATATGCTAGCCTAATAATATAAACATTCCATCATATTCCAACATTCCATCATATTCCAACATTCCAGTATGTTCAGCAATTTAAAGCACAGAAAAATAATGAAAACAATGAACAAAAACAAAACGCACACAAAATAAACCAAAAATAAAAAAATTACTTTGTGCTGTAGGTGAATTTAACTTTAATCAAAGTTATTAATAATAAAAAAATATATTATTTTTAAGATTCTAAAGAAAAATAAAACAGTACCACTCGTTATTTAAATATCCAAATTTTATTAGTTTCAGCAATAATCGTTTAAGTACATAGAAAGATGGAAATAAGAATAGAATGAACAAATAAAATACGTTTTTCCTTCTGAGTGTTTATGGAGTTGCCAAGCCAAATTGTTGTAATTTTTTTTTTAAGCAAATTAAGAGAGAAAGAGAAATCATGGCTTTATGATTGGCTAATATTCTTAACTGTTTTTAACTATCTTAGACACAAAAATGTAGAAGAAAAAATACATTCTGCACTGCTCCTATCGTCAATCTATCTAACAAAAAAAAAAATCAAGCGAATACGTTGAGTTTAAGTCAGTTAAAATGGTTCTTAACTTTTTTCACTTGCCTATTTATATATAGATTAATATTAAATATTTAGAGGCAAAAGTTTGAAATTATATTATGAGGTTTTACACCCCAAACTCTCCTTTTTTTAAATGGCTTAGCTCCGTAATTTCTACAAGTAGATATCTATTGGTGCCTAGATATCTATCGTGCAAGTTGAATTTTATAAGGCAAACTCGTGGGTAAAAACCTTAGGTAAATTAGGTAAAAACCTGTGTGTAGAAATTACGGGCATTAATGTATTTAAATTAAAAAAAAAATTGGTGCTTTTTACCCTCTTTTTCGTAGTTTTTTTTTGCGCTTTTTACCCTTTTTGCAACAGCTTAATGTGCTTTTGCTCTTATTAGAGATACCATCACTGCGTATTGACATTACAACTGAGTATTCGTTTCTTTTCTCCTCATATCTCTCTCTCTCTCTCCTACAAACTAATCAGCTTAGCAATAAAACTTGCATAGTGCGAACGCGCGCTAAGCTACAGACTTAAATACAATTTTAATCATCCTATACACTTTTTATGGGTATAAAAATCAGTGACTATTTTAAATCTATTTGATGAAGACTTTGGAAGTAGTTAGAAAAAAGGTTTATTTTCGAAAACTCTTGTCATCGATATCTCTCAAGCGAATCAGCAGATTTTAGTGAAATTTACAGCAATCGGTAAATCTATAAGATAAACAGCTGATTAGGTTCTGAACGTCATCGGCTTCGTAGTTTAAGTTTTGTGTAGAAAACAGTTTTGTAAAAATTTGATTTTCGAAAATTTTCGAAATCTGTCGAAGCGAATCGATTCACCACCATCTCACGACATCTAATTGAGCTCAACATCTTTCGTATGCGGCAAATTTGCTTCTCATACGTTGACCAGTTCATATAGATATGTTTTCATACTTATACACACACACACGTAAACTTACATACACATGCATATGGATATGATAGCAAAAATAGTCTGAATTGACTCTCCAGACGTCGATATATCATGCCATTACCGCCAAAAAACTTTTTTTTTTTTTAAGAGAACTAATACTCAGGCAAGTAATGCGTACAAATATTACTAGGTGTTACCTTCTTTAGGAAAGGCATAGTGATAGAGAAGACAGGTGGTGAAGGAAGAGATAGAAAGAGCTTCATTCTTTTACAACTCTGCTTTTTGCATGTTTTGAATAATGCAGTGTTGCAGCGCCTCTCTGATGTTATATGAGGCGTATTAATTTTTTTTAAAGCTGTGTTTTGTAGCCATTTTATTGATTATTTTACTTCGCCGATGATTCTACTACACAACGAAGGAGGTCGCTCTGATGTTACATTAGGATTAGTATCTGCTGAAGTCCTTATAGTTCAGTGACCACTAAGTAACTGTGCCTTCATCACTTGAACTTTCCTACAACAACTGATACAAAGGGACACTAAAGCACATCAGAAAAATGCGTGTTGTTGTTATTTAATGACTGTTGGATACAGGGATTGAACCCAGGACCTTCGGTTTTGTAGTCAACGTGCTAACTACTTCAGCCAACGCCACCCTTAATCGACATAATTTTCGGACTCAATTTTTTTTGAAAAAAATTGATTATTAGCGATCGCTAATAATCGGTTAAGCTTTTTTTTTTGGAGGTTATGGCTCGATATCCTGAAAACTCGATTTTTGAAAATAGGAATATAATCAGTAGCTGTTCATAGTCGTATGTTCATATACTGCACCCCTAAAAAATTTATATATTTTTCTAGCTCTAGTACAATGCATTGCGTTTCTGAGTGCTGGTCGCATTACAAAAAAAATCAAACATCTACATATTTAACACTTTTCTGAACTTTATACTTCCAAAATCAACTATGATTTGATCACAGTGTTTACATGCGTTCATATGTAAGAAATCACTCTGATCCCGTATAACAACCAGCTTTCATTAAAATTTTAATATGCATACATATGTAAACGTGTTAACGTGCGTAAGTAAGAAATCACTCTGTGACCGTATAAGAACCAGCTTTAAGTCAAATTTCTCATACAAACGTATACACACACACATATACACACACACACACACACACACACACATAATAATTACGTACTTTCAATTGAATCATAATCATTTTAAGTTTGACGATAGAGAGCATAAAAATGTAAAATCGTTAGTTATTCTAAACTTTATTTATTTACGTAAATCGACACCTTGTTATTGATTGCTTGGTTTCTGCATAAATATATACATATTTATGTACAATATATGAAGGTATGTACGTATATACATATATAAATTATAACATGAAAAACATAAATTGTTATAGATACAATTTAATGCAATTGAAGTTAATAATTAAAATGTTAATTTTCCAGCACTCAGAAATATATTACATGCGAAGCAATTATATGTCTATGGGCATTTCTCCGAGAAATTCCACTTGTTTGTCGCGTGTGATAGCAAGCAATTAACCTTGTATTTCATAACAACGTGACTCGATGTTTCTTAAAATTTTACCTAACGTAGAGCTGCTGACGGCCTACACAAATATATAAAGAAGTAAAAAGAAGTTTCATTTGCACATTTGCTTGGAGTCGCACGCTACAAAAAGTTGACTTTCCTGTGGAAATGCCCATATGTAATAAATTCAAGAAAGTGTCACTATGTCTCGCACACAAAGGGTTCCGGGACATTACATATGTAATACTAGTTATACGAACCTTAGCTGTGGCTGAGTGGTAGCGATGCTAGCCTCTCAGTCCAGAGGTCGTGGGTTCGATTTCCACCATAGACCCTGGGTGTTTTCCGCAGACAAGCTAAGCACTTTGCGGGTTGTGTTTGTTCTTAAAAAAAATATCTTACCTGATGTAGACATTAAAAAAAGTAAGTAAGTAAACTTTTTTCCGGTTTTTGGTGATTTTGCTAGTTTTGGCGGTTTTTTTTATTTTTGGCGTTTTTTTCGCTTTTAGGATTTTTTTCGGTTTTTTGCGTTTTTAAGTATGGGCGTTTTTTTAATTTTGATGTTTTAAAGTTTTAACGGTTTTATTGTTTTTTGTGATTTTTTTTCGGTTTTTGGTGATTTATTTTAGCTTAAGAGATTTTTTTTAGTCTGGCACTGGTTTCGGCAATTTTTTTCGGGTTTTAACTTTTTTTTTTGGTTTGGCGTTTTTTAGTTTTGGAATTTTTTAGTTTTAGCGTTTTTGAGAATTTCAATAGTTTGCCTCTTACGGTTTCCAAGATATAGCAAGTTGTCAAAATTACATAGTTAAAATTACATTAACTGATGGAAAACCCTTTAATTTTGATTGTAGTCTGTATAAAAATACACTGACTATGCAAATTTCAAGTGTCTACATATAATTGTATGTATGTATGTACATTACATGGGATTTTAACTTTTAACTCTCATACATTTGTTGTTGTAGCGGCCAAAGTTCTACATATTCCGTCAGAATTGCAGGTCCGTACCTCTTACGGTTCTCGAGAAAATATCCTGTGACCGACAAACGGACTGTGTAGCGAAAAAATAGGTTTCCTTTTCACCTTTGGTGTACGCAACTTTAAAAAGGGCCTGCAGAAAATTTGGTGACAATTGAACCAAGCGAAAAAAATTGGAGTGTTAAAAAAAGTAGGGCGAAGTGTATGGTGAAGAGAAGATACATCGTATAAATGGTTACATATTCACCATTTTCGTGATATATATAATATATTGAAAAATGCCAAAATCTCGATTTCAAAAAAAAAATGAGTTCGCTGGTTTCTATATTAAGGTAACTCGAACTTCAAGAAATTCTGAGTATGCACGTTTTTAGAGGACCACTTGTACATTAATGTATGACCAATATTATCCGACAGCATTGACTTCCAAAAGTGCGTGTCCTTCAGAAAATGCCAAGTTTAAAACTTGGCAATTCGAGTATCTAGTTCAAATTCATGCATTTCAGAAATATATTCATGGCCAAAAATAAAGGAGCAGCATTACTTTTTTCCGTCTGGGTTGCCTCATTTACTGGAAAAGTCCTTTAGAAATGCATTATAGCTTAACAGAGCTCTGTTAAGACACTAATAAAGCTCTGTTAAAGTACAAGGTTCGTGTCAAGGCTTATAAATCTATACAAGCACAAACTTGAATTTACGACAAAAAATAACGCAGTGATAATTTTAAAACTCTTCATGACATGTTAACAATGAGAATTGTATTCTGCAAATTACCTGAACTACGAAGCACACAGGCATTTGGATAGTTAAGCAATAACTGCACTTAAAATCCAAATAGGATTGCATTTGTATCAGTTAGATTTTAATAAAAATCTAATAAGAGATTGAAAATTTCAATAGCGGGATGTGTGGTCAGGTTACCCGTAACTGAATTGCGTAGCAGCACAAATGTTTCAAAAGTATATTAATAGTTTACAATCTACACTGAGGATTGAATTTCTACTAGTTAATCACCCAATGTATCTGAGTTAATTTAAGCTTCATTTGTGTTCGCTAGAGTCAATGTGGCGTTTCCATGTAAGCCGTCGATCAAGGTGTATGTTGAGGAACAAGTTGGTAACAAGTATCTCTTTCTTCATAGGGTAAATATTATCTGAACACATTTTTGTTCGTTTACTTTTATTCTCCATTAGTTCATCCATAGTTCAATAAGGCACTCTATTACGAATATTATATATTATATGTACTACGAATATTTTTTTTTGCTAAGTTTATCTATATAAGAAAGATTCCACTGGGGCATGCATTATGTATTACGAATATTTTTTTTTTTTTTGGTTTAGTATATACATATTAGAGATCGACCGAAGGCGTTTTTTTTTGGCCGAAGCCGAACTTCGGCTAAAATCCTAAACTTCGACCAAAACCGAAGCCGAAGCCGAATGTTTTAAATTTTAAAAATCATACTTGTTTTATATGAATTAATAAAAAAGTTTGCTTTTTTGAGATCACTGAAATAGCTGTAATATCTATTGGATACATAACAAGAAAAATAAAACTATTTTGCAATTTCTAGATTGCTTTTTCATATGATCACTCACAAGAACGTTCAAGTAAAAGAAAATAGAAAACCACAGGGTTGTATTTCAAAGCAACCCTTTCAAAACGTTAAACACAATAGAAACTGTTGGCGAGCAACGACCAAAAATTATGTTATTTTTCAAGCTTGGAATGAAAAATATTCGGCTTCGGCTAATCGGCCGATTTTTGCCGTAGGCCGAATGTTGGCCGATTACCAATTTTCGGCCGAAGGCCGAAGCCGAAGCCGATTAATCGGTCGAACTCTAATACATATATAAGAAAGACTTGGCTGGGAAGGACAATGAATCGATATAAATGGACCGTCAAGTCACTCTGGAACAAGTCCCGTAACTATACTTAGATATTAACCTAAGCTTAACAGGTGTTTGTACTTTTTAAATATGAGTGCCTCTGTGGTCGAGTGGATAGTGTGCAAGTCCCAAAAAATATCTGCTAAAAAATAAATTATAATTGAATTTGTAACAATAAAAACAAAAATTATAATTTTTCATTGTTACAGTTAGGTGTTGGAATGACATTTTTAAATAATTATATTATTCTACATCGAATAGGTCACGGGGGAATAGTTCAGTGACAAGTCAAAAGGCGTATGCAAAGTATAAATTAACCCCATCCTAGGCCATCCTCATGTAAAAGTGATCGATCCGCTTCATAGGAAGTGTTAGAACTCGGACTGCTCACGTGACTAGACTTGTGTCAGTTCCATTTCCTGCAGGGGGCTTATAAAAAATAAGCTTTTGTAAGCTTATAATACAATTGCAAGGATAAGCTTACAGTAATCATGCACATGTATTATTATTATTATTATTACAATGACCTTTTTCAATTTATTTTCAATAATTTTTCAATCTTAAAGCTTATGTTAGTAAAGGCTAGTTAGTACTCGCTATCCTACACAATCGGACGGCTTAAGAAAAAATACAACCGTGATCTAATAAGTTGTTATTGTCCTTTGAAAATTTTCATAAACTCCAGAGTTGTATTTTCCCAAAAGTCTCACGATTAGAGATGCTAATCGGGACAGGTTTTTTGATATCCCGGGCTTCGGGATTTAGTGATGGAGTCTTGAAATCCCGAACCGGGACCCCGGGATTTTCGGTACTTACAAAGTCCCGAAAACATTCTGCACAAATGTGCTTCCTTATATTAAAAATTATATTTTAGTTTTACAATTTATTTTTTTTGCATATTGAAAAGATACATACAGACGGACACATGTGTTTGCTTACATAACTCAAACATTTAATTGAAAATTTTCATTGGAAAGTGCAAAATATGTAACATTTTTTCCTAGAAAAGAAAACGCCATAAGATATACATATATACGATATAATATTGTCTACTAAAATATTTATTCAAAGCAAATTTTTTATTTTAACTTTTTATAATAGAGTGTTTCTAATCATTTTTAATCATCCCTATCCTCAATAAAATGTGATTTTTTTCATGAGATTTTCATTCCCCATGAGGGGAATTTGCTCTCGGGAACTTCATGGGACGGGAAGATTTGTAAAGCTTAAAAATTAAAATCAGGCAAATTTATGTTTGAAGTCTATTGACGATTCGTTACAGCAACAATGAAATGCTGAACCACCAGCAAATAAATTTCAAATTAAAATAAACTAATGACAATATGTCGAATAATAAATTTCTTAAATGTTTGATAGTAAAAACTGCATAAATTTGTTATTTAAAACACAATGTGTTTTTAAGTGTATCGTTGTGTTTTTAAATAGTTTAGGTGCCGTGGAAAAGATTCTTAAGTATGCCATCGCCATAGAATTTTACGTATATGAAGCAAAACGATTCATATTCAATAAAAAAGTTGTTGTACGGAATTATTGTTATTAATCGTGGACATTATTTACTGATATTGTCCCTAAAAATAATTATTAATAAATTTTAATATTTAATTGGAAGCTTAATAATGAAACTACGCGATGTATTGATTTAGTTCGCCTGCAAAAAAAAACGTGAACAAAACCAAGGGAAAAGTGAAAAAAATCTATGTGAAAAATATTTTTCATGATAAGAGGAATCAATAAAAAGCAACACAATTCTAGTGTGAATATAGAAATGACAGTCAAAAACATTATTTATGCAAAAACGGGATTCAGATAATCCCGAAAAACCCGGGCTTTAAAATTAAAAAATCCCGGGCTCCGGGATTTCCATAGTCCTGAAAATCCCGGGATTTCCGGGATCGGGATTTCCCGTTTAGCATCTCTACTCACGATTATGTAGGCTAGTGAGTACCAGTCTTAACTTTATTATACTAATTTTCTCAAGGCATTTGGTATGTTGGGTATTCATACATATGTATATGTATATAGATACATACATATGTATGTCTACATAGTATATCCATTTGTTTGCCACCTTCATATGATTAATACATATAATTAGTTTTTCTTTATTAAATATGAAAAGTCCAAAGTTAACTAAACTTTAATAAGCTGGCACTGGATAGATAAGTAGATAGGTAGATAGAGTTTATAATATGAAATTAGTTAAGGTTGAATTTCAAATTAGAAACACTTCTAACTATCTAAAAACGAATACTAATGCGTTAAATAATTTTTTAATTATTTATTTATTATCTATTCAAAAACAAACTGATTTTATTTACATCTTTCAAGAACACTTTTATTATTTTGCTAATTTAATTTTTAGTTTTTTAATCGCCTGACCATTAATGACATGCAGATGCATACATACATAAACTTGAATAAAACATTTGCTAGATACGAGTATAATCATAAGATTTTAATTGTTTTTATGCAATAACATTTCGATTCATAAATTTTCTCAATGTTCACGCATATCGTCCGTCCTCTATCTAATAATCACTATTTTCATTCTTGATTCAAAGCAAAAATAATTTAACCAACTTGAGAATGATTTATTTATGTGAATAAAAATAATTTATTAAACATTTGTTAACGCACTTATAATTCCAAATTAATATTTTACTTATTCAGTAAAATAATTGTTTATTAAAAATACATTGAAATAAATTATAGAGGGATTAGCTAAAATAGTCAATTTCAATGTATTTTTAATAAAAATAAAAATATATTTTATTTATGTACATATATTTTATAAGGGAAAAAGTAATGTCTTAGTTAAAATGGATCTCTGAGCAGAAAGACAAAATTTTAAGAAATATAAAAACATTAAGAATCACGCGAACTTGGGCAACAACTTGGAAAGGAGGAATAACTATGAAAATTGGCTCCCTGCATAACGATGCTACCTGCATATTTCTGTAGTTGTATAGGCCTTTAAATAAATATTTAAGGCCCAACTAATCAAGCTAAGAAAAGAAAATTAACACAATTGGCAAATTCACTAGGGCGTTCTATTTATTATTATGTCATAAAGTTTTAAATTATTTCATTATAATTTTTTTTGCGTTCAAACAAAACTTATAGTACATCATGACAATATGACACTATTTTGTGAATTGCCCAATTACCTTAGGTAGTTTAGGACTTTTAACCTAGACCTTAATAAATGAGCGTAAATGCGGAGTGTAGCTGTATCTAGAATATAGGCTCAGTTAAGGCTCAGTTACCCTACTGTAATGTAAAGTAACTGCAACAGTAGGAAACAGCTGATCGATATTGTTATATGAAAAGTAAAGGCTCAGTTACCCGACTGTAATGTAAAGTAACTGCAACAGTAGGAAACAGCTGATCGATATTGTTATATGAAAAGTAAAGGCTCAGTTACCCGACTGTAATGTAAAGTAACTGCAACAGTAGGAAACAGCTGATCGATATTGTTATATGAAAAGTAAAGGCTCAGTTACCCGACTGTAATGTAAAGTAACTGCAACAGTAGGAAACAGCTGATCGATATTGTTATGTGAAAAGTAATGAAAATTGTTATAGAGATGTAATGTAACGTAACGTACTTTTCATATAAAAATATCGATCAGCTGTTTCCTACGTTGCAGTTACATTATACTACAGTTGGCTTGCTGAGCCTTATAGCTTTAACTTGCTGGGTTGTATTAAAAGCTAGGTGGACTTCAGCTTCCAGTTACATTAAGCACACGTACATACATACATACATACATATATAGGTGCTGTTAGCTGACTACAAAGCAGATGACGGTCTTTGAGAGCCCGAGTTTAACCGAGGCCATAACCATTCATGTGAACATCTTAGATTTTTCTGATAGGCATTAATGCGGAGTCACATAGAATCCGTCATAACTTAAACTTCAGCCTTTTTCAACTGGCAGCTCATTTGAAATGCAGGGTCTGTCACATTCGGTACGTATCCGTCAAGGCAAAGTAAAATAGTTGAGTAATACACCTTTTAGACACGGAAAGTTTACTTTGCAAAGTCTTAGTTCAGCTGTGTGAAAGACAGAGGTAGTAGTACAGTCTCTTTCTGTCCCTCTCCCAGCTTAATTAAGACTTTGCAAAGTAAACTTTTCGTGTCTAAAAGGGGTATAACTTTTAACTTTTAGGGCCTGTCCCACGATGTCGATAACGTTCGACTTGGAAACGATAACAACATTTTATAATTTGTTTTTGTTTTCAATGTAAGTGTGCGACAATTCGAACGCTGTCGACATCGCAGGACAGGCCCTTAGCGTAAGTTGAGTAGTTTGACAGTTATAATTTTTTTTTTTTGGTATATTTTGATTTAGTTTTTTGCGTGTTATGGTAGCAAGAATAAAATAAAACAAAAGAAATTATTAAAATAAATAAAAAAAAACTTAAGTTTAATTAAAGAAATGGAGAACAAACCTGTTCAAGCTGCTCAAGTGTTTCTGTCAACAAAGTATTCATTGTGTCAACTTCCTCCGTCGTTCCTTTAATGTCAATTAAAAAAAATAAACAAAATAAACTTTCAATACAAGTTCCCAAATTTTGAAGTAAATAAATATTTTTTTTATACTTTTGGTACACTTTAAAAAAATATTTAAAATTTCAAAACTACCAGTATTCGGTATGTGTTCTAAGAACTCGCCCTACTTACATAATATTTTTAGTGTCTTTTTGTTAAATATTGTTATGCAAAATAAATGCAAATAAATGGTAAATTGTGTTGGCAAAAATTCAAAAAAAAACTGTATTGATTTTATTTTTGCAAAAAAATTTTAATTTTGTTTATATTTTTACTTTTAAATTTTTTACAAATATTTCAATCAATCCTTAACCTCAAATGTGTTTGACTAATAATTTATTTATTTTTGTACTCGTGTTACAACAGAAATATGGTGTTTTTTTTTAAATGTCAATAACGCTATTTATTTATTTATTAACTAAAGAAAATAAATGTCTTTATTGAAATAAGTTTGTGCGTAAATTTTGTTTGTTTGCTAATTTTGAATTTTGAACTTTTTAAATTTTTTTTATTTTTGATTATCTTTTAATTGAGTGTATAAAATTATAATAAAAAAAAACATACTACCGCAAAAGGTGTTTATGTAAAAATTATATTAGAATTAAATTAAGAATTAACAATCAACCAGACGGACTTGTTGTTAAGTTGCTAAGTATGCAGTTAGTTACCTATCCACGTAAGTCAATGAGTTGTCTAGTTAGTCAGTGAGCGAGTAAGTTGAATTCGACAAGTCTGTATGAATTGGTGTGCCGGTTTGTTTACACTTACATATGTTGGAAAAAAGCTGTACATGTAAAATTTGTGTGTATCTGCAGTATACCTACTTATATATATATATATATATATATATATATATATATATATATATATACATATATATATTGTTTACAAAACAAACGAATTGAAGCCCTTGTTTGAGTTAAAAATCTTGGCGTTTCTGTAATAGATTAAAGAAAAGTTGTACAAGTTTCCTTTAATCTATTACACAAATACCAAGATTTCTAACTCAAACGTCTTACACAAACAGGGGGGAAGTCTCCAAGTCTATTTTCCCTATAGTTCTTTCCCGTATTAGAGAGTTAAGCAATCCCCACAATTCTTTTCTTTATTGTGCGTGTAAACAACATTGAAAAGTGTTGCCACCACATTACACAATTGTCTTGATTGTGCAATAAAAATCAAAAGTCTTTTGATATTTGCCAATATATTGTGCCACCTTCGAATATGACACATTGGCGATATTGTTGTGCAATACAGAAAATATTGCAAGCTGGTGGACTGCTTAGGACCATGCAAGTCTTATTGATATGTATTATAAGAATATTATCTGTACATTCTTCCTTGAACTATCTTCAGCGTTCACACAATACAAATCTGTAGCGAAATATTTTTATAGCTGTGCTATTATTGCACGATACAGGAGTTAGGACGTGATTTTCGTAACACAAATAATCGACACCATTACAGTTTAAAATTTATTTATGTTTTGATTTCTTTGTACTTAAAAGCAGAGTAAGAAAATAAACGAAACAAATTATTTGATTTTGTTGTGTTTCGTTCTTTGAAGTGAGTGAAACAAAAACAAAACACATGCATGAGCACAAATCAGAGAGCACAGCCGATCGGCTGTAAGCCACCAACAATAAATACATTAATTTAAAGAAAATAATGGGAAATAAATGCAAACGTTTTGAAATATTTCCTGAGAAATTCACATCATCATATAAAGTAATTTTATTGCATTGTTATTTCACACATGAAATTTGTTTCATATAACTAAGTAGCATAGCTATAACTGGGTGTCCTAAGACAACTTTCTTTTTTTTATGCATAGTTTTGTGTATGCATGTGTGCATTTTTGACATTAAGAATGGGAAATAAAAACGTATTGACAAAACATGAAGCTAAGTACTAGTTTGTTTTCCTCTCTCTCTCTATTGCCTATGAACTAGCAATCTCAAAAATAAGACTCTCATCGTCTGAACACAAACGAAGCGAAATTAACAAAATTGTAAATAAGTGTACATACATATCGTCGGTTGATAATTTAAATGTCGTATGTGGATTTTTTGCAGTTTTGAGTTAAAATCGATTCCTTAGGGTTTCCGACCTGATCTTTCATTTGGCGTAATCAGTTTTTCGATACCTCATACGGTTTTCGAGATATGGAGTGCTGAGTTTGTCGTATGTAGCACTTGCTGATACAATTTTCAAACTTAAAACTCAATTTACTCGAAACTATCAAAACCCACATACGACAATTAAATTATCAATCGACGATATGTACGAGTATTAATTTTTATATGCAACTTGAAAGAGGATATCATCCATCAAATAACCTATTTTCAGAAATCTCAAAAAACTTGTTTACATAATTAAGCTGGCCATAGCATGAGTTTTATAAAAAACCTGCGTCCAAATTTTATATGAACAGTTGCTCAGGCACATATATACATACATACATTGATTTGTATCACTGGGTCGTAGAGATCACATTTTGCTGGATAAATAAACAAAATTTATACAAACTACGTAAGGTAATACATATCTGCTATTATTATTATTATTATTATTATTATTGTTATTATTATTACGAGTATTATTTTTCCATACGATAATGACGTTTTACGAGTACTCATTTTAAGCCAAACTGAGCCGAAATGAGCCAAATCGAACTGAGCTTAAAGCCGTTTTAACTAAAGTACGAGACCAGCTCAATAATATAAAAGGTTCAGTGGATTCGCTACTGAGGTTAGTCGTTTGCCTGCAGCTTTTAACTAAACATACCTTGTCTTGTCTTGTCTTGTCTTAGTTTTAAAAATAATAAAAACAAACAAACCAATAAAGTTGTAAGTGATTTTTAGTTTTGTTTATGTTTATTTTTATTTTTATTCGAAGTGACTAAAATTTATAGTTTTTGCGTAAACAAATTGAAAAGAAAAGCAATAATAAGAAATCAGTTTGTGTATGTGAATGAAGAAAGCTCCTTATTGAAAACATATGTAAATATATTTATTGTATTTTTGTTGTTGCTGTAGTAGTGTGATCTTAAATAATAACTAGTTTCTTATTGAATGTTTATCGATTTGGCGATTTTGTAATAAACAATTTATATAATTATCAAGTTGTGCGATTTTTGATTTGTTGTTTTTAATTTTTTGTTTTTGTTGTTGCAGACCAAAAATGAAAATTGCCATTGTTGTTGTCGCTTTCATGGCCATCGCCGCCGTATCCGCTGAAGAAGCATACACTACCAAATTCGATAACATCGATGTTGATGAAATTTTGAAATCGAGTCGCTTATTCGACAACTACTACAACTGTTTAATCGACGCAGGTAATTGCACTCCCGAAGCTCGCGAACTGAAAAAAATTTTGCCCGACGCCCTCAAGACCGAGTGCTCAAAATGCAATGAAAAACAACGTAAAAATGCTGAAAAAGTAATTCGCAACTTAATTGATGAAAAGCCAGATCAATGGAAGGTCTTACAAGCCAAATACGATCCCGATAATATTTACACCAAAAAATACAAGCCCGAAGCTGCCGCCCGTGGCATCAAAATCTAAGTCCAGCAATTGTGATAAAAAAAAAACAAATAACATATATAACTTCTTTTAAAGTCAAACTTGGCTATCCTTAATACTCATTTGAAAAACAAAAACTTCTTAGGAAGACTTTAAAACGAAATCCTATGAATAAAACTACTTTTTAAAAATGTATTGTATTATAATATTTCTTTTCTAATATTTTTTTTTTATTTCTAATTATGCATTATGATCCCGTTTGAAACCAAAAGGATGCACATTAAGTTTTTAGACAAAAAAAAAAAAAGATTAAATAAAACTTAATTGGTTGTTACAAAAATTATTTAAAAATAAAACATCTTGTTTATTAATTTATGTATTTTTCATTAAATATACTTTTACAGGCAAATCTCGGTGTAACGAATCTCGCTTTAACGAAAATCCGATATAACGAATGTCCAAATATTTTACATTAACAACCTTATATAGCGTATAATATCCTAATTTTATACTGGATATAACGACTGATAAAGAAAAAATCGGAAAATAAAAAACTAAAACTTGCGCATGTTTTGATAAAGGTGTGCTCTGTATAATGAATGGTAAAAAAAAATGTTAAACAAAATCTACAGCAGAATTTTTCCAAAAAAAATTTTGGTATTGTCAGTTTGTATTTGGTGGCTTATTTCAAAAAAAAAATTGCCCTCATTATTTTTATTGTATTGCATCATGTCTACAGTAATAAAAGTTAAAATAGCCTGTAGGTACTTTTAATTGTGTATTAGAACGATTCACATTAGGAGAATGTTGTTATAGGAAGTGTTTCAACATGGAAACTCGGAAACAAAAATATTGTTTTTTTTTTTGAACGAATTGTAATCGAAAATCCATTACACACACACACATGTTTTGTTTCTTTTGTAGTGTAAGCTAATAATAATATAAAATGCGTGTGCACTATGTGTGCATGTAGTATTAGTAACTTTAAACCATTATAGCTTCCAAAATACCAAACCGATTTCAATGAAACATATGTTGTGCACAATCTGTACAAAAACCTTTAAAACCATATAAATCTTTTCAAAATCGGTGCAGTAGTACCGGCGTAAAAGGGATTACAAAAAACGTGTTTGCCTATTAATTATATAGATACGAGTAATAATTATAAACATAGTCAACTGTACAAATTGATTTTCGATTTTTACAGCTAACTCTTATGTAAGCCACAGACCTTGCGACCGTTGGTACAACACGTTGGTTTACCAAGTTGTGTGTTTTGCGCACAAACTATACAACAACGTGTACAACATTAGGGCACAACTTCATTACGCATATTGTTGTCGATGATTTTTTTGGTGCAAAACGAAGATAAAGAATGTAAAAAAGACAGAAAAAAATTTGGTCAAAGGAGTTGTTTATATTAAGAGAAATAAACTTTTGAAAACACTAAAATAAATTGAGCCAAAGGACTATAAAAAATACATATGCATGACAGTCGAAGTATTCCATGACCTTTTGTCAAGGATTTCGATGCATATACAAAAGCAAGATAACATATTAACAAAGGCCATTTCTGCCCTCAAACTTTTATAAAATTCAATAAAATAACTTATTTCAAACTTGAATTCGTGCATGCAGTTTTTTTTTATATAACCACTACGAAAATAAAAGCAAAATGAAATGAAGTTGTACAACATACTCCTACATTTTACAACCTGTCTATACAACTTGCCAAAAAATCAAATCTTTTTAATCTTTCATACAACCGAGACACAACTTCAATCGACGACCCCACACACCGTACAATCTCATATACAACCTGCTCATGTTGTACCAACGGTCGCAAGGTCTATGGCTTGCTTTAGTGCTACAAAAGTTAACGAAACAATTTTTAATATAAACAGTTTAATAGTTGATACTCGCTGATTAAAAATATCCTCTGTACGTCTCGCCGAGAAATAAGAAATACAATATATTTCGATTTTATTAATGTGAACCAGTGTTGTCAGATTTATTTTCAGCCTCCTCGCCAAATGACTTATCGAATATCGCCAAATGTCGCCAATATAATAAAACATTAAATTTTAGCTACAAAAATATTTTTATTATGTAATTGCATTGCAAATATCGTTACATTTTAAATTCAGTAGGTAACGTCTATCGTAAAACATAAAAAATATGTTGTTTAAAGCGGGTGCGCCGCTTGCAATATATCTGTGGCAAAAAGGAAAAAGTGCTTAAGTCGAGATAAGCAAATTTTGAGTTAATGGTATGTCCGTAATCTGCATATTTGAAAGTATCACTGGTCAAAATCTCAATTTATTAGTGTGATTTTTCATGAACTTATAGCACTATGACTTCGACTTATTTTTTTAGACTTCTAATCTCATTTGGAATAATAGCTTAATTAAGGTCATAATATGGTATATTTCAACTCAAATGTCTTACTTATAGTGTGTAAAACGATGATTGGTTAAAAAAATAAAGGTTAAATGAACATTTCCTAATTTATCTGTAAAAGAAATGAATTTCTGAAAATCGACTTGAAACCTTAAATGTGCTCTCCTGTAAAACAGTAAAATATGACTTAAGCACTTTTTCCTTATTGCCACAGATATGTAATTGTGCAATTTTTCATATTGTACAATAATATCGCCAATGTGTATGTCATATTCGAAGGTAACACAATATACACATTGGCAAATATCAAAAGACTTCTGATTTTTATTGTACAATCAAGGGAATTGTGTAATGTGGTGGCAACATTTTTCAATGTTGTTTACTTTTTCAATGTCAGGAATATTGGGCAATATTTTCTTTGCAATAATATTGCAAAGTATTTAAATTAACATATAAAAAGTACTGGCGTATAAAAGACTTAAAAATAACTTATTGCAAAAATCAATCTTAATAGGATAAATTGAACTTGAACACCAAGATCAAAATTATTATTTAAATCTTGTGATAAAACGGAATTAACGTTCACTTAAATGTGTGTTAAAGTACACATATCATATCCTTGAAGTAGTAAGTGTCAGCAGCATCGTCATAATAATACAATTTAGGCGAGAACTCTTTTAGCCTTTTCCTGCTTCATTATCAAAATGTTGGCTCCAATTTATAAAAGGAAGTTTTCTTAACTGTGTTGTATAAACATCAAATGAGATTTTTTGTTCCATAATTTTTTTTAACTTCTTGAGTTTCAGATAAAGACTCACAACATTTAGAATTTTTTGCACGAAATATTTTATGTTGGAGAAAAAATTGCTTTATATAAGCATATTTTTTAACATTATTCTATTTTATTGAAATCTTAAAAATATAGCCAAAAATATCGCCAAGGAGTTCAAATATCGCCAAGTAAATCGCCAATCGCCATTTCAAAATTTTCATCGCCAAAACCAAATTTTTGTCGCCACGTTTGGCGAGATATCGCCATATCTGACAACACTAATGTGAACTGATAATATACCAATTGTCAATAGCACAAATATATGTATGTAAGTGGCAAACAACCTTCAACCAGCTCTAGCCGTATGCGAAAATTGCACGAATAGCGTGAGGAAAAAGATCTGAACATCACCAGTAAAGAAACTAAGATAATATGTAAGCGAAGAAAAGAAAATAGTTCGGAAAGTGAGTTAAATGCCTCAGATGTAGTTCTCAAGAAAAAAAGTTTGGAGATCACTGTTGTACCAATTTTATACTATGTGTTTTAACAAAAGAAGACTTTCTAATAAAATATATAATAATTCAGTCCATTTCTAAGGAATTTTTTAACACAAACTTCCGAATTACTCTTTATCAATTATGTTTTATAAATAACTAGCTTAAACCGGTGTGTTTCGCTACCCCTCCCCCACCCGCAAAAAAAAATAAATATATATATATATGGCATTGATGGTGCAATATGAAAATTGGATTTTGCCACGCCCCTCCGCCCGCAGACCGAAAATCAAAAATCAGACTTCACAGTGTCATCCGCCTGAATATTCTGAAGGTTCCCTGAAAATTTCATCAAAATCGGCGCAGCCATTTTGGAGTCCATACGTTACATACGTACATACACACATCCTGTTTTATATACATATGTATATAGAAGTCATAAATACGAGTAGTACAGTTCCAGTAAGACCGAATCGAAAGTAGAAAAGTGACGAAAGAATTATATTTGGTGAAAAATTGCACACATACATATATGTGACCTTCTCCGAGAAAAGGGGCCTAGTGTGTGAAAATGAAGTTTTGAGAAAAGCGCACTTAAAATATAAAATTTTTATGTTTTTCTCATTTTTATCGATTTTGACACACATCCGTTTTTTGACACACTAGGTCCCCTTTCTCGGAGAAGGTCACATATGTGAAACTTACTGAAAAAAATATATATAATTCGAAAGGTCTTAGTTTCTTCTTTCGAAATCTGTTTATGAATTTAAAACCGATTGATATTCAAATTAGTTAGAGGTTGATAAGTGCCTACGGATACGAAAAGTCAAGATTTTGGGGGTGTTTGGAAAATTTCAAATACAGATTGTTGTTATGCTCGACAATACCTACCAGAAAAATAGTAACACGTCCCAGGTATTTCGATTTCATTTATTTTTTGTCACACAGAGTAATGTTGGCCGTGATCCACTACCAGGAGAACTCGGTAATTTTCATCTTACTAGCCAAAGATAGATGCACGTTTTCGGTCATTGGGTATAAACGTCCGCCCAGAATTTGCTCTTATGGTATTACATTTTCCAACAAAGAGCTTTATGGTCTTCCGTCATGCGCAAGAGTTCGGAATTTTTTATTCCCACATCACCTTGATCTTATTATCCAAAGATGGATGCATACGTTCTATCATTTGGTATAAACGTTCGCCCAGTATTTGTTACAAACCTTCAAATTTTATTGAAAAAAACGAAACAATGGCAGCTCCGGGTTAGAAAAATTCAATATAAAATTGTTGCATGTGTGTTAGTAAAAAGTTTTTTTTGTGTTAGTTTGGGTGGGTCATTCATTTCTTCTAGGGTAGTATAAATAGTATTTAACTGGATGAATTTTTCTTCACTTCCCAGTTGACCAATACTTTCGCTATTGATATCGATTTCGAATATATTTCGAACATTTATCGTGCAAAACTAGTTATCGTGAGTGACATTAAAAAATGAATCGAAAAAAGTACACTTGTCGCTCAGTTTAGTCCCAAAAAAACATTCGATCTCGAATTTCGCTAGCAATATCAAAAGTGAGAGAATATCGAATTAATTTCGATATCTGGAAAAAGCAGCAGAAAAAGTAAAAAAGTAATTTTATTTTTTAATTTATTTATTTTATTCTATTAATAACTTACTTATTTCATTTTATTTATTATTCATTTTTTCCTGCTTGGAATATCACAATGAAGATTGACTAAAAATTAGGCTTTTGTAGAAATGAGCTTTTTTTTTGTTTTAGGTAGGACCAGCACTCAGGCCATAACCTCTACTCATGCAATGCATTGTGCTAGAACTAGGAAAATAGGTTATGGAGAGGAGGATAGAGGGAGTAGTGTATGTGGACATTCGATTTGAACTTTCCCACGTTGAAAGTGACACGAAACAATTCCGCAAGTAGATTATTCCACATACGAATAGTACAGCTAAAAAAGGAATTCTCTCTGTAATGCGTAGTGCGATTTATTGGCCAATCGACCACAAAAGGATGTGCCCTGAATGAAGCTCGTGTTGTGCGTAAAAATTTTCCGGTTTCAGGAACAAGTTCCCTAATTTCATTAGAACACATTCCGTTGTAGTAACGATAGAACAAGGAAATGCACCCCACATTGCGTCGATGCTCCAACGAGTCAATAGAGTTGGATAACCTACTGTCACCAATGAGCTTCTTCACCCTCTCCTGCACGTGGTCGAGCAACCCCAAAATATACTTTGAAGCGCCGGCCCATACATGAGAGTTTTATTCCATTTTCGGTCGGATATAAGTGGTATAAATAGTAAGAAGATCAGATGGGGTGAAGTATTGCTTGCACCGTTTTAAAAATCCTAGGCACTTGAATGCTGCTTTTGAGATCTGAAAAACGTGTTCACTCCAACGACCATCACACTGAATTTTCATGCCAAGAACATCAAGAGCTTCCGATTCCTTAATATTTATACCACCCATGGCAGCAGCATTTGCGGTCATCTGTCTATGAGTAATCGTATAGCATTGGGTCTTACGGGCGTTAAAATCAACCCTATTCGCTTGACCCCATTCAGAAATTTTTTCTAAATCGTAGCTTAATGTCTCATTAATTGTTTGTCGCATAGCCTAAAACTCCGGAAGGCTAGGTCTATTGCTGAATAAGAGAGATTAAATAGGGTTGAAAGTTTTACAAAGAAGGTCATTTAGAAAGATTAGGAATATAGTTGGTGAAAGAACGGAACCTTGCGGTACCCCTGAATTTAACTTGAACTCATTTGATGAGATCCCATCTATAACAACTCTTATAGTGCGATCCCTGAGGAAACTCGATAAGAATCGAGAGACCGACACCAAGGGCAATACATTTTGACAAAAGTGCACCATGCCACACTCCATCAAACGCCTTGGAGATATCTAGAGCCACCACCTTACTTTCGCCAAAATGGTGGATTGAATTACACCATTTCTCCGAGAGGAGGGCAAGTAGGTCTCCCGTAGAGCGGCCTCTACGAAATCCATACTGCCGGTCGTTGAGTAAGCTGTTGGACTCCAGATACCTTACAAGATGGAAATTCACCATACTTTCCATCAATTTGGAAAGTGCAGAACATATTGCGATTGGGCGATAATTTGCAGGGTTATTTGCTTCTCCTTTTTCAGCAACCTTCCAACACACTGGGAACTCACCAGCATGGTACAATGTGCTGAAGAGGTTAGATAATGGACGTGCTAGCGTCGAGGAACACTGCTTCAAGACCAGTGATGGAATGCCATCCGGCCCGTGAGACCTGTTTATGTTGAGTTATTCAGTCCACAACTTAGAGAAGCACAGCTTCCATTTTTTACTCATTTAATTAATTTCACATGTAAAAATTATACATATGTGACGTTCTCCGAGAAAAGGGACCTAGTGTGTCAAAAAACGGATTTGGACTTAAGAGTGGATTCTGCTACCTAAAAGGGGGTGTAGAATAAGATGAAATGAGTTTTTCTTAAAACTTCATTTTCACACACTAGGTCCCTTTTCGCGGAGAACGTCACATATAAATATTAAATTGATCATACCACAAGTTTTATAAAATACTAGCGTCCAAATTTTAAATGAACAGTTGCTTAGGCACATACATACGTACATAGATTTGTATCACTGGGTTATAGAGATCACATTTTGCTGCATAAATAAATAAAATTCCCACAAACTACATACATACATACGTAACGAAATACTGTGCTCAAGCAGTTTCTCACTAGATGATATGTAGCCCTATTTCGTATGATAACTTTTTTTTGTTATATGTATTTGCGAAAAATTTGGTAGGTATTTGTATTTATTTATAATTGTGTGTTTGATGTTCTTTGGTTCTTTACACAGCAATGGTTGTTGTTGGTTGTATTGTTGTAGTACAACAATTCCTTGTGCAGTCACCTGGTGTAATTGCACCATGACTCTGCTGTTATTCTTATTTTTCCATACGATAATGACGTTTTACGAGTACATACATACATACATACATACATACACACACACATACTTACTTATTTCAAGCTAAATACTCATGCATTCAAACTGAGCTGAATTGAGCCAAATTGCATAGAGCTTAAAGCCGTTTTAGCTAAAGTGTGAGGCCAGCTCAATAATATAAAAGGTTCAGTGCATTCGCTACTGAAGTTAGTCGTTTGCCTGCAGCTTTTAACTAAACATACCTTGGTTTGTCTTGTCTTAGTTTAAATTTTAAATAAAAAAAAAATTAAATAAAATAAAAAATAAAAAACAAGCCAATAAATAAAGTTGTAAGTGATTTTTTAGTTTTGTTGATGTTTTTTTTTCTCTCGAAGTGACTAAAATTTATAGTTTTGGTGCAAATAAAATGAAAAGAAAAGCAATAATAAGAAATCAATTTGTTGAATGTGAATGAAGAAAGCTCCTTTCCGAAAATTTAAATATTGATTGTACAAATAAATAAACGCGCTTTGTTTGTTGTTGCTGTAGTAGTGTGACTTAAAATAGTTAATAACTAGTTTCTTATTGAATGTTTATCGATTTGGTGGTTTTGTAATAAACAATTTATATAATTATCAAGTTGTGCGATTTTTGATTTGTTGTTTTTAATTTTGTTGTTGTTGTTGTTGTTCTTGTAGACCAAAAATGAAAATTGCCATTGTTGTTGTCGCTTTCATGGCCATCGCCGCCGTATCCGCTGAGGAAAAATACACTACCAAATTCGATAACGTCGATGTTGATGAAATTTTGAAATCGGATCGCTTATTCAGCAACTATTACAAATGTTTGACCGGCGAGGGCAATTGTACTCCCGATGGCCGCGAATTGAAGAAACTTTTGCCAGAGGCCCTCAAGACCGAGTGTACGAAATGCAGTGAAAAACAGCGTCAAAACACTGAAAAGGTAATTCGTTACCTCATTGACAAAAAGCCAGAAGAATGGAAGGTCTTGCAAGCTAAATACGATCCCGATAATATTTACTACACCAAATACAAGGGCGAAGCTGAGTCCCGTGGCATCAAAATCTAAATCGAGCAATTGTGATGAAAAACAAAAATTAACTATATATCTGACTTCTTTTAAAGTCCAATTTGTCTATCCTTAATACTCATTTGAAAGGTAACAAGTTTTACATTAACAAAAAAAAAAACTTGTTAGGAGGACTTTAAAACGAAATCTTATACATAAAACTATTTTTAAAAAATTGTATTGTATTATAATATTTGTTTTGTACTATTTGTTATTTCTAATTATGCATTATGATCCCATTTCAAACCCAAAGGATGCACATTTAGTTTGTAGAAAAAAAAAGATTAAATAAAACTTAATTTGGTTGTTATAAAAATTATTTAAAAAAATATAAAAAAAGTTCATTTTTATTAATATACTAGCTGAGCCCGTTAATTTTTTTTTAACCGCAAAATACTCCAAACAGTGGTCACTTGTTCGGTCAAAAAGAAAAAGAAAACTAAAACCTACCGGGTATTGACTTGAACCTGTGTGGAAAATTTCAGCTACGCAACTCTTATAGTTCCAGAGATCAGGCATTAGAAACAAACACACACTACGATCTTATATGTATGTATATTAGGTATAGATGCAGGTATTTTCTATTTTAATTAGAACGATTCACATTAGGAGAATATTGTGTTGTGCTTCGTTATAGGAAGTTTTTGAACATGCAAATTTTGGAACAAAAATAATATTTTTGAACGAATAAAAATTTCCAAGGATTGTAAAATTTATGATATCACGTATTATATGTTTATGTATTTACGAACATTTAAAAATATTACACCCGTTTTTTTCAATGTTTTCGCGCAGACCTGTTCTTTAAATAGAGTCAATTTGAAATATAAAAATTTTTCAGACCCTTAAATACCTATCATATCTGAGAGAAAATTATTGTATGTACTCGTATATGATTCTAAATACGTTTGCGGGCCATTGTTTCAGTACAATTTCAGATCGACTCGATTTATAGAATATGGCCGATAGGAACCATAAATCAAAATTGGCAAGAGCAATAAAAAAATTGACATTTAAGAATTCACTAATTAAATAATGATAGATAATTCAAAAATTATTGAACATCTGAATTACAGGAGTTATTTGAAAGTTTTAAAATAAATAAATATCAAAGAATTTAGAAGAATTTACAACTTAAGGCTGGTGCTGGTTTCTAGCCGAATTTCGTGGAAAAATAATTGGGGGTATTCAGCATTTGTTGCAAATGCTCATGCGTAAGTGTAAATGCAGAACATTGTAGCTTTTATTTGAAATCTAACAATAGGATACACAAGTTTGCCCTTGCTACATTATTACGTTTTCACAACACTGAAAATCGTTATGAACTTGTCAACACTAAATGTAAACAGCTGTTTACTGAAAACAAGCATATTAAATTAATTCAGAAAATTCACAAGCAATAGTTTCAGCATGTTCTATTAAAAAAAAGTTAAAATAAAAAGGTAAAAACCAAATAAAAAGTGGTCCATCCATTCATGGAGGAAATCAAATATATTTTAAGTTATTTGAAAGACTGCACAGAGATAGATAGATGTAGATTGTTTAATTGGAATTTTTTTTTTAAATGGCGCTCACCTTGGTGAAATTCACCTTCAGTGCATTGCAAACAGTTGCAATTTGAAATGCACAAGAAGACACTGAGCATCATCGGAATAAGCTGCAATGAGTTAATGTTTGTTAATTATCATGCCTGATGTAAATAATCACCCTTATTCCAGTTGTCAAAATCGACGTCACGTCAAAAAAAAAAAACCAAAAAATTGACATCCAATGTATCTCTTAGAAATGCTACGATACGATGCGACGGAGTTTCATCCTTATGGCTTCGTTAGTCAAATCGTATCGCCTTACTTTTGAAGTTGTGGCACCGTTTAAGCTTGGATGTTTGATAGTAAGAACGTGAGGCTGCCAGTGACAACAGTGTCAGCTGCTACAAGTATTGTATTTCTCTTTGTTTTATACAGAAGTTAAGATTAAATTAAGGCTCAGTTAGCCGACTGTAATGGAATGTAACTCCAACAGCTGATCGATATTGTTATGTGAAAAGTAGGTTAAAGGCTCAGTTACCCAGCTGTAATGTAAAGAAACTGCAACGTAGGAAACAGCTGCTCGATATTTTTGTATGAAAAGTAGGTTACGTTACATTACATCTTTATAACCATAATGTAATGAATACTTTTCACATAACAATATCGATCAGCTGTTTCCTACCGTTACAGTTACATTCCATTATAGTCGGCTAACTGGACATTTAGACGTGCCATAGCCATAACCATACAAAACAGCTGTTCGAACCAAACTAGTGGGCAACATTATATTAGATTATATGTGATTCGCTATAGCCATAACCAATTGAATTTTTGTTCTGGTTATGGCTATGGCAATATAGTATGGCACATCTAATTTAAGCTTTAACGTATGTAATGATGCTTCATTTATCTTTTCAAAAATATTCCTTCAAATTGTGTGGAGAATATGAACTATAGGATTTTTGGTTTACAAAGTATACATACCCGTTCTGTATTCCACGTGAAATGAATTCGTCCGGAGTTGCCATTAGCAGTGTTGTTATAAATACATATTTACAACAACAATTCTGTGGCAATTCCGCTAGTTTTGATTCCATGTGGAACGCAGAACATACCAGTATGTAAAATTTGCTGAATGTGTTTTTTTTTTGTAATAAAAACAAATAAAAAAACATAACAATGTTTTATGAAAATCATTGATAAACAGGCAATGCTAAATTTATTTGGTTTACACTTCAAATCAACTGCAAAAAATACTTTTTATTATTAGCATTTTGAAATCTTTTAAATATTTTGGAATATACATATGAGATATAAATTTAGGCTAATCGAATCTTATATTTATATTGTATGTATGTATGTAAATATGTATGCATGTTTATATGTTTTATAAATACATTTAAATTATTCACAAATACTTATCTGTGCCAAATAGTATGAATAATTTTACCACAAGTCTGTGGACTTTAGCAAAATCAATTTAAAGATATTTATTTTATTGCATAAGAAAACAAAAGAAAAAAATTATATCGGTTATTAATATTTGTTTGGTTTATTTTTGGGTAAAAAAAATGATTTTATTTTTCAATGGTATTAAAAACTATTAAGAAACGAAAATGTTGGATACTAAGTGCCGGTACAGACTTGCAACTTTTGTTGCAGCAACTTTTAATTTTTTTAGTGAGAAGGAGCGAGATAGGAATACAAAATCAGGGCAATTATGTATATATTTCTACTTCAACATTCTCCCTCATATTGAAGAATTGCTGCAACAAAAATTGCAAGTCTGAACCGGGACCAACAAAATAAAAAAAAAATAAAATATTTTGTATAAAAAAATTCTCATTACAATAAAAATTTGTAATAATAGTAATCTAATCGGCATGATAATGCAGATTCTTCTTTCTACTTAAAATTTACTAAAAAAAATAAAACTACATGTATGCACTCATACTATGGCCTATTCACACAGTTACAAACACAGACGCACACACAAATGCACACATATGCCATATCTGTGCATGTATGATTGCAATGTATGTATGTATGTATGTATGTATGTGTGATTGCTTAACTGCTATGGAGTTTGGTTTATTACAATGTATGTGTGTATGTATGTTTGTATGTATATTGGTTTTTTTTTTGTATTTTTGTGTTATTTTCCTTTTTATATGCAAGTAAGTATTTTTCCACAAATCACGATTGCATTTGCGACAAACTGACCGATGACAAGTGTATTCGGTGCAATGCACGTATTTCAGCATTTAAGAATTTTTCATCTTGCAACAGATATTCCTCGCGCTTGTGAGCCAAATAATAGAAGCCGGCCACAATTAAGGCAAACGTTATCAGGCTCATCAGCAGGGTGCCGTACTTGAGCGTATACTGGATGAGATTTAGGCCAAACGTACTGTCATACAGTGTGTCTATCACTTCGTCGGTAAAGTCGCCCGTAGTGATTTCAATCCATATCAGGGGTAAAATCATGCCATGATCAAGACGTTTCAATTTTTCTGAAAGAACAAATAAATAATTATGTTGAATTAAACTGAAATACTCTTAAGTACAACAAGTGTGTTAAAAAACTAGAAATGTGATTAGGAGTAAATTTTCACTCGCCACCATGCGCTCTTGCAATACAAAAGTTTTACTCACGATGCCTCGATTTTCTGGCTCACAATTATGATAACGTGAATACATGATTACAAAGAAAATTTAATCACATTCACTTTTACACAATAATATACGAGTATGTACAGGTAAACCTCCTATAACGCGAATTAGCGGATTTATATAATTGTTCCAATATTTTGCCCACTTCAAAGCAGTTTCATATCAATATTATTATAGCTATGCTATTTATTTGACGACACAGGAGCTAGGACGTGATTTTCGTAACAAAAATAATCGACACTATTACAGTTATAAATTTAGTTTTGTTTTGATTTCTTTGTACTTAAAACCAGAGTACGAAAATAAACGAAACAAAAACAATGAAAATCATTGCTCAGCATTGCTGTAAGCCGGCTAACAGCTGCCTCTGGTAGAAAAGAAAATAAATGGAAACGTTTTGACGTTGCTTACAAAAAAAAAATATAAATTAGTCTGTAAAAGAAAATGTTGAAAAGTAAAAATTAAAACACATACATACACACAAATTTACGTTACATCTATTTACATATAATTGCATTATAGTGCATTTACACTGTCTCGAAATCTAGTATTTTCGGGATTTCGAGCTAAATCAAGCTGCTTTTTTCCAGATTTCCCATACAAAACCAAATCTAATTTTTCAGTAGATTTGTAGGAAATCTAATAAAAATCTAAAGTTTTTATTTATTCTTTACTACCCTGTATAGCAAAAGGTGAGTGAATTAGCTACGGTCTGCTTAAAAAAGTGTATGAATTGGCTACATTTCAGTTGTTTGGTTCTAGTTTTGGAAACAACTCAGTTGATGGGATTTGTTTTGGATAAAAAAATCTTGATAAATGTCAAAAAAAAAAAAGAAGTTGGTGTAAACGGTATAGATTTTCATAAAGATTTTAATCAAAATATGCTAGATTTTGTGCTGATGTAAATGCCCTATTAGACTCTAAGCAGCATTTAAATTTTTTTAATTATATTAGGCTTAATAGGGCATTTACACTTACACAAAATCTATTAGATTTTAATTAAAATCCTTATGAAAATCTATACCGTTTACATCAAGTTTATTTGACATTTATAAATACTTTTTTATCCAAAACAAAACCTATTAACTGAAAAATTTCCAAAACAACAACCAAACAATTGCAATGTAGCTAGACTTGTATCGAACTCTTTCAGTAGCTCGTTTTTGACACAAACGAATGATCAAACCCATTTAAATTACATGGGTTTGATAATTGGTTTGTGTCAAAAACGAGCTACTGAAAGAGTTCGATACAAGTCTAAATGTAGCCAATTCACACACCTTTTCAAGCAGACCGTAGCTAATTCAGCCATCTTTTATATAAATATTATGTACAGGGTAGTGAAAATAAAATAAAAATATTAGATTTTATGTAGATTTCCTATAAATCTACTCACAAGATTTTCTTTTGTATGGGAAATCTACTACAAAGTAACCAGATTTACCTCGAAATCTCGTAAGTACTAGATTTTGAGATAATATAAATGCCCTATAAGGTCAATTCGTGATAGAGTGAAATATTTTTTTTAAGTAAGAAGTGTTGTAAGAGGGTTACCTGTATATAAAAGAGTAACGTGACTGACTGTGTGATAATCGCCCGGCCAGAGACTTGAAATTTTGTTGAGGGCTTCCCTTCCTAGCTAAAGATACTCTAAGAAGGAGTTTTTGCAAATTCAAATGCCAAAGGGGATAAAAAGGGTAAATTTGGTAACTTAATATATCTCTGGATGTAATAAAGGTAAACATTAAACTCACGAAGTATCGTATCGTTGGAAATTTATGCTTTTAGAGGGGGAAAAAGGGGAAAACAAGATTTTGGTACTTTTTTAGTAGCCCATATTATCTTCTAAAGTAGTAAAATTAGAGATAAAATTTAGATTGCTTTCTTCTCTACCCCAAAGCCATTAAATGAGTTTTTAAATTTTTTTCGATAATTAGTTATATAAAGGGCAAAAATTGTAAATCTTTATGGTAGTTTTGTAAGCTACATACATATTTTTATGTTCATTAGTATAATGAATAATTTCAGAAAGGAATCGTCTAGATTCTATTTGAATACCTGCGTGAAGCGGGCAAATCAAACTATACTGAATAAACTGCATATACATATGTAGTTTATCCGTCCGATGTATGGATCCCCTAAGAAGGTGTTTATGGAAATTCAACTTCCAAGGGAATTAAAACGGGTAAAATTGGTAAGCTTATAACTACGGATCTAACTGAAGTAGATGTCAAATAAAAAAAATCATCATAATCAAATCGAAAAATAGGCGGACGCATTTTCTTAAATTTATATATGTACATATATATAGAGGCGGCGAAGAAGGGTAAAAATAAAATTTTGGTACTTTTTGGGTAACCAACTTATCTGCTAAAGAAATACAATTATAGTACAAAAAGATTTCACATATCCACCCTTTTATTTACGCTCACGTTACGATCATATAATAATTAATAGTGATCATGCAAATCACTTGAGCAATGTCCATCTCTAGTACAAATAATTTGCATTCAAATGTATATAAATTAAACATAAATATGTTTACAAAAAGTTAGGTTTAGATTGCAGGCCGCGTATGGCTGACTAAGCTGGATGGTTGTCAGCTGGTGGCTTTAAAAATTCCAACAAATATTCAGATCACACCAGTAAAATTTTTTCTACTTATTGAATGGAAATATACAAATAAAGTAATTATTATTAATGTACAGGTTATAAATTTTATGTTTATAGTACAAAAACACAAAATTAAACGAGATTAACGCTGCAAAAAATAAAATAAAAAATTTAAATAAGATACAGAGTTGTTGCAAAAAGTCGTTTTAATTTTCGTCTGGAGTTTATGAACTTGTTTTTTTTTTTTGAATTTCCAGCTTGAATTTGCAATGTCCCTGAAAATTAATTGCCAAAGCAAAATGTAATAATACATATTTGTTCATTTAAAGTGTTTATGAAATTGGGGACTATTTTGTATTTTATTTCCTTATAAAATTAAAAAAAACTTAAGTATTTGTAAGAATTTTTTTTACTATCAAATGTTACACTCAAAGGACTTTTATATGAGACAAGAAATGATTTGATAAGAAAATGCAAAGAAATTAAGAGAATATTTTCAAATCATTCAAATCGTGCTCATTTAAATTTCTAGCGAAGTCCTCCATGATATTATTATTCATTTCCTAATGAATCGGATTCAATCCGAAGTTATACACGACACGAAGTTAGTTATAGCGACTTTTATATAAAATATAATGAATAAAGTGCGACTTTGACTCGTACACGAAGAGTTCCGTACCGCGCTTGTTTCTTTTTAGCGGTTTTTTTCGGGTTTCGACGATTTTTTTTTGGTTTCTTTTCAATAGATATGTTACGTTTTAGCGATTGTTTAGTTTTGGTGCTTTTTTCGTTTTGGTGTTTTTTCGGCTTTTAGATATTTTCTTAGTTATTTGGTGATCTTTTTTACTTTTGGCGTTTTAGCGATTTATTTCATTTTTGGTGGTATTTTTAATTTACTTATAGTTCTCGAAATAGCCTGTCACAGACAGACTAACAGCCATGTAGACAGACAGACAGAGAGACGGACGGACTATTATCGTAGCGAAAACAATAGTGCTCCTTATCACCTTATGTGTAAGGATCGTATTACGAATTAGTAAAACATATCTTAATCATAAAAAAGAGCAATAGTTCCATAAGTAAAGAGTTTATATGATAACGACTTATTGAAGCCTACAAAAAATAGTATAAAAAAAATTATATTGGGGAAGGTACTTTTTTGAAACGATACTCTTCTAAAGTACTTTTGTAAGAGTCATTGCTTTCTTTCCTGAAAGGTACTTTTTAAAAAGCGATTTATTATAAGGTACTATTCTAAAAGGTACATTTACAAAAAAAAAATACTTTTCTAAAAGGTACTTTCTTATAAAATGTACTTTTCTAGAAGGCAGTTTTCTAAAAGGTATTTTTCTTAAAGGTACTTTAAAAAAAACATTTCTAAAAGGTACTTTTTTACCAGATACTCTTCTAAAAGGTACTTTTCTAAAAGGTTCTTTAAAAAAAAATTTCTAAAACGTGCTTTTTTAATTAAGAACCTTTCTAAAAGGTACTTTTCTAGAAGGTACTTGTCTTAAAAGTACTTTTCAAAACAACATTTCTAAAATTTACTGTTTTATTAAGTACCCTTCTAAAAGGTACTTTTATAAAAGGTACTTTGCTAAAAGGTACTTTGCTAAAAGGTACTTTGCTAAAAGATATTTTTCTAGCAGGCAGTTTTCTAAAAGGTAATTTTCTTAAAGGTACGTTTCTAAAAACATTTCTAAAAGGTACTTGTTTACCACGTACTCTTCTAAAAGGTACTTCTCAAAAAAAATATTTCTACAACGTCCTTTTTTATTAAGTACCCTTCTAAAAGGTACTTTTCTAAAAGGTACTTTTCTTCTTTTTAAATAGTACTCTTCTAAAAGGCACTTTTCTGTTTTTTAAATAGTACTCTTCTAAAAGCACCTTTTACAAAAGTGCCTTTTCGAAGAAAAGCACCTTTTAGAAAAGTACCTTTTAGATGGGTACATTCGCTGCAGAAAATTTGGTGACAATTGAACCAAGCGTACTCGACCTATGACTTGCGAAAATGGGATTGTTAACAAAATTAGGGAGTAGTGTTCACCATATACTACAGAAGACATATCGTGTAAATTGTTACATATCGTTACCTAAACTCCAAAAGGCCGCAAAAACCAGAAAATTCAAAATATACTTTTTGATTGGTTATGATGTGATTCACGAAAATACATCTTTCCTGAAAATATTGCTCACATATGTTCAAAAATACCGATTTTATTCGCTATTCAATTTGGCGTCTAACAAATAAATGGTCTTAAATTTATAAGATATTTTGCTTCTCCTGTAAAAAAGTAAAAAGTGTACTTACGGCCTTTTGGATTTTAGGTGACAATATTCACCTTTTTCTCTTGAATTGGGACTCGTTCTAGTATTGTAGTAAACGGCACTGAATATGTTTGATGTGGCTGAATCGAGGACCTATCAAATAGTATAAATATATATTTTTTTCATTGGATTTCTCTACATTGGAAGCTGAAGCAGTGCCCCATAGCTAACGTGGCCAGATGTGGTAAAAAGCGGGACATGAGCCATCAAAAAGCGGGATTTTGAAGAATATATCCTCAAAAAGCGGGACTTAAAAATAAATATATTTGAGAAAGCAGGATGTACTTAAGATACACAGTTTTCACAGTTTCTAACATGAGAAAATGTTAATATATGTAGGTAGGGCAAAATTTAAAGTTTTTTGAAGAACTCGTGAAAACTCGAACTTCAAGAAATTCTGAGTGTGTACGTTTTTAGAGGACCGCTTGGACATGAATCTATGACCAATATTATCCGCCAACATTGACTCAGAAAATGTTAAAAACTTGGCAATCGGCCCTTTTCTGTAAACCGAATCCGAGTAAATGTCTCGTTTTCAAAAAACTCCTGCAGACGTATTTAAAATCATACACAATAATTTTCTTTCCAATATGATATTTGGTAATCTATATAATAAAAAAATTTAAAAAAATCTAATAAAATATTTATTTCTATTGTCGGAGTTAGTTTTCTAAAATCGTGCGGTTTACAGAATACGGTCGGATATCTAGTTCAAATTCAGAAATAGATTCATGGGCAATAATAAAGGAGGAGGAGGAGCACTTTGTCAATAAATTTGCATTACTTTTTCCGTCTCGGTTGCCTCATTTACTGCAAAAGTCCTTTCGAAATGCATTATAGCTTAACAGAGCTCTGTTAAGACACTAATAGAGCTCTGTTAAGGCGCAAGGTTTGTGTCACGGGTTATACAAGCACAAACTTGAAATTGCTACGATTCCGACAGAAAATAATGCAGTGATAATTTTGAAACTCTTCATGACATGTTAATAATGAGAATTGTATTCTACAAATTAGCTGCACTACAAGCGTGACACTTCATCTCAAAACGGTTGGATAGTTAAGCAATAACTACACTTAAAAAATATTTGGATTGATTTTTTAGCACTTACATTTTAATAAAAATCGAACAAGAGATTGAAAATTGCAAAAGCGGAATGTCTGGTCAGGTTACCCGTAACCGAATTCTGTAGCACCATAAAGGTTTCAGAAGTATATTAAAAGTTTACCATTTAGACTGAGGATTTAATTTCAACCAATCAGCCAATGTATCGTGAGTTAATTTAAGTTTCATTTGTGTTAGCTTAATAGTCATGTTCCCATGTAAGCCGTCGATCAAGGGGTATACCAAGGTATTTCACTTGTCAATGTTGAGGAACAACTCTCTCTTTATCTCTTCATAGCGTAAATGTTACCTGAACACACTTTTGTTCCTTCACTTTTATACTCCATAACTCTTCATCCATAGTTCAATATGGAACTATTACTAATATTACGAGTATATGTATTACGAATATTTTTTTTGGGTTTATTTTGTCTATATAAGAAAGACTCCTCTGGGACATATGTTATGTACTACGAATATTTTTCACTGAAAAATAAAAATAATAAAACAAAGTTCAAGTTTGCGTTGTTGCAGTTACATAAATGTCGGAATGACATTTATATATAATTTATATTATTCTACACGGAATAGGTCCCTATAAGATAGTTCAGTGATAAGTCATAAGGTGCATACAAAGTATCAATTAACTCCATCCTAGGCCATCCCCATAGAAAAGTGACTGGTCCACTTCACGTGGCTAGTGTTGTGTCAGTTCGATTTCCTGCTGGGTTTCTATAAGGTACTTTTAGCACAAAGGGATCATTGTAATAGACACACACTCTAATTTTCTTTCTTTCTTACCAGTAGCCTGCTAACCTATAAGTTACGTTTCTTAAAGAAACTTTTCTGAAAGACACTTTTCTTAGAGGTTGGCTGCTTGTTAAGCTACTTCTTTATGAGGTACTCTTCTGAAAGGTACTTTTCTAAAAGGTCACCTATTTTTTTTTTGAAATTCACTTGTTTCAAAGGTACTTTCTGAAAAGGTATTATTGCACTTATTGTTATATACATACATTTTTTTAAAAGATACCTGCTTAAAAATATATATTTTAAGCATTGTCTATACGCATTTCATTGGTGCCTTGCCAAATCATCAGTAGACTTCAATAACACATTTTGAACAGTCACAAACCTCTTATCTTATGCACAGATTTTCAAAAACCACTTGAGAATTCGCAAATAATAATATTTTTGAAAATCACAAAAGGCTTAGAAACGTACACAAAATCCAGCAAATAATTTACTTTCGATATGAATATATGTATTTTATTTTTATTATTTATTATTATTATTATTTCGTATAAAATATACTTTATTAAAAGGAAGATTGAAATGTTTATATACCCTGATATTCCACATTCATAAGATGACTTAAAGATTCGCCAAAAAATTATGGTTCTAGAAATAAATCCATCAACATCGATATTTTTTTTTTAATTTTGAAACCAAATTATACTTAATTAAGTCCAAGAGCTTATCTGCCAATTACTAGTTAAAATAAGGCAAATACATATTCATGTAAGTCCCTTGTGATAACGAATCACAAACCGATTCATTAGTTACTTAAGGTCAATCTCAAAAGTCAACAAATAGAAACGTACGATAAAAATAATTACAAATGACGTGTGCTTTGTTTATTAATTCAGAGCTTAATTATGACTCAATCTGTAATTATCTAGTTAATATTTTTTTACAAACAAACAAAGTTCAAAACTTACTCTCTTTTGTAATATACAAGCAAAATACATACAAATAACCCTGCAGGAAATGGAACTGACACAAGACTAGTTACGTGATAGGGACCAGTCCGAGTTCTAACACTTGCTATGAAGCGGACCAGTCACCTTAACGTGGGGATGGCCTAGGATGGGGTTAATTGATACTTTGTATGGCACCTTGTGACTTGTCATTGAACTATCCCATAGGGACCTATTCGGTGTATAATAATATAAATATAAATTATTTATAAATGTAATTTCGACACTTAACTGTGACAATTAACGCTTATAAAATTTTTTATTGTTACAAATGCAATGACATTTTATTTTTAATCTGAAAATTTTTTGAGATTCGAACTGACAACCTCATGTATGACAGGCTGGCACACTACCCACTCGACCACAGGGCCACTCATATTTGAAAAGTTAAGCTTAGGTTAATATTTAAGTATAGTTACGGGACTGGTTCCCGAGTCACATTGAAGGCAGCAGTTAACATTATATTTACACTATTTGATAGGTCCTGTATTCGACCACATCGAACATGTTCAGTGAAGCTTACTACAATACTAGACAGAGTCCGAATTAAATTGGCTCAATATCAAGACGATACATCACGAAAATGGTCAATATGTCACCATTTAAAAGATATGACTTTTTTCACCATACACTACTCCGTACTTTTGATAACACCCATATTTTCTCCAGTTATAGGACGAGTACGTTTGTCACAAAATTTTCTGCAGGGAAGTTTAAGTCCAGATTGTTTAAATATTTAGTATTAAATTAAAAAGTTTGTGTTCTTCATGTTGAATGAAAAAATATTAGTACAATATTTAGTACATCAATGCTACATATGTATGTATATCGTCAGCTTAAATGAAAAATCATGGAACTAAAAAAAGTCAAAATGGTTTTTATTGCTTATTCAGCCTTGTTATAAATAACATCTCCCCAGGAGTGCATTCCTCCATTTTAAAATGTCATTTGCAAGATTGAACCAAATAATATCACTTGAAAAATTTCTCCTGTAAAATAATAAAAGAAAGGATATGGAATATGGTTGACCTTGCAGGGCTTCCCAGCAACTTCACGCTAAATCACAGACTTTGGTCAAACTTACGGCATCCGACGCACTTTTTAGGTCTATAAAAATCCGATTTTAATGAAATTGGCAGCAATAAATTTTGTGAAAATTTTATTTTCCAAATTTTTCGAAATCTCCCGAAGTGAAGCAATTCACTATCTAAGTAAAGTGAGATCAACATCTTTCGATTGCGGCAAACTTAGTCCCGATCCGTTGGCCAGTTCTTAATTTATGAGATGTTTACACGCACACACACTTACAAACACACATACATCCCGACTAGGGTTTGGGATTTCCCGGACTTTTGCACTTCCCGGGAAACGGGAATAAAAAAATCGCGTTCCCGGGAAAAACTAAATTTCTAAATTAAGTGCATTTATTAAATGACATTTGGAAATTTTATTATTTTTTCACTAATTTGGCGAAAAATCACTTCAAGTTTGTTTAACATTGAATTATTCAATTTAGGAAACGATTTAATTATCGGAATCATTGATACTTATACAAAGTATTCCACTTTCTTATATTATAGTGACAGATAAATCATTAAGGCTGTTTCAGACTATAATACAACTATTAATAGTTTTGACTTGAATGCCTCGGTAATAATTCTTGTATTATAGTCTGCCTTTACGAAATACATCTTGCATGTAGTTTTCGAGTAAAGCAATAATTTTTCTAGTAGACAAATTAGGAGAAATGGTACGTGTATGACTTGAATTTTACGGAATTTTTATGGAATTTTTATGTATATACAAAAAAGAAACACTGAAAGTATTGATATTAAAGTAAAACAGAATTATAATAAAAATTTCTTATGTGAATGAAAATGAATTTCACTGTCACTTACGCCATTTTATAAATATGTGTACCACAAAAGTCTATATGTAAAAATATGAAAATGAGAATATTCCCGGTAGAATCTCAAAAATTTCCCGCGAATATAAGTTACACATTTCCCGTAGAGCTGGCAAACTATCGATAGTCACGCCATTCGATATTTTCGATAGTTTGTTAGAAAACTATCGATACTATCGATAGTATCGAATTATTTTACTTGAGGTGTACACATAACTTAAAATGACTAACTTTAACATTAATTTCTAGTTAATGTTAAGTGAAGACTTAAAATGTTAATGTTTGGTTAAGGTTTATATTGGGGTATCTTCCCAATAATATTCCCTCTTTTCAACCTAACCTAACCTAACACGGCTGTTAAGGACTCTGTTTAAGCAACCCAGTTAAAATAAGAGATGATAAAAAGGAGATAGCACACAAAAGGATATATTCCGTCTCTATTCCACAACCATCAATTCTGCTAGGCAACACTCTAACAACGTAATTTTTTTCTTACTTGCAGTTAGTGTTAAAGTAAGTCATTTCATGCCAGCAGGAGACGAAGAGTTGGGAATGTTAAATTTAATTTTCAAATAATTTTTGGTTTTAATTTACATACAACTCAGTGGAAATATTTAAAAAAGTGTTCTTCTATCAAGAGTTGATCCGTTACACACGAAGTCTGTATTACTAAGTACATAAATTTATTACTTTGAGTCATGACGTTATTTAAGTAAATGAGCGATATGTACTTAGATGTATTTTAAATAAAAGAAAGCCAATATGTTAAATTTCTCGAGTTTATTGCCAATTTGGTAATAAATTTTTTTCAACGATAGTATCGCTATCGAGAAAAAACTATCGATAGTCTAATGGAAATAAAACTATCGATACTATCGATAGTTTGCCAGCTCTAATTTCCCGGAATTTCCCGCTCGGGAATTGCCGTTTCCCACACCCTAATCCCAACGATTAGCATTGCAAAAATTGTCGTGACCTCAAAAGGTAAAGATCTGATAAGACCGTGATTTTCTAAAATCACCTTGAAAGCATTAACTTCCTATTTGAAGTTTTAGGTTTAAAATCCGATTTCGTCGTTTCAGCTAACGATATTTGCGTTATATAATGAAAGAAATCGTTATGAAATCATCAATTACAATTTAATATATGTACATACCCATACATATTGTCATTCATTTAAACAAACTTTTGCGTTTATTATCTAAACTGCTTAAGGGATTTTTTTTAAACAAATACTTGCAATAAATATGCAAATTGTTTAGTCGTATTTGTTTAAAAATGTTTCGTACGATCATTTGCTAATGACTGTTTATACAACTGATTCATAAATAATAAGTAAATAATAATTAGATGATGAACTTAGATTTAACAAAACTCTTCAAAAAAAAAAAAACCTTCGAACAGATTTATTTAGTTTACTAAAGCTTTTCTCTGTTGTTTGCTAATCAATATCCAAAAAGCAAAAAAAAAAAAAAATTACGAGTAGTAAGAAAAAAAAATAAATAAAAGATTTAAAAAAAAGTTTTTAAAACTTACCACCTGTTTCTACAACCCAGACGGTCGACTTGAGTATACAATTTATATGGAAAGCACTCATTATTTTGAGTAGTTTTCATACCAATTTTCTAGACGAGTCGTCTGCCTGACTTGTGGAAACTGAACATTAGTACAATTCATAATTTTATAGTTTTATTTTAGATGCAAACAATAAACTCACCTTTAACAAGTTGTCCCTTGTGCAAGCCGAGATTTATTTGTATTCTCGATGCTCCACTTATGGGAAATCCAAATCTTGGATGTATATCAGCGTAGGTCTGATGCAGTTCCTGGTTTGGCTGTATGCCCTCAAAGTTTTCGTAAACTTTAGGGTCTCCCGAAAAGAAGTGTGGAAATGAGGGATAAATTGGTGCATCATCGTAACAACGTGTTGCATTTATAACACCACTGGGCAGGCATCTTTGAGTGTTGCGGCAATAGCATGCATTATTGGGATTTTCTTCGGGATTGGAGAACACGTTCAGTGGTGTGCGATAACGTATGGCATCAATATTATTAAAAATTGTAACTTCTTTTTCGAACTGCAGCGGTATTTTGCGGCATAGAACCTGTAGAAAAACATTAAGTGGCTCCCGTGTCTCTACTGCATGTGGTGGAAACATTGAAGGATCCGAGCCATCCACCCGGTTACATTCATCCTCCGTCCAAAAACCCAGCGATGGCTTGCCATTGAATTGTGTTATTATGCTAAATTTTTTTATATCATCTTCGCCGGTATTAATTTGCAGGGAATCGACACTGGTACCATTGCGCTGAAAAATTTAAATTTTGGTAATTATTTTATTGCGAAATTCGCTTTAATGAAAAAAAATAATGGCAAATAATTCTAGATTCTTCATAATGTACGACCAGAAGGCTATTCACATATAACATCAGAGCGCCCTCCTTCATCAGTATTGCGTAGCATAATCATCAGAAGTAAAATATGGCTACTACACACAGCTTTAAAAATTTAATACGCCTAATTGACACCAGAGGCGCTGCAAAAAATTAAACTTTCCTCTATCTCGTCCTTTACCACCTTCGCCCGTCTTCTCTAACATTATCCATTTCCTAAAGAAGGTAGTAGGCATTAGTGCTGGGATACTATCGATATTTTCTACTATCGATATCTATCGATAGTTCAGATTTCACTATCGATACTATCGATATTACTATCGACTGAATGTTTGTACTTGAGAAAGTAAAATATAACAATTTTTGATCGGGTTAAAGGTAGTTTTTTATCACTTTATTGAAAGTATATAATCTTATATATATTTTAATATGTATGTATGTATTTGCGAACGCTTTTTCAGGTGACAGTTTTTGAAAAATTTTGCTGATGTCAGTTGGAAATTTTTTACGTTTTCAAAACTGCGTTTGAAATAATATCGATGTCGATATTTTTTTCTATCGATATTTTCGATATTTTAAAACTATCGATAGTATCGATAGTCTATCGATAGTATCCCAGCACTAGTAGGCATTCATTGCCTGCGTGCTACTACTCTTTAAAAAAAAAAAATTAAAAATTACGTAACGCTCCATGGGGGAGGGGGGTCGTTAAAGATTTGTTACGGTTTAGAAAATTGATACTGCTAATTTTGTAACAAAAAACTCCAAAAATAGCTTTACGTAATATGTCAAACATTAACTGCCTGTCCCATGATGTCACCATAAATCGTTCGATCGACAACTTGTATTGCAAACAACATTAACATTAGACATTTTTTTTGTTGTTTTCAATATAAGTATCCGATCGAACGATTTCTGGTGACATCGTGGGACAGGCCGTAAAATATTCAAATTTCCCTCATGTTAAAAATAAATAGATTGATTTTAGCTCAAAAGGCGAATAAATAAAAATGCTTGGACTGTTTGAGGAACATTTTCGCATGCTATCAACTATTTTTTATTGGCTCGCTTATGAATGGTGACCGAACTTCAGCTGCGCTCTCAACTGGCAACGCAGCTGAAATTAAATTAAATTAGTATAATGTGTGGCAATTTTCTTCAGTTGCCAAAAAGCTTTCGAAAATATGATAATGGCAAATTGGCTACTGAAAAAAACTTCAAAATACAAAAGAAGATTGTCAAGGCGAATTCATACCACGTGGTCTTGATTTGCAGCTCTGCATATTCGCCTATTTGCAAGTGCAAAATTTGTTGCTGTCGGAAAATTTCCACACGTTTTGCTTTGATTTGACATAAGAAAAATTAGCAGCTGATCACCATATGCTGAATCGATCTCACTTGGTGTCAATTCGCCTTGAAAGTTGTTAAGTAAAAGTTACTAAAAATTACGAGGTCGAAACTTTTCGAACTTCCCTCGTAGTTATATTAATTGCAATACTGTTTCCATCAAATACCATCTATTAATAGACTACGGTCAACTTTTGAGTAAGTGTCGTCATTTACTTTGCCTTTAACAGCTGTTCAAAACATACAACCTCATGCATTTTTCTAAAAATGGAAAAAAGTGAAAAAAACCGTCAATCAAACCAAAGAAAAGCTCGGTAAATACTATGGGGTATCCGCACCATCGATTTCAAGTAAAAAAGTAGTTTACTGACTTTCGTTGTGGTCGCACAAGTACAAATGACACTGAACGTTCTGGACGGCCAATTGAGATCAGTACACCCGAAAATGTCGAAAAAATCCCTGATAAGGTGTTGGCTGATCGAAGACTTAAGGTGCGTGAGATTGTTGATGCCATAAGCATTTCATATGGTAGTGTGGTTTCGATTTTAAATGATCTGCTGGGTTTAAAGACAGGTATCTGCAAGATGGATGCAGCGTTTGCTTACAATCGAAAACAAACGCATGTGCAGTTTCCATGGCAAAAATCCATGAATTGGGATACGAATTGCTCCCTCATCCGCTCTATTCTTCTGATTTAGCCCCGAGTTAATATGTCTTATTCCGAAACTTGAAGAAAAGAGATTTGACTCCAACAACGAATCATTACACAAACAAAGGCCTATTTTAAGGACCTCAAAAAATCCTATTTTTTTTTTGAAGGGATACAAAAACTGGAGAAAAGTTGGACTAAGTGTATTGAGTCAAAAGGAGATTATGTCGAAAAATAAGTTTTTGTTTTGCAAAAAAAACTGTATTTCATTCAAAAAGTCACGGGCTTATTAATCCACCCTCGTATTTTAATTAGTGTGATTATTTTTCGATGAAGAGAGTGAAATAAATGGCATGGCCGAAAAAATGTGGCATCTGTTTTGTGGCGTTTAAGAGACAATTCAATTAAATTTTTTCACAATTGCCGCCTCTACTGTGAGTAACGTCCCTTTTCACAATGTATGATTAAGAGTTAAGGTGAACTTTAACTGACAGTTCTTCATACAAAACTTGCCGTTAAAGTCCCTGTTAGCTTTTAATTGTACATTGTGAAAAGGGCCGTAAATGTTATTGAACAAAATTGTTTTTAACCAACAATTTGTTTTTTTTTTAATTGTACCTATACTATTAGAATTTGACAACTGAAATTAACAGCTGTTAGCTATCAGATGTAATGAAATATCAGCTGTAAGTGCCTCCGCTTTAAGACATACGCGATAATTTATGAAAACCACCTATATTTACACTTCTATATCGTTACTCATTAATATTTTTCAAATTGATTTTTTCTTGCATATTTCGATATATATATAGTCTCTAATCTATCGAAATATGCAAATTAGCCGATTTGAAAAATATAACGAGTTAGGGCGTTTCTATGTACATTAAGGTAACGATAGTCGTATGTATGTATAGTATCACGGTGTCACGTTAGAGATCTCACATCTCTCATGCTGCTCTACTTACGTTCATTAATAAACCAAATTTTGAATTGGACCCACTTGAAAATAAATTCTTCAGTGATAACACCCGGTCTGTATAGCCCCAAAGAAAACTTTTGGCCACAAGTTTTTTGAATGGCTGTTCACCGGTGTTTTTGACGGCATTGAAAGTAATTGTTCTCGTTATAAAACTTCTGATCTGATCCACTGTCAATGATGCTGCTAAAAATGGAACATTTGGTACTATAATATCAACGTCTTCTGCATGCGATGACTTGTCCGGCAGAAATTCATAACTACGATGATCCTAAAAGAGTTACATGGTTACTCACATTAGCTAATAAGAAATGGATAAAATATTTCAAAATTACTTACACGAAATGTAACTGTATAATTGTCATTAAAGACCACATTCACTTTTGTGGTGTGTTCCTTGTAGGTCAATGGACCAATATCGACTACTTTTATCTTATCGTCTCTGTAATCTAAGTAATCTTGTATATTTGTGTAATTGAATATGTGTACTTTGAGCAATGTGTCATATTTGGGATTTGGATTCATCCAGGCCTTGGCTGTTTCGGAATTATTTGCTAAAATAAGATTCTGCAAGACGAGGTTTAATTTAATTTAATTTAATTTAATTTTTTTTTGTTATAACATTTAAATTTTCATTAGTTAAGCAAAATTACCTCTAACATTGTGTTGTTGTAATACTCTGTGAACCACATGACAAAAAATCCAGTTAAACTTATAATAAACAGCAGAAAGACAACTCCCAGAACTGAAAAAAATAATAATTCTCAATTAAATCGTGGAAAGTGGCAAGACTGTAAAAGTATTAATTCTTAAAGCTTGACTTATAAAAAATATTTGGGCGATTCAAATGGTAGTCTTAAGTGTCATAGTATCATAATCATGTAAATTATTTTAATATGTATAATTATTTTTGCTTTTGTTTTTTCTTTCAAACAAAAAGTTAAAAAAATTATGACACTATGGCACTTATGACTACTGTTTGAGTGCCCCAATTGTTTGTTTTTACAGAAATACAGACGTATTCAAATAAATTATTTGAGTTAAAATAAAATTTCCATAATAATTTTGACAAAAGAACACTTGAAGTTCAAAGGAATTTAGTTTTATAAAAACTTTTATAATCCCTAAATATCCTACTAATATTATAAATATAAAAGTTTGTATGTTTGGATGGTTGGACGTTTGTTACCTCTTAACGAAAGAAACGCTGAAGGGATTTCAATAAAATTCGGTACACAGTCTGGTTATAATAGTGTCATAACTCAAAAAAAAATTAATTTTTGGGTTAATAATGAAAAATAATTCGGCATTTGGTATTTTATTTTATGTAAAAATTTCATATACCACCTCCTGGGAGAAGAGTATTTTTTCATGTCTTCATTGAGTTGCATGTAAATTGAAAACTTTAAACGAGTTTTCTGCAAAACTAGTTTTTTTTTTGAGTTGTGACACTATTGAAGTAAATGAAAACGACGCTATTAAAACCATTATGGGCCTGTATTGTCCTTTAAAATTCCAATCAAAGGAATACTTTTGGTAACAGAATAAAAAAGATTCTTCAGAAAAAAGCTCTCTCTAAAATTTATATGAAAGCACTAATTTTTTTTAATTATTTTCATAAAAATTTTCTAGGCGAGTCGCCTGCCTGACTTATGGAAACAGGCTGTAAGAACCCATTACTGACCAATTAAAAGCTTATATGTTTGTGATTTTGAATAAAAATTGGTAGATGTATAGTATGTCGTCCAAATTATAACATAAGGTACTTTTAAGGGGGTTAAACACGAGTAAAAATATGTATTTTTTCTGTTGATATACATAAATACAGATTAGGGGCTATTCACATATTAGGTAACGCGATATTCCGAGTCTTTAGAGAGATTTCTGCTTTATATACTCACCGCCGTATTCATGAAAATTATTTTAGGTTTATTAAAGGAAATTTGGCCAATAATAAACCTGAAATATTTTTTATGAGTATGGCAGTCAGTTTTTCAGTGTTAAATGGAATATGTGAATTGCTTCGATTCATCGTATTACAATTTGCTGAAAGCTTTTTGGTAATGAAAGCTCAACTTTACCATCTCTAAATTTACAACAGTCTTGCCTAATGGCAAGACTTAATTATGCGCACGTTAGTTAATTTGCTTATTTTTGTTCTACTTAAGACAAACTTTTTTAGTTGGTTACCATAAGGCCACAATTGGCCAAAACACAAATAAGATGTTGCGACCTTCGAAAACAGCTAGTTGTTCCGTTCTGCTAGTGTTTGTCAGAATATTTACAATTAACTTTACTTGTGCTTTAATAATTATCACATGTAATTTGGCTTACAGAGCGATACGAACGAACTCTAGCCTAATCAAATCCTAGTAAATCATTTCATTTATTCTCAATTTCTAAGTATGTATACAAAAACGTATTTTTCAAAAACTGGATTCACACACAGCAATTTTAGTTGCTTAATTTTTTAAAATTTTCTGCTGGAATTGGTCTTACGTTCACACACGAAATTTTGTTTCGTCTCCACTTCCTATACCGCCATCATTCGATACAGGCACCGCAAACTAGCCCGCCATACTTGCAGATTTCTTGTCACTTTTGGGTATCGCTAAGGATCAATATTGGTCTATGCGAGGTCCTTTGACCACCCAGACTAACCTAACCTAACCTAACCTATGCCGCCAAGTTTTTTTTATATGTGTGCATATATTACTTATAAAATTCTCAGGTTTCATTTAATGTTCATATATGTATATGTGTAGGGCATCGATCAAGCAGTTTTTCGTAGCCAAAAATTTAAAATACCCTAAAAAATTTTACTTTACATTTGCTTTGTTTTTATGGTTAATCGCCAAATTGTTACTTTTGTTTAAACTGAGATGAGGAAATGCATGTGAATATTAGCAAATAAGGAGATTGTCGGATTGTCGGAGTATCATATTGTTGTCATAAAATGTTTATCACGCTTAAATGATGTCGTTTCTTTATTTGTTGTGGTTTCTTTATTTGTTGTGATTGTTTGCATAAATGCTTATACAGATATAAAATTCACACATACAGAAATACGTATGTATGTACATTGTACATGCATACAGTGTCCCAACCATCATTAGGTCGAATGTATGAAATGTGATGCTTTAGGGTTAGGTTAGATAAGAGTGACAGTCCAAATCTCGGACTCACATAGTTTCTTCTGGTTCACTGTTATACCATGGAGTCCCCCGCTCTACTATGGAGCCCTTAGTTGTAGTGCGAAGAGCGCTAATAACATATATAGATACATCCTCTTCTCTAGGGATGGCCGAATATTTATATTAAAATAATCATATTTTTGCCTTCCCAATGAAAGAGTAATTTATTTTATTTTATTTTTATTTCTTTTATTATTTTTTAATTATTGATTGCCAATATTATTTTGATTTACGTATATCCCTTTTAGACACGCAAAGTTTACTTTACAAATTCAAATAATTCAGCTGTGTGAAAGATAGAGGGAGGAATACTGTCTCTTTCTGTCTTTCACACAGCTGAATTAAGACTTTGCAAAGTAAACTTTTCGTATCTAAAAGGGCTGAATTTAACAGCTGTTATTTGTCAGCAAAGTTTTACGAAACGTTTACATTTTAACATTTTTTCAACTGGCAGCGCAAGCTAAGGTAACATCAAAATACATACATGCATTAAGCTTGGATCACCCTATTTGCCCCTTGTACCGATTTTCGTCGGCTCACTGCACTAAAGTCATAAGTATGGCTTTATTACCAATGCAGTATGGTGCAATTATATCCTTATATTGCAATTAGTTGAGAAATAAGTCAATAAGTTAAGTCGACGAAAATCGGTACATTGGGCCGATAGTGTGATCAGGCTTTTACTGTTATATACATACATATGTATAAAAAATTTTGTTAAATTAAATTTAATTAAAAATATGTATGGGAAAATGCATATTCCACATTCATTTGTTTGCTGGGTTAGAACGAGCACTTATTGATTAAGAAATTTGTTTAACTGCGCTCACATGAGGGCGATTGTCAATACTTACGTATCAATGTTCCCATTTCTTTTGTACGTTGTTCTTTTTCGCCAATTATCTCATAAACCAATTCAAATAGACTGTGGGTTTTTTTACTTTCGCTGCGATTATATTTAACAACCGTTGCCGCCGCTTCACCGTTGTATATCTCTGTCATTTTTGCATTATTTTGCTTTTCCTTGTTGTAATCTTGATCTTCTTCTTTTTCTTCTTCTTGTTGATTGTAAATTTTCTTTGTTTTTAAATTTAATGGCATCTCAGATTCTCTTTTATCACTGTTGAATTTTTGTTTTTCGTCTTGCTGACCTAAAGCCATTTTGGAGAGAGGTGTAATATCACAACAATTTTACTCTGCAATTAATTAAAAAAAAACAAAATTAAAGAGAATTATAATTAAACTTATTCAATCAATATATGCATTTGAAATACAATATAACGAATAATATAATATACCTATAATACCTAGCGTAAAAGCAAGTCAAAATTAGTGTACAGAAAATACACCGGAAGTCAAGGAAATGGCAATAAAAAAGGTGAATTTATTTTTTACAAGTCTAGGCGGAAGTGTATTGCAAAAACTCTCAGCCATTTTTAACATGTGCTCATGCTAATATTCTCTCACTTATTTATATGATTGTGTATATGCATGTGCTTCTTTCTGTACGCTTGTGTATGTGTGTGTGTGTGTATCTAAGCTAATGTATTATCGTTATCAATTCGTTCGTTTTAGTTAAAATTGCTGATTCTGGTGTCTTTATAATTCTGATAAGGAGACGCTAAAAATTTTTAAATGAACAAATCCACTGGAAATACAAAAGGCAATCTATCTAATAGTTCAACGACATTTGTGTGTGCTTAACGATTTAAAAGTCACCTTTAATATACATATGTATGTATATTATGAAGGGCAATTATTACAACTTGGCGATAAAGTTGCGGATAGTCAATTCTGAGTTCATAAAGTTGAATATAATTGAATATAAAAAGTAAGCATTCAAATTTTTCCATTATTACTCGTACAACTGTGCGTTGAAATAAATAATAAAATGTTTGTATTGTGGCAACATTACTGTGAATAGCGACAAATTTTGATGGTTAAAAATAGTTAGGGGCAACGACTATCTTTTGTTTGTTAGCCCAGTTACAAATGTAATGAAACCATTATGTCTATTGTTTTAATATTTTGTGTGTGTTATTTTTGCATTTTTTGAAACCCAAAATCTTAAAGCCAACTTGCCGATAGCTTATCGCTCACTTTAAGGTTTAAGTTATCTTTTAACAACTAAAAAGTATTTATCTTTCCTATAACATCCTTAATTTAGTTATTGGCAAGTTATAATAATGGGCCTAAGGCTTTAATTATTATTTCAAAGCTGGTCAAAGTGGCACCATATTGCCGAACTTGAATAGGCTTCTCATATAAATTAATACACATACACGAATATATATCTCTCGTGGGCTAGCACTGATCTATATTCATACGAGAATTATCTAGTTGAATTTTAAAGTCAAAATGTCGTAATGAAATTTACTTCGAGAGAGAAAGAGTAAGTATTTCTCCCTCTGTCTTTTACCCAGCTAAGTTAAGACTTTACAAAGTAAAATATGCGTCTTTAAAATACCTCTTTCCACTATGGCACGTTTGAAGAACTGCACAATACTTATACTCGTATGCGTACATTACATTTATAGCTGCATAGTCCCGGTTTACACACTCCAACTTTTGTTGATCAGCTGGTAATTCAGCTGTAAGAAAAAAAAAGATATTTACATTTCCGTCTCCGTCTCTCTTACAGCTGAATTAAGAGTTGAGCAACTAAAGTTGAAACGTGTGAACCGGGACTTACAGCCCTTTTAGACACACAAAGCTTATTTTGCAAAGTCTTAAATCAGCTGTGTGGAAGACAGAGGTAAGAATACTTTCTCTTTCTGTCTTTCTTCCAGCTAAATTAAGGCTTTGCAAAGTGAACTTTGTTTGCGTGTCTAAAAGGAGTGATACTTCAGAAAAATATATGGGAAACAGTGAACCTTGCACGCCATCCCTGAGGTACAGATTTTTTTTTTCAAATTTGCAGCATCTGATAGATATAATACGAGATACTTCTCGATATTGATCGATATTGTATCAAGTTAAAAGTTGCGGCATCAACCTGCACCAAAGTATTATTATTCATATAAAAATGTCGTGTCTAGTGGAAGGTGCACTTGTACTCAATAATGACTATCAATCAGACTACAATGTCAGTCAAAATAATAGCATCAAGTAAATTTTTTCCTCAAGCAAAACTTACGCTTAACTGCTAACATTTTTCCACGAGTGTCAAAAATATTTGTTTACATTTTGTTCTCTTTGAATATAATTACTATTTCTAGACTAATTGAAATATTAAAAGAATCGGTCACAACGGTCACACCGGTCACACGCTTAAGTGCTAACATTTTTTCACAAGTGGCGAAAATATTTACTTTTGTTTTGTTTTTTTTTCTTTGCATTAATTATTTATGAAAATGGACTAATTGAAATATTAAAATTTTCTATCACACCGGTCACAGTAATAATTGGAAATGTTTAACAAAAATTGTTACTGTATATAGTAAATTATTGATACTTTCCAATTAATAATATATGAAAATTGTAAAAACCTCTCCATTTTAATATTCGAGCAATTAGCTATGAGAAATATTTGGTCACACCCGTCACAACAACGCTGGAGTGCTGTTGTTTCAATGTATGTAAAATATATAAAATGGAAACAAAGGAAGAAACTTCAAGCAAATAAAGAAATGTATGAACTGAGAAAGAAGACAGAAAAAAATTAAGGTCATATTGTAAGCGTTTTTAAATAGGTCACACCCATTTAGAGACAGAAGAAGACTGGAAAAGAAGAAATTCTAGGAAAATTATGATGAATAAAGAATCATTAGTAGAAAAAATTATCGAGAGAGCAGACCTAAAAAAAATCAAGGTATAATTGTAAGCGTTTTGAAATAGATCACACCCGTCACATTTTCGTAAAGTTTGTTTTTTTTCTAGGCAATAAGTATTTAATGCAATCAAAAAGATTTTGTATAATTTGCCACAACAAAATTATTGTATGTATTCTACTGAATACTTTAGACAATATATCCTAGAAGAAAAAAAATCTTTAAAGCCTGCGATTTGTAACGACACACCCGTCACAGTCTTCTGAGCAAAAATCCTATTACTTCATTATCTACTTATTATTAAATATTTTTCAATATAATGCATTTGCTTTAAATAATAAATTGTATAATTGCTGTTTTTTTGGGGAATTGTTACAATGAAGTTAAATATTTATTAACGCCATGATAGATAATCCATATTATTATTTGACTTATTATTTTTTATTAAAAATACATTGAAATTGATTATTGAAGGGATTGAGGATCCAGCTAACCCTACAATAATCAATTTCAATGTATTTTTAACCCCCGACAAAAAAAGGGGTGTGTCTGTCCGTGTCCACGTACAGACTAGACGGCTGAACCGATTTTGATTCAGTTTTTTTTTTTTTTTTGAAACATGACTTGGTCGAGAGGGTTCTTAGATGTGTTTAAAGAAAATCGGTCGAGCAGTTTAGAAGATATTACATCTTTTCTAGATATATCGGGGATTTTTAAAATTTTTAATTTTTGTTATTAATAAAGAATATATTACTGAATAAGTAAAACAATAATTTGGGACTATTGGTGCGTTAACAAATATTTATAAATCTTATATACATTTGAATTATAACAAAAATCGTCAGTATCATGGTCAAACACGTCACCATGGAATTACCCAGCAGTTGCAAGCATGTTTATTTCGTTTTGAGTGCAATCATTTTGCTAAAAAAAAAACTTTACGGTGCTATTATTTTGAGCGCAGCTGTATATGAGGCTATGAGAGCTAAATGCTCTCATGTCGAAATACCAACCCCCCGTTTTTACAACCCAGGCAGGCGATTCGTCTAGAATTTTTTTTAGAAGTTTTCACTCAAGTTGTGGAAACAGGAGGTAAGAATATATGTAATTTTACCGCTTTTAGACAGGGAAAGTTTACTTTGCAAAGTCTTAATTCAGCTGTCAGAAGGACAGAAAGAGACGGTATTCCTCCCTCTGTTTTTCACACAGCTGAATTCAGAATTTGCAAAGTGAACTTTGCATGTCTAAAAGGGGTATTTATTTCAGTTGTTTTCGTTTTGCAGATTAGGCCACTTCAGCTCTCATAACTTCATATGGACTGCATACATTCCCCGTATGTAGCACATAGATGTTATAAAGCCAAGCTGAAGTATTTTTGTTGAATTGATACAATATAGAAATAGAAAATATATGTATCTATAAATTTTCGCTAGATCTTGTTTCATGTACAATACTCGTACTTACTTATTGCAGCACAGGCCGTTAAAATGAGAACTTTTCAAATGGTTTAATCTCTATCAACTTGAACTTTTTTAGTCTTGTTTACTTTTCATTTACGAAGATTTTATTATCATACCGACTTGTTGCAATTTTGAAAAAAAAGTGTTTACTTTTGAGTGTCAATTAGAGAGTCAAGGAAAGTTTACATCAATCATTACAATATTCAAATAATTTCTAATAACACTGGCAACTGCGTATTATGTTTACTTTAGAAATATGTACCCTATAGGAACTCAAACCCATTTGTAAGTAACTTCACACTGGTTTTTTAATAACCACAAGTGGTTGATTAAGTGACTTTTTTCCTTGTCGCCGACTCACTATTTTAACATAGGCATGTCATAGGCGGTAGTCAATTGGCCATCTCTGCATGACTTTTAAATTGACTACTAACTACTTATTTTTCAACCAATTTGTAGTTAATTAATATTATAGCAAAAAAAAATATATGTATATTTATATTATATACATATATACATATAATATATATATGTCTATATAAATATTTATTATTATTATATTCACTAAAAATAAAAAAATTCATACATGCATATATATGTATGTATATAAATATATCCATACATACGAACCGCTCATAGAAAATATTATTGAAATTATTTAGTTTTTCTTTCAACACAAACATTTGGCATTTGATTTCATGGCATGCTTCTTTTGATTTTTTTTTATTTTCTTTTCATTTACTTATTTTGCTTTTATTTATTTCTTACGTGTGCTTCTATTCAATATGTTTGGTTGATATCTGCATGAGATTTAAACCAATTTGTAGTCACTTGCAAAATAATTAATTTATAGCTAGTTTTTTTTGTCAACTGATTATTTTATTTACTACAGGGTAGTACATATATTTATTTGTAAACAATTTACATACATATATGTATGTATGTATATAAACAAAATCCTAAACAAACTAATCTTACAACCAATGTTCGCAGATAATGTGCGTACAAGAGTCCAAAGTTTATGCAATGATAAAGTTACTTATTTACGAGTTAATTTCGATGTGGAATATTAAAAAAAAAATTATTGAATAAAAACAATTGCATATAGTGTGATTTTTCTAACGTTTGATTTTTTTTATATTTATTTCTGATAATTTTTTTGAGATCTATGACATCATATATGACACGTTTCAAGATTAAATATGAACCCACAGTGGTCTTTAGCAAGATAATATTAAAGGGCGAAAGCTTTAAAGCAGTGATGCCCACAAAGAGAAATTTATTTACGTTCGGGTTGTGTGTGTGTGTGTGTGAAAAACCATTAGTCTTCCTTGTTTTAACAAGTGTTTGGGCTACAATGCTTTAAAGCATAGATGTTCAAGCATCTCTTTCCCTATAACGCGTTATAGGAAAGCAAGAAAAAAACTAATTCTGCTTACGCAGCAAACAAATACGTACACGAAAAAAAAATGGTGCTCTCTTTAGGTTTTGGCTTCTCTTTAGCATAGAACAGGGATGGATAACAAGTATTTTTAAATTTTATCTATATTTTGATGTCTTTTTATTAAAAAAAATGGATTGATAAATGTAAAACACAATAACATATAACGCATTGTGCATTACCATCAACATTTACTTTAAAGAAGAATTCGCTTTCGTAATTTTCTTTAAACATTTTACGCGTGTGCTGTTATCTCAACAAGTAATAAACAGAATGTGATTCACAAAACATTTCCACCTCTGTTAAAAGTAAGCAGAGGTTTTCCTCTGCTCCACACACAAGCGCAAGTGTGTTTATGTGTTAGTGCACATCACTGCTTTATAGCTGTTAAACTCACCAGGGCTCTAAGAACAATTGAGACGATCTGGGATATTTTGAAAAAGATACTTTCACACATACATATTTCAACAAATTGTGAATAAACTATAGGAGAAAGAGCTCACCTGTAATGAAACCAGAAAAATTTGACACGAAGGAAATCCAAAGAGAACGCCCCAAAAAAAAAATTAAATAAAAAGTTAACTGAGTTTGGAATTAAAAATTTTGGGGTAGAATAACTTCCCAACTGAATTACCACTCTAATGATTTTAACAAGGCGTGAGAGTAAAAAAATCATTTTTAGAGAAGTGGTTATTTCGTTTAAAATTTAAATATTTTTCTTCCTCAATTAAATAGATTTTAAAATAAGAAATGAGTTCAATTAGTATTTGCTTGTTTTATGGGTTCGCGTAATTTACTTTGTAAATGTGTAAATTTGACAAATTTTGTAAGCGAGTGAACAAATTTGGAAATCACAAAAGTAAGTGATTATATGGCAAATAGTTGTCAGGATAATAACTAATTTTTTGCCAAAAAAAAAAAAAATTTAGTAGATTCCAACTACCGGTTACTGCCCTTTCGGAGTACATACCCAAAGGCTTCAACTACCTTCTAACGACTTTTGCAGAAGTTATTAGGATGAAGAAGAGGAAGAAACCACCGAACATATCCTCTGTCACTGCCCAAGGTTCGGAGAGATAGGACGTAAAAATATTTGTTTCAAGAATACTCACAGATAAAACCTGGGGGCAAATCACGGCATTCGATACGACTCGTAATTTAAAAATATTTCCATATAAACTCTATTAAAATATTTTGAAATCACGAGTCGTATCGAAGGCCGTGATTTCCCCCCTGTATTTTACGTGCCATGTAATTGTATATCATGTGACATCTCTGCATACAAAATGTCAAAATAAGCTAATAGCACAAAGAAGAATTAAAGGGCAGTGCTGCACGTTCAATATATATTGTGATATTTGGATTGCGATTAATTTTAATGGATTGATGGCTCACGAGCGTATGTTACATGTTGAATATTTATCGCGTCAGTGTTTACGTTATTTTTTTTTTGTGTAATAATAAATAATTTTTTCGGTCGTTAATTCCGATTCCACCGGCAGAACCAATTCGCTTTCACTATCTTCTGCCATTACCCTTTATTAAAACAAACTTTTCACAAATGTAATAAACTTTTTTACTTTTTATTTGTTAACTTTTTTTATTTTATTTCAGTTTTTATTGACGTATCGCGCTCTAATATCATGAAAATGCTGATCCACGATCCGCGATCTGGATTCCATAATTTTGATATGGATCGCGATCCATCAATACAGAATGCTACACGTTCAATAAATATCACGATACTGGATCGCGTTCAATATATGTATACTGAACGTGTAGCAGTGCCCAAAGAAAAACTAAATGAATTTGAGTTTCTTATTTTACTTTTTAACTTGCACCGAACGCGAATATCGTTAAATTATGTTACTGGAGAGCAGAATCGATCAATTTTAGTTATACGTATTTATTATAGCGATACGATTATCATAATAAAAGTTACTAAATCCAGGGGACTACTACGTGCCGGTCCAGACTTGCAATTTTTGTTGCAGCAACTTTTTATTTTTTAGTGTAAAAGAGCGAGAGAGGAATACAAAAAGTATATTTTTCTATTTCAACACTCTCACACATATTCAAGAATTGCTGCAACAAAAATTGTAAGTATGGACCGGCACTACGTCATCAAAAGGTAAATCATGCGCAAGGCGTAATCTTTATTTTATCATTCATTCTTGGTTGCAACAAAGGATAAACAACAATTCTCAAAAAATTACCAATTATTAACTTGGCAGCACCCGGTCAAAATTACTTGTGTGGCAACACTCTATTCTCCCGAAGGCAATGAATAGCTGTTGTTGTTTTTTACACACACACACACACACATATATATATTTTCAATTAAAATACTTATTACAACTACAATTCGGGCTGAAATAAGGTCAGTCTGTGTAATCTCAAGTTTCTAAGAAGTCATGAAATGATACTTAAAAATTCAATACCTATTACTGATAATATAAGAATAATCACCCTTAAGATCTTTATTTTTTATAAAAAAAAATTATTAAAAATTAATCCGATATTTCGCCACTGCTTTGTGTAGCTTTTTCAGAGAAATATAATACATAATAGCTCAATATAAACTAAAAGGCAAATTTTGTAAAAAGAAAGGTTTTTTTTTTTGTTTTGAAATTTGTATGGAAAAAATATTTTTTGAAACGAATTTTCTCTATTTTTCAAACAAATTTGAAATGTTTGGAAACGAAATTTTTACAAAATCTGCCTATAAATTAAAAAAAATATATCGCACTTAATCAAAATTTTTAAAATTTCACTTTTTGCAAGAAATCAACTAACAACATCAATATCTATCTGCTGTAAAATTTTCAACGTATTCCGATTGCTCTTTTGTCCTAATTTACACTCAGCAAGTCTTATGGCTAAGCTGATTAGTTTTTTAGGGGAGAGAGACGAGGAGAAAAGAAACGGTTATGTTCGCCTCGTCTCTCTCTCTCTCTCTCTCCAACAAACTAATCAGCTTAGCTAAGACTTGCTTAGTGTAAATTAGGACCAAGTTGATAAAATTTATTTTTCTTTATGATTTTAATTCAAAATGTGACTAAAATTGCTCAAATTTTTTTGGAGTTCTGACTCTTTTCAAAACATAGATATTCTTTCCCAATAATTGCAAGGTTTTAAAATAAAAACAGGGTAAATAAATTTTCAAACACAATTTGCTTACTATGATATATTCAGATTTTCAAATTATCTTAAAATGTAACCACAAGTAGTTTTTCGTTTCTACTGAAAATTTTAAAATTTTGAGTTAATACCCTCTTGTTGATTAAGTTCGATATACATATGTATGTATATGATGTCTGGTAAAATTGATTGACCATTTATTGATACGTTTGTGTAAGTGATCGTATGCGTTGTATACTATTATCACTGTAGACTTTTGAATCACATCTTTTATCCCTTTTAGACACGGAAAGCTTACTTTGCAAATACCCCTTTTTGAAACGGAAAGTTTGCTTTGTAAATTCTTAATTTAGCTGTGTGAAAGACAGAGGGAGTAATATAATCTCTAATATAAAATCGCAAACAATTTTTAAAAATAGTTTCAGTGGAAATACGAGTAAGTCGCCAAAAAATACAAAATCGCCAAGGCAGAAAGTTATCCAAAGACATGCATACTTTTAGACAAGGAAAGCTTACTTTGCAAATACCGCTTTTAGAAACGAAAGTTTACTTTGCAAAGTCTTAATCCAGCTGGGAGAAAGACGGAAAGAGATAGTATTCCTCCCTCTGTCATTCACACAGCTGAATTAAGACTTTGCAGTAAACTTTCCGTGTATAAAAGGGATAAAAGTCTTAATTCAGCTGTGTGAAAGACAGAGTTAGCAATACTATCTCTTTCTGTCTTTCTCCCAGCTGAATTAAGACTTTGCAAAGTAAACTTTCGTTTCTAAAAGCGGTATTTGCAAAGTAAGCTTTCCTTGTCTAAAAGTATGTGTGCCTTTGGATAGCTTTCTGCCTTGGCGATTTTGTTTTTTTTGGCGACTTACTCGTATTTCCACTGAAACTATTTTTAAAAATTGTTTGCGATTTTATATTATGAAATATTGTTTTGGAAAAAAAATTAAAAAAAAAAATCCACTATTCATAATCCTAGTTTACACTAAGCAATTCTTATAGCTAAGCTGATTAGTTTGTTAGCTGAGAGAGAGAGAGAGAGAGACGAGAGGAAATAATCGTTTCTGTTCCCCATGTCTCTCTCTCCCTCAAACTAATCAGCTTAGCAATAAGATTTGCATAGTGTAAACTAGGACTTATTAGCTTATTCTCAAGTTGTATTAAAGTTTTAAATTTAAGAAAACTGCAATTTTAGATTTATAGATTTGGATGAAAAGAACTAAAATATTACAACCAATTTCAAATCGATAGTATTTTAATTTAGTTTTTTACTTAACACAATTGCCACTCTTATGATTTCTCACAGGTACTTTGTTTCCATTTAAAATGTTTTTAAAATCTTGCAATAACATTAGCAGCAACTTTTTGCACCTGATTTGTGAATAAAGTTGCAAGTTGTTTTTTTTTATTTGATATATAATTTCATTAAAAACTCAACTTTGCAGATATTTGTACATATATTGTGTTTCTAACGATATCATGTGTCACATGTGCAAGGGAAATATGTGTTATTTTTTTTATTATAATTCCATAATTTCTTTTAATACACTTAAAACTATTTATTTACTTTTTTAATTTATTTAATTAATTTGTTTGCGTGGTTATTTTTTGCATTAACAATTTTATCTAGGAATATTTTATTTTATTTTAAAGTTATATTCAGTTCTTATTAATCCGTATGTGACAATGTCTGTCTAAGCTAATGTTAATGTTTAACAAAATCCAACTTTGAATATATTTTTTTTATGTATGTATATTTCGAATTTAGAGGCACGAGCTATGCGATAATGTAACGCCAACTGACTGACAATTTTTAATAATTTTTACCATATCGGTTCTGCCAGGCAATGGGTAAAATATGAAAATAAAAACAATAACAATTCTAAAGATCACAATAATAATCACACACAAAAAAATATAATATTATTTATTAAAACATAAATGAACGAACAAAAAAAAAAATAAATAAAATTCAATCAAAACAATGTGTACGATGATGAAGAGTATATACTTCTGCTGGAGAAAATATTCACATATTTACATTTAAACTTACAAATACATAATAAAATATATTTACATTGTTTCAGAAATCTCTGCGATGTCTTTATTTTTCTTGTGAACAACAACAAAAGCCTTATCTACACTGTCAGAAATCCATACAAGTCGCCCCGGATCCAAATTATAAAATAACGTACTCGTATATCGATCATAGAGAAAAAATTATGGTTTCTTTTTTTTTTTTGTAGGAGACATTTCCTTGATAATCCAAGATAAAGAATAAAATAAATACGAAAGGAGAGTGAGAGAGAAATTGTATTTGGTTTAATATATCTGCAAATGTTTGTCGATTAAAAAGAAGTTGGTTACCTACAGATAATTATCAAATCAGTTCAATTGTTTATAGTACATACCATAGCTGTTAAGTAATGATTAGTAATCGTAATGATTACTAATTTGATTACTTTTTTTTTAAAGGTGAAGTAATGATTAAATTACGTTTATATTCAGTTTCGCACGATTACGAATTGATTACGATTACTAATAATGGAAATTAAATCTGAATTACTTAAAATTACTAAAAATAATCAAAAAATAATCCGATTACTTCTAAGGATTACTTTAGATTCTTTTTGATTATTTGTTAAGAACCAAAAGTAGTTTTTGAAAGTAGTCGCATTACTTTTTGGTTACTTTTGATTCTTTTTGATTATATTTTTTTAGTAATTTTAAGTAATTCAGATTACTTTCAATTATTAGTAATCGTAATCAATTATCTATCAGCAATTCTTTTGAAGGCAATTATATAATTATTACAATTCTTTTTAAAATGTAATCTACTTGTTTAATAATCGTAATCGAAATTTAACAGCTCTGGTACATACATATGTATCTTTTAATTTGTACGGATGGGCAAAAGTCAGCTGACGATCAGCTGTGCTGATAAGGCCACTTGGTATTAATACGCTTTGTACACTGTGTGACAAAAATTAATGAAATCGAAATATCTGTGATATGTTACTATTTTTCTGGTAAGTGTTGTCGAGTATAATACCCCTTTTAGACATGCGAAGTTTACTTTGCAAAGTCTTAATTCAGCTGTGTGAAAGACAGAGGGAGGAATACTTTCTCCCAGCTGAATTAAGACTTTGCAAAGTAAACTTTCCGTGTCTAAAAGGGGTATAATAATAATCTATTTTTGAAATTTTCCAAACATCTCCAAAATCTAGAGTTAAGGGTAAAAAAAACCGGGTTTTCGTATCCGTATGCACTTATCAGCCTCTAACTAAGTTGAATAACAATAGATTTTAAACTTATAAACGGATTTGGAAATAAAAGACTTATACCTTTTTTCTGTTGTTGAAATTCATCATGCAAATTTTAAAGTAAAAAAAACGAATTCATACTACAAATAATTTCAATGATACTTCTTTTACACACGCAAAAATTGTACCCCTTTTAGACACGCAAAGCTCACTTTGCAAAGTCTTAATTCAGCTGTGTGAAAGACAAAGGGATGAATACTATCTCTTTCTGTCTTTCTCCCAGCTGGATTAAGACTTTGCAAAGTAAACTTTCCGTGTCTAAAAGGGGTATTGCTTTGCCAAGTCTTGAGTTTGCAAGAGAGAAAAGAGAATTAGAGATTATTTCCCTTCTCTCATTTAAACTAAAGACTTTGAAAAGTAGACTTTGCAAGTGTAAAGCAGTGTTAGCAAAATATATTTTTAAAATTACATTTCGTAGGAGCCAAAATTACCCGATTTCAAAGGTATTACACCCAATATTAAAATACATATTTGACACATTTGAAAAATCTTGTTTACGGTCTACTTATGATTTGGTATCAGCCCCAGTGAAATGCAACTCAAGTTTTCTAAAAATGCGTTTCCGATGGCAAAAAACTCTCCTATATAATGTTCATCTGTAATATAAATTTCGGATCAAAAAAAATAATTTTTTCTTGTTTTGTATCAATTTTTTTTATGTGTTTTAACATCCAAACTCTCAAGAAAGTATGTGAAAAGCCAGAACACACGATTTATTATATAAAACAAACGAATTTCAAATTACCCGTAAATTACACCTGAGAGTAATTACCCATGCGCTACACATGCACATAAAAATTACACCTGATTCAGGTAATTACCCGCGATTCGGCAACACTGGTGTAAAGTCCGCCTGAGACTCGCTATTGTGTGCATGAGCAGTCGCTATTCTCAGGAATCTCGTAAATTTGTGAACGTTATATTTTTCATTTCTTTTTAATTTCAATGATACAGGGTGTTCCAATAAGATGTTTCATTTTGAATAATCCGCCATTTTAACAGTTGCCAGTACTCAAGTTGTAACTACTTGATAGATAAATAAAAACTACTGCATTAATAAAAATGGAACGATATAATAAGCTTGATGGTGAACATTTCACAAAATTAAAGAATTTTTGACTCGCCGAGAAGCAGCTTTTTGGCCAGCAATTGTGAAACTTTTGGAAAAATTTTAACTGTTGTGAAAAGTTAGTTATGTGAAGAATCGAACTCGTGAGCGATGCTCAAGAACATATTCATTGCTGTTTTAGACCATAGTGTTAAGGAAAACCTCGATTTTTGGAAATGGGCCTTGATTAGTGATTTTAGTATGGCCGGGATTGGTCATGTGCACGACTTTTATTTTCAACATGAGGGTGCTACGTGCGACACAAAGTGACGATACCATCACGTTTTTGCGTGAAAAGCTTTCTGACCGTATGATTTCACCAAGAGTCGATTACAATTGGCCACCGATATCTTGTGATTTAACACGTTAAGAATTTTTTCTTTGGGACTAAATGAAATATAAGGTGTGTGCCAATGACCCACAATCGGTTTAGGACCTCAAAGAGGGAACTCTTGAAGTTATCGAATACATAAAGCCGCAAATGTGCCAATTGGTGATGGAAACTTTTATAAAAAGAATATGGTCCTATGTTGGCCTATTGGCTGATGTTGTTTTCCATTATTAATGGCATTCCCACCTTTTTAGAATTTAATAAATAACCGATGATTTCTCTTCAAAATAGTCGTTTTTTTTTTTGTACATATCGAAAGAATACAATTTTATTTTCTATATTTTCAGTGTAGTCATTGAATTTTATATGTACTTGTATTTTTTATTTGTTCAGTTCACTACTTTATATGAGTTGCTGGTTTTTTGTTTTTTTATACTAAATAGATGTGTAAGTATATTGAGCACTTCTTTTTTAATTATTTTATTTTATGTTAATTGTTCTCTTTATGGCTCAATATGGGAAAGAATAACTTAATACACTTACTTATTAGATTGTCTGTCACCTCTCACTATTTTAGGCTCTAAAATATATGAGCCTAACGTGCTATTGTGTTTTTCTTTTCTTATATTATCTTATCATTAAAATTAAAACACTCATTTTGTACAAGCTTCTTGCATTTATTTGTTGTTAGTTTGTTTTTTATTTCATTGTTGCAACAATTATTAATTAAATATGTATGTGTGTGTAACTTTATTAACAAGTTATTGAACTCCTCTATTTCGATGTCGCGTTGTTGTCATTATGTTGTTTGTTGTTAAATCTGAATCTTTCAAAATCATTGTGATTGTTATTGTTGCTGTTGCATTTTGCAACAATCGGGCTCCCCGATTTATTACAATTAATAAAAATACGTGTGTATAAGGTCTACTTGGGTGTTTGAGTAATTTGTTGTGGCTGTTGTTAGTTTTTTTTTATTCCATAGATTTTACTAAAATTTTGGTTAACTGGAATTTTGCATACAAATTTCTTAAAAATCAATTTGAAAACAAATGATATTTTACTCAATTTCACTTGAAGCACATTCTAGAACACAGTTATGAATATTAGCACAAAGCCATAGTGATGATAGCCTCTTGTGAACTCGCTGTGTACTTATCAAATGGAATATTATACATATTAATAACTTGCGCAAAATTAAAAAAAAACTGATTAATATATAATATACATATGTATGTATGTATGTATGTATATAAAATTAATCAATGTACTACATACATACATGCAAACGTGTATAATTATGGTGTTTGGGTATTCCGAACGATTTGTAGAACAAATATTCGGCCATGTCACAACGCTCAATTCCGTTCGGAATCGGAATTGAATGAACCTCAAAATTTTAAGCCCTAGCTGGAGCATAACCCAGCATACCACCGCCTCTCACAGTCTGGACATAACTGACAAATTTCCGTATTTTAGTTTTCTTTTTTAGGCACAATCTCCTACAAAAATGGGGTGGACTTAATACCGATTCCGAACGGAATTGAACTCTGTGACATGGCCGATTATACCATTATATAAATGATTGATATAAGCGTTAGGGGCCGTTATCATATTTCGTAACGCACTTTTTCCCCTTCCCCTAACCAGTAACAGATCTTAAAAAAAACATATGGTGAGTTTATTCCTAAACTGTATGTATACGTGTGTAACATTTATAGTCCTTGATTGAATGCATTTTCAATTGAATAAATAAATGAAAAAAAACATGTGTACTTTTTGTACGAAACTAGTAATTTTTAAAAACATAACAAAACTCGAACTCGTATATATATATATATGTATATATATATGTATATATATATGTATATTTATCTGAACGGAACCAATATGCTTTCAGAATATTTTTGTAAGGTACCACCGTTTGAGGACAAAATTAGCTTTGTTTAAATCTTGTTTAAATCCATGGCCGTTACAGTCTAAGTTTATTTTTCTTGTATACACCCTGTCTTTTAAGTTAAACATAATTATATATGAACTACATAGTGTGTTTCATTCAGTCTCATTCCTAGCAGTTACAAAGTGCAACTCTGATCAGTGCTGCACTTTGAGTTTTTTGACTTGGGGCCAAATTTACGATTTTTATTTATTTTGTTTAGAGCAAAAATTTTTTAAATATTTTTAAAATATTTTTTATTAAATTAATGTTACCCTACGTCTATACCTGATATATTTTTATCATGACAAAAGTCAAACTTTATATTGAAAAATATCTTTTTTTATGTTAGCTGCTTTTGCTATATGGAATTTGACATTTGTCATGATAAAATTATATCAGGTATAGACGTAGGGTTATATTTTATTGTTGATTTCAATATACATTTTCAGTTGAAAGAAAAAATTATTTACACACATGTAAGCTTAAATAAAAATCTCCAAAAATAAGAAAAAGTTTTTAAATTAGAGAAAACTCAATCATAACGTGTACACAAAGTTTTGCAGGAAATGGTCCAAATGTGCCACATTTTGCATCACTGACTCTTGTATATCATCGGTTGGTTATTGGTTTGCTGCAAACATAATGTATTTTGTATATACTGTGCCGCAAATCAACAACACACCGACAATATGTTGTTTTTGTCAACTACTGATTATTTGCACAGCACTATGACTAAAATTTATTCACTAAAAAAAGCTGAACCAGAAAGTACGTAGAAAAATTATTGTGAGCAAAAATATCAATCATCAATTCTTTAAAGAATATTAAATCGTGAAAAGAACATTAAATAAATATCTGCGTTATACGAATTGTTGTAAAATCCAACAAATTAACATTTGTAAAGAATTAATAAGTGTCCTTGAAGAGTTCGTAATTAGTTTGGTGAAATAATAGGAAATTTTACCTGCCTACAAAAGATCACGTCGACATTATAGACATACATACATATACTTGAAAACCAGTTGAAAAGCAAAAGTAAAAAATAACCTCTGCACATTCAACGGAACTGTAATAAATAATATACACACACACTCGCACAAACAAAGCAGCCGTGTTGTGTATGTACATTGTATGTAAACTATTGAAAACAATCATTACAAAAAGTGAAGTGAACTAAAGTGAAACGGTTTACAGAACGCTAAGAGGGACAAAGAGAATTCTTCATTTTGTAAAAGTTATATTGATAACAGACAGAATATATATACATATATAAAATCAACAACAACAAAATATTGCATTCTTTGTGTTATTGCTTTCATCATCAAATTTTCCAGAAACGAAAAGTTTGCTCTGTTTTGTGTATAATAACTAGTGTTGAAAATAAAAAAAAACATTGCCCAGAGTTTGTCTACTTAAAATTATTCTTTTTAAAACCAATGTTATTTGCCAATAATTACGATGTACACTTCAATGCAAACGGAATGAAAAACATGGAGCGATTCCGCTACCATAACAGCCCGCTACCATTTTGTGGGTCTAACAAAACAAAAACAACCGATAAACAAACTATTGCTGCTGATTTTATTAAAGATAAAGATAACATTGAAAAAACTACAACAAGAGGGTTACAGAAACATCCACAAGTACAACAATATGGTATCTTGCAAGTTATTGATAACTATTCTTTGAATCAAACTAGAACTAACGAAGGCAAAATTCATCCCAAGAACTTATCCTGGTTAAAAAAATACGAAAGTCTGCGCACCGCCTTTAGATTACGACGATCTTTGTTGAAATTTTATTTAAAAAGACAACGTCTGGAACCATTTAAAAACTATTCCCGTCTAAATTGGCATCATATACTATTAAACATATGATTTCAAATTACCAAAATATACCGCAAAAAGCAAAAATAAACCAGCTCAATACCTGCCTCCATAACAGCATAAATTCAAACTCATCATCATCAGTGTTAGATCTCAAAATATATAGTCAATCGTCTTTAGAAAGTACAACAACCAGAATGTCAAATTTAACGGCGGCGGCCGCTGCTGCTGCTGAGGCAGCTGGAAACAAAGAATCGTTGGTAACGCCTCCCATGGAAGCAGTTGTAGTGAATAGCATCATATATTCAAAGCCCTCTTTTTGTAGAATTTCTGTGGACTTGGGGGAATTACCGACTGATAAAAAATCGACAACAAAGATACAATTGACGAATGGATCATGTCCAAACGATGTCGCATGTTTCGATGAAACAATTTGTCCCGCAATGGATTTAAAAAATTCACCTTCAAACTTTAATGCCGCTTCTTGTTTGACGGACTTGGCAGCCACTTCCTCATTGGACGTGGGTGAGGATACAAAACTGTATAGCATGTGCACCACCTTAAATGGTTCTATTCATCATCAAATTTCTGACCTGTGTGACAATATATTAGCTATGGCTGGATTTTATGGCGTCGCCAACAACCAACATGATGATGACAGTTTTATAGAGTTTGCCTACAGTGATGATGATAGTGACGACGAAGACGATGACGATGACAGCGATGAAAATGATTTCACAGATGATGAAGGTGATTGCGATTATGAAGTTGATGATGATGATGACAATGATGTAGTCGATTTCTCGTATGAATGCCCAATTGAGCCTGCATTAAAACTGAACTGTGATAAAAAGAAGAAGGTAAATATACTTATGCAGGAATGATTAATAGGTATATAAAATTTAGGATTACTTCTATTCTGATTTTTATTCATTTCATTAGTTTTTGAATACCAGTTTTTAGTTTGTATGTATGTATTTATGCATTTCTTATGCACGGAACTTTTAAAAATGAATTAGCATTTTCTAATTTTCAATACATACTTAAATCACATAAACTCTATTTCTCAATTTAAAGTTCAAGTAGTTTTATTCGACTTTTTCTTTGTTACTGTGATGATTTTATTTAATATAAAAACTGTCACGTATATCTTAAGAAATAAATGTATTGCACTCAATGTTAAAAAAAATCGAAATTATTAATACTAAAGTGCCACTATAAACTTTCTGTCGTTGCAGGTACGTTTTAATACCACACCCACAGTACATAATATGCACACTTGGAATTATGCTTACCGCGCCGCACGCAAAGGTGAATGGGAAATGTATGCTCGTGATCGTGAACGTTTTAAATTGCGAACACAACGAATTGCCTTAACGTTAAATCCAATATTGGAAAAAGAACATCGTCAAAAAATTTATGAAAAAAGATTTGCTAATCTCTACAACGAGCATGATGGCCAAAACGAAGTTTCTGTTCAGAAAATGGAATCACAGAAAACGTCCACTGATGCGGAATCCAAAAAACTACACCAAAAAAAGAAACGCAAAAAGAGACGATTTTGCAAAATGGGGAATAAGCATTATTTTTAATAAAATTTTCTTTTTCATTTTCCTTATTTGCTATGAAATTATGTTATTATTATTATTATTAAATGATTTTCTTTTATATTCTTTAAAATCCCATAGGTATTTTGTGTAAATTTACTTTGGTGAATATCATACAAATTCTAAAACTAATGAAATATATTAAATGTAAAAATACTAGTTATTAAGAGTTCTTTCTAAATATTTTATTTAAATTTATATGGTTAATTTTAAGATTCATTAACTGAAGATATTTTCGAATTAATAAATCGATATTATAAAACAATAGCAAGGTTTGCGTGTTTCTCTTGCTACCCTGCTCATCGATATCGTCAGAAAACGTTCATTCCATCGTTTATTTATATTGAAAACAAAAACAAATTTTGTTGTTTTCAATAAGTTGTCGATCGACGTTTTCTGTAGACATCGTGCCAAGTATTTATAGTCACCCTGTAATACGCAATTATTTGAAGCAGCCTGCTATTGCAACCAGTTTGTTTACATTCTATAGTATACTGGCATTAAATTTTTGTCAAAGTTTTAGCAAAAAAAAACTTGGAAAAAATGGAAATTGTGTGGTCGGATTTTAGTGAGACATGTCCCATACTCAAGGAGTGCGTAAGTGGTTTAATGTGTCTTTTGTTGTTTATGCATATATTACGTATTGAATTTTTGTTGATATTGAAGTGGTGACTGAAGCTTATTATTTACAAACTTTAATTTAAGCGAGTGCTAAAATTCCAAGTTTCTTGTGAAGTTCAAGGTTTTATTAAAATGTGCTTCTGTGAACAGTGTGTTGGAAGAAATGAGGAGCAAAATTAATACAATCTGTCCATATTGGAGTTTATGAAAGACCTGCTGTGAATTAGTATACTATACATACATACATACATACATATGTATGTATGCCATGGGCTACCATAGATCATAGCCGGCCAAACTGGTAGTAGAGTCCCGAACTTCAATCGGCTTCTTATATAAATGAATGCACATACACGAATAAATTTGTCTCGCTGGCCAGCTGCGCCATAGATGCATAGATGCTCATTTGCTTCAATAATATCACAACTCGAAAAATGCATTTGTTTATTTTTATTTTTTTTAAGGAAAGTAACACTCAGGCAATTAATGCCTACTACTATTACTAGGTGTTACTTTCTTTGGGAAAGGGATAGTGATAGAGAAGACAGATGATGAAGGAAGAGATAGTGATAGTTAATAATGCAGAATAATCGGATGTTTCTCATTTTATATTGTTTGTATTACTACCTCATGAAGAATATTTTATCGTGCCTTCAATAGGCTCTACGTAAAATTATAAATTGAATTAAATGCATGCATTTTCTTCAAAACTGCAGTTATGACATTATTGCAGTTATGTATAATATGTATACATACTTATGTATGTATGTATATTGTTATCAAGTTCAATTTGTTAATTTTCAAAAGTGCAATATACTTGTATATACCTGATCGTTTATGTATACATATTTAATATACATACATACATATGTATGTAAAGTACATACGAATGCATAAATTTATGCATTTATACCTACAGTTTTATGTTATCTAGAATAAGTACATATGTAGGTATGCCTAAACGTTTAGAAAACTCGTTTCATTTTTTTGTTTCATCAATAAATAGGTAAAACAATCAAATTTATGTTCTTATCCATCTCGCACTTCATTACCTATATATGTTTTCCTTAAGCTATAGTTTACCTATTCTCAGGTAACAGAAATGTGTAATATGCTCACGCTCTCTTCTCAGCAACCTGAAAAACAGGACAGCTGCATTTTTAAGATAATTTAATGAATAGGTAACAATTTTTCCCCAATGCTTGCCCTGCATTTAATAAATGCATATATACATACATACATACATATGTATGTTTGTATGTATAAACATACCTGTACCTGGATTCCATAACTTTTTGCGAACCGAAAATCGTAATATTTATCGACATATTTATTCGCTTGCTGTAACGATAATGTGATTCCGTAATTTTTTTTACGATACTCTCCAACTTTAACTTACTCGCCATTTAATTCAATATTATGTAGTATCTCTGTATAGAAAGTGTGAAAATAATTTGTTAATTTTTTTCTCCAACCGACAGCGAATATCGTTAAAATGTGTTACTGAATACCAAGGTCGACAAATTTCCGTTATATTTATTATGGCGATACGATTATCGTAATAAAAGTTAATGAATCCAGGTACTGATATTTTAAGGTCCAGATAAAGAATATGATAGAAACAGAATTTTATTTTTTAGGTACATACATATGTACATACATACCAAGTTTCATTACTTTTGTTACATACCCAGTTACTTAATTTTTCTTTTCTAAAATGCATGCATGATTTGAAACTTTTTATTAAGCTGATTACTATTATTACCAAGCAAAAAGTGTAATGGTTTAATTTTTAAATTTTAAGTTAATGAGGTATCTAACAAATCTGCGGCAATAAGGAATAATTGCTTAAGTCACATTTTACGTAAGAGAATACTTTTAAAGTAGTTTTTTAGAAATTTCTTTCTTTTGTAGTTAGGCAAATTTGGTGCATAATTTTATTTTATTTAGTAAAATATCGTTCTACATTCAATTTGAAACATACCAAAGTATAAGCTAAATTAAGCTTTATTCCATATGAGATTATATGTAAGCCGAAAAAAGATAAAAAAGCAAGTAATTGCCCTGTAAAGTCCTGAAAATCGCACAAAATAATTGAGATTTTGCTCAGGCGTACTTTTGAATATGAAGAATACAGGATTTCCATTAACACAAAATTATATTCTCGGGACTTAAAATCACTTTTTCCTTTTTGCCACAAACATTTTGTTGATCAAAGAAAAAGCAAGTATTGGGAATGTGCCTAATTACTAGTGTTGTATTTCGACTTCGACTCCGACGCTTTTGTACTACATTAAAGAAAATTTTTTCCAAAGTTCTTTAGTCTAGTACGAAATCGTCGCCCATTGTAAAATTTCTATAGTTTGAAAAACTTAGAAAATAAAACTATCTTTTTAGCTGGACTCTACTGACTTGGTTCTTGAGAGCTCATCCACACTTGATTATATATATGAGATCTTATGGATGGAAATTGGCACTTTTGTGCGCAGTAAACTAACAGCGAAATTTTGGTCTTGCTTTAATCACAGTCAACCCATTGCGAAATTCTATCGCGATGGAGAATCTGCAGACGATATTAAATTACAGTATAATATGTTTAGAAATTTTGTAAATGCTGTCAAAAACTTAGATGCGTATTATCAATTCATTAAAACAAGCTTGGAAAGATTAGATACAATGAGAAAATCGGATCATGAGAAGTCAATGGAAAAGCTAAAAGAATTGCTGCGTGCATCATTGCTTTCGCAACTGCCAACACATTTCAATAACGTGGTGTTTTCCTTCTACAGTGTTTCCTTTAAGGTTTTCTTTAATTTACACCAAAGTACAAGTGGAGTTAAAGGTAGTAAAACTTATTTTTATTATTTACATACTTACATACTTAGATAATTTTATAATTAACTATTTTTTTATCAGTTATTTTATACATATAAATTTTATTTAGAAATTTGATTAAAGCACAAGGTCAGTTTTTTTGTAAAAAAAATTTTAATTAAAAAATATACAACAAATTATTTTATTTTTCCAGTATTTCGTTAAACTTTGTTTGACTTCTTCAGAGGTAGGTATTTTTTAACTTGACCTCGTGCTTAAATAAAATTGGCAAATAAATGAGGCTATCAGCGCAGAAGTGGTGTAACCCACATCTAGTTATTTAAACAATTGCTCTTTAATTATTTAATTGCTTTATTACTTTGCAATATTATGATCTGGCTTATTTTTTTTTTTTTTTTTGATAGTTAATATTGTAAATAATGTATTTGTCATCAGAAAAAAGAATTTGGGTTATACAGCACTTCTGCGTTGATACCCTCACACATCCTTACTAAGATTATAAATCTGAAAGTGAGTTTGTTTGTTTGTTTGCTACGCTTTCACGCCCAAACCGCTAAATCGATTTTGAAAATTTTTTTCGCCAATAAAAAGCCACATTATCAGCGTCAAACCTATCGTAATTTTGTGTCCGGTTCGGAACCGGTTTTTCATATATGTTACGAATTTTGAAACCGCTAAACCGATTTCGAAAATTCTTTCACCAATGGAAAGCCACATTACCAGCGTCAAACATACTCTAACAGACTTTTGAGCTTGTTAGGGTAATTTTCTTTTGGGTCTATATATTTTTTTTAACATTATCAGTGAGTAACTAATAACACAACATTCATAAATTTTAAGTATAGATTCCAAAATATCAGATCAACGCGAGTAGAGCCGCGGGTAAAAGCTATAATAGATAATTTTATTTATTTTATTCAATTATGTACATATATGTAGTATAACTACTAAAAGAAATAGAAAAAAGTATAATATACAATTTAAAACTTTGAAATATTTATCTCTATCAGACCCCACATGATGAGAATAATTAATGACAAAAAAAAAAAAATATATCAGTTTCTATTCAGCAACAAAAAAAAATTAGAATAAAGTTAAATATTGTAAATAACTTAACACAAAATGCGGTTTTTTAATATAATCTGTAAAAACTGCGTTGACTGTAAAAAAAAAATTTTTTAGAGCCTGAAGATTTGGATGAAAGCGTCTTATGCTGCAAAGGCTGCAATCAGGCACTTGAGAAATGCCAGTGTCTAACACTTCTTCAAACAATCAATGAGGTCAATCACAAGTTGTTAGATTTGGAGCTATTGGATCGGCTTGCTGGCCAATCTATGACATTTTTGGTACAAATTAGAATAAAGGAGCATATAAAAAATACCTGTGTTGGCGTTTTTGATAGGTCTCACCTAAAGACTCTACTAACGGTGAATAATTATTGAAAAAGAAATGAGAATTAAAATATTTCACTGTTAATTTCTTAACTTTTGCAAGTGGCTGGATGACATTGTCATAAAATGGTTAATGCAAATATTCCATTCCAATGATAATGATGATGAAATGGATACAGATGCTGAAGGTGCCAACAAATCTTCTGATGTAGTACAAAGTTTAAAAGTTAAATTGTCATTTTATGTTTATGAAAATTTCGCTCTCAGTATTATTGATCAATTCTTCAGTATAATTATAGGTAAGTAAATATCAAAGCGCTAGGCGTAATATAATGTCGGAATGTATGATATAGTAAACGGTTTTTATAAAAGACTTTCCAGATTCTATACCGGCAATAGATGATCTTAAGATTTGTATGGAAAAAATAAATTTGCGACGCCAGATTATAAAGAGTTTAAAGACTTCGTTGGAGGCTCGCATTTTGCATCCGGGTGTCAATACGATGGACATTTTGACGGGCTATGTAGCGGCTATTAAAGCCATACGTTATTTGGATAATTCTGGTGTCATATTAGAAACGGTTACAGCACCTATTAAAGAGTACTTAAGAAAACGTACAGATACCGTTCGATGTGTAGTGACCAGTTTAACCGAAGAAGGTCCTACCGATTTGTCAGAAGAATTAGCCAAGGCTGATGCTGTCAAAGAAGCTTCTGGCGGCACTGTTAACGATGAGCTTAACAATTGGGAAAATTGGCAGCCCGATCCACTTGGCCTTGACTCAACAAATTTACAAGTACGTGCTGTGAAAAGTTCACGTTCCTCAGATATTATTTCAATGGTGGTTGATATATACGGCAGCAAAGAACTGTTTATGAGTGAATATCGCAATTTGCTAGCTGATCGATTGCTGACAAATTTGGAATTTAATTCCGAAAAAGAAATTAGAAATCTAGAATTGTTGAAATTAAGATTTGGAGAGTCCCTGCTGCACAATTGCGAAGTTATGTTGAAAGATATTGCCGACTCGAAACGTATTAATACACAAATTCATAGTGATTATAAATACCTTGAGAGTGAGTTTTATATATCCCTCATTTACTAAAACAACGTTATAACTCAAAATAACTAGTTTGCCAGAAAACGAGTTTAAAGTTTTCAATTTACCCCCTGTTTGTGTAAGACGTTTGAGTTAAAAATCTGGGCGTTTCTGTAATAGATTAAAGAAAAGTTGTACAAGTTTCCTTTAATCTATTACAAAAACGCTAAGATTTCAAACTCAAACGTCTTACACAAACAGGGGGTTACTCACAACTTAATGGAAAAAGAAAATATTTATTTTTCTCTCAAGAGTTGTATATACAAGGTATTTTAATGAAATTTTTTATAATATGAATAACAATATGAGGATTAATTCGGCATCATTAACTTAAAAATCCCATTTTTTTTTTGAGTTATAACGTTGTTTTAGTAAATGAGCGATATGAACATGCATATCGCTACTTTATCGTAACATTGTCATAAGTTTTAAATTTTCCATTTATGTATATAGAACTCAATGCAGGCAGATATAAAAATATTTTCTTTACTCGAGTGGGAAGTACAAGCTTTTGTATTAAATTTTTATACAGGAATTTTTCTCTATTATTAATAACAAAAATGCATTTGTTTAGATATGACTATTTTGCAATAAAGGAGCCTATGTATATATTAACTATAACAACTTTTTATATGCTTAGATAAACAATTCAAAATATCGTCTCTGATAATATCTGCACAATTTTGGCCATCATTCAACAAAGAAAGTGTTGAATTGCCCGAGGAAATAGCTAACGAGTTTCAGAAATATACCAAAACATATGAAGAGTACAAGGGTAATCGTACTCTTAATTGGCGCACAGTTACTGGAAAAGTCAACATTTCCATTGAATTGGGTGACAGGGAACTGGATATGACTGTAGCACCAACACAAGCTGTGATAATCTATCATTTCCAAACCAAAAGTATGTATGTATGCAATTAATTGTCTGAATTTCTTGGACATTTGTTAAATTTAATAAATATGTATTATTCAAGTTTTATATAAAAAAATTTCATTGAAATTTATAATGGGCCTAATTACGAGTGTCGTATTTCGACTACGACTACGACGATTTTGCAGTACACATTAAATAACAAATGTTGCAATGTTCTTTAGTCTAGTACACACTGGTATTTTGTGACAAATATGGCAAAAATAACAGTGGGAACTAGTGGCATAGTTTGCATTTCCGATATTTTTCGTCTAGTACAAAATCGTCGTATTCGAAGACGTAATACGACACTCGTAATAAGGCCCATTATATTCGCAGTTTCGAAGTCGAAAGACGACACTCGTAATAAGGCCGAATAATTAATATTATTTTATTAATCATATGAGACCACCTGAAGCATGGTATAAAAAACATTTAATTTTATTTTTCTACCATGACCGGAAGTTTGAAAAATTTTATTAGAATTGTGAAATTTTTGTTGTTGTTGTAATCAATGTGTTTTCCCCTTCTTTTTAATAATTACATATTATCTATTGTTTATTTTAATTTAAAAATAATTAAAGATGAATGGTCCTTGGATGATTTAAGCTCGTTGGTAAAAATCCCTCCGTCCGTGTTGAGAAGGCGTATGGCTTTTTGGCAATCTCATGGCATTTTAGTTGAATCTCAACCTGGTGTTTTCAAATTAATTGAAGAAGATTTACCAAAGTATCAGCTGGAGAAATTGCCCATAAATGAAATTATAGCCGAAGATGAAGATAATGAATCCGCCATGGCCAGTGCCAGTGATCAGAGAGAAGAAGAGTTACAAGTAAGTTGCTTTTAAGCGTTTCCGCAGTTTTGAAAATTTCACAGCACACTGTATGTATCCTTACAATTACATATCGCTCATTTACTTCAATAGTGTCATAACTCAAAAAGCCAGTTTTTGGAGTTAATAATGCAAAATAATTCGGCGTTTCGTATTTGATCTTGTGTAAAAATTTCATATAAATAGCTTTTCTTACCACCTCGTGAAAGAAGAATATTTTTTCATGTCTTCATTGAGCTGTATGCAAATTAAAAACCTTAAACGCATTTACTGCAAAACTAGTCTTTTTGAGTAGTGACACTATTGAAGTAAATGAGCGATATGTATTTGAGAAAGCATTAAAAATTCAGCTAAACAAACGCTCATGTGAGGTCGTACGTAACCTTGTAGAACAGAAAGTTTAAATGTTTTTTTTAATTTCTAGGTTTTTTGGTCTTATATTGTTGGTATGCTCACCAATCTGGACTCCTTGCCAATTGAACGTATACATCAAATGTTAAAACTATTTGCTTCTAATGGTTTGGGTATAGAATTTACTCAAGATGATCTTAAAGACTTTTTGCAGCGTAAAGTACGTGACCACAAGCTGATATATTCAGGAGGTGTTTATCAGTTAGCAAAGTGATTCCTTCAACACATTAAAGAAAGTCACTGGCATTGTTTCGTTTAATGAAACTCATTTGTATATGATAAAAGATCGTTAAGTAATCAATTCTATGAGTTGGCACTTTAAAGAGAAATTAAAAAAAAAACAGTGATAATAAAATGAAACCAAAACTAATAGTTTCAAACTCTGGCGAATTGTTTATTGTCCAACTATTATATGTATATAGTAGATAAACGCTGCTTTTACGGATCATCTGTTAACTTGCAAACATGAGTCTCCATTCAGTTAGGGTAAGTGAGAATGAAATTTAAGTATTTGTTATCATACAGATAAAAATCTTTTATTAATAATAACACGTTAAAATATAAAAGCGCAAGAACACAAAACAGAGAGAAAATTGCTAATATATTATTTAACAAAAATATTTAATAATGGTTTGTCATAAAAAAAAAATAAATTAATTTACAAAAGATTCGCTTAAATAAAACAAAAATATCTAAAATATATACATACATACATACATATGTATCTAAATATATAAATATAATAGCTTTAATATTGTTTGTCTTTCAAAGAAGTGTTAATAAATTTGTTGAACAAACAGAACAAAACAACACACACTAAACTAATCCTGCTTTCAGTTTAGTAGGATAAATTAATTTGTGTAAATAGTTTTTTTATACGGGTATGTTCTGTATTCCAAGTGAAATTAAGACTTTCGGAATTGTCATAGTTAAGATTGTTGTTGGAAATATGTATATATTTATTTCACATGGAATACAGAAAATACAGAATAATCTTATTCAGAGGGCAAATTACAGCTTTCGATATCGAAAAAAATTTCATTAAATTTTAATTGTGTCTGTATGCAAATATCGATCGATGTCGAATGCCGTAATATGCCCATGGCAAATTATTTACGTCAATACAATATCAATATCAAAAAATTTAATACTATTGACATTATTCTGCCATTTTCTAAGCTTTAGAAAATTGTAATGGGCTGTCAATAGTGTTCAATAGTTATCGACATTGAATATATTGACGTGTCTTTGATATACACTTAAACCTTTTTATGCGGTTTTGAAGTTATGCGATTTTCGAAGCCGAATTTTAAATATCATGAAATTGTGTGTTTTCGCATGCAGAAGTCATGTTTTAGACACAGAAGTTTTTCTTGAAGCAATTCTGAGTTTATGGGATAAAGAGGAGAGTAGAAGAGTACAGACTTGCTTGCACCGAATAGTTATTAGTTACATACATGTATATGTAAATATATTCACAAAACAAGTTTAATAATACATACTTTTAGAAGATGCTAAAAAAACTGCAGAGAATACCAACTCTACCATGGTACTGGCTACCGGCAATTGGGAACTGCCCACAGTGTTACCAAATCTATATTAGAATTTCGGGCAGATAGCGCAACATAATATTCGTGCACTGCGGCCACATTTTTAAACCCAAAGCCATAACTATGGTACTCAAATTAAAGCTCTCAAAGAGTAGATGTCAAAAATGGTATAAAGCATATGCATAAATATATACAGTTATGTGAAAAATAATAGCGACAGTGATTTGCACATGTGATATTGGAGCAGAAATTATATAAAATCTAAGAATTGTTTCTCCTTGAATTAGTTTATTCATTGCTAAAACTCTTCAAAACAAACTAAACTTCGGTTTTACCAAATTCGAAAGTACAGTCTTAAGGACGATAATATAACGGTATAAGTACATTCTTGTACTATGGTGTAGGATCTCTAAATTGCATTCAGATTATAATGAAGTCAACAGATTATTTTGAAAGTACGACGCTACCGTACTCCGATGAAATCATGCCACTCAAATTGACCTTCCAACAAGATAATGGTGCCATATGGCAAAGTGTACAAATAAATGTTTTAAGGACAACCAAATTTATTAATTGGGGCGACCAGTACAATTTCCGAATTTAAATTTCATCGATATTTGCACCTCAATTAACATTAATACAAATAAAATATTGACAAGTTTAAGTTAGCAAAACCGAAGTGGAGTTCTTTGTACAGTTTTTGCAGTAAATTAACAAATTCAAGCAGAAACAATTGTTACATTTTATATATTGACTTTCTGTTCCAAAAATACAATATTGCATATCAGTGTCCCTATTATTTTTCACATAACTGTAGGCATAAGGTCAAAAAGGTGTTTCCGCAATATACTAAACCAAGAGGAGATATTTTCCAAGGAATGTTGGAAATTCTTATAAAACTACTAGCTGACCCCGGTCCGCGTTGCTGGCCCTAAGCAAACATTAGTGTTGTATATGGCATTGGTGGTACAATATGAAAATTGGATTTTGCCCACGAATAAACTAAATATTGCGTCATCTGCCGGACGAACTTCAAACTACACAGAAACGCTCCTCACGCCCCATAGAGCATGTATATAAAGTTTGGTCTAAATCGGTGCAGTAGTTCTTGAGTTACGGTGCAAAATCACAAAAAAAAAACTAAATATGGCGCCATCTGTCGGACGAACTTCAAACTACACATAAACACTCCTCACGCCCCATAGAGTATGTATATAAAGTTTTGTCAACATCGGTTCAGTAGTTCTTGAGTTACGGTGCAAAAACACAAAAAAACTAAAAATTGCGCCATCTGTCGGACGAATCACTATTTCTGAAAGGGGCGTAGCATTTACCCGGATAGAATATATATATAAACACGCACAGGTCTTTTACGAATATTTTGCGGGGTGGAAGTCGAAAATCTGTTGGGGCATTGAAGAGTTTACCCATAACAAATAAACGTGTTTTTGTATTATATATAATAAGAAGATTGCGTAAAATTTAAAATTTTAAAAACCCCGATGTATCTTCTAAACGGCTGGACTGATTTTCTTCAAACATAGAACACTCTCGATCAAACAGAAAAAAAATAAATTAAAATCGGTCCAGCCGTTTGATCTGTTCATGAATTCGGACTGACACACAGATACACAGACACACACTACACACTACACACTTATAACATCCCTTCTTTTGGTCGGGGGTTAAAAAAAATATGCTTCATGTAATATATTTAAATTAAACAAAACTTTTTTTTCATGAAATTATGTTATTTTAGGTTGGCAGGTTGCTGAGAGGAGAAAATAAGTTTTCAGCTCACTTGGGCCCAAATAACAGGTCCTTTTGTGTTACCTGAGAGTAGGAAAGAAGTGAAGTGAAGTGGTGAATTGACAGATAGTGAGAGAGAAGAGAAGCTTAATTAATTTCTTCATTTTTACAATTACGCCATTTTACGTTTTGTTAATTTTTACTAGGGGTCTCCACTAGCCATGAACTTGGGATGGGCATCATGTCGGATATCGCAAATGTCCATGCTCTGACGTGGATGCCCGCACATATGGCTGAGCAACAATGTTTGCCATGAGAGTCGCCGTTCACAACCATTTGCAATAGAAAGAAAAGAGACAAAACAAAATTGGTACATGGAATACATATTTATTTATCTATATCACTACCGGAAAATCCTTTGATATGCCTAAATATGGACATCGCACTTATTCACCACAACAAAGAAGTTGATGAGCTTTTCACAGTTGCGCTGCCGGCGTCACGTTCATATTATGTCCAAGTCGATGGCTCGTGAAGACGTAGGGTTATGACATCGTTACAGCGCCTCTAGTGTTAAATCGGCGCATTAGTTTTTAAGCTATGTAACCATTTCATTCATTGTTTTAGTTCGACAACCATCAATTCCTACAAATGTCGATCAAAAAGAGTGCTGCGATATACGTTAGCATAGAAACTAGCGCATATCACAAAAATCTATGATGTTGGTATGACTGCCAGTGATTCAACTCGGCCTCTCAAATATCATCATTTGCTATGTAGTTTACGTACCAATTACTTTAGCCAACAGCAACTTTTTGATGTCACTTTTTGTCCGCTCCTGCGTTTGAGAAGTTAAAAAAGTGACCCCATTTGTACTAGGAGTAGACTCAGGTGAATTCTTCAAGAGAAAACTTAAAAAATCATCCCCACTACTCCAGGAACTTGCCTGTGAATTTACGAATTATAGAGCAGTACAAAATTTTGTCAATATTCTGGTATGTGACGGAAATCGATCGATTTCACAAAATTAATAATAGCCAAACTGGAGTTCTGTAAATTGTACGATGCAGTGAAATCGAATTTAAGTTCAAATAAAATATTCTAAGCCTCATCTTTCAGTGGGGATTGTTTGATTGTCTTCGATAAACTGGCAGTAAAATTTAAAGAAAAAAATTAAAGCAGTAAAACGAAATCTTCTTCAAGTTTCAAAACCTTTTTTAGTCTGCTTAAGATTTGCACATTTGAACAATTTGTGAGGTTTCGTAATTCGGTTTTATTATACATACATTCAAGGTTATTATTTTATGTTTACATCGTTTAGGCAAAGTTATCTCAAATAGACCTTTAGCGTTACACAGTGTAATATGTTTAGAATACATATCGCTCATTTGCTAAAACGACGTTATAACTCAAAAAATGGAATTTTTGAGTTAATTATGCAAAATTAATCCTTGTATTATTCTTTCATATTGCGTAAAAACTTCATACAAATATTTTGTTTACTCAACTCTTGAGAGAAAGATAGAATTTTCTTTTTCCATTAAGTTGTGTGTAAATTTAAATAGAGTTTTAAATAGTAAATTTCAAACTAGTTTTTTTTACTTACGACAATGTTTTAGTAAATGAACGATGTGTATATGTATGTATGAACATTCATACATATAGCTCATTGACTTCAATATCGTCATAACTAAAAAATTTAGCTTTTTGAGTTAATAATGCAGAATTAATCCTCATATCATTTTTCACATTGCGTAAAAATTTCATACAAATATCTTCTATGAAAAATAAAATTGTCTTTTTTGTGTGTGTAAAATGCATTTTATAAAACTAATTTTTTGAGTTATGACGTTGCTGTCGTAAATGAGCGATATGTAAATATTCCCGCAAAAACATTCCATGTAGCATGAAATATGTATATACATAAATACATATTTATCTGTATGTATGTAATATCTACACCTTTTCCATTTGTAATTCAGAAATCGTCAATTGTAGTTCAGATTAGCCAATTAAAATTCAGCAAGTGTCAATTGTAATACAGAAAGAAAACAAGTTTTTATTAACTATTTATCTATTTTTATTTTCTAACGAAAAAAAAACGAGATTTTGCTTCCAATCCGTTGACTCGTTCTTAAGTTATGAGATGTTCACATTAGAGATGAGCAATACTGTGATTTTTTAATAATGTTGCTCCTTGTGAACGTGATTTCTAAATCGCTGTTTTAAACTGTGACTGTGATCACAGTTTAGCAGTATTTTGCTTGTAGCAGTTCTGTTATCTTTAGAAAATGTAATAAGAAGAGCAACAGTGACTATGATCACGGTTTAATACATTTGAAGGTATACAAAATTAATGTGGTAGATTTATTTGGTGCAAAGTAATGCCGGCCATACACTACACAAGTTCAGTGCTCAAATCTGGCAGTGCGTATACTAAGCTTGTGACACACACTATACAAGTAAACTGTGCATTTGTTATTTTAATTCGCCATAATGCTGGTGATTATTTATATAATTCTAGGAACTCTGTCCAGAATATTTGTTCTGCGCTCATTTCTTGTTGTGAACTCTTAGAAAATCACGAAACAACTGAGCGTTTGCAACATACACTACACAAGTTTACTGTACAGTTTTCAAACTTGAGCAAATATCAAAATCATTTTGATATTTACTCAGTTCACTGCGTAAATAGCACAACTACCCAAACGCACTTTACAATGCAGGACTTGTACAGTGAACTTGTGTAGTGTATGGCCGGCGTAAGCATAACAAGAAGATTCACAGTTTGTATGAAAGAACTATAGAACCTGTTACTTGATAAATTGAGTCACAGTTGTGATTAGTGATTTTTTAATGGCTGTGAAAAAGTAACAGGTTTCGAAATATGGCTCATATCTAGTTCGCATACATACACACACAAACATACATTAACACACACACACACACACGTACCTCTATACGAATATCATTGCGAAAATATTCAGAATCAGAAATATCTATGATGAAAACTCGATTTTCGAAAATTGTTGTAAACTCAGTTAAAGTTAAAAAAAAGTTAAATGTTAAAAAATTTACGGGTTACTATTTATACAGAAAATGTAATTGATTTTTCTTTATACATATATATTATATTCTGAACTACAATTGACACTTTCTGAATTGCAAGTGGAAAGGGTGTAGTAACGTATCTATGAGTACGCAAACTTAATGTAATGATCTGTATGTATGTGTTTGTGTATGCTTGTAGTAGAACCTCGTAACTAGCGGTTGCTTTTTGCTTCCAAATAGAATATATTTTTTCACGTTATAAATGTTAAAAAATAAATAAGAAATGACGTCTATAATCGTTCTCCTCTCCATACGTTTGCGAATAATAATATTATGTAAGTATGTGCATGTACATATTTACATAGTATGTGTATGTACATATGTATGTAAGTATGTATGTATGTATGTATTTTTGTATCCACACTGGAGAGAATATTAGCTTTACGAGATATAATCGTATCCATTAGGTTCTTTATAATAATTGTTCTATGGTGATGTACATATGCTTTTGTACTGCGTATTTATTGCAATTTGTATTTTTGAATATTGTCGCTTTAGTACTTAAACAAAAAGTTGATGAATAAATAAGTTTTTGTGGAAAAGAATTTAATTGGGTGACAACAAATATTTATGTAAATGGTGAGGAAAAAGTCCAAATCCATCCAACGTGTTGTAAACAAACCAAAAGAAAATTTAAAATAGTATCTGAATGAATACGGAATACAGAGCGGATGGAAAAATTAGCAACCAGTGCGCAAAATCTTGAGAAGAATGCAAAGAAATATCGAACGTTTAAATGTTGTATTGTATGGGAGAGGGAGCCATTAAGGGTTGAGCCAATTTGAGTCGAGTTTATTTTTGTATTGTTACAGAGTCAGACATCCCAAAACATTCGATTATCACAGACAAGAAAAAATAATAAAGCAGGAAAAAATTGGGAAATCAATAATAATGTTTTTGTTAAAAATAACTTTACATCATTTGAAGGCGGACGAATAGAAGAAGTACGTACGTACATAAACTAAATAAAACGCGAAAAGTGGGAGAGGCGAATAAAGAGGAATTTAAAGGACCGAGTAAATTTTGGGTCCTTTGTGTTGTAATTGTTTAGTATCTTTTAATCTAATAGAATTATTAAATTATAAATTAAAATCTTAATAAACCTAGTTTAGAATGGATTCTAGTCATCACGTAACAGTGCCACTTCGTTATGGTATTAAAAAAATGAAAAAGCGTCGAGATCTAGATGCTCTTTTATCACAAAGTCACAATAAAAATGGTAGCAATGGCAGTGGTGGTGGGAGTGCAAGTTGCGGTGGTGGCGGAACCCTACGACGTTGTAATAACAATCGCGGAGCAGTCTATTCGCAAGACAAACTTCTAAATAATGCCTCCACAGATGACCAAGAAGATTATAATTGGGTAAGTAGCACATGAAAATGTATAGAATTTAGTAGCCCTTTTAGCAAACATTGTCCTTCTTTGTTCCAATAGCAGCCCAAAATTAAACAATCTCCTCATCACTGTGGCCACAATAAACAAATGATATTTCGTTTGTATGGTATATTATTGTTTGTTATTACCCTGTCCATTTTTGTGGGCTTCACCTATTGGTTAAACTTTAATTTGCAACAACAGATATATGAGTATAGACAAAAGGTTGAACAAGGTGAGTGATAAATAATATTCTAATTTTTATTGCTTCTTAATAATGCAATTTAAAATTCATTTAGTTTCTGCTGCCAGCCAAATCTTGCCCGACACTTTGCAGGCTTGGCATGAAACTTCGAAAAGTTTAATAAAAAACCAAACATCGATGTCATTAAAAATCACGGAATTGCAGCAGTCGTTGCAAGAATTGTGGAAAAATTTTAGTGAATATCGTTCCTCGCAGGAAGCACAAAAAAGTTATGAAAAGGAAGAGAAAATTGTAGCCGATTTTGGAGCGAAAATCGAAGCTGTGGCAACTGATGTTGAAAGTATGAAAGAACATTATAATTCAGTAAAAGAAAAACAAACGGACCTGCAGCAAGTTTTTGAAAATTTAAAGGTAATGCAAGTTAGACATTAGAGGAGTTACACAAATATGCTTTAAATTGGTTTTTAATTGAAAACAAACGAAAATTAACTCTGAAAGGGAGGAAGTAGAAAATCAAGCAAAAAAAGTCTTCGTGTAAATTCGGAGTAACTTAATTTCCTCTTTTATTTCAAAATATTAAATTATGTATTCGCGACTTGTGAAAATGAAATCAAAATTGGTTACTCGGACCATTTAATATTTTTGAAATTTAATTTATAACCGCCTAAAACATATGAAAATTAAACTTGTATACGTTTTAGGAAGCGACAAAAAAATTGTTTCTAGAATTAAAATTTTTCTCAACTAAAATTTAGCTAAGTTCCATTGTGATTATCGGAATTGCGGCGCTATGAAATAAGGCCCCAGGAAATAACCCCAAATAAGAAATGAAATAAGCCCCAATAAGATAAACCCAAAAAATTAAATAATTCCCAAGAGAAAATTTATGAAAAAACACCCAATAAAAATGTAATAAAGCCCAATTAAAAAATCCCAATTGAAACCAAACTTAAGATGAAATGAAGCACCAAAGAATGAAATAAAGTCCAATTAAAAATTCCTTAATTTTATTGGGTTTTATTTCATTTTCTTATTTGGGCATGTTTTCCATGGGCCTTATTTCATAGCGCCTGGGATTAAAAGAGCACGAAAACGCAAAATATACCGCTCCTTCATTACATAACTCAAAAAGCTAGTTTATTAGAACATAAGTTTAAACTTTTCGATTTAAACACAAATGAAAGATATAAAAAATATGTGATTTTCAATTTTTTCAAAATATAAAAATTTTTGCACATTATGATATGTTTTTGAAAAAAAAAAATGAAGTACGGTTTCTCCGAAATAGTACAGGGAGTCTACTCTGTAATTCGAAACGAAAGAAAATGTTTTCGAATTTACATGTTATAAGCATATAAATTCGTAAGCATTTTCATTCGTTTCGAATTACACAATAGACCCCCAGCTTATCTCGTGCAGCTTTTTATAATAGATTTCAATATATACATATATTAGAGCCATTTATACTTATGTATATTTGTAAATATGTACATATGTATGTACGTACATATTTATGTATATAACTATGTAGTTTATTATCAAAATTTAATTTCCTTAGTAAGAATTCTTTGCTTTGTATATTTTGTAGTCCAACTTTAGCGATGGCTTAAAAAACATGGCCTTACCCATTAACTATACGGAAGAAATAAAGTCGCTAAGAAATGATTTACAGACAAAAATTGACAAACTTGAGTCCAATGCCAGCTTTATCAATGACACTCTAACGCAAAAGTCAGCTATAGTCCAAGAAGAGCTGGCCAAACACAAGGTAATTACATAATTGAAAAGAAAAACTAAAATTTACTTATTTAATTAACCGATATTATTTTAAAATCTAAATCAGAACAAATTGGATGAACTATTTGATCGCAGTGCCAATATAACATCACATGTAACGTCATTAGAAAATTCGTGGCCAGAATACAAACAAAAAGTCTTTAATCTTGGCAACGATATACCGAGATTAGAAAAGGATGTAAGCTTTTTAGTATCATATTTAGCAATTTCTGCTTTAAAATTTACTGATATGAGTTTTTATCATTTAGATTTCAATGTTATCTATGGCCAGCCAAAAAATGGAACTGTCATTGAAAAACGTTTGCAAAGAATGCCAAAATTCTTATATCGAAGCCTTACAGCACAGCATTGCCGATGAGAACCCGGAAAGCCCGGTTGAAAAGGTTGTCTCATCTGAAATAAAAACGGTAGTATTCATATTATTTATAAATACTTTTAATAATTTTAACACATATTTTTTTTTAAACACACGTATTTATTTTCTAGACAACGACAACTTTGCGCCCTGTGAATGTGTAATATGTGATTATTGTTTAATTTAAAACACAATTTTATTAAAACTTTATAACAATTAAAACAAATCTTCTTATTAAAAATTTTAATACACGTAATTTTTAAATTCACTATAAAAACTGATTTTAACAACAATAAATGAGCAATTGGCCGTCATAGTTAAAAATTTTATTGCAATGTTTTAAACCTAATTGAGAATTAAAAATATGTTTTTTGTTTAAGTAAAAATAAAAAGAAGAATACATAATTCTGTATGTATGTATATATGTATATGTTTTCAATAAAAATATTTCAGGACTCATTAAGTTTGTGTAAAGCAAGGCATAAATAAATCTGCCTTGGTGTAAAGTAAGTAAAATTTTTATATTTAGTTTAAAACCGGTTCCCTTCAAAAGCTTTGGAAATATGTACATGGCGGGCTGTTATTTAATTGGAATCGAAAATAAAACTGTATTAACATTACAATTCTTGAGGAAAACAAATGCTTTCGTATGTTATTAACATCACAATTCAGAAGCATGTTATTAACATTAGCATTCGATAGCATTTTCCTTCTACAGAGAAGACCACTTGAAACATTTCCGTTCGATTCGAAGAAATATTGCTACGTGCGACCAGCCAGGTAACTGTAATTTAACAAGTAGTTTTATTCAAAGTTTTAGCTTAATTAAATTTTTAACTCATACTCTCTTACTAATTGTCAATTTTACCTAAAATTATTAAAAGCAATTCACCTACATATGCGTTGTTTTGAGTGTGCCTGGGCTAATAGCAAACTGTACTAGAAATTAATCCTTATTTTGAACAAAGGTTCCTAAAATTAAGATTGAGAGTATTTTTTTTCTTGTAAAACAAATGCTTTTCTAGTGAACATAGATAATCACAGATAAAATCAGTCTTTCAATTTGAGGATGTATATATGTACATACGTTTAAATTTAGCAGTTTATTTTTAAATTCTTTCGTGGTTGTTTCAATTATTTAAACGAATTGAAGTACATATGATGTACATATATAAATACATAATCCGGGCAATCATGAATAAAATTCCGCGAGAAATTTCTCCCCTTTCCAATTAGACTTTTTGCTTTCCTTATTACTTGCTACTGTTTGAAATTGTTTCCCGGGAAAAATTTCTCGCGGAATTTTATTCATGATTGCCCTCAATACAATTTAATGGTAGATAATTTACCAATTAATTTAAAATATAACGTTTCTTCTTAATTTTTGCGACACTGATTTAATTAATTATTAATTTTGAAAACTAATGTGTACATAATAGCATATCGTCGGTTGGTTTCTGGTTTGCTGCAAACCTAATGTATCTTGAATATTCTGTGCAGCAAGCCAGAAACCAACCGACGATTTGTATGTAAATTATCAGTAAAGAAAAAAAAGTTATTTTACATACTTACATATGTATGTATGTATGTAGGTATGCATTCCTATGTGCATATTGGTCATTTACTAAAACAACATCATAACTCAAGTTTTCATTTTACACACAATGGAAAAAGAAAATTTTATTTTTCTCTCAAGATTTGAGTCAACAAGATATTTGTATGACATTTTTACACAATACGAATAACGATGGGAACATTGATTTTGCATCATTAACTCAAAAATACCATTTTTCAAGTTGTGATGTTTTAGTAAAAGAGCGGCATGTTTAGTATCATGATACAATAATACATACATACAGTGTTGTCAGATTTATTTTGAGCCTCCTCGCCAAATGACTTGTCGAATATCGCCAAATATCGCCAATATAATAAAACATCAAATTTTAGCTACAAAAATATTTTTATTATGTAATTGCATTGCAAATATCGTTAAATTTTAAATTCAGTAGGTAACGTCTATCGTAAAACATAAAAAATATGTTGTTTAAAGCGGCGCACCCACTTGCAATATATGTGGCAAAAAGGAAAAAGTGCTTAAGTCGAGATAAGCAAATTTTGAGTTAATGGTACGTCCGTAATCTGCATATTTGAAAGTATCACTGGTCAAAATCTCAATTTATTAGTGTAATTTTTCATGAAGTTATAGCACTATGACTTCGACTTATTTTTTTTAGACTTCTAATCTCATTTGGAATAATATCGTAATTAAGGTTATAATATGGTATATTTTAACTCAAATGTCTTACTTATAGTGTGTAAAACGATGATTGGTTAAAAAAATAAAGGTTAACAGAAAATTTCCTAATTTATCTGTAAAAGAAATAAATTTCTGAAAATCGAATTGAAACCTTAAAAGTGCTCTCCTGTAAAAGAGTAAAATATGACTTAAGCACTTTTTCCTTATTGCCACAGATATGTAACTGTGCAATTTTTCGTATTGTACAATAATATCGCCAATGTGTATGTCATATTCGAAGGTAACACAATATACACATTGGCAAATATCAAAAGACTTCTGATTTTTATTGTACAATCAAGGGAATTGTGTAATGTGGTGGCAACATTTTTCAATGTTTACTTTTTCAATGTCAGGAATATTGGGCAATATTTTCTTTGCAATAATATTGCAAAGTATTTAAATTAACATATAAAAAGTACTGGCGTATAAAAGACTTAAAACTAACTTATTGCAAAAACCAATCTTAATAGGATAAATTGAACATGAACACCAAGATCAAAATTATTATTTAAATCTTGTGATAAAACGGAATTAACGTTCACTTAAATGTGTGTTAAAGTACACATATCATATCCTTGAAGTAGTAAGTGCCAGCAGCATCGTCATAATAATACAATTTAGGCGAGAACTCTTTCAGCCTTTTCCCTTTTCCAATTTATAAAAGGAAGTTTTCTTAACTGTGTTGTATAAACATCAAATGAGATTTTTTGTTCCATAATTTTTTTTAACTTCTTGAGTTTCAGATAAAGACTCACAACATTTAGAATTTTTTGCACGAAATATTTTATGTTGGAGAAAAAATTGCTTTATATAAGCATATTTTTTAACATTATTCTATTTTATTGAAATCTTAAAAATATAGCCAAAAATATCGCCAAGGAGTTCAAATATCGCCAAGTAAATCGCCAATCGCCATTTCAAAATTTTCATCGCCAAAACCAAATTTTTGTCGCCACGTTTGGCAAGATATCGCCATATCTGACAACACTGCATACATACATATGTTTTCTGTATGTATGTAGCTAGCTAGTCATGTGTATTTCACAGTTGTATTTGCACTGAAATGTCTCAAATTTCCATGTCATTCCCTTTAAAACATACAACAAGGCTGCTGTTGTTGCCATTCCAAAATAAACCACGTCACAGTAAATTTCTCGTTCTATTCCCCACCGACTAGAGCGACACTAACTAAAATTGTTAATGCAGTGTTTGTGTGTTTTTATTGTTTTTCGTGCTGTCAGTTTAGTTTTCATTAAACTCTTCAGGCTTCCTGGCTAACCGAACAGCAAATTTCTGCTAAAAAAGATTGAAAAAAATGGCCCCAAACGCAGTTCAACCAGTTCCACGCTCACATTATGAAGCAGAAATTGGTATTAATGCCATTTTACTGGGTCCTCCTGGTTCCGGCAAAGGAACTCAAGTAAGTTAATGTGTTAATGATTCCATAAAGCACAAGAGCACATTTTCTTGTCATAAGTGAAGAAGGACAGCACAACTGTCAAGCTATGGGCTTAGGTGACTTAAGTGGCAAATGGGGACAATAGTGAGAAATATAATTAATTACATAATGTTTGTTATGTGTGTATGTAGATAAAAGGTTGGGTGAATAAAAGAAACCCAAGTGCATAAAGTTTTATGATTTGATTTATTTGGTATTCAAAACCAAACTTCTTGAAAAAATAAACTTTGCCCGATTTAAGTGATAAGAAAATGACATTCGTTGAAAAGTGGCTGTTCATAAATGGCACATGCACGCACTTTGTACTCATTTATTATGTTTTTTTTTCGGTCAGCTCAAGGTCGTGAAAAAGAAATTTGCCGCGTTTTGTAGCCGATAAAAGATAAAAAATATATGTACATATACATACCTATATGGAGATATTCTATTATTTCAATAACACGCTTCTTCGATTATTAAAACCCAATAATATTACATCAATGTAGAGCAATTACTTACTATGTTACGCAAAGTAGTGGGAGGTGATAGTGCAATTCCAAAAACGGACATTCCATTACATTTTTCGAAATCCATGTTTTCCTACAATTTGTCAATTTTTGCAGAATAAGAAGTTTGGAAAATTTGAATGTAATACAAATAAATTTTTTTTTGCACAAAAGGCCATATTACAGCCAAAAATATGTAAATACATATATATGTACATATATATATGTATATACATATACACAAATGTGTACATACACACATACTAAATGGTGTTAAATAGGTATTTATTTATTTTGCAAACTCAACAAAAGACCCCGTTAGTAATAATTAAGCCTGGAAAGTTTTTAGTTTAATTTCAAAATGTATGTGCATTTAAGGCCTTCTTCAGAAAAAAAATAATTTAGGTTTACAAAACATTTTTTTTTTTTTTTTTTTTCATATACAAATTTATTTATTGTATCTTCAAAAATGAACTAACAATAAGTAATCAAATCTTAAATCTAAATATAATTATTAGGCCCGACCAATATCGGACATAAGCTTAGTGATAGTTATAAATAATACATAAGTAGTGATAATCATTTAAAAAACATTTAACATTTAACAAACAAATTTCCACAAAAAATTTGTTTTGTAAGCCCACGTTGCTTTTTCTGAATACGGCAGTCAACATTTAAAAAATTAGAGGAGAAGCATAAAAACTTATTCACGTCATGGAAATCGTTCGTTTTGGAAAGATATCATAATGAATTTCAATCGATTTCGAGAATTATTCAAAATGCTAGTGAAGTTAAATTTTAAAATGTGTAACGCTTGAGACAAACCTTATGCCTTAACAGAGCTCTGTTAGCGTGTTAAAAAGGATTCTGTTAAGCTATAAAAATTTAATTAATTTTCATTTCGAATGAACTGGAATGGACTTTTCTAGTAAAAAAAATTATGCCGTTTTATGAAGATATTCCTTTAGCATAAATTTAATTCTGAAAAGTTTGAATTTGAACCAGCTTTTATAACTTTTTAAACTTGCGAAGTGAGCGGATACTAGTGGTCATGAATTAATGGTATTCTAAAGGCGTACATAGCCTGATTTTCAAAAAGATCGAAAGAGTTTTTTAAAAAAAAAACTAATTTTTCACTACAATTTTGGCAGAAATTCCACTTTTTGTCGTGTGCGACAGCAATCAATTAACCTTGTATTTCTAAACAATATAACTCGATTTTTCTTAAAATTTTACCTGAGATAGAGATGCTGACTACCTACACAAAAATATGAAGAAGTAAAAAAAGTCGTTTTCTTTGGAAAACAAGCATTTTTGCTTGGTGTCGCACGCTACAAAAACTTAACATTCCTGTGGAAATGCCCATATCTAAGGTGGGACCCAATTTGTTTTTGGAATCGTGCCAAAATAGACGGACAATTGTGGCCACAAATTAGGGAGCAAATTTTTCTCTAAAAATGTGCATACTTAGAATTTCAAAAAGTTTGAGTTCGGACGAGTTTCGAAAAGGTTTCAATGATCACTGCTATATTGACATTTAATAAGGTGTGACACAATTTGTTTTCGGAAACGTGCCAAAATGGACACAAATTAAGCAGCAGATTTTTCTCTAAACAAGTGCATGCTCAGCTCAGTATTTGTAAAAGTTCGAGCTTGGACGAGTTTTTCGAAAAACTCAATTTTCACTATTGACATTTCTTGAGGTGCGACAATTTTTTTTTAAACTTATACTCTAAAAAGAGTGCAAACTGAAAAATCTCTAAAACTTCGTGTCCGCTAGAGTTTTTTGAAAAACTTTAAATTTTCAGTAATATATTGACATATCCTAAGGTGTGACCCAATTAAAGTGTTACACATTTTGTCTGATTAAATTCCGTTGTCTGATTAAATTCCGATAAAGTCGGCCTTTGCTTGAAGAATGTGCACCATTCGATGGTAGACATAATGCTGAAACTAAAAGTAAAATGGCCAAAAAAAATGCTAATGTTTATGCAAAAAGAAAATTCGGAAGAGCGGTTTAAAAAAAATCTTAAAGCATTTTTGGTGAAAGAAAATTAAAAAATTCAGTTAGTTTAGTTAACAGTTTAATGCTTCCATAAGCCTTTGGATCACTCGAATTAAAAACGGATACGATTATGTGAGTGTAGATCTAAAATTCACAATTAATGAATTTTAAGCATTTTATTTTCTTGTCTTTATGTAATATGTATGTATTGATTTCTGCATAATTAATTAATTTATTTTAATTGAATTAACTTAAATTTATTTTCAGGCTCCCTTGCTGAAGGAGAAATACTGCGTTTGCCATTTGTCCACTGGCGATATGTTGCGAGCAGAAATCAGCTCTGGTTCAAAATTGGGAGCCACTTTGAAAAAGGTCATGGACGAAGGAAAATTAGTGTCCGATGAATTGGTGGTCAATATGATTGATAAGAATTTAGATAAACAGGAATGCAAAAACGGTTTCTTGTTAGATGGTTTCCCACGTACTGTGGTACAAGCTCAGAAGGTAAGCATGGAAGAGAAACAAACACTTGCTTAAATTATGCAATTATTGATAATTTTTTTATTCCAGCTGGACGAATTGTTGGCCAAGAGAAAATCCGAATTGGATGCTGTTGTTGAGTTTGCTATTGATGACAGTTTGTTGGTGCGCCGTATCACCGGCCGTCTAATCCATCCCAGTAGCGGTCGGTCATATCACGAAGAATTTGCTCCACCCAAAGTAGCAATGAAGGATGATGTAGGTTTAAATTTGACGCCCACAAATTGACATAAATTAAATTTAATATTGAACCGTTGTGTTGTTGCTTTAGGTAACGGGTGAACCTTTGATCAGACGTAGTGATGATAATGCCGAAGCTCTAAAGAAACGTTTGCAGTCATACCACAAACAAACCAAACCTTTGGTTGATTACTATGCCTTGAGAGGTTTGCACTTCAGTGTGGACGCTGCTAAAAAATCCAGCGATGTTTTTGCCAACATTGATAAAATATTCGTGCGTCAGCGCAAACACAGATTGCAATCTTGATTAAGATTGTTTTTGAGTAAACTATTTATTTAATACTTTATTTTTGATAAAATACTTTTTTTTATTGCCAGTGAAATTTGACTTTAAGTTGAAAAAGAATTAATTATTTTAATTTTGAAAAGTTTGAAAACTTTATTTAGCATGAAAAATATTAAAAGAAAATATACTACCAGAAAAAAGCATAATCAAATAATAATTGTAAATGTATAACAAAATTGAAAAAGAACTTTTTAAATACAAATATGGATAGTATGTATATGCATATTTATAAATATTAATAAAACTTAAGAAAAACACGCCTCTAAATAAAACAAAAACACATGCATAAATGTCATTCTATCAAAAACGGAAAACAATTGAAGAAATACAAAGTGAAATACAATTATATCTTGTATTTCAAACTGAAACATATTATTATTGCATTTACAAAGAATTATTTAATTAAAATTAAAATATATTTAGGTGTCAGAATATACTTACTTACTATTGCAAACAACAAAAATCCACATACATACATGCATACAATATACTTACATATGTAATAATGATTGTAATTTTAGCATTTTCTTCTTATAAAAAAAAGTAAAGCCACTCGTTAATTATAATGGTGTAATTAAACAAATAAACTGAAATTAATATTTATTATTTTTTTTTCTAAGCTAAGAATAGCAAACTGGAGTAAGTACTTCTCTATCTAAATTAAAACTATTCGAAAATTTCTTAGATTTTTTGTCTATTAGTGGAGATGGCATCGTGACTAAATTTCCACTCACGATCGTGCAGCCGTATTAGAGCTCAAATACAATAATGAAAACGTGCAAAACAAATTTAGAAAAAACGGCTCCTACTCAATAAATAAAAAATAGCAAATGAGTACTGGAATTGTTGTAGCTTTCAATAAAAAATTGCATGACAATTTTAATTTAATCTTTAATTTAAATTTTGTAAATACCATGGCGCTGGATTTGAAATTCGAATTCGAAAACCAATCTAAAAACCGTTATTTTTGCACACATCCAGGTTATAGCATTGAAAAAGATAAAAAAATTATAAATAACAATTTTAAATTTTTTTCCGAAATTACGGACACTAGCGTTTTTACTTTTATAAAAGTTTATATCCAAATATAATTTTTTGCCAACGAAACATACAGGTTAAGTTCATTATAAACTAGATAATTACTACACTCACAAATAAGGACAAGGACGTAATGTCCTTAATTCAGCTGGGAGACAGACAGAAAGATATAGTATTTCTTCCTCTGTCTTTCACACAGCTGAATTAAGACTTTGCAAAGTAAACTTTCCGTGTCTAAAAGGGGTAAATAAATGTCTTAATTATTTTGAAAGATTTTCTTTTTGAGTTTTTTTCATACACGTAATCACGTAAATATATTTTTTGAAATTTTATAAGAAAAATCTAAACAAAATTCTGTAGCAAAAATTAAAAACTGCTTAAGTCAAGATAAGCTAAGTTTGAATTAATAGCGCCCCTATAAGTTTTACATTCAAAAGTACCGCTGGGAAAAATCTCAATTATATTGTACGATTTTTCAGGACTTCGACTTATACTGCCGTGTTCTGTTAACCGAATCCGAGTAAATTTCTCGTTTTCAAAAAATTAATAATGGTCCTGCAGACGTGTTTAAAATCTTACACGATAATTTTCTTTCAGATATGATATTTGAGAATCTATAAAAAAAAATTTTAAGAAATATTTCTATTTTCGGAGTTAGTTTTCTAAAATCATACTGTTTCAAATCGATCGGTTTATAGAACAGGGTCGATAATCTCATGTGGAATAATAGTTTAACTTATTATCTTATACTTTGGTATATATCAAATTGAATGCATCATTTATAGTGCGTACAACTATAATTTCCAACAAATTTCCCAATTTAACAAAAAAAAATAAATAAATTTCTAAAAATCGACTTGATTGTTTAAAAGTTTTCTTTCACAAAACAGTAAAATAAGACTTAAGCACTTTTTACTTATTGCCACAGAATTATTCTAGTGATTGAAGTAAATTTTCAGGGACATATGCTGCGAGGTAATAACCAATAACACTGTGTGATAAATTTTGATGAAATCGAAATACCTGTGAAGTGTTACTATTTTTTATGGTAGGTATTGTCAAGCATAACAATAATCTGTATTTGAAATTTTTCAAAGACCCCGAAAATCTTGACCGGTTATTCGTAGGTATATGTGAAAAATGTGGTTCTGAAAGAAAAAAGTTTGACGACCACTGTTGTACCAATTTTATACTCTGCAATGATATACGTCTATTCAATTGTACTTTCATCATCCTAGAAGCTTAAATACACCGAAAGCATATAAATAGTACGCGAAATACATCATACAGGTAGTTTTTTTTAACAAAAAGTCTTCTCGTAAAATGTTTGATAACTCAGTAAATTTCTAGGGAATTTTTTAAAACCAACCTGCGAATTACTCTTATTCAATTATGTTTTTTAAATAAAGTTATAAACAGTATGATTCCAGTACAAAAATACTGCCTAAGAACGAGTCCAAGGTAGAAAAGTGCCGAACAAAAATCGAAAAAATTATATTTGGTGAAAGTATACAGACATACATATATCTGCAATTTACTGAAACAAGATGTGCATATATAGTTCGAAAGATCTTAGTCTCTTCTTTCTAAATCCGTTTATAAATTTGAAATCGCTTGATATTTAACTTAGTTAGAGGTTGATAAGTGCCTACGGGTACAAAAAACCGAAACTCAAGATTTTCGAGGTGTTTGGAAAATTTTAAATACAGATTGTTGTTATACTCGACAATACCTACCAGAAAAATGGTAACGCTTCGCAGGTATTTTTTTGTTACACTGTGTAATTAATTAAAAAAAAATGCGATTTTAAGGTCCTGTCCCACGATGTCGACAACGTTCGACAAATTCAAATTTCAAATGTAAGTGTGCGACAATTCGAACGTTGTCGATATCGCGGGACAGGCCCTAAATTTTTTGTTATGTACTTATAATAAATTTTATTTAAAATTTTTATAAAAAATTTTCTTAAAATATTTTTATAATGCATTTTATTTTTTTATTATGAATATAAGCCATAATTAAAAGGGATATACAGGAGGCAGACTGAACTTTTTTTTATAAATTTATTAATCATATACCTACAATACCAAATTTTAACCGCATTTGTTGCTATACATTTTTTTAAATTTCTTTCGAAATATTTTATAAATAAATAATACATTCCAGTCAAGGTGGGGCAGCGTTTGCCCGGGTCAGGTAGTTTATTGTATACAAAATGTTTATACTGAATAAAAAACATGTTTATATGAATATCAAGGTTGTTAATTACTAAAAACTAGGCAAAAAAAAGACATATCGTTACCTTAATATGGAAACGCCCTAACTCATTATTTTTTATTAAATCGAGTTTTTTTGAATATTTCCATATGCAAAAAACTCGTAGTGAAAAAATAACGAGTTAGGGCGTTTCGTTTATATTAATCGTAATTATATTATATTATGTATAGTAATTGATATTACGGGCTTTCTACTTCGTGTAGCATAAAAAAATGGCGAATTTAAACGTAGTAAATACTTAGTATGTGAAAATTTTGCATTTTATGTGCACTTTATGCGGAAAAACAGGCAAAGCATACATTTTTAACTTCAATGAACAAGATATTTTAAAACTTTTTTGGTCGTCTCTTTTTTATGTAGTTGTTGTTGTTGTTGTTGTTGTTGTTATTGTTTTTTTTCTCACAGGTGTATTTGAAATGAATGTTTTGTTGTTGATCTTCGTCTTTATATGCCGATTCACGTTGTGACTAAATTGAAAACTATTTTTGTTTACAATTTTTCACTAATGAATTTCTCTGCCTCATTCGCTGTCATTATCGTCATTTTTTCCTCAAAGATGTTGATTTTTTGGCAACAATTTCTTTGAAATTATAAAACGGGTGTTTATTCCAATGGATAACGAATGCCAAGGCGAATTGACACAAGGTGGTTTTAATTTGCAACCCTGCGTATTCGCCTGGTATATTTGTTAGTGTAAAATTTCCTGCTGTCAGAATATTTCCTAACGTTTTTGTTGATTTGACAGCAGAGAAGTTATGTCAGCTGGTGAATTAAGATCACCTTATGTGAATTCGCCTTGACGAATGCAGTGCCATTAATATTCTATACTGCATTTTAAATAACTCTTTTATAAACCTCTTATAAATCAAAAATACTTTTTATGAATAAGGCCTGTGGAATGCGAAAATATATAAAACACGCTGAAACGAAAATAAATTCTTTGGGGACTAAATTTTATAGTTTTGCATAAAAGATTGAAAAATTATAAATACATGATTTTCTTTTGCAGAAATTCCATTTTTTGATTTTAAATCATTTGATTTAATTAGAAAAATCTAAATGTTGCACGCTATTGTATTTTTTTTTTATTGTAGTTTTGAAAAAATGCCACCCGTTAGAATTTCAGCACAAAAAAGTGAAACGTTAAGATCAAACATTTTGAAATTGTATATTTTTTGTTTTTACCGTTAGAAAGGTTCCCGCTGAAAGACAAGGGCATTATAAATAAAAATAATTATATTTAGAAAAAATTGTATATAAAAAAATTGTAATAAAAATGTACACATTTAAATATTTACATACATACATACTTATGTATGTACATTGATACATAAGGTACATACTTGTGTTTGTATGTAAAAATTGTTTTCATATGATATACAATATTTAATAGAGACAACAAGTAGAAAAAAATCATAACACATCAAATTAATGTTTATTAAAAGATTTGAAATTTTTAATTTGACATTTTCTAAACATGTTGTAATTCCCACATTATCAAGATGTAAATGACACATACAGTCGCAATATCCAGTGTTACCAGTTCAGGAGACCGTTTCTCAAAACTTACCAGCGTTGTAATACAAGTAAAATAGTTTTGAAAATATATAATTTTATGTGAAGTACGCGCACTGATTTAGACTCGATATCTTTGCAAATGGCAGAATGAGAGAGTGTCGAAAGCTTTTTGAAAACGATGAAAACTACGTAGAGAGGAGATCTCTATTTGCCAGACAGTCCTACAATAATGCGCACGCTGTTTATGTCAGGCCTCTGAGTTCGGCTTGTTCTCATCGAATATCGTTTGTCGAGGGAGGCCACATAATACACTTGTAATAGCTTTTTGAAACCAAAATACCAAGGGCAATGCCCCCCTAATTTTTACACTCAGATCTCTTTTCGTCGGCATGTTAATTATTAAGTCTTCTTTCAGGGCCGTGCATAGTTTGGTATTGGTTACAGAGAAGCTGAGTGCTTGTTTCAGGGTCTGCTTTCAACAGTTCCAGATTGATGTTGTCAGGTCCTTATGACTCTTGAGGGCCTTCTAGTTCAGTTATAAGAAAGAAGAAAATATTATGCACTTTCTATGCCTATATCTCGCTCTGGAGAATAACCACCTTCGCCTTCTGGTCAGAAGATCCTTCAGGAGGTTATCCGAGATATAAGAAATGGAACTCAGATATATGAGTTCTTGTCTCAGGGTGGTTTTCCCGCTGATTCCCCAAATGCTGTTTAACTTATAAAACGACCCCTCCTGTGCGAAATCTCAATGATCTATATGTCTATCCAGCAAAAAAAAGAACATGACAAAAAGGAACTGGTTAGAACTGGAACTGGTTAGATTTAGGAGAAACATGTATGATTTATTAGCGCGTCATTTTAGAATAAATTGCTCTTCATTACATGTTCTCTGATTTGAAGAGGTTTTTCATAGATTAAAGGCCTTATTCATAAAAAATATTTTTAATTTAAAAGAGATTAATAAAACTGTTTTCAAACAAAATTGTTCTTATGAACCCTTTATAATAGGAATTTGATTTTTATGAATAAGACAGTAAAAAAATATTTTCTATAAATCGGTATGATTTTAAAAGCTTTTTGGATGTTTCAAAAATAAGGAGTCTTAAACGTGATTTCAATTGGTTTAATCTTTAAGAAGGTATGAAAACAACAAACCCTTTGTAGTTCATAATTTTTTTACCCATGGGTAATTTCTCTCTTTTCTTAATCTTTATAATCTAAATTTTCTACTTAAGCCTATCCTCTGCTTTACTCATGCCTATCTTAATCTTTCCTTTCCAGAGATTTCACAAAAAGGTTCATGATATTGGAACGGAACGCGCTGGAATCCTTTCTTCCCAATACCAGCAACTTACTAACCCAATTCATAACATATATGATGGATTTCAGCATTAAATCGGAAACCTAAGATCAATTAGAAAAACTCATTGATTATTTAAATAAAACCAATTTTCGATTTGATACAGATTTATTTTTCTCTACTTCTAGTAAGAGGGAGTGGCGTTAGATACCCTCTCTCTCGATGTTACGGTCAGCGCCAGATATTTGAATCTGTAGCCCCATCAGCTGGCTGGCTGCGAGTGAGCCAAATTCTTGTTTCACCACTCTTTGACTACATGAAAAAATATTTCTTTTAAAGCTTGGAGTAAAGTTACAAAATTGTCCATATTTTTTCCAATTAAAGATGTTAATTTTTTCCTCTTGGCTTCGTGGCTTGTTAAAACAAAGAAATAAAATGTTTTACCCTAAATCTTGGCAACGTGGCTGATATAATAAATCCTACAGAAATATGTACATTTGTATAAATATACATGATTACAATTTCTATGGTACATATCGATGGCTTAATATAAAAAAGGCGTATCTCGATTTTTTTCGTAATAGCGCTTTTGACGTTTTATGGTAGATAACGTTACTGTAACGTACGTTACAATTAAAAATAAAGGATTTATGACCATTTAAATTTTTATTTTGTAATGTAAATGCTTTAGTTTTTTTTCAGTTTGTTTCCTTGTCCTGCAAAATATTGAAAGTTCGAGTTACGCCTTTCTTATTTTAAGCCATCGATATACATATATGTATGTATATATGTGCATTAGGGCGGGTCGATTTGTATGGAGGCAAAAAAATTGCTGAAATTAGAAGGAAAATCATATTCTAGGGATCAAAATAAGAAACTTATTATAAGAAATGTATTTTGATGTCCCGACTTTTGATCCGAAAGGGTAACATTTTGAAAAATCTCACTTTGACCAATTTAGAGCTCCTCAATCGAGTCAAAATGTGTGACCGACCGCCACTAATTTTGGAGGGCCGACCCACCCATGCCAGTGGCACACCCTCTGGAACCACCCCCGGGAGTGTGTCACTGGCATAGGTATGCCAGTCTGGTATGGTTCCCTCGGCAAAGTTTCTTATTTTGATCCCTAGAATACGATTTTCCTTGTAATTTGTGCGATTTTTAAATCGACCCGCCCTAATATACATATGTACATAAATAAATCCATTTGTGTTTATATGAAATTTAATTTTTTTTTTGTATTAAATTTAATTAAAAAATGTTGAAATAATAAAAAAAGAATGTTTGAATGTTAACTTAGAGCTGGATTAGCTTGTTTGATGGATCCTCGGCATCTGACTATGGTTTATAGTAGGGATGTAACGAATACCAGTTTAGCGAATGCGAATGCGAAAACGTATAATGCATTTTAATTTTTGCGAATGAGAAAGCGAATGCTAATATTACAATACGTTAAAAAGATCACATGAAAATAAATTTGTCTAAGAACATGAAGTTGTGTTGTATACATAGATCTACTTGAGTCTTGAATTCAGCAAATATTTATTAATTTATTAGAAATAAAAATTGTTAAACTGAAAGATATGTGAAATCATATCAAAATAAGTATAGGTAATAATTAAAAATAAATTTACAAAATGTTAGGCAATCAACCCATTCGTACTTTGGCCCTAATACCTTGCACTAAGTTCAACATTTCCTGTAAAATGGTACCAAAATACATATTAAAAAAAAATTGGAATGAATTGTTCATGAATTTTTTTTTTTGCAGAAGTAGTACTCTGTTCATCTTGGGAAAAACATATGAAATATATCTTCAACATTTTTAGTTTTCATGCGAAATAATATGAGTGGCACTTGTTTCGCAAAAAATTTACAACAAAGAAGGATTAGTTCATATTTTTGTATTTAAAATTTTTTGTACGAAGTAATGAATGGTGCTTACGATTTTTCAAAAGTTTCAACAGACTAGTCTTAAGTAGAAAATATTTTCAACCACTGCCTTTTCTTATTCAAGAACTGGAAATATTTTTGTCTTTAGTATTCGCTTTAAATATTCGCATACATTTTAGCGAATGCAAATAGCAAAAGTAAGCGAATTATTTGCGAATGCGAAAGCGAATGCGAACATTCGTTACATCCCTAGTTTATAGGTATTACCATATTTACGAAAATATATTAATCAAAATCAGATCAACGAACAGTCTGACAAATATTCTATATGCTCGTAGTTACGATTAAATTAAGGGAAATACTGAACCGCTAGAAAATGGCAGATTTATAAAAGAATGTAATAATCACTGCAAATAAATTTATTGAGGAAAAAGGTTGTTTCCACACACAGAAAACTGTGTCACGTCTGCATTTTGCGAAAGAGAGCATGTTAAGCGGATAAATGCAAACCAGTTCGAGGATGTTGGCTGCGTCCCCACTCACTCACTGCAGTTGTTTTAAAATGGATATTACGAATATTCTGGCCACAACCAATAATAAATGAAACACTATGGCTCGAAACAGGACAAATAACAGTGGTCACAGGAATTGAGTCTCTTATATCAGAAACCCGAGACCAGAGAAACAAGCCGCCTTAAAAAGTCAGCGGCGGCGGCTTAGGAAAAAATAGTCAGCGGCGGCTCATAAGCCGGATTTTGATTTGGCTACGATTTTTAAACATACATATTTCTATAAAAAAAATTTCATAATTTGTAAGATGTGGTAAAAATTTTGCCCGCTGCAATTTTTAGCCGAGGCTAGCCGAATGCATCGGCGGCGGCTTGAAGTTATGTTGAAAGACGGTGGCGGCCCTTCAGCCGGCTGTGAGCCGATCGGCTTGTTTCTCTGCCCGACACATAAAACAAGCGAAAAGAAGATGAAAATGGATTCTCCACAACCTTTGAAGAGAATAACTTGAGATCACCGGACACGCTTTAGAGTGGAATCTTCAGGGTAGCCGCAGGAAAGGCCGCCAAAGCGTGGGAAAATTTAACAAGAAACCACAATCATTAAAAAATCGTGGAACGAAATGAATTGAACGAAATCTTTGAGGCTCAAGAGGGAGGAAGCAATATAGGGCTAGTCCCACGATATCGACAGCGTTCGCACACTTCCATTCAAAACAAAACTAAATTTTAAAATTTTGTTGTTGTTTCCAATGTAACTGTGCGACAAGTCGAACGTTGTCGATATCGTGCGACAGGCCCATAGTGTTGCTTGTATATTTTAGAACTAAAGCGTACTCTTACAGACCTGATAAAATTTAGTGAAAGGGACCTGCACATTTATGTACGAGGGCGGTTCGGAAACTTCTTAGCCTATCAATGAAAGAGAATAGTTAGTTTTTCAAAAATGTTTTTATTTTTCAATATAATCTCCTGAAACTTCAATACACTTAGTCCAACGCTTTTCTAGCAATTCTATCCCTTGATTAAAATAGTTTTCCTCAAGGTCTTCAAAATAGTGGTTTACAACTGTAATTGCATCTTCATTTGAGGTAAAACGCTTGCCAGCAAGGAATTTTTTTTAGATTTGGGAACAGGTAAAAGTCACTGGGAGCCAAATCAGGAGAATAAGGTGGGTGGTCAAGCAACTCGTTCTTTAGTCCGTTGATTTTAGCCATTGTTAAAACACTCTTGTCCGCTGGTGCGTTGTCTTGATGAAAAATTATTTTTTTGTGTTGTAAGCCAGGACGTTTTTCTCGAATTTGTACATTTAATTGATCCAAAAGTTTGCAATAGTACTCTGAATTTATTGTTTTACCCTTTTGCAGATAGTCAATCAATAAAATACCTTTGAAGTCCCAAAAAACCGTTGCCATAACTTTACCAGCCGATTGAATTGCTTTTGCCTTCTTTGGGGCACTTCCTCCAGCTTCAGTCCATTGTTTGGATTGTTCTTTTGTCTCTGGAGTATAGTGGTGGATCCATGTCTCATCAACAGTTATGAAACGACGCTTAAAATCCATTTTATTTCGCTTAAAACGATCCAAACAAGCTTGAAAAATGTTCATTCTTATGCCTTTTTGGTCGACTGTTAACAAATGCGGCACCCATCTTGCAGAAAGCTTTTTCATATGTAGTTCTTCATGCAAAATTAAATGGACTCGATGCCCATGATATTAGCTATTTCACGCACTTTTATTCGTTGATCATTTAATACCATATCATGCACTTTGGCTACAATTTCTGTTGTTGTTGCTGTTTTTGGACGTCCACTACGTGGTTCATCTTCAATGCTTGTACGACCACGTTTAAATTCAGCAACCCAATTTTTTACTGTTGCATACGAAGGAGCACTTTCACCTAACACATTCACCATATCATTATGAATTTCTTGTCCCGATAAACCTTTTTTATGTAAATATTTAATGACACCACGCATTTCTAATTTTTCCATTGTTAAAAAATCGCGGATGCGTCTTTTGTGAACACCTGTTTCTATATGAAGGAGTTGCCAGATCGAAACAAAATTTAACATGTGTTCATAGCAGAGATGGAAGTTTCCAAAACACTTAACTTTTTTCTGTTTATACCGTGCTTTTTGTGCTAGGCTAAGAAGTTTCCGAACCGCCCTCGTATGTATGTATGTATGCAAGTATGAATGTACATATGTATGCATTACCAACGAAATTTTGAAATTTCTGAAATAAAAGAAAATAGAAAAACAACCACATTATATTTGCAGCTAAAAATAAATTTATAAAAAATCACAAAAACAAATGCAACAGCGGTACACAAACATATTTACATACTCGTACATATGTACATATGTATGTATGTATGTATGTAAATATTTTTTTTTTATTTTGTAAAAATCGACCGACTTTACTCAACAAGCACACTGTGCTGTGCTGTTGTTTATTGTAACACGGATTGTGTCTCGCTCATGTCGTTGGGTGATTTGGAGTGGACGACAATTGACGGTTTTTATTTTTGAAAATTTCGAAATAAAATAAAATAATAAATAAATAAAACACAAAAGTCTGAAAAAGTACAACAAATGTGATAAAATATCAATCAGTGAATCGAACGAAAAAGTGATCGACTGGCACACAATTAATTTTGTTCGCTCACATTTAAACATCGAAGTAGATTTCGTATACATCGGTTGATCCCATTAGTACGTTGATCGCGTTGTCGTTGAAAAAAAGTTCTTCTTCTTCGTCACATGAGAAATATTAAAAAAAATATATATATAAATTCAAATTTGTAATAATTCATAAACAAACTGGTGTACTACAAAAATAATAAAAACAAGCGGAAAATGTGATTTTTTTCTAATTAAAAAATAATTCAAATTGTTGGAATTAATTAAAGGAAAACAAATTAAATTTTTATTTTGCACAAAGTTACATAATTGTTAAAAAAAATTGTGCAAATTTCATTATAAAATAAAATATAAATTTATTAAATTTAACTGAAGCCGGAAATCAAATTTTTGTTTGCTATTAATAATATTTTTTTTTTGTTTTAGCGAATTATTAAAAAAAATATGCAACTTAACTAAAATGTAAAAAAGATACCAAAAATAATTAACAAAAGCAGTTTTAAATCGATTACATATATAAAAGAATATGGAAACGGTGAGTTTTAGTGCAGAAATATTAATTTCAAAAATAATAAATAAATGTTGCAATATTTTGAAAATAAAGTTGGTAAATGAAGACAAATAAAATAATACACTCAGAATAAATGACTAAAATAGAAAAGTTCACATAATTTGCGAAACTAAAGTGACAAAAAGAAAATAATAGCTCGTGACAAGTGCATAGAAACAGAAACAAAATGTTTAATACTTACAATCTAAATACACTGAAAAAAATATTAATTTAATTGAAATAAATTTAAAACATTGACTAAAAATGTCTAATATTAAAATGGTGAAAATATAACAAAATATTTATATGCTGACAAAGTTGGATTTAAATGATATTAAAAAAATATTTTTTATATATAGAAAAAGTTCCAAAAAAATTACAACTTAATCAATCACATAAAACAAAAAAGTTTTTTTCTACAACAATTATAGGGGAACAGACCAGACCGATTTCATATTAGGATTCTTAAACACAGAAATGGATTAAAAGATTCTTTTATCTATACACACTCTCTGAAGTTGAAAAATATAATTACAGTTTTTGTGAAATAATTAAGCTTAAATTTGTTTTGAAGATACTTAGAATATAGTGAGGCATCGCCACCGGTACACTCATATTTTCTGTTGGTCTTTCCTGAAAATTTAATCCCTTATGCAAAAAAAATAACGTGTGCTTCAAGGGTCCGTTAAGACCGGTTTTTGTATGGAAATTGTACACGTTAAATTTTTTGCAAAAAGTTTCGCTTTGTTGTACAGTGTAATTTAATTGGCTGCTTCACAGGGTGTCGTGTCAAGTTGTAATAAGATTCGGAAGAAAATTAAAATCTGCAAAAAATAAAGTTTAATAAACTTTCTAAAATGATACTCCAAGAATTGATAAAATTAAAAAAAAACCATTGAATACAAAGTTGCGAAAGAAAACATATCTTAAATACAAAAACAAATTTAAGTTTTAACTGGTTTCACTTAATTGAATTGAGATGAGAAAGATTTAGTTTAATTTCGTAAATTATGAGCTCATACAAGCTTTTTAAGCTTGAAAAACTTCGGGGTGCGTGAGTAAGCGTGGGTGGAGTTTATTTTTTCGTGCGTCATTCCTTATATTTCTTACTTGAGCAAGTGTTTTTTATCACCTATCTTATCACCTGTTAATAATACCATGTTTACAACTTTAGACACATAAGTTTAGGATGCCTTGTGAATCCACTAGATGGTTACTTACATCCCTACAAATCAATAATTTGCCAAATCCATCTCAAACGCCAACAATGTGCCAATGTTACTTACACATAGCTGCTATCTTAATATAAAAAGCCCTAACTCACAATTTTTTGGAATTTTGATTTTTGCATTTTTCGATACGTTAGATGTTCTTTTATAGACATATACAAAAAACTTGATTTCAAAGAACTAGTGACTTAGGACCTAACCTTCCCTTAAAAGCGTTGGTTTTCCAAGTGCAGGGCTGATACATAAGAGATGAGTTTTGTCTCCTCATCTTCGTATAATTATACTCAGGCTATGAATATTTAATCGGTCAATAAAAATATACGCATGCTACTCGGGATATCTATTCATCACCGTATATAATTATTTGTGTATATAAAATGGAATGGAAAATTTGTGGGAGTGCTTGTGGCTATTTGAGAACATGCTTTATGTGTATTTGTAAATAAAATAGCCCTGCATACACGCATGTGTAGCCGATTAATAGTCAGTGTATTTTTATACTCACGAGTATATAAATTTTAGTTATAGTTGTTTGTGCTGCGTAATTTAAAAAATGTGTATAAACATGTTTGTTGGATGTTTATAGTTGTACGTATTCGGTTTAGAATTAATGCGTGTGTTTGTATAGGAGCGAGTTTTTCATTTTAGCTGTACCCATAAATACTCGTTTGACGGCCAATACTAAAAGAGTATTTAAAACGAAACTTTTGTATTCTCGGGTCCCATGTTCAAGAACCCAATATTATTGTACATTATTATATCCAATTATGAGGTACGATGTGGTATGTACTCGTACACTTGTTACGGATCTAATGGAAAATCGAATATATCTTCTCGATGTTCGATACCACCATAGCGAATTTGCCGCACTTTTTATGGCCGATATTTCTGCTTGAAGTATGCTGCAATCATTCGGGAGCCGAATTTCTGAATTCTTCCATATAAACCCCTTAACCGAACCGCTCCCTCTCTTGAAATAATAAACAACAAGAACTTCAGCATGAATTATTTCTACAGCTGCCAGTTTGTTATTATCAGGGACAAGGAGACTTCATGCATTTAAAAAAGGTATTTATTTTAGGCGCCTAAAATATGGCATCAAAAATACAAAATATGCACTAAACGCAATAAAATATGCACATGTCCAAAAAAATTTTTATTCAAAAGAAAAGCTTTCAACTTTCATACAACTAAATAAACATATACATACAAATATTTGCTTTTCTCAGAAGGTGCGTGTAAATTAAATTTTTACACAAGATTAAATATGATATAATGATTTTTTCTGCATTACCAGCTCCAAACAGGCATCGAGATATGTTTATATATTGCAATATAGGAGCTACATATGTATGTATATACAAATGGAAAAATAAAAGTGTTGTTACATATTTATTTTCATTTATAAATTGCATATTTTTTTATATTTTCGAATGTGAAGTTCAATAAGTTTTTTCCTAGAAAGCTTTTGTGCATTGAGAAAGGCCTTGTAACGTCTGTGGATGTAATCGGCTCAAATTTAAATGAAGATTTTTATATGCTGCTATATATTTATTTAACTCAACCAGTACAATGAATTGAGTACTAGCACTTAGATTTGTTTTTTTACATTTGTTACATAATCAAGTTTCAGCAGAATTGTTTCACTACTTTCAACTTTAATAGCGGTCAAGTTCTCTTGAAATCATCAAAATGACAATTTCCATTAAAGTTTGTAGGTGTGTGTGCTTGTGCAGTCAAGCGAATAAGTTTGCCAAGAACAATTTTGCATTCACAATTTGTCAACAATAATATTTTTTGAAATTTGAATTTTTGACAAAATATGACACAAAACTATGCACAAAACCAAAATATGCGACAAAAATATGCATTTATGACCAAATTATGCAAGAATATGCATTTTCAGCAAAATATGCAAAAATATGCAGTAACAAAACGATGAAATTTTTACGCAAATTCAATGTTTCGCAAAGATATTTTATCAGGGTTAATGGAAATACATTTATTTGCATGAAACCCCTGTCCCTGGTTATTATTATGACAGAAGATAAAAATTCAATTGTTATAGCTAAGGCTTTATATGACTTCTCGCCGATTATCAAATACACATTGTTGATCATAGGCAGGGAAACCACAAATATGCTCTAAAAAAAGTGTTTTATGCGCATTCAATATGCACTAAAAACTTGTAAATATGCGCTTAAAAGTAAAAAAATATGCTCTTAAAAATAGAATAAATTGGTTTATTTGTAAATGAAAATATATTTTTTAATCAAAAATTCAACAACATTTGCATATAAAATAAGAAAAAACTAAATAACCAAAAAAACGGAAACATAATTAACAAAGAATAACTGGGTTTGAAGTGCAGGTTAAAACAAAATTACTATAAAAATTTTTACTAAAACAAACAGTTCGAAAAATAATAATTAAATTAACTAATTAATAGTCATTGGCTTGTGGCAAAAATTAAAAATAAAAATATACTTAATAGTAACAAACCAAAAAAGTTTGTCTTAAGTAGAACAAAAATAAGCAAATTAACAAACATGTGTATAGTTAGTAAGGAACAAAACGACAATGGTGAGACTGTTGTAATATATATAGAAGATGGTAATATATATAGAAGATGGTATATATATATAGATGGTAACTTGCGTATACATTACGAAACACATTAGCAAATTGAAATGCAATGAATCAAACCAATTCACATATTCCATTTGCAATAAAGTTACGTATATAAGGCAGACATCTACATCAACTGACACCACACACAGTGGACCAAAACACAGAAGAACGCTGATGAGGAAGGTTTAGTGGCCTTCGAAAACGGCTGGCTGTTCCGTTCAACTATGTGTTGTTGTCAGAATATTTACAACTAACTTTGATGTTATTTGTTCATTAATAATTATCACATGTAATTTGGCTTAAAAAGCGTTACGAACTTTAGCCTATTCAATTCATAAGAATATAGAAACAAATACAGTTCGAAAAATAATAATTAAATTAACAAATTAATTTTTATTGGATGCATAAGAATTTAATATAATTTCAAAAGATCACGATATCAGAATTAAGGCTTTGGAACTGTATTTTGGATAAATAAGACAAGATTTTAATTTATAATTTTTATTGCAATAAATAACAAAATATTGACCTAGAATTTCAAATAAAAATCTTTTCTGTCCCGTCTTAATAAACTTTCATACATTTACAATGTTCCTTCAAGGTCTTTGCGGGGCAGAGTAAATCACACACAGCTAAATCACACATAGCTAAATTTGTATTGCAACTAACGTCCGTAAAACTGCGTTATATATAAAAAAAAATATACACTACATGGAACATTGGAACAGAGATTTAGATGGCGAAAATTAAAAATAATTTGTAAGCATATTAACCCAGATAGCACAGGAAAAAAATTTTCTTTAAAACTTAAATTTTTATTTCGAAAATGAAATTTTAATGCGTTGCTAAAAAAATTTCATAATTTTTATTTTTCGGAATGGAGAATTTTTTTAAAGGATGGTGGTGCCAAGCGGGTTGAAATAAGATAAATTCTATAAAGTATGAAAATATGCCCTAAAAGCGTAAATTATACTCTAAAAATTCGAAAATATGCTAAAAATATGCGTTTAAAACTGATATATGCATAAACATGCTTTAAAGGGTAAAATATGCAAAAATATGCACTAACAAATCGATGCCAAAATTCATTAAAAGTTCTGAAACGGATAAATACAAGAAAAAACATGCAATTGCATATTTGCGGTTTCCCTGATGATAAGTTTTGTTCGAGCATCTGTTTTATATCGATGTGATTATAAATATAACACACCTACATAAATAAAACTTCAATTTTAAGTTTGTATAGGTATTTTTGTTCACAAAGTTTTCAATTATTGTTTTAGAAATGAGTTTTGTTATTGTAGACCTTAATATTTGCGCTACTTATGTAGCAAATTTGCAAAATTTTTCGCATCCCTTCCGAAAAATTGTTTTCTTTGAATTTCTTTAAGTGTCTTTCATTACAATATGTACATTTGGTTTCGATTTTTGCAACAAATGTCCATAGTATGTATGTATGTATGTGCATATGCATACATACATACATACATATGTACATTAAAATATGTTTGTATGTATTTTGTTTTAATTTGATGAGATTAAATTTATTGTGAATTTTCCTTTATGAACCAATGACACAGTGAGGCACAAAATAAAATCAAAAAAATTAGTTTCAAGATTTTTTTGTTGCATTCCTGCAAGCGAAGAAGAAGAAGAAACCCATCATCATCAACAGAAAGTGTAACAAATAAAATACAAGTGGCTCGTCGTGAAATAATGCAAAAGCAGCAATAATATACAATTCAATGTATATAATTTTTTTTTACATATGTATATAAAAATAAATTTAAATTTTATGGCGCATACCTAGTATACTTATTTGTAGTTTTGCTTTTTATTGTCTATTATAAATGAATAATTTAATGCATTTCAACATATTTAGTCTGTTTTAATTATCACATCAACTTAAAATGTTGACAGCAGATGATTTAATAGTTTTGCACATTTATTATATTTTTCATTGATTTAAATTTGACTCTTTTACATACCTGCTATATTTGCATTTTCTCTCTCTCTCTCTCTCTCTCTCTCTCTCATATCATTGTCACACTCAAGCTCTCCTTCTCTTTCAAACAAAGTGTAATTTTTAATAAACAGTAAATATTTGTTTTGAAAATATTTATTTAAAATTATGTATATACATAGTTGAATGTTAAAGTGTTTCAAAACCGAAGGAAAAAATTATTTTAAATCAAGGCAGCATCAAAATTAATTAAAATTTTAAATGAGTGAAAATAAATAAACTAATTTAATTTGTAATCCAAAGATTTTAATTAAGAGAAAATAAATAAACTTTTTTAATTTCTCTTATTCCAAAGATAAATTTATATTTCTTTTTGTTATTCAATTTATAAATAATTTGTTAATTAAGAGCAAATTTGTGGGATGAATTTGACATTTAAAAAAATAAGAAATATTTTAACTTAAATTATTTGCCTTTTTCAGGCATTTGATATTTTAGTTGTAAATCAAGATTTCAAAGCGGAAACCTCGGACTCGGTCAATCTTACACGCGGTGATATTGTTGAAGTGCTGAAAACAACTGAGACAAATGGCAACTTAAAGTAAGTATTTTCGAACAGCTTCTTTATTTACAATGACGCATATTCATAGTTAAAACAAAGTATGCTTTAAAAATTTAAAACCAGTATTAACATACAAAATACTGGTTTTAAACTCTTAGGCTCAAATTCAAAGACTTTAGTTAACTAATGAAGGTGGTTTAATCAATGAAATTGATAAGAAAAATGGTTGGTTAAATCACGGGCGTTAGTTAACTATAGACTGTGAACTTGGAACTTAAAGTATACTTTGCTTTGACTATGAATATGCGCAAATATTTTTAATGTAATTAAATGAAATTGGGATTTTAGAAGTAAGTTTATTTGACATTCAGCCTTTAATGTATCAGAAATCTTGTGACCTGTTTCTTTGGGTCTACGTGAAAGTTAAGTTCTCTACCAATAGTCCAAAATCGATTCAAGACCTCACAGATGGAATTCGCGAAGTTATCGAGGACAAAAAGCCGCAAATGTGCTAACTGGTGAAGGAAAATTTTATAAAAAGAATATGGTCCTGTTAGCGTAGCCTGGTGGTCATTTGGATCATATTGTTTTCCATTATTATGACATTCCCTCTTTCTTAGAATTAAATAAACATCCCATGCTTTCGCTTCAAAATACTCGTGTTTTTACATATCAAAATGAAACCTCGATAATCGGGGATTTACATGAAACCACTGGCGCATATTCAAAGTCGAAACAAAGTATACTTTAAGAGTATAAGTATAAGAATATATTGCAAAAATGGGTAACTTTTGTACTCTTTTCCCTATAAGGAAATATTATCATAAAGTGTGTGCCAAAAATTAACGCAAGATTTTAATTAAATAGAGAACACAGTTTTAAGTGTTTTGATTATAATTTTTTTATTGAATCATAAAGTACATATGATAGGGTTATTTATGGAATAACATAGCGGGCAAATGCCCTCCATGGGTTTGCATGCACATACGCACCAGTTTGTCGAAAATTGTCATGATAATTTTCCATAAAAATTTCGGAATTTTGTTAATGCAGCGTTGAATCTCCTCCTTTAGTGCACGGGTGGTTGTGGGCTTGTTGACATGAGCCTGTGATTTCAAACAACCCCATAAACAGAAATCTAATGGTGTTGAATCACATGATCTACGGGGCCAATTCTGATCATCGAAACGAGACAGTACATGATCTGGAAATGTTTCATGCATTAATTTAATTATTTCACGGGCTGTATGACATGAATGACATAATTTTGGGACACTCTTTAAAATGCCAAAAAAGAAATTTTTCTTAACATGGCTTCCAATTAGGTGATAAGAAATCCAAAAAGAGAACTTCTTGCAATGTCGAGCTTATGTAAAAATCATTTAGAAATGATCAAAATATGCACTATTTCTGGATCGAAGACTATACTTATTCATGACTTCTTTGGAGTGTATTTTTTTTACTGTAACATAGTTTTATGCCTCTCTTACTGAGAGAGATAGAGAGAGGAATGATAAAGGGAAAAAGGTTCGATATTAAAGGCTCAATCAGACGTGCCATAACCAGAACCATAGAAAATAGCCGTTCGTACCAAACTAATGGGCAACATTGTATTTGACTATAGGTGACTCGCCATAACGCCGTAACTCTCACCATAGAAACCAATTGAATTTTGGTTTGGTTATGGCTATGGCATTATGGCTATGTCATGTCTAATTTAAGCTTAAGGTCGAGGAACATGAAATCCATCGTAATTTATACGTCGCCTTATTTAACTGACTTTAATGAAACGGCCCTATACGGCCCTACGCTCCTTGTAGGAGTTAAAAGGAACAAATATACATACATATACATATCGTCAACTAAAATCCAAAAGGGCGTAAGTACACTTTTTAATTTTTTACTGGAATTATGAATAAAATTGGTATTTTTGAACTTATGTGAGTAAAATTTTAAGGAAAGATGTATTTTGGTTAACCACATTACAATCAATTAAAAAGTATATTTTGAAGTTTTTTTGGTTGTTACGTCCTTTTGGATTTTAGGTGACGTATATGTATATATATATAAACTTTGTTGACGGAAACATTTGAATAGCTTCAATAGGTTTGTTCTCCATTTTATTATTAGACTTAATTTTTTTTTATTTATTTCCTTTATTTTATTTTTGGCAAACAAAGCAAAAAACCTAAATCAAATCGAGCAAAAAAATCAACTAATAGCTGTCAAACTATTCAAGGTACATGTACGTTAAAAAAGGCCCAAGTTTAGTACTTTGCCTTGGCGAAGTCGTACTGAATATGACAAGAGTTTATAAGAAAATTTGTATTTCAACTTAGTCATATTTTAGATACATCGGTTTTTCTTGAAGACATTCTTCAATTCTCTTTTAAAACTGCTCGTTTGCTTATGCCGGCCATACACTACACAAGTTCAGTGCTCAAGTCTGGCACTGCGTAAGCTAAGCTTGTGACACACACTATGCAAGTAAACTGTGCATTTTTTATTTTAATTCGCCATAATGCTGGTGATTCTTTGTATAATTCTAGGAAGTCTGTCCAGAATATTGTTCTGCGCTCATTTCTTGTTGTGAACTCTTAGAAAATCACGAAACAACTGAGCGTTTGCAACATACACTACACAAGTTCGCTGTACGGTTTTGAAACTTGAGCAAATATCAAAATAATTTTGATATTTACTCAGTTCACTGCGTAAATAGCACAACCACCCCCATACACTACACAAACGCACTGTAGAGTGCCAAACTTGTGCAGTAAACTTGTGTAGTGTATGGCCGGTATTACACACAGAAAGTTCGTTGTTAAATTTTCCTATTTTTTTAATTCAGCGAATGAAATAACAAAATTAATTAAATGAAAGTAGCTTTTCGGTACAAGCAAGTCTGTACCCAAGGCGAATTGATACCAGGTGGTCTCGATTTGCAACTCTGCATATTCGCTTTGTATATTTATTTGTTAATATAAAATTTCCTCCTGTCGGAATATTTCCGAGCGTTTTGCTTTGATTTGACAGCTGGTGAATTGAGATTACCTGATGTGAATTCGCCTTGTCTGTACCTCTCTTCTTTTCTCTCTCTCTCCCCAATAAGCTCAGATTTGCTTCAAGAAAAACTGGTGAGTCAAAAACATGACTTGACTGTCAGTTGAAAAAGGTGCCGTGAAGTGGGTGCCCCTGTGGCTGAGTGCTAGCGATGCTAGCCTCTCAGTCCAGAGGTCGTGGGTTCGATTCCCGCCATAAACTCTGAGTGTTTTGTGTTTGTTAAAAAAAAAAAACTAATCGCATCAATTAAAAATTTAATTGATAAAATTAAGTTTCTAATTAAAAGTATTAATTAATGAATAATTTTTTCTACATGCGTATTTTTAAATTATCTTAAAGATGTTATAAGTATTCTTAAAAAACAAACAAAATGTTCACTGAAATTTAATTTTCCTGATATTATTATTTTTCGTTAAAGAAATGCCACAGATGCCGATGCCACTGCCAAATGGTTGGTACGAGTGTTCGGCGATAACGCAAAAGAGGGATGGGTGCCGAAAAATATTCTAGATGCTGGACTATCAGCCCTGCTGAATGGCAACGACAGAGAAACCGCCGACTTTCAGAAAAAGTAAACTATGATCATTTGGGGACAAATTACGACATTCGATATCGTTTGAAATTTTCAAACAAAGACAATTAAAATTTTATGAAAATTTGTTCGATATCGAATGCCGTAATTTTCCTCCTAATGAAATTATATATGAATATGCTATAAAAATTAATTAAACTCTTATCCACACAGAGCCATTATACGAGAACTGATCGAAACGGAGGAAGAGTTCAATCGCGATTTACAAAATGTAGTTGATCGTTATATCAAAGCTGTTGATGTGGCCACAGCGCCACGCCATGTACGCGATAGCAAAGATATAATATTTGGAAACTTTCAACAGATTGCCGAATTCCATAATATGTGAGTAGGAGAATGAGCTAATAACAATAGAGTTGGAAAGTTATAAATATTTGTTCTTGTAGGGTTTTTATTGACGGCGTCAAGTACAATGCGGACAAACCGAATATGGTGGTCAAAACCTTTTTACGTTTGGAAAGAGATTTTGATATGCATGTTAAATATTGCAAAACCGAACCTTTAGCACAAGAATATTTAGCATCGAATAAAGAAGCCTTTACATTCTTTCAGGTATGTTATAGATAAGATAGAGATTATCTGGATATTTAAAGTAATTTATTATGCAACGGCAAACATAAAGTCGCAATGAAAAAGTTACATTAACAAAAATTGTCAGCCTTATGAACAACGAAAAACTTCATGCCTGGTTAGCATATGGGACGAAGTTGAACGATATGTGCTAACCAATTCCTCTAAGCAATTTGACATTAAAAATCGCCATAAAAAGTAGTTTTAGCTCACTATTAATTCCTAGCAAAGAAAGGAATTATTCGAAGTATATACATATACATATCGCACTTGTTCCTCCAGAGAGGATCACCTCAAATTTTTTAATTTTTTTCTTTCTAGAAAACGATATACAGAGGTCATATCTACCCACTGTAAAAATCTTACGTAGCATTCCATACATTCCATACACCAAAAAACTTGTATCCTTCTTTGGCCCCTTTTAGACACGTAAGGCTTACTTTGCAAAGTCATAATTCAGCTGGGAGAAAGACAGAAAGAGATAGTAATACTGCCTCTGTCTTTGACACACCAGAATGAAGACTTTGCAACGTAAACGCTGCGTGTCTAAAAAGGTTGTTTGTTGTATAAGTGCCGGATCACACACGTCAACTTTCGTTGATTAACTCTTAATTCAGCTGTAAGAAAGACGAAGAACGCAATACAAAATTTCTCTTTTTTGTCTACCAGCTGAACAAAAAGTGGACGTGTGTGAACCGGCTAAGTAAAATAGTTTATTTCCTAAACAAGAGTTGCCATTATGAGTCAAATATTCCAGACTTTCGTTCAGTTAATACCAGCAGTTCGGCATGATCTAGAGAAGTCAGTTTATTTCTGCAGTGCTACTGCAACAGTGATTACACTGTATGCTTTAAAATCAGGTATCTTATATGGCAGGCATATTTGAATAGACAACTTTCTTAGTTTTGGAAATTCGATTGCCAAAAAAGTGGACGTAACCACGCCCATTACATTTTTCCTTTTATTTTATTTTATGCACTCTTACTTATCCGATTGCTCCACAAAGCCTGGCAAAATATCAATATTAAAAGAGATCCACCCCCACGAGCCTGCAATTTAAACAGTTGTCATGGCTCAAGCTGTAATTACTTAACTAATTGACAGATGACAAATGAAAACTACGCCGGTAATAAGAGTGTATTGAAATTACAGTAGAATCCTTTTAATTCGTAATTACAAGGGATCAGTAATTTTTTTGCGAATTACAGGGGGCATAGATTTAACCGGACTTAAAATAAAAAAAGTACGCATGTTTCTATTAATTTTATGCATACTAAAGATGAAGGGCCAATTTCACGATGTCGACAACGTTCGACTTGTCGCACACTTACATTTGAAACAACAATAAAATATGAAAATTTGCTTTTGCTTTGAATGTAAGTGTGCGACAAGTCGAACGTTGTCGACATCGTGAAATTGGCCCGAAATAAAGTCCAAAAAAATTAAATAGAGCCCAACCAAACTCAAGGTGCAATAAGGCCCAAAATATATGAAATAATAAAGCCCAATTAAAAATGGTGGCCTTTTGCTTATAATTTTAGGCTCTAAGCAGGCATACTCTGATGATTGTATTTGAGGCAAACAGCTTTGAAAGCTGTTAAGTGTGCTGTTGTTTCCTTGCAAATTAAGAGGAAGCATTGTTCTCGCCGAGATCTGATTGGCAATTGTGCTCTCGCTCTTTTAAAAAAGTTTGCACATTGTGCATATCACTTGGACGCACCTGATGTAAAGCAATAAGCCAGAGTAGTACGAAGAGAAAGTCCCACCCTTGATTCAGAGGCTTTTCCGTTGGTAATTTCCCTTGAATTGTTTATGCTGATGTAAATTTTTTTTTTATAATTATAATTTAAATACACATTCTTCAATATTTTTCAATAAATAAAAAAGAACGTCAAAAAATTAATCAAAAACTCGGATTTCATAAATTAATAAGGTAGCATTAATTTTGAGAGTAAAAAATTGTCGGCACAAAAGTCAGAAGGTCATTCGTAAAGCGACTCTGGGCGAGTTAACATCAAGCGTCGTTGGCAATTACTGTGTAAATGCAACCAGGCCACTGTTCGTTTACTGGTCTTCGAGGGTTTTACGTCTCAACCCCCGCATGTGATTAGTAGTTGGCGTCAGTTAACGGTACCGAGTTACTGTTTCGTGGCGTCGGTTGCTGACCGCATGCAAAAAAAAAATAACCTAGCTTTTTAAGAAAGCATACTTTGAAATCGTGGTGGAGTACCAAATAAAACTCATTGAAACGGCAGAGGACTTTGAGGATTCCGGCTTTCTGCACAACGGTGAAGATCGACGCGTGATTCTTGGAGGAATCTCTTGGATTGTGGCACGACATATCGTGTGAATTGGTGATGGCGTAATAGTTCTTCGAACTGGCCAAATTATTCTCCGATTGTGAAAAACAGTTGGAGTAACAGAATAGAAACGAAAAAAAAAAAGTCAGAAGGTTAATATGGCGACGAAAAGAGAGAACGGTTGTACCTTTATATTATTGTATCATGATAGCGCCTAAGTCAATTTAAATAAAACTCCATAAAATATAATTTGTATCACTCCATAGAAAAGTAAACGGTAGACACAGCTTTAATTCCTATATGTGACCTTCTCCGAGAAACGGGAACTAGTGTGTCAAAAAACGGGGTTAGAGTTAAGAGTGGATTCTGGTACCTAAAAGGGTGTAGAATAAGATGAAATTAATTTTTCTCAAAACTTCATTTTCACACACTAGGTCCCTTTTCTCGGAGAAGGTCAAATATATGTACAAACATGTATGCATACAGACATACGTATGTACATATCGCACACTGAATCATTTTTGTTTTTTTCATAAACCAGTTCACTGAACAAATCTCTAAGGCCTGGATCACAGCATGAATCAACGAATACAAGATTATGCATTCAGCTTTTGAAAAAACTCTTATGACTTTATTACATTGAGACCCAAGCTTAAGTCTGTGCTCAGACGATGAAAGTTTCATTTTTAAGATTGCTAAAGAGAGAAACGAGGAGAAAAGAAATGAATACTGAGCTTCATGCCAATACGTTTTGCTCTCTCATTCGTAATGCCAAAAACGCACACATGCATACACAAAAATAAATAAGACTTGTATTGTGTGAACACCGTAGATAGTTCAAAGAAGAATAAGTAAGAATCTTATTAATAAGACTTGTATAGTCTGAAGATAGACTAACGACCGCACAAATTTCTCTTTAAGCTGAATATTGACGTGTCTGACACACGCATATGGTACATCCTAACGTCATTTGTAGAGGATCAACAGTTTTTTTCCCCAACCCTGAACATCTGGGATTTTTTGAGTTGTGACTGTTTATGATTTTGCGTGCGATATGTATATTATGTATTTTCTTTGCGTTTCATTACGAGTTATGCAAGTTGATAAACTATCCCCAATTACAAAATCGTAATAAATATAAGAGGTTAACAATACTTTTCATTTAAAAAAAATACAACCAAAATATGGGCATTTCCACAGAAAAGTCCCCATTTTGTCACGCTACGTTAGTCCTAATTTACACTATACAAGTCTTATTGTTAAGCTGATTAGTTTGTTAGGAGAGAGAGAGAGACCAGGGGAACATAAACGTTTTTTTTCTCTCTCTCTCACAAACTAATCAGCTTAGCAATAAGACTTGCATAGTGTAAACTGGGACTTAGTTTGTGAGGTAGCTTGTTTTTCAAAGAAAAACTTGTGTTTTCTATATTTTTTTGGTATCTTGGTGTAGAGTGTAATTAGCGTTGCGTTTAGTTCTTTTTCACACAACAAAATGAAAGCCCCTTATATATGTATATATATATGACAGTCTTAAGCTTCCCTTCTGCAATAAGTTTACTTCTCTTAAACTAAATTCGACCCTCCATAATGGCGGTCTGAGGTCAACTCAATATTATATTTTATATATTTCTATTAGTTTAAAGTAGCACATACATACATACATACTCGTATGTATGTATCAATAATATTTCTTGTTCAGTCCCATTTGAATTTTAGCAAATTCATTTAGTCTGATGCTCAACCACCTGAGTTTGTGATCGTTGTTTTTTTTTTGTTCTCTAAATATGAAGACTAAAGGAAACTCATAATACGAGTAAATTTTGTTTTTCCGCTTTGTGCGTGGAAAACTGTGTGTACGTGTGTAAGTATGTGTGTATTTTTCGAGTGGTATGTTTTTTTTTCTTCTTTAAAACAAGTTCAAGTTCATTTTGCATTAAAGAACTCAACTCATAAAAATGTTTTATCGTTTTGTGTCAGTTTTCTGCCTTCAACTTTCATTTCCCCTCAAACAACTTGAAACGAAAATGACCTTGAAAAGTGAACATAAATATTAAAAACTTCATTAGGGGATTTTTCGAATTTAAAATTTATTGTTGACAAGTGTATTGTTATACATATCGTTACCTTCAGTCGTAAAGCAGCTAAGCCCACATTTTTTAAAAATTGAGACTTTAATCCAGAGCAATAGAATAAACAAAAATATTAGTATGGCTTGCAGAAAAAGGTTTACTAAGTTTTCTAGTTGTTGTTTTGCAATGATATCGAAACGTGCTAAGTCCAATAATGTTACAGAAAAAGTGCTAAGAATCATTTATGAAATATGAAAATTTCGAATTAAATGGTTAATAATTGTTGGTTGCCACTTTGAAATAAATATAATAAGATTAATCTAAAATTTGTTGGAAAATTGTCAAACTAAATATTCAACTGGAATTCGCTCCTTTACTTACGACTGCAGGCAACGATATGTTTTTTAATTTTATATTAAGTATTTTTTTCTTCTTCTATTGGCTGGTGTGGTGGATTTATGTAAATAATTTATTATCTTTTTACGAAGTTGCTTGTAAAACAAATAAACAATCAACTATTTAATGATGCGTTGTTTTTTACTTTAAATAATATTTGCCTGTGTCAGGTCAGGGTCAAAGCTATACATCACTTCAGATGAACTAATTTTATTTTTAATTCCAAAAAATTTGTTTCTCACAAAAGTAGTAAAAATAATAAAATATTTAACAATATACATACATACATATGAAACACATTTGTTTTCTTTCAGATGTGCGTTGGTGTCAGAGCGTGTGTAGAATTCTATCTACATACATACATACATAAGTACATATATACACATACGTACGTACATAGTCGTAAATAAATGTACATGGTTTGGTTGGTGTTCATTCTGAAAAGCTTTTACTTCCTTTCAACGTATTGAATAAAAGCAATGTTGTGGTCTCTAGAGCTTTTTTGTTTTTGCGAAAAAAATTTCTATAATTTTTCTAATTTTTTTTTTTTTTGCTTTAATTATAGATAAATAAAATTTAGTTTAGTTTCATTTCTCTTTGATCAACCTAAATTATATTGACCATCGTTATCATGCAGCGGTAATTGTGCAGGTTTATACGCTCGCACTTCAAAGATTTTTAATTGTTTAATAAAGGTTTATTAAATTTTTTTTGTGAGAAGGTACTTTAGTCCGCTGGAAAACAGTCGCTAAGATTATTAGATTGTTTTTTGAAAACAATTTATATGTACTCGTATCTATGTTTAGTTTTTTATAAGTAAAATTTAAAAGAATTAATTAAAACAGTTTCATTATTAAGACATTTTTTATACTATATACCATAGAGAATGATTTAAAACGAATAACAGCCATTCCTAAACAAAACCGGCAAAAATGCTCGTGTCCATACATTTTGTGTGAATCAAACTGAAACAATGCGGTGGCAACGCTTAGCAATTGGATAATCCCCATTAATTAGTGAAGTTGGCTGCACTTCCGGTTTACAGTAATTTCACAAAAAAAAAAAAATCTGCTGCAGTTAGATTTGAAGACCGGTTAGATCGAAATGTGAGTCCTCCGAAATAACTTTATTTGGAAATTTTCGGTGTAGCTCCGCCATAATGGAGCTTCCTACGAAGGTGGGTGATTAACTCAATGAAGAAGAAGAAACACAAGTTTTTATATAAAAAGTATGTATGTTCTATACTTTTAGTCCAACGTTTCTGGAATTTTTTTATCCTTTCCGAAAACTATGATTTGTCAAGGTCATCAAAATAGGCATTTGTTTATGAGATGATTAGTTGATGGCGACAAATCTCTTCCCGCCGAGCAATTTCTTCAAGTTTGGGAACAAGAAATATTCACTCGGGGCTAAATTTCGAAAAAAGGGCAGATGGTTTTCGCTATGGAAACTGCTCATGCGCTTGTGGTCGATTGTGAGCAAACGCGGCTTTCTCATACCCAAGTGATCATTTGTGGCTTACACAATCTCTCTTTCTTCTCAAAACACGCGGTAGTCTGCTTTCAACGACTGCTTATTCAAATTTAGACAAGAGTCAACAGACAGCTGCTTGTTGAATGGAACAGTGTTGTCACTTCAATTAAGTGGCGGGTAACTCAAAAAGACACTGAGTTAATGACCCACCCTCGTATTGTTGAAATCACTGAAAGGAACTGAAAGTAATTATATTTCTGCCCAGCTCAGCAAAGAAAAATGCGTGTAAAATTATTAAATAACGATCTCCAGTGGCCGTTGCAATGAATGAAATGCATACTACTCTTGTGGATTAGAGTCACTCCTTATTCGACAATTTTGCCTTTTAACGTTAATTGAACGAATTGAGCTTTGTCTGGCATAAAGATATGTTTTAGCATGGTCTTCTTCCACCATTCCTAGAATCCTATGGGAAAACTCCAAGCAGAGAGACAAGTCTTCGCAGTGGATATCAATGGGGTGACCTGTTTGGCAGCTGCTACGTACAGCAGCATTGTTTTTTGTGTCCTAACTGCGGGATTTCTTTTGTAAGGCCTTAGAGCAAAGGAGTTTATTAATCTAATTATTGTTCACCTGCTGGCTGCAAAAGTGCGCAGAAACTCCCTCTGGACAGAAATTATTGACTCGAGTGCGTGATAGAATTTTTACTAAATTAAGATAACGATCTAAAATTAAAAAAGTTTAGCTTGTAACTTGGAAAAATCATTACATTTTATTTTGGTAGCTCGTTTCTTCGGCCACCCTGTATAAAAGAAAAAGTTATCTGACTAGTTTTGTACTGATTCCAGCCGCCTTTGGACTCTACAGCAGTACGTCAATTGGAAACTGATCACTTGATTAGTTTTGTGCCAGTTTCCTTCGCCTAATGATCTTCTCTGGTAAGTTCAGTCTGTTCAAGTGAAATAATTTCCATTTTCTAGGATAAGAACCAGAGAAAATCAATGTTTTGCGAGGTAATTCAATGCAAACAGTGTTTTTGGGCGCCTCTGTATTTTTATCAGTCCAAAGGAAATCGAAAGTCCCGCAACAGACCCTGGATGTTTTCCGCATACAAGCAAATTGCTTCGTGGGGTTGTGTTTGTTAAAAAAAATCCCAATATACATAACTTTAAATTATAAAATATATGAAAGATCAATTATGGCATTAGCACTTGAAAATTATTTGGGGCTTGTGGCCATCGTGGGTTTTCTTGATGAAACATATTCTGTACTTCCAATTTTGGACCACTTTTTCGAGCATTACTGGTCGTATGACAAAAATAACACGAACAATATTGGCCTTCAAGGCTTAAATTTTTGCTGGCCTATCAGCATAAGGCAGAGACTTCACCTGCTCGACAGCAAACAATCGAGAGGTGTCAAATTGCATGACCTTGGAGGACAATTGAAAGGTGCATGTTTTGAAATCAACAATTTTTATTTAAATTAATCGATGGTTCCTGTCGCCATGCGGCACGTAGTACAATCCTATTGAAACCACAACTTGCTCAGATCAATGTCATGAGTGTCATGGTGCGTTTACGATCCCAATTGTCCGTATCGCGAGCTCAGGCTTTCATTTTCCTGAATGTAATGGATTCTGTAGGTTCTGTTGTGGATTAGTTTCACTCTATAACCAGCAATTCCGTTTGTTAACAGATCCGTTAAGCTTAAAGTGAGATCTCATCGCTGAAAACAATTTGTTTCCATTTGCTTTAGAGCAGCTACGTCCAAGTCATATGCACAATGTGCAAACTTTTATAAAGAGTTCTTTGTGCTTTCACACCGACGAGAGTACAACATCCAACAACAACAACACAGCAGACACCAATGCTTGCGCTCACTTTGCAAAGAAACAAGAACAAATTGAAGATCTTTCAAAGCTGTTTACCTCAAATGCAAATATCAGTATATGTGGGTTTGGACGTAGCTGCTTTAGAGCCTAATCGGCGAAAGAACGATATGCTTATTATGGTCTCATGGCCTTACTTACTGCAACAGCTGGATCCTTAATGGGCATAGGCCCAGATGTTTGGGCAAAATTGTCTACGTCTTTCGTTTACAGTCGCAATATTTTCTTCAGTACGCACATGCCTTCGATGTGTGGGCATTAATGCATCTTTTAGAGAGTTTGAAGGATGCTTTGCTCAGATGGACGATTATGTGGGCCTTAAAATCACGGATTTGCCAGAGTATTGTGAGCATATATAAATGTCAAAAATTGAGCACAGTCTGACAGTTAATTTGACAGTTAATCCTTTCCTAAAGGTGCCATAACCATAACAATTGGATTCAGCCCTTCGAGCCAAACTAATGGGTAACACTGTATTTGATTATAGTTGACTCGCCATAACGCCATAGCCATTACCATAGAAACCAAGGCTACGGCACGTCTAATTGCAACTTAAGTTTTATTAGGGGGCTTACTCTGTAATTCGAAACGAAAGAAAATGCTTACGAATTTGCGTACTATAAAAATATAAATTCGAGCGCATTTTCTTAATCCTCTCTTTATCTGTCTTTCTCTCCTAAAAAGCTAATCAGCTTAGCAATAAGACTTGCTTAGTGTAAACTAGGACTTAGTTTCGAATTGCAGAGTTGAGCCACAGGCTTAAAAAAAATACCCTTTATACTCGTATTTGGATAATTTTGATTGTTATCTGGTGCTTCCCAATTTTCAGTTCAAATTCTTATAACATTTTTTTGTGAGAACTATGCAACAATTTAATTATAATTAAACAACTTGTTTAAAGAACCTAAAAAGCTTCTCGTGATGAATTTAACAATCTTAAATGAAAATTGTTTTAGGTTTTAGACAAAAAAAAAAAAAACAAAATATTGTAATTAAGATTGAATAGAAATTATTGCAAAATTAAATGTTGCAGTAATTATATCAAAGAGTAAAATATATGTGTGTACAAATAATATCGCATTTGCTAAATAATTTTGCGGCTGTTTCTTCTTTAACAATTGTTTCAAATAGAGCTAAAGTCACATAATATTTATATTTAGATTTCCACCAAAAAAAAAATGAAAATTTCAGATAAACAGAAATATATGCACATAAATCTCGATGAAGCTTTTTTTCAAAGTTTTAGTAGAGCATTTTAGTCACTCTTAAGACGTTCGAGTGTACGTGTCGCGCTGAAATACCGTCCATTGAATAGACAAACGTGTTGGATATTTTACTTTTTCGAATCTTCTCTGCTGCTGATTCCGCAAGAAAAAAGTACAAGAAAAGTATATACCACAAAAAAATAATATAGGTATAAATTTTTCTCAGCAAATTTGTGAATGTGAAAATATTTCCAAGTTATACATACATACATATATACGAGTATATCATGTATATGTGTGCATATGCCTGCCTTGGTGTGTGTAATTTAAAGTGAAAAAATCGTTTATAATTTTGAAAAGGCATTGGAAATTATTTGTGTTCAATTGAAATATAAAAAAAGATCAATAAAATCCAATAAAAATTTCGATAATATATATAGTGTACAAAATTGAGAATATTATTAATTATATATAAAGATACATACATATATATATATATATATATATATATATATGTATATATATATATATATATATATATATATATATATATATATATATTTACATATACATATTAGAATCTAAAATACGAAACTTTTCAAAAAAAAAGTGAGTGAAAGCCTCAAAAAATTCAGTATAATCACCTCGAAATAATTAAATTATTCAAAAATTCATTAAATGCCGGAGGACAAAGAAAAACTAAAATTAATTATTTAAGAATATATTTAAAATCTTTTTATTATATGGACTTTTTATGGACTCTTTATAAAAGCAAAATGCTACCAAAATTCTAAAGTGCTTGTGCTTTATTAATTTGATTTTTTTTTACAAAATTTTATATATTTGAAATTTGCATAATTTCTTTCTTAATTTTTGCAATATATTTAATTCCATAGTAAAAGCTTTTATAGCTGGACTTTAAAATAAAATATTTCTCATTTCTTTTACAACTTTGTGTTCATATTTAATGTCTTTTTTTTTTGTATTATTTATTCACATATTTTTGTGTTTTTTTTGTTGTTGTTGCTGTTTTTGCTTAAAATATTGTCTGATTTTATTTGCCAAATGTTTTCTTAAACGCCCACAATAATTCAAAATGATTATTCTAGGCCAAGACTTTCTCATAGAAAAGTATAGAATCATATGCACATATCGTCAGCTAAAATGCAAAAAGACGTAACTAAAAAAAATATAATTTTACAAAAAACTGAACAAACGTGTAGTTAAGTCCCCTTGTTATTTGTTAATAAGAGCGCCATTTTTGATCGCAGAAGTGTAATATTTTGTCAAGACATGTTAGTTTAATGATATTCATAATAATCAGTAAAAAACTCGATTTTGAATTTTTTGTTAGTTACGCCTTTTTGCATTTTAGTTGGCGATATCGTCGATTGATAATTTAATTGTCATATGTGAATTTTGATAGTTTCGAGTAAATTGAGTTTTAAGTTTGAAAATTGTATCAGCAAGTGCCACATACGACAAACTCAGCACTCCATATCTCCAAAACCATATGAGGTATCGAAAAACTGATTACGCCAAATAAAAGATCAGGTCGGAAACCCTAAGGAATCGATCTTAACTCAAAACTGCAAAAAATCCACATACGACACTTAAATTATCAACCGACGATATGTATATCGATGCCATATCAAGAAAAAAAGGAGGACTTGCATTACTTTTTTCCTTAAATTTAAAGTTTTAATTCTTTTGGGTTCTTGCTGATTTATCTTTGGAGTGAAACTTTGCCGATACTGTAGATCTGTAATGAATTATTCCATCATTTAACACATCCAATACACACGTATATTGTTGATTCAAAGCAGTAGTTTATACTCAAATATTTGTCCCAGTTCACACACGTCCAGTTTTGTTGATCAACTGTAAGAAAGACGGAGACGGATATACAAACATCTCTTTTTTTCTACCGGCTGAATTGGAAGTTGATCAAGAAAAGTTGACGTGTGTGCACCAGGACTTTATTGCAATTTTTTCGATCATTAGCCGACTAATTCAGTATTTTTATACAAACAATTTCTTCACATAAATAAATATACACATATAATTTGTTTAAATTCGATATAATTTATTGCCTTACAGATTTTTTTACATTCTTTTCGAAATTTCTGCTGTGTTTGCCAATTTAATTGTTTATTTCAAAATTAAAATAGTTAAAACTTTTTTAACGGAAATTTTAGTTGCTTTTCCTTTTGCATTGATCTGGCAGCACTGCTGTACCGTTAACGGCTGCTGAATTGACGAAAACAAAATTATGTATTTTATTTCTGTTTTATTTTTTTAATTTAAACCGCACACACACACGCGCTTTTTTTAAACATTTATTTAGGAATAAGAAATTGAAAATATTTTTCTTAATTTGTTGCTTGTTGGTCTAAAGATTTTTAGATATTTTTTTTATTAAACAATTTTTCGTTATCTAATGAAGGCCAATGTAGGTTCATTGGGCAAATGAACCAGCAGCCAGCAGTTTGTTGAAAATTTGTACAAAAGTTAATAAATACGATGACAGAGGAGAGAGAATAAGCGCTTAAGTTGCCTTAAGCTAAATTTGTATTAATGCCACCACCATTTTGATTTTCACAATCCAAACTCAAAATTTTTAATTATTTGTGGGATTTTTCAGCAAGCTAAGCCAACAACGGAAATTAGGAAAATTATTGCAAGCTATAAAAAAATTTCCTAACAACCACCCACTCACTATTGTGAATAAAGTGTGAAATTTTTGCTTCCATGAAATTAAATTTTTATTCCCCAAGAAGGGAAGTTTTCACTCAAAAAACGCCATCAATGCGTAGTGAATGTAAACAAATGAGAAGAAGACTTGTAAAGCTTAAAAATGAATTAAATTAAATTAGTTAAAATTAAAAATTAAATATTTTGTGTTTCCATTGAAGTGCTTTTAAGGGTAAAGTTGTGTTTTTAAATATTCTAAGGTGCAGTGGAAAAAAATAAATTGACTGTTTGTGAACCAAAGAGATTCATACTCCTTGCAAGAATTAGTTGCAAATAATTATTGTTAACAATCGTGAATTTCATTTACTAATCTTGTCCTTAAAATAAATATTTATGACTTTGAAATAACGCCCCTGTACTACAAATAGTACACCACTTCAAAATGATGTAAAAATCTCCTCATGCGGTTTTTCACTCTTGCAACGTTTTTTTTTTATCTGTCAATAAGAGTATATGTAATATGAATGAAGCGAAAATTATCAAAGCAATGAAATAATAGTGCGGGTAATCCCCTTTTTGTACAAGCGTTACTTTTGGGTGTTGGCGTGTCAGTGCTTATTTAGTTTAGTTTACAAAATTTGCCTTTGCATAGTGCCAAAAAGTATTTTTTTTAACCAACAACACCACAAGTTATTAAAAAAGTTATATAATAGTTTAAATCATTTAAATTTGTTCGTCTTGTCATATAAAAAGTGTTGCTGTACTAACTTTAGTACACTCCAGTGAAACTTTTTTTCTTTCCAGTTGAAGTTTTTTTCATTTTTTTTTTCAATTAGATACTTTTTATTAAAATTCTTTAAAAATAAAGATGTTAAAAGCATAGAAAACGGTAAACCGACGTGTTTTTTCACGCAATAAAAACTATTTTGGCTTAGAAGAAGCAATACATGACATTATCAACCGAAATAGTGATGATGATGCTGCTTTCGACGTGTTCATGCTTCCACCTGATCCAGCTGTTATCACCGATGAAGAGGAGGGTGGAGACGACGACTTGTATAGAAACAAAATACCTCGAGATGTTCCCGGTAATATAGAAGTTGTTACGAAAAATGCCTCGACCGTTGAACAATGGAGTAGCGGTGATGACGAGCCCCTCATAACATTCGCATCATCTACTTCACGGAATATTCCAAAGAGAATTAGAGTTGAGTCTGGTGAAGAATTGCCAACTTGGAGAAAATGTAAGCCTATTTATTCAGTTTTTCAGTCCACTCCAGACCAAACATTTGTTGAAGAACGACGTGCTAATGTTTCGGATATCCTAAAAGAGATGAACCCGCTGAAAATATTTGAGCTTCTGTTTGAGCTTATTGCATCAAAAAGCACAATATATGCCGGACAAAACAATGGGCACGACAATATATTTACCAAAGAGGAACTCCGTAAGTTCTTCGGCATACTTATATTTACCGGATACCATAAACTACCCAGTGATGAAGATCTGGGTGTGGCGTTGATTTCAGATAGCATGTCACGAAACAGATTTCTGGACATTAAAGGAAACCTGCATTTTGCAGATAACTCTATAGCAACGAGCTAGCTCTACTGATAATAACGGGTGTTTTTTTAGAGGTATAGAACTTCGAATTGAAATAAAACACAAGAAAATCGTTTTAATGTCCATCAATTTGGCTTTATTGGAAGGATAATTTTATGCCATTAATGTTTAAATATGATTTCGGGCATGTGGCCGCCGCGGCTGGCTCGAATAAAGCCAATTCTACAGGTCCAATTTTCAACCACTTTTTCGAGCATATGGGGCCGTATGTTGGCAATAATGCCACGAATGTTGGCTTCCAAGTCCCCTAACGTTTCTGGTTTGTTGTAGCGCCGTCTTGTTGGAACCACAACTCATCCACATTCATGACATCCAATTCGGGAACAAAATAGTCGGTTATCATGGCTCTATACCGGTCTCCATTAACGGTAACTGACTCTCCAGCATTATTTCGGAAGAAGTATGGCCCAATGACTCCACCAGCCCATAGAGCACACCAAACAGTCAGTTTTTGTGGATGTAATGGCGTCTCAAGGGTCTCACGTGGATTCTCTTCACTCCAAATGCGGCAATTTGGCTTGTTGACGTAGCCATTCAACCAAAAATGAGCCTCATCACTGAACAAAATTTTGCGATGAAAGTCAGCATCGAGATCAATCTCATTTTCGGCCCATACACCAAAATCACGACGCATTGCATGGTCTCGCGGCTTTAATTCTTGCACAAGCTGGATCTTGTAAGGTCGCAAGCCAAGATCTTTGCGCAAAATCTTCCATAAAGTTGATGGACAAAGCTCCAATTGCTGTGCACGGTGGCGAATCGATTCATTCGGGTCTTCTTCAACACTTTGCTCTACAGCGGCAATTGTTTCTTCGGTGCGCACTGTTCGACGTCTCTGCGGATGCGTATTATCACATAGAGTAAACGTAGTGCGAAAACGATCCATGGTTAACCGAATTAATTGCTCTGATGGACGATTATGTCGACCATAAAATGGACGGAGCTTGCGGTAAACTTCGCGAACTGAACCATTATTTTCGAAATAAATTTGCACGATTTGCAAGCGTTGTTCTTTTGTCAACCTGTTCATGATGAAATGGCAAACCAAACTAAATATTAATCACTTGACAGCTGACAAAATGGCCGCCAGTTAAAAAAGTGATGCCAACTTAAAGTTCTATACCTCAATAAAAAGCACCCTTTATGTTCAAAATACGTCCACTTTGTGATATTTTGCAAAATAAGTTTTGTCAATTCGGAATGTTACATGAAAATTTATCGATTGATGAATCCGTGGTTAAGTACTTTGGTAACCATTCTGCCAAGCCATTTATAATGGGTAAACCTGTGCGGTGCGGATATCGTAATTGGGCACTGACCAGCTTTAATGGTTATTGCTATACATTTGATATTTATTACGGAAAAACATCTGAGGCTACCACCGATTCTCTGGGATCGTGCGTTGTGAAGGGCTTACTATCAAGAGCTCCAATAAATCCAAAATAAGACGTCGTTTATTTTGATAAATTTTTTTACCAACTATAACCTGCCTGTAGACCTCAAGAGCCTTGGATATAGAGCTACTGGAACCTAACACGACAAGAGAATGAAACGATGTCCATCGATTTCATCAAAGGATATGCGTAAAAAGTCCAGTGCTTAATATGACCAAAGGTTTGATAAGACAAATGAAATTCTAATGGTTAGGTGGAAAGATAATAATGTTTGCACGTAACTCAACAATTAATTTTTTTTTAAGTGTGTGTTCCAATTGTTTGAGCTAATAAGGCCTAAGTTATTGCTATTGTTAATAAAACAACTTTATTACATTTTTCCTAACGTTTCGTCAACTGTTTGTTGACTTCTTTAGGGGATTTTTCGTAATAATTGGTTATTTTTTACATTAAAATATTTTTATGTTTTGCCTTTTAGCCAATTTTCTTAATATTATATATATACATATATGTATATACATATATAGATAAATTTAATATTGTATACAATTTAAGAAGAATTTGTTCTCTAGATAAAATCAAAATATTTTTAGTTACTAAAAATAAGAAATTGTCATTTAAAGCGGTCTACCGATTTCTGCTTGAATTTAGCATACGGAATTTTGAATTTATCTACGCACATGAAAAATAATTGTATATAATCCGGTACATATTTAGTATTATTTCATTATTTCAAAAGTAACGCTGCACAGTGGTTCCCGAGCAAATCAAAGTGCTAATAAATGTATATCTTCTTAGCTAGTAGCTCAAATACAAAATGATGTTAACAAAAAAAAAATAGAAGAGGACGTAAGCTTTTTAAAAATATATGTAGGTTTTGGACACCATATTGTTAAATAATCTGACCTAAATGGTGAACATTTGCACTTTTCCATATCGTGACACAACTTCCAAAAAAGCTTCAGCGACATCATTTTCGAATTTAGTTTTTTGACCAAAATCGATTTTCATCAAAAAAAACGATGTGCAAAATATGTGTCGCTTAAGCTTTTTTGGTGGTTACGGCTCCATGTGATTACGTATGAGTAATATATTATTCTTAATCAATATTACTCATACTTATGTAGGATAACAGTGAAAAACGAAATTAAGGGCGACTTTTTGAGTTCAAGATTAGAGATTAAATTAATCTTAATCTTCATTTGTGATTTTTGGGTAGTTGACTGACTATATGGTTTTACTTGATAGTTTAAGCGGCCAGTCGTGGTGGTTTAATATTGCATTAATATTGACAACATACACTTGTGAAACATATAATTTTTTTGTAAAAATTATATGATAAAATAACTTAAAAACACATGAATAAATATATGTATATATTTTATATTATTTATCTATTTCTTTTAAGGCCCAATTCATACGAGGATTTAAAAATATTGTTTTATTTTAAATTCTCTTTAAAAGTTGCTTCCAAAAACATTGTACATTCATACGATGATTTTTTCCATGTTTCTAGGTTTGAATTTTTTTTGCCTTCAAAAATGGTATCAGTGTTGCCAGTAGATTTTAAAAAATCCATTTCCCCTACATGTTAAAAAATTGTTCCCATACGAAAATCTACAAATTTCATCAATTTTAATTTAAAAAAAGACGAATTAAAAACATTTAAGTCCTCATTTTGACATACATATGTAGTTCTTGTGTATTAAAATATTTAGAAATTAATGCATACTTCTCTACAGATTTTCAGAAATTATCTTATATATAATACAAATTTAACATAAAGCTGCATTTGAGATTTCTGCATTAATGGAGTTTATTAAGAATTAAGATAGATAGATGTAAGTGTAATTTCTTTAATTATTAAATCATTGTTTAATTGATGCCCATATTCTATTTCCTGAGGTGCCTGCCATTAAATAAAAGTCTGTGTAATTTCGAGCAAAAACTATTTTGAAACGGTTTATGAGCAAAAATATATTTTAATTATAGTTCTTTTTTTATTTATATACAAAAAATGCAATCTGAGTATAAAAAATACCTACGTTTTGTCAAAGTATTATTAATACTTATAAATAAAGAAACGTTTTGGCTAAAATAAAATATTTGTCCGATATTCCCTATACTCCTATATTAGCGACAAAATAACCTACAGGTAACACTGTTTTCTATTATAAAAAGCTGTTGTCGCATTGAATGAAAAAATAAAATAAAGCAACATACCAAAAATTAAAATATGTGTAAAGAAAATTTGAAAAAAAACTCGGAAAACGGAAAATGTGATTTTTTTCTACCCCCTTTGCTTTTCTATACCGTTCGCCTACAAACTACAAAAATCGTGTTTTAAAAAATCATTGAAAAATCAACGTGTGAATTAGGTGTAACACGCACAATACTTTATTTGTAAATAATAAAATATGTCAGTTTCTTCTTCTTCCCACAAAAAATCAAAAGTGTTGATAACATGTATGACTTTTGCACTGAAAATGTTGTCACTATTTTGTTCCTCAGTATGGTAATACTACACATAATAAGAAGTTTAAACTACCACCATCAAAAATATCAAACTCAATTAATTAAGATTAAGTTAATTTTCGGATTAGCTAATTAGAGAAATAAACTAATCTTAATCTCGATCCCAAAATTGTCGCCCTAAGTCAGTGGTCAACCACAATGGCCAACAGCAGTGAAATTCAATAATTTGATTCTGCACACGGTTTCTTACACACATACATACATACATACTTAAAAGTAATTAAATTTGAGATTTTAAGATATAACATTGTCTAGAAATTAGATCTTCAGTCCAATGTCGAACACTGATTATACAGTACAATACTAAAAATTACAGGGATTTGCAGCAAATCGGTGTATGGAACTATGTGTTCTTTATATACATATGAGGTGCAAGGTATATTCAGCTGCTTTGTTGAAAATATTACGAAAATTATTTAAGAAATTTATTATTTGATATAGTGTCATAATTTTATTTAAAGTGAAATTTATTTGCTGGTGGTTAAGCACGTCTATATGGAGCTTTACCAAATCATATTAACCCTATAACTCCCCCCCTCCCACCCAGAAAACGATAATTTTTGGCTCTATTCTAACAAATTTTAAAAAAACACCCATAAAAAGACAAGACTGCGGATGAAATGCTCTACAAAAATGTAGGTCATAAAATTTTGCATGATTTTATTCTTATAAATTCCCAAGTTACATTTTTATTTTTTGTTTTTTTTTATAATTTCCTCCTCTACTGGAACGAATTGTCAGAAGTCCGTCATTTTAGAAAATGTTAGGAATTGTTGTATAGTGTTATTAGTGTATTAACAATTTTTGGTGTAAATGTAACCGATTAATCGGTTGGACACTACCAATGATAACATTTGCTTCATTCTGAAATGAATATCGGCAGTTTGCTGAAAGAAAGTTATAACTCAAAAAGTTAAATTTTTTGATTAATACTTTAGAGTTGATCACCATATCGTTTTTTTGTAGTGTGTAAAAATTATATACGAATATCTTGGAGAGCAAAACTTTATGTTTTTTCCACGTCTTCTGTAAGCTAAGTTCTGTGCGTTATGATTGCCTCTTGCAGTAAAGTCTCTCCATATCCGACCTAGACATTACTAAGGCGGCAACACTTTCACACCCAAATTTGCAACACTAAAGCTGTATTAACCAGGGACGGCATTGAGAATTTTAAAATTGTACCAACAACTTTCAAAAATTGTACTTTTTTTGACCTTAAATGTGCTAAAAGATTTTTGTAGTTCAAATTACATATTTTTATTTGTTATTATTAAAAATAATGGACTTTGTTCTGGCTACCGAATAGGTTTCACAAATTTGTTTGTAAGTTGATTACAAATTAAAAGCCTCGAATTTATATGAAAAATGATTTGGAAATGGACGAGTTCACATTTTTTGATTTTCTCGCTGCGTTTGGCTTTCACAAGACTGTTTTAAGTTTTATCTTTCAAAAGTGCAAAGTGATGTATGCAATCGTTTGAAAATAAATACGGAGTGAAACTGGGGAGTTTTCTTAAATATACTAAATTTGTCATTGGTGTACTATTGTACTTACCCAGTTTGAATAGTAGACCTAGGGGATTATTTGAAAGTTCTTTTTTTTTTGTCGTTGTTATGTATGCATAAAATGGCCAGGAGAATTTTAAATTATTTTTTAAAATATGACTTACTCCCTTATTTCCTTCCACAATCTAGGCATTCGACTCGTCTAGAAAACTTTTATGAAAATCATTTAAAAAAACTTAAAGGGTTAATAATTAAATTACAAATTACTTTTATTATTTAAATAGAAATTTTAAAAATATTTTCTCATAAATATTAACTATATTAAGACTGCGAAAAGTGTTTCGCTGCCAAGGTAGATATGTTTGTATATACTCTATATAAATATTACGAAATATTACAAGACCTATCCCAATTCACCTTAAATATTCAAATATGTACGAGTATCTATGTATGTATGTATGTATGTATATGTATGTGAAATGTAGTGAGTGATGTAATGACTTGTAATTAATTATATTTAATTTCATAAATTTTGTGTTTTCATTTAAAATTTGTTTAGATATTCAAAATCTAGTAACTGAAAAATATTGAAATAAAGATAAATAGAAATTTTGTGAAAATGTGGTACGGAAGAAGTAAATGAAATAAATATTGAGTCATAGTTTAATTAAACTATTTTTAAATAATTTACATGTGCGATCACAATTTAATAATTATAGTTTTGCAAATTGTGGGTGTTGATACGAATATTTATAAACAATGTTTTATTTGAAAATCAAATCAAAATGTCAACTCGAACGTGTGGGCGAGTCCGGCAAATAGAAGCGTCATTAAATATTTTTAAATTCATCCATCAATATTTTTTTTAAATAAAATCTTGCTCATTACATAAAACGAAACGCTTTTAAATGTTTAAAATTTTTATGCGAAATCTTATAATTTTCTTTTAGTATTTTGCTTTTCAATAGATAAAAACGTTTTGTTTTAAAAATGAGATTCCCAACTAAAATTAGAGAGAAAAACTAATTTTTTTTTTAGAAATGACAATGTTACTTGAATATTTATTTAATAAAACATGCATATTTATACAAATATGTACATATTTTATTTTATTCTTTGCAGGAAATTTCGAATCGATATAACGACGAAAAAACTTTAAGTGAACATCTTAAACTTCCCATTCAACGAATCAACGATTATCAACTGTTATTGAAGGTGGGTTTTTAATATTAATATTTATTATTTATATTGGAGTATTTCTTGAAATATTTATCCATACCCTGCAGGAGATCGAACTAGTGTCCAACTGGTATTTTACTAGTACAGAAACCACCACCACTAGTTCCCAACCGTAAACTTTCCTATAACATGTTAATGCTCAAATTAGCATTGAGTGTGTTTGGAAAATTACTGGTGCCATTGGTACTAGTTTAGGACTAGTTAATTACCAGTTCTTTTGCAAAGAAAAATTCTATAAAATTGGTGTTTTTTTCCTTTGTTACCCAGTGACAACTGCTAGTTAAAATTCGCAATTATTTATCAAAGTTCAAAAATACAAAAGGTTAATTGTAATTATTTGATTATAATTATTTATTGGTGAACCTAAAACTTTAATAATTGTATAATACCAATTTTCGTGAAGGCAACTGATATGTTAGACGGTCAAAATTTATTTTGCAATGTGGTGCCTTGGAACTACTTCATATACTAGTACTCATCAGAACTAGTAATTTTATAGAACAACTTTAACCCTTTTCGCACTAGTTCTTGCTATTCTAGTAATTATACTAGTAGCTTTTAGACAATTGACACCTATTCTCCTGCAGGGTATATACATACATACATGCTTATGTATGTACATATATATACTTATACATATTTATTTACAATTAAACAATTACAAAAAGTATACAGTAAATTTCCACTAAAGCAAAAAATAGAATTGAAATTATTATTTGGGATTTTTTTTTTAACTTTAAATACAATAAAAAGGTTTATTTTTTATAATTGGATCTAAGCTCTTTAAGGCGCGATACAGGAGTTAGGATGAGATTTACGTAACAAAAATAATCAACACTATTACAGTTATAAAGTTATTTTTGTTTTGATTGCCTTGTACTTAAAAGCAGACTACGAAAATAAACGAAAAAAAAATGTTTGATTTTGTTTTGTGTCGTTCTCTGAAGTGAGCAGAGAAACAATCCGATCGGCTCACAGCCGGCTCAAGAGCCGCCGCCGTCTTTCAATGTAAAATCAAGCCGCCGCCGATGCATGCGGCTACCATCGGCTAAAAATTGCAGCCGGCTAATTGTTTTTTGTAGTTGCAAATTTGTACTAAATCTTAGAAAATATTTTGTTTTTCTAATTTTATTATAGAAATGTTTTTTAAAAACTTATAAAAACCGGCTGTAAGTGTCAGCCGGCTCAAGCCGGCTCATGAGCCGCCGCCGCCACCGATATTTTAAGACGGCTTGTTTCTCTGGAAGTGAGTGAAACAATAACAAAACAAAAACAATTTGTTTTTGTATTGTTTTTGCACATGAGCACAAAGCAGAGAATGAAGCCGATTGGCTGTATGCCGGCTAACAGGTGCCGCCAGCCACAAACAATACATTAATTGTCCGCAATTAGAAAGGTAAATAATGGGAAATAAATGAAAATGTTTTGAAATATTTGCGGCGAATTTGACATTATCATATAATATAATTTTATTGCATTGTTATTTCACACATGAAAATTGTTTTATATAACAAAATAGCATAGCTCTAAATGGGTGCCCTAAGACACTTGCCTTCTTTTTTTTTTTTGTAGAAATTGAGATTATCAAATCGACCGGCAAAAAATTTGAAGTAATTATTCCGAAACTACTTTTTCGATTATTAACAACATACATATAATTAATTAAGAAGCTATTATTCACGAATTATTCACGAATGTAATTTTATTTTAATGCGACTTATTTGATTTTTTTTAAAAATTTAAGAAAAATTTAATTTTTACTTGGATTTACTTCATTGTGAGCTATTCGTTTTTAATGAAATATACAAATCCCAATTATTGGGAGTTATTTAATTTGAAGAATTGCAAGTTATTTAATTTTTCTAATTGGGACTTGTTTCATTTTCCTTGGGAGTTATTTCATTTGGAATTTATTTCATGGTACAATTTGGCGCCATGAAGTCGGATGGACTGGATGGAAATTAATACATTGAAAGAAAAATTAGAGCCCAACCCATAAATTATCGAAATTATATTGAAACAAAGAAATTATGTATTTGCCAGGAGTTAATATTTTTCCTCTTATCGAGCTGGTCTTAATGTTTATTTTTATTTGCTTTAGTGGAATCCTTAAACGAATACAAATAGCAAACATACTTGGTACAACGTTAGGACATTCATACTTTTAGGTAAAAATATATATATTTTTAAATTTATTTCCAAATAAAAATATATACAATGTATGTAAATATATATTATACATACTCGTACATATACACAAAGTAAACTTGGTGCAAGGAACAAATACGAGTACCATCCTTCCCTCCTCAAGTCCTTCCCACCTTTAAATTTACAAATGCACACTTACGACTTATTTTGTTTTGTGGTTTGAAAACATTTTCAAATTTTAATATTTCAACACCCCGATGCTTAACAGCTTCACACACCAAAAATTTCAATGAGTTTTTGTTTAATTTTTAATCCTTTTTATTTAAAATAATTTTTGATAATTTTTGACTCGAGTCAGTAAAAATTTTTCATCATTCACACATCCATACGATCAATGGCTTTTGATTTTTAATATTTATTTAAAAAATTTTTTATTTGTTCTCAAGTTCTAATAAACATTTTCACAACACACACACACACACACCCATACGTAGACACAAACTAAGAAGAAAAGAATAAAATATAACACGCAAAACGAAAAAAGAAACCGTCAAAAGAAAACTTTATTTTATTTCACAGGACTTGCTTAAATTCTCACTGAGCTTAAAAGAAAACATTAAAGATATCCAAAAGGCTTTAGAGTTAATGCTTAGTGTGCCTAGTCGAGCCTATGATAATACATTTCTAAGTAGCATTGAGGGTTACAGGGGTAACATTAATAAAATTGGAAGACTTCTGTTGCACGAGTGGTGGACAGTGATCGATAAGGAGGGCAAGTCGCACGAACGCTATTTGTTTCTATTTAAGTCTCGGGTACTTATTTGCAAGGTGCGCAAGATAAGCGAGAAGCGTTCCATATTTGTATTGCAAGAGATTATAAAAATACCAGACTGTTTGGTTGAGGAGGACACAGCCAACGGTGTAATAAAATTTACGGCCAAGCCCAATGCCAAGGATGCCCAGCATTTGCCGATATGCCTGAGGCCACATGTGGAACACAAGGATTCCTTAAATAAGTGGTACACAGAAATATGTGCACATAAAGATAAAGAAGTCACTTTACAGGAACACAAGGCAGACGACTTGCGTATAGACTCTTCGCAAATCCTACAAGAAACTACATTGAACTTGCCACAAAAGGTCGAGGCCTACAATCCTGATACGAGTGTAAAAGCTTCGGATGTTGCCAAGGATTATTTCCTAACAAAAGAAGAAAAAGAACGCTATCAGGCTGAATATCAGGAATTATTGCGTTTAGAACAAGAGTCCATAGAGCGCTACAATAGAACGAAATTGGAAAGCTATCAGACTGTACAAAAGTCATCTGTGTCAACAAGTCAGCACTCGGAAGTGCAACATAAAACAGAAACCTCATCGAGAGTAAGTCAAAGATCAAATGGTGCTGAACAGAAGATATCGACACAGACACAATCGGTTGAACAGCAAGAGCAAAGAGTTGTGGTAAAGAATGATAATATCGTTGAGGCGCAAAGAACGAAGAATGTAAGTTACACGCAAGAGTCAAAAAGCGAAGTGACAAATAAAGAGTCGTTAACACAAATCAAAACCCAAGAAACCGAAATCAGAGAAAGCCTACAAAAAGCTACTGAGAATGCGTTTAAGGCTGTGGAAGTGAAAAAAGAGCCAAAGCCTATACACGAAACTAAGAAGGAGTCTACCAAGCCCAGCAGAGATTCGCCTAAAAATACACAAGAGCCCATAACAGAGCCTCACAAGACATTAAAAGAGACTGCCAGAGAATCTCCTGTAGCCCAAAAAGAAGAACCTTCGAAGGAGTCCTTAAAACACCCACAAGATTCTGCCAAAGTAACAGAAAAAACTTCGAGAGAATCTCCTAAGACTGCAAAGGGAACTGCTGCTCTAAAATCTGAAGTAGCAAAGACAGCACTTCCGACAGAAGAGTCTGCAAGAGAGTATTCTAAGGCTGTTAAGGAAACTGCTGTTCTCACCTCCGATGAGTCTAAGGCAGTAGCTCATCAGACATTTGCTATTACGCGGGATCTAAAACAAGAGCAACAAAGAGAAATAATAACAGAAACCACTTCTGTCATAACCACAGAGACTGAGACCCTACCGCCCTCTTTCCCCATTGAGGAAGTCGACGAAAATATTGGTAAGAATTTCACACCTAAGCGAGCATTAAAACCATCCCACGCTTTAACGCCAGAGCCTTTGCCAGTTCCTAAAATCACAGTTACACAAGATATCGTACCCAGAATACATAAACCCATACAGCTTACAGATATTGCAGGCTACCAGGAATCCCTCAGACAAGCGACTGGGGGTGAACAGAACCAGGGTGGTTCCGGTTCCGGTTCCGGTGGCCAACAAAATGTTTTTAACATATCTGACAATGCTTCGCTTACGCAATGGAATGAACGCCTTTACACCATACAAATGGGTCGTGGCGGCTTCGGGGATGGTTCGGAGCCACCCCAGCCGCCAATGCCTCCACATTCTGTTCGCATGCCAGGCTTCTTTCAGCCGCTGCCACGCATTTCATATGAAACATCTATTGAAATTCTAATAGTAAAAGCCCCGCCCCCTTCACCTCCCCCACCCATAACACTTATACCACGCGTTGTGGTGCGTAACGAGGCCTTGGAATTGAAGTCGCAAAATTTCCTCGACGGCATCTATGAAACGGATAGTTTTGATACTTCATTGCGTACGGCCAAAAAGAAGATACGTTCGATCAAGTCAACGGTCTTGAAGTCGAAGGACTCTACCAATTATGCAGTGGATACGGTCAAAAAGGCCGAAGCTCGAGACTTTCTGCATATCTTTACTCCGCCAATTAAGCATAAACGACCCATTTATGAAATTGTCGAAGAGCCATCGCGAAGTGATGTCGAAGATGACTACTCGGAATCAATGTATGGCGATCTACACTCGGAAGTGAGAGAGCGTAGTGTACTACGTACCGAAGACCATTTGTCGGTCACTTCCAGACGACGTTACGACAGTAAGAATGAAAATTTCTATTTTTCAAAATGTTCCGTATCCAATTGTTTTGTGCGACTGTGTGTTTCTCCCACAACTCCTGCCGTTAAGAAGGAAATGTGCTTCCTAAATAGAAATAGTTTCAAAGCTAAAGCAAAAGTGTGGAGACATATTTTTTGTTAGCTCTTGCAAATCTTTTCCATCTGTGTATGCCCTCTAATCCTTTTGTGTATTTCTGTAGTTCCCAATTACAGGGTAAATTCTTCTTGCCAACTGAAAATATTTTTTTTGTGTAAAATGTCCGCTGCACAGTGGCCTCTAATGAAAAAAAAATAATATTAATAAAATTGTATCTTGTGAGTTACTAATTGGATTTCTAAATTATGTGTGTACATAAAAAAAATGTTAAAAGAGAACTTGCGTTTCCAGAAACGGTATTTCCTGGACAAACTGCGACAATAGAAGATGAGCTGCGGAGTGTCAAAGTTGACTACTTCGGGGTATGAAAACATTTCCAAGCTCATAAACATTATTAACCTAAAATTAACCTCCTTGTGAAAAAAAAAAATAATTTGTACTTGAAGTGTACTTTAGTCAAAATTTTTATGGAAATTTTTTTGTAACGTACGTCGTACGTACACTCCAAACTCAAATTCTTTTTCACTGCATTTTAGTTAGTTTTGAATTATATTGTTTGAACTTACTTATTTTTCTGCTTATGATTCCTAGTCGAATTAAGTTCGTATCGCTCTGTAAGGCAAATTACATGTAATAATTTTTAAGGAATTAGTATGGAGTTTTCGAAGGCCGCCATATACCTTCATCATCAAATTTCCTGAGCTTGGTCCACTATGTGTGTGGTGTCAATTAGTGTAAACTTCAGTCCTGTAACATACATATTTTTAAATGCAAATGGAATATGTAAATTGTTTTTGATACACCGTACTCCAATTTGGTGAAAAGCTTTTTATGTAATGAAAGCTCAAATTTAACGTAACTAATTTACAACAGTCTTGCCGTTGTGTTGTTTGTTCCTTATGCTGAGTACACATCTGGCATTTCTTGTGTTGTCATTTTCAAAATGTGTGCAACGCCGTTCACAATATCATGCTCATGCATTTTATTTTTCGCTGCTATCTTCCATTTCAGTTAGAAATAAATTTTCTAAAAATGCTCTCTAGTTTCTAAAAATTTATTTGGTTGCATGAACTGGACATTTTTATTCAAAGACATGTTGCAGTCGGTGGCCTGCTGTGATCTATGTGTTTAATACTTTACTACAATGTACTCAGATTTGTTAGTTTCCAAATTACAGCGATAAACTATGAGAGTGTGGCAAGTTGATTCTAATTCAAATTATATATAAAAACTCTTAGTTATGCCAGAGTATAAATAATAATGAGTATCAGTACATACAGGTATGAAATAAAGTGCATAGGAGTATGCGTATGTACGATTATTAAAAAAATTTATTCGATATGTGCTAGAGTACCCACATTTTTAATATTCAATGTCTTTCTCTGATATTATGAATGAAGTATTATATTAGTTATATAGGAAAATGTCTTCTAAACTTAAATATATAGACAAATCAATCACAGGGTATAATTTATTTATTCGATTCTACCAAAACATTAAATATCTTTAATATTGATTTACGATATTTTTAGAACCCCAGGTGTTCAAGTTTTACACTCTGCTGTAGTTCATTTAGTTTTGTATCGTTATAAGAAGTTTAGGCTTTCTTCTAACCTGTTTTATATACATACATACATTATTTCGCGGATCAATAACTCAGAACATACAAACTTTTCGCATTAGACTTGACTGTGTCCCGTGGAATAAATCCTATATTGTCTTTGTTTTACTTTAGAAAGCACCTGTATGTTTGTTTCGAAATTGTATCTCAATTCTTTATTTGTAATGAATACATTCTTTATTTTATTTTATTTTATTTTCTAACAATAAGCTTTTCTTCTTATTCTTTCCCCTCTTTTCTCAAAATCCGCCACATAAAAAACATTCTAAAACGCCATCATCATAACCAACATGCATCATATGCACTTCGCAAAAAAAATAAATAAATAAAAAAAAAATGAACGAACGAACCTACACACGCACACACACATTCAACCATTTTGTCATGGCATGTTTGAAAATGATTTCATTAAATTTGCCTATTGCTGACGCTGATGCTGAATGGCTAAAAATTGCGAAAACATACATACATACATACATGATTACATACATACATACATATGTATGTGTAAATGTGTGAAAATACTTGGTTGCCCTTGGGAAATCTGTAGGCAGTAGAGCACGCGATTTCTCGAGAGGCACCTCGTATGATAGTATTGCTGAAGTAGATGCACTTAAACCACCAAGAAATGTTTTAGTTGGCAGCACTAGCACACTACTACTACGCCCTGACAGTCAATTAGAAGATCGTCCCTATTCCCGTCAATCAATAGCATCCGTTAGAACTCTTGGAGCACGCTCTACCACATCCCTAATGGAGGGCCGTGCGCATAAATCGATAGATAAGCCTATCGTTGTAAAAATGCTAAGATGTGCGCAGGTGCAACGTAAGTGGTTTGCAAAATACCTATTGACAAAAATAAAAAAAATAATAAATAAAAAATATTGTATATATCTTTAATATCTTTAAGTATTAACTTATGTACATAACTTATTTCATGTTGAAAGTCTGTAGAAGAATTCAAACTTCCTTTCCGTTTCTGTTTGCCTCTGCCAAAAGTGATTACGATTAATATTTTTGGAAAAAATTTTTTAGCCGGTGAACCTGCCCATTTTGAAATACAATACAAGGAAAAACCCGGTTTGGTTACTTGGCTAAAAGACAATAAGCCCTTGGATGACGCATTAGCTGATCGTATTACCCAAACTGAAGCCGCGATGAATTCTTATCGCCTGGATATTAAAAATTGTAGTGAACGCGACACTGGCGCTTATACCGCTAAGGCTACAACTGGTGCTGAGGTCACCACCTGCACCGCTCAATTGGCAGTTGGCCAGTGTAAGTGTACACTATGCAGGAGCTATACAAATTGCAGAAACTATATTTTTCATTTCCCTTGCAGCTGCTGAACACGATGAAAGTAAGACTAATGTAGCTCCCATTTTCTTGGTCAGCCTTACAGATGCCGAAATGTTGGAGAACACTATGTTTCGGTTCTTCATTAAAATTATGGGTGACCCGAAACCCAAAGTGGAATTGTAATAACAAATGCTGGATGCACAGTTTATCGCCCATATTATTAAAAAATATTTTTACTTTCATTCTTTACAGCTTTAAGGACGACGAAGAAATCTTGGACTCAGATCCCAGACGCCATATTGTACGTGAGAAGGACTATCTGGGTTACTATGAACTAGTCATCAATGAGGTAACCAAAGATGATGCCGGCACTTATCGCTGCAAGGCCAGCAATAAGCATGGCGAAGCTTTTTGTGAGGCCAGTGTTACAACAGTCGAAGATAAGAATCCCTTTGGTTCATTGGCTGGTCAAATTTTGCCTGCTGGCGAAAAGCCAGTGTTTCACTGGAAACGCAATGGAGTAGCCTTCGATCCCGAGGAACGATTTAATGTATTGTTTGGTGAGGATGAAGATTCTTTGGCTTTGGTCTTCCAGCATGTGAAGCCAGAAGATGCTGGCATCTATACATGTGTTGCACAAACTACAACCGGCAGCATTTCCTGCAGTGCCGAGCTGTCTGTGCAGGGTGCCATACAAACCCTAAATCGAGAACCTGAGAAGCCCACCTTGGTCATTGAGCACCGTGAGGCAAATACTCATGTCGGTGGCACAGCCATTTTGGAGTTGCAATGCAAAGGTTTCCCTAAGCCAGCTGTACAGGTCCAACATGAAGGTGAAATTGTCCAGGTTGACGAGAGGCACAAATTCTTGTACGAAGATGACGAATCGATGTCTTTGTTAATCAAAAATGCCACCACCGATGATGCTGGCATTTACAAATTTCAAGCCATCAATGAATTGGGTGAAGATACGACCGAAATTAGTTTGGTGGTAAAAGCTCCACCTAAAATCAAAAAAGTCAAGGACATCACTTGTCATGTAAGTGAAACTGTCAAGATTGAGGTCGAGGTTGAAGGATACCCCAAACCAATTTTGAATTTGACCAATAATGGCAAAGACATTACCTGTGAGAAGAATATCAATATCTCTGAGGTTGCAATTGGCAGGAGTACTGAAAAGATTATCATTGAAATTGTTGAAATAAAACTCTCGCAATCGGGCAATTTCTCTTTGAGGGCCACAAACGATATCAGTCAGACTTCAGAATATTGGAATTGTACGGTTCACTCGAAGCCGGTATTTGTGAAAGAACTCGAGGAGGAATATGTTCATGGTGAAAAGGAAACTGTCATTATGACTTGCAGAATTGATGCATACCCCGAAGCCAAGCTAATTTGGTATCAGGAGGGCAAGGAGATCAATATCAAGAATACCAAATACTCGGTATCCAGTGATGGCAATGCTTATACATTAAAAATAACTGGTGTAACCAGAGTCGATGCCGGTGAATATTCAGTGAAGGCTGAAAATGAGCACGGCTCCGCCACCAGCAAAACGAATCTGCTTATAAAATGTACTCCTGAAGTTATTACCAACTTGAAAAATATTACGGTCACGGAAGGTGACACAAATGTCATGCTTAATATTGGCATTGATGCATATCCCAAGCCGAGTGTTAAGTGGTACATCGACAGCATCGAAATCGATGAGAAACGCAAGGAGTTTAGGCGTCAAGAAGACGGTCATGATTACAAATTGATAATGACGGAAGTGACTACGGCCATGCAGGGCACCTACAGTGCAATAGTCATGAATGATTATGGCAAAATACACAATGAATGTATTGTTACCGTGCAATGTAAGTAAATATACATATGTATATGATTAGTTCTAAAGTTTGTATGGAAGTTAGTAGGGAAATTTTAGAAGATCCATTAACCGATTTTGGTGTACATGTAAAGTGGACTTTCACAAATTTATTGTTAATGGAAAGGGAATTGCAAAAGTAAAATTTTTTCGATTCAATTCAACATTTTCTTATTGGGTGGGATCGAACTTTTTTTTAATAATAAATAATTTTTTTTTTGTTGAATTTTCAATACGTTTGGCCGGCCTTCTTTTACCTTGAAAAAGAAAATTAACTTAAAAGATCGCTTATTTTATGTTACCCAGGCAAACCGAAAATCAAGCAACAATTAAGGGACATTGAATTGGAAGAAGGCAACACATTGACCTTGGAAACAGAAATATATTCAGAGCCAGAAGCGACTGTTAAATGGTTGAAAAATAATCAAGAATGTACGGCAGATGCTCGTTTGAAAATCATTCACAACTCCAAGCGCTATGAAGAGTACAGCATGACATTGAATTTATGCAAGCCCGAAGATAGTGGCACCTATGAGGTCAGGGCTAAGAACTTGATCGGGGAAACCGTCTCGAAATGTCAAGTTAATATTTTAAGTAAGTGATGACAAAGGACATACTAAAATCCAAAGCCAAATATTAACCTTAATTTTTTTTTTAATCCACAGCCAAGCCTGAAATCGATCATGTTGACATCTTTGAGAAGCACAGTTACGAATCAGTCCCATTGAAATATGAGGTGATTGCTCATGGCATACCGAAGCCGGAGGCTATATGGTATAAGGATGGCAAAGAAATCAAGCCGGACGAAAACACTGCCATTATTGTAGAAGGTGTAAGTTTTTGTATGCTCTAGTGTGGTTGCAGTTACAATATTTAACGTTTCTTCCTTTTAGCAAAAATATCGTTTGGAAAAGAAATATTTGAAACTGGAGGATGCTGGCAGCTACAAGGTAGTCATCAAGAACAAATGTGGTGAAAAGACTCATCAGGGTGTGTTGTCCTTGTCAGGTAAGTTGCATCCCAAGAGACATTTGTATGTATAAGAAGTAGTTTTTCAAGTTAAATATTACATTTGTTAAAAGGTATTGCCGAGTACCGCCAACCCATAGTAAAGAAGGGCCTGGCCGACATAAGTACTCACAAGGGTAAGCCGCTTAATTTACCCGTTGTCTTTACCGCCGATCCGGAGCCCAAGATAGTTTGGCTTAAGGATGGCAAGCCGATTGAAAGCAACGATCATGTGAAGTTGAGTGTGGTCAAAAAGGAACTGGAGCACGGTTTGGTGGAGTATGCCTGCACTTTGAATATTGATAAAAGTAAGCAGCTCTAAAGCACTTCGTTTATGTTTTTTTTAAATATTTGATATACATGAATATTTTCCACTTAGCTGAGCATGCCGATAATGGCCGTTATGAGCTGCAACTTGAGAATAAATTTGGCAAAACTAATGTCATCTGCAATGCCGATGTTTTGTCCAAGCCTGATATAATAGGCCTCAAGGATCAAGGCTGTATGCCTGGACAAACTGTATGCTATGACGTGGTGATTGAAGCCAATCCTAAACCGAAAGTTACCTGGAGTCGTGGCAACGAAAACTTGTGCAATAATGAAAATTGTGAAGTGATTGCTGATGTTGAGGCGGAAAAATATAGATTGGTATTCCAGACAGTGGGTCCCTCAGATGGTGGTACTTACACACTGACTGCTGTTAATAATGAAGGCACCACCACTCAAGAGTTTAAGCTCAATGTTCATGGTATGTTTAGCAAACAAAGCTTAAAGTCAATTATGAAATACATATATTAATTTCTTCTTTTAGTTGAGAAACCAACATTTATTACTCCACCTGAAGATCAAGTTATACATGATTATAGGCCCGCTTTAACTAAAGTTTTGGTGCATGGTGTTCCATTGCCTTCAGTTGAGTGGCTTAAAGATGGTAAGCCAATCGATATTAATGCGACCGACAAGGTCACTGGGGAAAAGCTGTACCGCGTGTCCAGTAATGTTGTAGCCAATGACCAAATGGCAAGTGAGCTGGAAATTTTACATTTCCGCTTAAACGATATTGCCAAGGTGCGTCTAGGAAAACTTATTTACTTTGAATTATAAATAAACATTTTTCACTACATTAGTATGCAGCTGTGGGTGTCAATGACATTGGTAGGACGGAAGCTCCATTTAAACTTACAATGATGGAGTTGTCTCCCACTTTCATCAAGAACTTAGAGCCTACCCAAGAGGTAACAGAAACAAAACCACTTACTCTCCAGTGTGTGGTTGATGGTAGTCCTTTGCCTTTGATTCAGTGGTACAAGGATAACGAAGAAGTCAAACCAAGTGAACAGTAAGCTTTCGAAAATAGTATGACTTTTAAAATTGATAGTACTCGCAAAAATTGTTCTTTTTTTAGCATAAAAATCACTACAACACCTCAAGGTCTTATTCAATTGGAGATTGAAGAATGCGAACCTAATGACTCTGGGGCCTATAAATTGGCCATAACTAATGAACATGGCAAGAAAGTGGCCTTGTGTGCGGTCGCTGTCAATCGTTAGTATTTTTAATTTACTTTTTGCGCTAAATATTTATGCATGTTTTCTTGTTGTAGCCAAACCTTTGGAGCCAACTTTTGTTAAGCCTATAGGCGATCAAAAAATTACTGTTGGCGAGCCTTTGAAACTGGAAGCTGTAGTAAATGGTTTCCCAGCTCCCGAAATTAAGTGGCTGAAAGATGAAGTTCTGCTGAGACCCAGCGAAGCTATTAACTTCAAAAACAATCCCAAGGGTCAAATTGGTATTTCGTAAGTTTCATAATCCTTTTTGCTTTTCACTTTAAGCTGTTTTAATAATATTTAATTTAAAATTACTAAATCTTTTAAGAATTGATTGTTGTACACCTCAAGATGCTGGTATCTACAAATGTGTAATCAGTAATCCAGGTGGTGAAGTCAAGAGTGTGGCCAAGATTCAGGTGGTGGCCAAGGAAACAAGCCCTGAGTTTGTTGCTGAATTAAAGGATGCTAAGAGCATTGAAGGCTTCCCCGTTAAGATGGATGTCAAGATTATTGGCAATCCTTTGCCCGATGTAAAGTGGTTCCATAATGGCCAAGAAATGTTACCTGAAAACAAGCATTGTGCTGTTTTACAAAATCCTGATAGTACTTACAGTCTGATTATTGAAAAGCCCACTCCAGCAGATTCCGGACTCTATGAGGTTATTGCTACCAATGACAAGGGTACCGCTGCTTCCAAAGCAAAGCTTTACGTAGCCCCTGTAACTGATGAAAACTCCGCCGAAGATGCTCCCAGTTTTGTGTCTTCGTTGCGTGATGTTAGCGCGGACGAAGGCCAGCAACTTGTCTTATCAGCTCCATTTGTTGGCAATCCTATGCCTGAGACAATATGGAGCAAGGATGGTGTGCCTATTTCTCCCGATGAACGCACTCTGATGACTTGTGATGGCAAGCATGTGGGATTAATTATTAACCCTGCCGAAACTGCGGACTCCGGTAACTATACTTGTTTGCTTGCAAACCCCTTGGGCGAAGACACTTCCAAGTGTAATGTTAATGTCAGCAAGATCTTCAAGAAGCCCAATTTTACCCAGAAAATAACCGATCAGCAACAAGTTTACGGTGGAGACGCCAAGATCTCTGTATCCGTTTCTGGTGTCCCCTATCCCGATTTACAGTGGTATTTTAATGATAAGCCCATTGAGGACGGTGACAAGTACTATATGAAAAATGATGGTGATCATCACACTTTAACGGTGCGTGATTGCGGAGATAGGGATAAAGGAACCTACAAGTGTATCGCCACCAATAGGGAGGGTAAAGATATTACCCAAGGACGTTTGGATGTCGTTAATGAAATGTAAGCGAAATGATTAATATTCCAAAGCTTATTTAAATACAATTTTTTTTAATTTTATAATATATAGCAAAAAACATATTCGCTCTGAGCCTCCAGTATTCCTTAAGAAAATTGGTGATTGTGATATTTATGCTGGTATGGCGGCCAAATTTACAGCAATGGCTACTGGCTATCCAAAGCCCGAAGTTGAATGGTTCAAAAATGGACAGAAACTTTTCCCAACAGATAAAATACATATGGAAACAGAAGCCAATGGCTTAATGCGATTGTCCATTAAAGATGCTGATGAAACTGATGTAGGGCGTTATAGTTGTCGCATTTTCAATCCTCATGGTGATGATGAGTGTGAAGCTGAATTATTCTTCGATAGTAAGTTTGATTAAAAATTTATTGTATTCGAGAAAAATGCGTGAATGTGAATGTTATTTTACAGCAATCGACAGTCATAGCCAGCCCTTGGGTGATCAGTATAGTGATTACAAGAAATACAAGCACACTGGTGCTCCAAATCCACTCTCAGAACCGCCTTACATTTTGAAGATGACCGATCGCAATTTACATTTAGGCTGGAGACCTTCAGTACCCTCAATGCCTCGCTATCCCGTTACCTATCAAGTTGAAATGATGGATCTTCCCGAGGGAGAATGGCGTACTATTCGAACTGGTATTCGCAACTGTTCTTGCAACGTCAAGGATTTGGAGCCTTTGAGAGACTACAGATTTAGAGTACGTGTGGACAATAAGTTTGGTGTAAGTGATCCTAGTCCTTATATTCAAACCTACAGGTGAGATCATCCTGAGCCAATAACTTTACATTGTTACTTATTCGTTTTCTTTGTTGATATGACCAGGTCCAAATTGGTTCCAGAGCCACCAAAAACTTATACTTATTTAGCTCCAGGTGTTGATTTCAGACCAGAAACTTCACCTTACTTCCCCAAGGATTTCGATATTGAATGCCCTCCACACGATGGTATGGCTCAGGCTCCTCAGTAAGTTACTGGATGCGAAACAATTTTCAATTCTACATAACATGTTTCTTTCATATGTAGATTCCTGCGACGTGAAAAAGATGTTACTTATGGTGTTAAGGGCCACAATAGCGAGCTAATGTGGTTTGTGTATGGGTATCCCAAGCCCAAAATGACCTATTACTTTGATGACATGCTAATTGAACCTGGCGGCAGATTTGACTTCAGTTATACTCGTAACGGTCAAGCCACTTTGTTCATCAACAAGTAAGATTTTTATTTTATTTCAGCTTTTTAATTTTAGTTAATTATTTCTTATCTTAAGAATGTTGGATCGTGATGTAGGCTGGTATGAAGCGGTGGCTACAAATGAGCATGGTGAAGTTAGGCAACGTGTTCGACTTGAAATCGCTGAATATCCACGCTTTACTAAACGTCCTGATGAAACCTTCATCATGGGTCGTAAGAACGGTCGTATTGAGGCTCATGTTGTCGGTGTTCCCATGCCAGAGATTCGTTGGTATAAGGATTGGCAACCTCTGGCTGACAGTACACGCATCAAGATGCGTCATATTGAACCCAATGTTTACATATTGTCGCTTAGTGACACCATCATCAAAGACGCCGGTCTCTATTCTATAAGTGCTCGCAATGTGGCAGGATCAGTTAGCTCTTCGGTAATGGTCCACATTGAGGACAACGAAGATCAATACATATACAAAACATACGGTAGACATCCATATGTTCGTACCAAGCAGTTCCGTTTTGAAGACAAATATGACCTTGGTGATGAATTGGGCCGTGGCACTCAGGGAATTACGTATCATGCTGTAGAACGTTCTAGTGGCGACAGTTATGCCGGAAAAGTGATGTATGGCAAGCCAGAAATAAGACCATTTATGCTCAACGAAATGGAAATGATGAATATAATGAATCACCGGAACTTGATACGTTTGCATGATGCCTACGAAACTGATCGCAATGTTACCTTGATCCTAGAATTAGCGGCTGGTGGTGAACTAGTAAGAGATAATCTATTGAGGAGAGACTACTACAGAGAGCGTGATATTGCTTATTATATAAGACAAACATTGTGGGGCTTGGAACATATGCACGATGCTGGCCTAGGTCATATGGGCTTGACGGTGATTTTTTTTTATTTATATTGTAAAATGCATGAATGATGATAACTTTATATTTCATAATTTTGCAGATCAAAGATCTTTTGATTTCTGTGGTGGGCGGAGATTTCCTTAAAATTTGTGATTTCGGTTTAACTCGTCGCATTCATACTCATTCATTGACTACTCTTGACTATGGTATGCCTGAATATGTATCGCCGGAAGTGATCAACAAGGAGGGTGTTAGCTTTTCTCACGATATGTGGACTGTAGGTGTTATTACTTATGTTCTACTTTCCGGTTACAATCCATTCCGTGGTGCTAATGATCGCGAAACTTTGCAAAGAATTAAAGAGGGGCATTGGGACTTCAGTGATTCCATATGGGTTCATATCTCTGATGAAGGGCGTGATTTCATTAAACGTCTGCTAGTCTATAGTCCCGAAGAACGTATGGATGTAAAGACAGCTTTACGACACCCCTGGTTCTTTATGCTTGACAGGCGTATGTATGAAGACGAATACCGTATTAGTACCGATCGTCTGAGGAACTATTACAACGACTTCAGAGATTGGTATGCAAATGCTTCCTGTAAGCACTACTTCAGACGAAGGCGCTTAAGTGGTTGTTGGACCCATCCATCGAAAATGGTTTACCCTCCTGGCTTAGTTTATACTCCTGAGCCTACACCAGAGCCTATGCCTGAACCTAGAATTCGCAGCAAGAGGGTTGAAACCTATTCGAAGTATTTGCATCCAGACTATGAATTAGGCATCATACAATCTGAAAGCCAGTAAGTATTAAGGAAACTCATCTAGAATGTTATTTATTATCTTCGAATTTTCTAGTTATCAATATGGCCCTGATACCTATTTATTGCAATTGCGTGATGTTAATTTCCCTGTGCGTTTGCGTGAATACCTGAAGGTTGCCCATAGAAGATCTCCTTCGTTTGGCATGAACGAAAGCTTAGACTATTCTTTGCCCATCATTCGTGAGCGTCGTAGGTTTACCGATATTATGGACGAAGAAATTGACGATGAACGCACACGAAGTCGTATTAGCACATATACCGCTCAAGACTCTTACACTATTCGCAGATTGCGCACCGAACTAGGCCCCCGTTTAGATGAATACACCGAAGCAGAAGCCATGATTGAGTGCAGGCGTGAGGGTTATCCTCCTTTCTTTAGAGAAAAACCTCAGCCATTGGCTATAACTGAAGGCCAACCGGCTCATGTTCATTGCTTTGCTGTTGGTGATCCCAAGCCCTGTGTTCAATGGTTCAAGAATGACATGGTTCTTGCCGAGGGCAATCGCATAAAATTCCACACCGACGAAGATGGTCGTTCAATTTTACGTTTCGAACCTGCTATGCAATTTGACGTTGGAGTCTACAAGGCTGTAGCCCGCAATAAGGTGGGTCAAACTATTGCTAGATGTCGTGTAGTTATTGCCACTTTGCCCGATGCTCCAGACTCTCCCGAAATTTCAGCTGTTAGTGGTACTGAAATCTTGTTGCGTTGGAAGCAACCACGTGACGATGGTCACACGTCAGTACTGTGTTACAGCTTGGAATATAAACGCTTGGATGGAGATGCCTGGATAAATATTGCCGATAATATCGATCACGAATTCTACTTAGTTCACGATCTCCAATCGAACACTCAATACCAGTTTAGGCTAGCTTCAAGAAATCGTATTGGCTGGAGTGAAATGGGTATCCCGATTACTGGTGCAACCAGTGGCATGGACGCTCCTAAGATTCATATTACCAAAGCTATGAAACATTTGCAGCAGCTGACCGAAAATGGCCATGAAGTTTTACCTGAAGAAGAACGTGTACACACTGACTATCATTGCGAACGTGAGCCTCCCAACTGGGTGACCGATCACTCGGTGAATGAGAAGTATAGTTTCATTTCTGAAATTGCTCGAGGCGAATTCAGTACTATTGTAAAAGGCATTCAAAAATCATCCGATGCAGTTGTAGTGGCAAAAATCTTTGAAGTGAGCGACGAAAATGAAGAGGATATTGTTGCCGAATTCGATAATTTCAAGACGTTAAGACATGAACGTATTCCTGCTTTGTTTGCAGCCTATAAACCACTCAATGTTCCAATCGCCATTTTCATTATGGAGAAACTGCAGGGTGCCGATGTTCTGACATATTTCAGCAGTCGCCACCAGTACACCGAACAAATGGTTGCCACAGTTATTGTACAGCTCTTAGACGCTCTTCAATATTTGCACTGGCGTGGCTTTTGTCACTTGAACATACAACCTGATAACGTTGTAATGGCATCTGTCCGTTCTATACAAGTCAAATTGATCGACTTTGGCTGCACCAAAAAGGTTAACAAATTAGGTGTACAAGTTAGACCATGTGGCATGTTAGATTTCCAGGCACCCGAAATGGTATTGGAAGAACCAGTATTCCCACAATCGGACATTTGGTCTGTAGGTGTTTTAACCTATTTGTTATTGTCAGGTGTAAGTCCCTTCCGTGGTGCCGAGGAGTACGAAACAAAACAGAACATTGCCTATGTGCGTTATAGATTTGAAAATCTTTACAAAGAAGTAACACCTGAAGCCACAAGATTTATAATGTTCTTGTTCAAGCGTCATCCACAGTGAGTTCATTTAATGTTTTGTTAGTGTAATATGAAAATTAATTCATATTTATATTTTTTGTTATAGAAAACGTCCATACACTGAAGACTGTCAGGAACACCGATGGCTTATGGCTTCCGATTATATGGTTAAGAAACGTGAAAGAGCTCATTTCCTAGGCAATCGTCTGAAGGTAGTCCCAATAGCTTTTTTTATATATACATATAATATAAAGTTATGGTGAAATCTATTTTTCAGGAATTCTCCGATGAGTACCACAACCAAAAATCTTCCAAGGCTGCTCCAAAAATCAACATTGAAGGCGGCCCCACTCCCTCTCAGCTTTTAAGATCCAACAGCATACAAGAGGAACTATTTACCACCTACTAAAACATGCATTAATTATTTAAGTTCAACAAACGACATCCTCCTTATCATTTGTGAAAAAAAGGCAAGTTCGTTAAATGTTTCACTGTAAACTTACAACGAATAAAAATAGTTTATTTTAAATTCATGTTACGACACGACTTATTTGCTAAAATGTTATAAATTGTATAAAATATAAAAAGTTTTTAAATTGGTTGTTAATTTTTTTTTATATTTATAGAAAATTCAACATAAATTTATACATGCATACATACATATATATAAAAAAAAACAAAGTTGTATATTTATTTTATTTAAATAATAAATTAAAGTAAACAAATGCGGTTTTATATATTTTATCCTTACAGAGGCCCTAACTCATTATTGAAATAGAGTTTTTTTTGGTATATTTCGATAGAAGAACATCTAACATATCGAAAATGGCAACAATCTCGATTTCAAAAGAATAATTAGTTGGGGCCTTTCAATATTAATGTAACGATATGCATATGTACACATGCATACATACATACATAAGTACATATACATATCGTCGGTTGGTTTCTAGTTTTATGCAGACATAATGTATTTTGAATAAACTGTGCCGCAAATCAGAAACCAACCGACAATATGTATGCATGAGGCGCTGAATTACGCATGTTGGCAGTGACTAGACCTGAGCTGCCCAGAGTGTCGAACATCAATCGGCTTTTTATACTAATGAGTACACATACGCGAATACATATCTCTCGTGTTTTTCTCGGTGTGCAACTCTGGACTAGACAGAATCATCGCGCTCAAGACAGCACTGCTTTATTATCTCAAGTAAAAAACAAAAGAAATTATCTCCTTGATCTCTGTAAATTTTATTGAAATTGGAGTGTGTTCGAACACTCCTTCTTTGCATGGAACAGAACAAAACTGGTTCCCTTGCAGCTACAATCTACCTACACATATATTATAACTTTTTTTTTATTTTGCACTGCCGTATTTTCAGCTGCCAATAATTTTTTGGGAGAAGAAAAAAAGAACGATGAAGAAAATTACAATTTTGAAGAAAATGATGATTGAAGAATTTAAACTTTTTTCATATATCGCACTTGTTCCTCAAAACCGTAACAACTCAAAATTTTCAAATTTTCACTTTTTGCAAAAAACCAAACAACAATGGTCATATCTACCCACTGTAAAAATCTCCCTTGGATTTGTCTTCTTTTCCGTGAAAAAAAACCACTATGACTCTCTTTGTGTTTTAACCAACTTCATTTAGAATAACTACTTTAGTCTCAATTAAAGGAAGACATTTTTAGTTGTTTGCAAGTGCTTGAGCAAAACAGATCAAAGTTTTTTCATACAAAGAGCGACATTTCGAGTTGTTGTTGTTTTAGACATTAACATGTTTATGTAATTCAGAGTGAATTTTCAGTTAAACTGGGCCAACTCGAAGTAACACCAATAGTTAAACACAAAAATTTCAGAAAAAGAATAACAACTCAAAAAGTAGTTTTTTTTTTGGAAATCACTTAAGCAATAAAAAGAAACAAAACGTTATATTCTTTTTTAATGGTATTTTCTTACAATGACATCATTTTTACTTTAATATATCGTTAGAATCAACAGAAACAGTTTTTGGCCTCTACTGAAAATTCATGAAAATTTTGAGTTGTTACGCTTTTTTTTTTTTTTTTTAAAGAGAAGTAACACTCAGGCAATTAATGCCTACTACTATTACTAGGTGTTACCTTCTTTAGGAAAGGGATAGTGATAGAGGAGACAGGTGGTGAAGGGAGAGATAGAGGAAAGCTTCATTCTTTTACAACTCTGCTTTTTTGCACGTTTTTGATAATGCAGTGTTGCTGCGCCATCTGGTGTCAAATGAGGCGTATTAAATTTTTGAAGTTGTGTTTTGTAGCCATTGTATGATTATTTTACTTCGCCGATGATTCTGCTACACAACGAAGGAGGGCGCTCTGATGTTACATTAGGACTAGTATCTGCTGAAGTCGGTATAGTTCAGTGACCAGTGACTATGCCTTCATCACTTGAACTTTCCTACAACAACTGATACAAAGGGACACTAATGCACATCAGAAAAATGTGTGGTGTTGTTATTCAATGACTGGTGGATACAGGGATTGAACCCAGGACCTTCGGTTTTGTAGTCAACGTGCTAACTACTTCAGCCAACGAGGAACATGTGCGATATGTAATGCTGAATCCACTTTTTAACTGAATTTACAATAAGCAGCTGTTGTATGCCTGCCACCTTATTGATTTTGTACCATCTGCTTACATATAAGCAACTGTGTTTCGTTTCCATTTAGTTTACTCTTATGAGATTTCTATTCTGATTGTTCCCAGAGATGTTAACATCGTCATTATACATTTGGCGCACACACAACAAGAACAATAAATACATACATATTCCAAGTTGATGTAAATTTTTAACAAACAAAAAAAAAAAGCGCAGACAAAAAATAACCGTGATATACACATGTTAATTTTATATTAAAAACGAAATAAAATAAAAGTATATACATATTTAATTATATATAATATAGTCAATAAGAATCAAGTGAAGGAAAAAGTGTTTTAATCAATAAAACAAAACAGAATGTTAAAGGTTTACTCAGGGATGGCTTTAAAGAGGCTACAAGTGTTAATGTTTGTACTTATTGTTTGGCTAAATTTAACATATGGATTCATAGATGAGAACAAATACTCGTACAAAAATATTTATAAATCCCAGTACGAGGCATTACAAAAACATCAAGTGGGACGATTTCCTTTTTTAATGCCTAATGTTCGGCCAAAAACTGTAAGTGTGGCTTACAATATGTGAGCAAATATGTACATAAAAAAACTGTTGGGGACGTGGTATACATACGTGTACGCGCACTGTGTTTGGTATTAGGGTTTGGGAATTTGGGATAGTCTGCCTAACATTCCTGGGAATTTTTTGAGATTTTACCGGAAAAACGGGAAATTTTAAGTGCACGTTATTTCATAAATGTATCATCTTAGCTTAGAGTGTAAACCTGCTAAATCCACTTTTTATAGGATATGACATTTTAATGCCTAAAATATTTCTTTTAAGCTTTGTATAGAAGCTGGAAGTGAATTAACAGGTTTATACTCTAAGCCGACGATATAGACCTTTGTGAAAACATAAATAAATATATATATATATATATATATATATATATATATATATATAATATTTATAAAATGGCGTAAGTGACATTCAAATTTACTTTGATTCATAAATAAATTTGTAATATACTCCTGGTTCAGTTTGATATCAAATTTTCAATGTTTTTTATAAATTTATTACAAAAGTTCGTTTGGATGATTTTATGACTAAATTATAAAAGCCATGTAAAAGTTCTCGTCTGCTTATTTACATTGAAAACAAAAACAAAGCACTCAAATGTGTTTTTGTTTTCAATATAAATAGACAGACGAGAATTTTTACATGGCTTCTATAAACTGGCAGTAAGGGCCTGTTCATCGATATCGAAGAAAATTTTTCATTCTAACAATTTCATTTCAAACAAAAACAAATTCTAAAGTTTTGTTTGTGTTTAAGATTTTTTCCAGAAATCGTTGGATCGATAACTTGTATTGCAAACAACAATAACATTATAGTGCATTTACAATGTCTCGAAATCTAGTACTTTCGGGATTTCGAGCTAAATCAAGCTGCTTTTTTCCAGATATCTCATACAAAACCAAATCTAATTTTTCAGTAGATTTGTAGGAAATCTAATAAAAATCTAATGTTTTTATTTATTCTTTACTACCCGGTACAACCAAAGGTGAGCTTAAAAAAGTGTGTAAATTGGCTACATTTCAGTTGTTTGGTTGTAGTTTTGGAAACAATTCAGTTGATTCGTTTTGTTTTGGATATAAAAATCATGATAAATGTCAAAAAAAGGTGGTGTAAACGGTCTAGATTATCATAAAGATTTTAATCAAAATATGCTAGATTTTTTGCTGATGTAAATGAACTATTAGAAAATTTGTTGGTGTTTTCAATATAAGTATTCGATCGAACGATTTCTGGTGACATCGTGTGACAGGAAGTACATGCAATATGAATTTAATAAAGGCCGTTCTTTTTAAAATGAAGTGGATGGAGGCCTTACAATAAAATATTTACTAATTTCGGTAATATTCGTCAATTAGTCGGTATATGATCTCTTACTGTGTAATAACTTTAAACCCTATTTGCTTGAATTAACTTAAAAATTCTTAACAATTTCTTTTAAAACTGCTTTTATATTAACTTTTATTTAAAAAGAATGCTTACATTAATAAAACAATCGAAATTTGGCAAATTTTCTTTTAATAAGTAATTAATTTAGAAAATATTAAATTCTTACGAAAATCCCGGGAACGCGATTTTTTCATTCCCGCTTCACGGGAAGTGTAAAAGTCCCAGAAATCCAAAACCCTAGTTGTTATTCTCATAGAACTATACGGAGAACAATTTAGGTTTGTTATTAACAATTGAACAGGTGGAAATTTTAGTTGTTGCATTGTTTTCGGCATAATGTAACGTTTAAATGAAAAAGTAAATAATTTATAGGTATTACACGAAAAATAAAAAAAAATTAACAACACCCACTCGTTGGTACTTCTCTTTCTTCGTCCATCCTTCTCCCATTTACATATATAACTTCTATGTACGAGTACCTACTTGTACTTTTTGTGTACCTGTCAGTTGACAGGTATTGAGAACGCAAGCAAATAAAGATTTCCTTATATTTTATGTTCTAATTAAAATTTTGGAAACTTTATATACATACATACATACTATGTATGCAAAAAGTGTGTTTATTAAAAAAAATAAAGAAACAATTAGTAATACATTAATTTTTTCAAATATAAATACGTACATATAAATACACGCATACATATGTATGTATGTAAACATATGGGAAAACACATTTCAGCGCACAGTGGCTTGAAATGAAACTTAAATTGCACCTTGCAACAAAAAATAAAAAAATAAGAAAAAGGTTTTAACGACGGAAGAAAAAAAGTTAGTCTTAACAAAAAACAAAATAGGAATTTTACATTGTTACGAAGAATCGGCATAGGAAACCATTCAACTACTACATTTTAAGTACAATAAATGGTAGGTCGGTATGTGCTCAGGAGATTTATTTAAAATGGTGTGAGAAACATTTCTGTGAAACGTTTTAAATACATAACTCCTCTACGTGAGGGTAATTGTTGAGTTCTTTGGAAATCTGGCCCAAAAATATCCTTGCACAGGGATATCATTGTTAAAAATTTTCTACAACATTATTTATCATCAAATTCAGGTATATTTTAATTTAATAATTGTAGAATTTTGTGCCAAATATTATTGTAAATCCTTTTAACCATTAATGTCCCATAAAGAGTCAGAGAGCTGAAAATTCAACAGCCAATTTTATGTTAGATTCAGACGGAAAACACTCAAAACATTATTTTTAAGTTTAACATCTCGTCGGGTGGTTACTGGTTTGCCGCACAGTATATTAAAAACGGCAAACCAATAACCAACCACTCGATGATCTGTTAACGAACTAATAATCCCAAATAATTATTTTTATTATTTATTAATTTTAACAAATTTAAATACTTTATTTTATTTAACGCGAGTTTATACGAATTTAAACAAGTAATTTATAAGTCAATCAAATAAAACTATCAATCGGTGAATATGTATTAGGTATTATCATTTAATTGACGCTTTTTTCACGTTGATGTTCAAATAAAATCGTCAATCAGCATTTTAATTTTATGTTCGTTGTGTGCGGATGCAAGTACTTCTTCGTCGGATGAAAACAAAAACTCTTTATGAAATCTTGGTATAAAAAAGTCATTAAACAAATATTATACAGAGTTAAATAATAATTTTTCTGTCTCTCACTTTAATCTTTCTTCAATTATTATTTATAATAATAATTTTTCTAATTTTTAAAAATAAAAATATTTTCCTGAAAAAATATCGAAATATTAACAAAAAAATTTTAATATAAAAACAAGAGATTTGAACAACCGACAAAATTAGAGAATTTTATATTTATAATAAAAATGCTTATAGACTTTTGATTGTTTGGGTTTTTTACAAAGAATAATGGTAAATTTTTATAAAATGCAAAATAAAAAATTTATTTTGCATTTTATAAAAAATCTGCGCATTTCTCCATGTCGTCACACAAAACAAAAACCAAATGATGTTTATTTCGTCAATCAGATTTGGAGACGTTCAAATAATCAGCCGCCAAATAAAAATATCAAAATGGTTTGATTCTTATCATTCAAAAAAAAAACACGACTGCACGAACATAACTATGTGATTGATAGTTTTATTTGATCGTCCGCTGGACACTTTACAATTATGCAGACTCATTAATTTTAGCACTTTTATAGCTATGCTATTTATTTCACGACTTCTTGGTTTGGTTTGATTCGCTCTTTGAAGTGAGAGATTCAAGAACAATAAGAAGAATTGCTCAATTTATTTTTGTATTGTTCTTTCAAATGAGCACAAACCAAAGAACACAGCCGATGGGCTGTAAGCCGGCTAAAAGCCGCCGCCGGTGACAAACAATACATTAGTTTAATCGTACGCCTATTTGCGGCGAATTTGACATCATCATATAATTATATATTTCCCTGCATTGTTATTTAAAGCGAGTGCCAGACACGTCAATATTCAGCTTCAATAAATTTGGTTGTGTGCGCTTCTTTACAAAAAATATTCACACCAATAAGTATATGTGTGACTATTTTTGGTAAAAACTTGCATAAAAAGACAAATATTGAAGCTGAATATTGACGTGTCTAGCACCCGCTTAACACATTATATTTGTTTTATATATAGCTAAGCAGCATAGCTATAACCGGGTGTCCTAAGACACCTCTCCTCTTTTTTTTTCATTAGATAGTTGTATTTATTTATTGTATCGCTTATATAATAATATTTAATGGATAGAAAAAAATAAATGAAGGTTCTATAACGCAAAGCCATTCATAGGTCCGACAAAATCCTGCCTATAACTATCGGCAAGTTGTAGTAATGATCCTTAACATTTTATAATTAAAAACAAATATGGTGAAAGGCCTTGATTTGTTTTACTTTAATTTCTTTTAAATATACATATCGTTGGGTGGTTATTGGTTTGCTGCAGACATAATGTATTTTGAATATACTATGCCGCAAACCAATAACCAACCGACGATATGCAGTCGGAAACATATTTTTGTTTGCTTTAGCCACAGAACAACCGAAAATTTGCTGGAAAGCGGCCAATCTTTAGCCACGTATTATCTATAACTTCAAAGAGTCTGTGGGCTAAGAAGAAAAATTTTACTCTTATTTCATGAAAATGGTTAACATTTCTTTTACAAAACGCCATTGTGCAATGTATTTATAGTAAATGTGCATACTTACGTACATTATTAGCTTGTTGCCACGTTGTATGTTGTGTGATTGAAAAGTTTTGCTGCCATAGCTTTTGATTAAACACGTACACATCGTGAAATTAATGAAAATTTTTTAATGTAATCAATAGATTACAAAAATGTAATTCTATCATATTGATAAAAACAAAACGAATGTACAAAACATACATACATATTGGCTTATCAGGTCAGAAAATATTGATAAATAATAATTTGCGATAGTAAATGCCAAATTCTACTAAATATGTACATACTTTTCATTCCTCCATAGACTAGAATGCATTTAACAGATTTCATATTCAAAATAATTTCCCAACAGCTTTTTTTTAATAAATACCTATTTTATATATTTTTTATATTAAATACGTTTAATAATGAAATCTGCAATTGTACTTTTAGCCTGAATTGTATCTGTGTACACCAATAAGGGTGAATCCAAACAGGACTTATTACATAGGTAAATTGTTTTTGAAATTCAATAACTGCTCTTATAATTATTTTAATAATTTTGATATTTTTCATACTTAGTTGGTTATGAACCCAATGCTACAATGAATACTGCCCATCATATGCTGTTATATGGATGCGGCGAACCAGGTTCAAGCAAAGTCAAGTGGTATGTTTTAAGAAAAATTTTAAATATGTAAATATTTTTATGATGAATTTGTTGTTGGTTAAGCTTTTCTGTATATATGTGACCTTCTCCGAGAAAAGGGGCCTAGTGTGCCAAAAAACCGGTGTGTGCCAAAATCGATAAAAATTAGAAAAACATTAAAATTTAATTTAATTTTAATTATTATTGTTCGAACTTCATTTGTTTCTATATTTACGATTTGAACAGGCTTAAGTTCGTATTGCATTGTAAGCATAACTAGTAAAGAACAAACGTCAATGGCAAGACTGTTGTAAATTTAGAGATTTAAAAATTGAGCTTTCATTACAAAAAAAAGCTTTCAGCAAATTGAAATAAGATGAATCAAAATAATTCACATATTCATTTGCAATGATGGCTGAGTATATAAAGCAAAACTCTACATCAAATGACACCACACACAGTGGACCACACACAAAAGAACGGTGATGATGAAGGTTAAGTAGCCTTCGAAAACGGCTAGTTGTTCCGTTCAACTATGTGTTAGTCAGAATATTTTTACAACAAACTTTGGTGTTATTGGTTCATTAATAATTATCACAAGTAATTCGGTTTACAAAGCAATACGAACTTTATGCTGTTCAAATCATAAATATTAAAATTTTATTTTTTAAATGCGTTTTTCTCAAAACTTAATTTTCACACACTAGGTCCCTTTTCTCGGAGAAGGTCACATATATATTTCGTTGCTGCTTAGGCAGACATACATACATACATATCTATATGCAAACTTGGGCAATTTCAACTACATTAATTTCAATTACAATTGTATATGTAATTGTTAATGAAATTTTTTCAATTACAAATACAAAAATGTAAAAATCTAATTACAATTACAAAATGTTATAATAAAGGTTTTCAAGTTCAATTACTTGTAATACTCGCCTAAATTTGCTTAGAAAAATTTATAATTTAGAATTAAAAAAAATGTACTTAAAAATGTGTGTTGACATCTAAACAAGACGAGTTCATACTAGGTGGTCGCAACCGATCAGGTGACTATTTTCGCTGCTTGTTATTTGAATATATGTACATACAGCAAATTGTTTTGAAATTAAAAGTATAAATTTCTCAAAGCGAATTGAGCCGAATATATTTTATATCGTAGCCGGGCAAAAGTAGCACCCAAGGCGAATTAACATCAGGTGATCTTAATTCACCAGCTGGCATAACTTCTCTGCTGTCAAATCAATGCAAAACGTTATGAAATATTTCGACAGCAGGATATTTTACACTATCAAATATACTAGGCGAATATGCAGAGTTACAAATCGAGACCACCTGGTATCAATTCGCCTTGGTAGCACCAGAGTGCCGAGTACAATACAACACATAAGCGAATACATATCTCTCGGTGGCCAGCATTGCATTATACGAATTTGTCTTGATCTAACCTATATTTAAATAAGAAGCGGCGAAAATAGTCACCTGAACAGTTGAGACTACCTAATATGAATTTACTTTAATTTACTAGTAATAAATTACAAAATTTGTTTTGCTATTGAATACAACAATTATGAGGAATGACTTTAAAATACAGTTTTATTGTTTTTACAGGAATTGCGGTGAAATGGCGACGGCAACTGAAGAAGAAAACTTCAGTCCTTGTGGCTTACAATCACATTCCCAAGTACGCTATTTTCAAGTCAAAAATACATATCGCTCATTTACTCAAACAACGGCATAACTCAAAAAATTTGTGATGCAGAATTAATCTTCATATCTTTATTCATATTGTGTAAAAATTTCATACAAATATCTTTTCGGCACTCAACTCTTGAAAACAAAATGAAATTTTCTTTATCCATTAAGTTGAGTGTAATTTAAAAACTTTAAACTATTTTTCTGGCAAATTAGTTTTTGAGTTATGCCGTTGTTTGAGTAAATGAGTGATTTTATATATTAACATACATATGTGTATAAAATAGTATTATTTTTTTTAAAGATTCTCTATGCTTGGGCGAGAGATGCACCCAAACTGGAATTGCCTAAAGGAGTGGGATTTAAAGTTGGGAAGGATTCTCCCATTAAATATATGGTTCTACAAGTACACTATTCCAGTGTAAAGCAGTTTGAAGGTACATAAGACATTTACAGTTTCCACTTTTCGAAAACCTTAGAAGTACTTATGTATATCTATCGTTAGCTGAAAAGCAAAATGCAGTTAAAAAAAATAATTTTATAGAAGAGAGAAAAAACTAACTAACTAACTTTAATATTGAGCCATCGAATATTCAAAAAAGTATTTTTAAACATAGGCTATATTTGATGCTGGTAATGTAATGGTGTGAAAGCATAGCAAATTTACAATTAATATATTTTTGATTAATTTTAATTATTATTGTTCGAACTTCAATTATTTCTACATTTATAATTTAATCAGGCAAAAGTTCGTACTGCTTGCAGCAAATTCCATACGATGACTCAAAACAATTCACATATTCTATTTGCAATGATGGCTGAGTATATAAAGCAGAAATCTACATCCACTGATGTCACACACTGTGGAGCAAACACAAAAGAACGCTGATGATGAAGGTGTAGTGGCCTTCGAAAATAGCTAGTTGTGCCGTTGTACTAAGCGTTTGTCAGAATATTTAAAAACTAACTTTGGTGTTATTGATTCATTGATAGTTAATTATCACATGTAATTTGGCTGACAAAGTAATACGAAATTTAGCCTGATTAAATTATAAATATAGAAATTTGTTTT